>OZ018333.1:110592978-111250478 GCA_963969495.1 Ceratothoa steindachneri
TACAAAGTCATGCTTCACATTTACACCACTGCCCAAACTCACTCTCACACTAACCTGTTCCCATGTCACTATCATTCCATTCACCAATCCGCTTATCCGTAATTTCACCGGCTTACGTTCACAACATCTAAACTCATCATACTTACTCAGAATCCTCTCATTCACTAACGACACTTGCGCACCAGTATCAATCAAACCACAGAAGAACCTTAAACCAACTTTCACTCTCACTTCCATCATATCAGGTCCTCCATGCTCGCAATACACAGAAGGAACAATCACACCAACATCAGCACCGACATCCACACCGTGATCAACTTCCACATCATCACTCACCACACACTCATTTTCATCCAGACAATCATTCTTTTCCCTCATATACGAACACTTTTCAATCACCTAATTGTAATGCACACCACTCAAACACTGCAGATGCACCATATTAGCATTCAAACTCTTTACCTTCTCATCTTTGTACACAAACGGCCTATCCCTACCAAAGTGCACATAAACAATCACCCCATACAAACGACTCACTACAATCAACACTTCCTGAAACGGTGGGACCCCTGGCATACACATCGCTCTCAATTCTTTCATAAAGTTCCGCATCCTCGCCATACCAATAATTTCAGGCTTCCCACATACTTCACTCATTACCTCCTTCCTTAAGTCATCCACACTATCGGGCACTCTCACATCTACTCCATCACTGTTCAAATCTTGCAAACCATTCCATACACTCTCAAACAAGAAATCACCACCACCCTTACTCTCCTTTCCATTCATTCATAATCCCTTTTGGCAAATACTCAAGCTCACTTACTCCACACACATTTTCATCATTCATACCAGGATACATTGACATCAAATCAGCCACTCCATTCCGTTCACCAGGCACATATTCAATCACATAGTCAAATTCACTCAAATCTTCCAAAGTCCTTGCAATCCTACTATCAGCCCACTTTATGCGCTGCAGATACACAAGAGGTTGGTGGTCAGTCTTATAAACAAACCTAACACCATACAAAACGGACGCAACACTTTCAAACAATACCTTATCGCAGCCAACTCTCGTTCCACAGTTGAATTCTTTCGCTCTGCCACATTCATAGCCTTGGATAGATACCCAATTATTCACCTGACATTCTCTCCATTCAAACGCTGCTCTTGCATCAGAAAACCTCCCATACAATACCCACTCGCATCTGTATACAATTCAAGCATTTTAGCATTTACACTATAATCTGGGCTAGCCAATTTAACATCTTCAGCCGCTGCCTCTTTCAGTCTCTCATACGCCTCATTCATCTTATCATTCCACTTGACAACCGTACTACCTTTCTTGCCCATCCACTCAGTCAGAGGCTTACTCACACCAGAACAATCACGTATAAACTTTCGCTGGAACTCAATCAAACCCCAAAACGACTTCAGTTGCTTCACAGTCATGGATTTCGGAAACATTCACACCTTCTCAACATACTTTGGCGACTTTCGTAACCCATTCTCACTCACCATATGCCCAAGGAATTCCACTTCTTTCGCAAAACATTCACACTTCGCTACTTTCACCTCCACACCAACACTCTCCAATGTTCTCAACACATCATTCACCAATCTCATATGCTCCTCAAAACTGTGCCATAATCAAAATATAATCTATATACAAAATCACATTCTTACTTGCAAACTTACTCAACACAACATTCCTCGCCCGCTGGAAGGCTCTGGGAGCGTTAGCCAATCCAAAGCTGAGGTTCCGGAACTGATAACGCCTTTTCAACGATGAAGAGGGAGTCACCGGCCGGCTCTCCTCAGCAATGGCCATTTGGTAATGGCCCTGTACCAAATCCAGCTTTGTAAACCACTTCATCCTATGCATACTATACACACACTTAGATACCACACACATTAGAAACCTCTCTTCCACAGTCGTTTCATTCACCTTTCGATAATCCACACACAGACGCAATCTTCCATCCGGGTTACGTACAGGTACAATAGGACTATTCCATGCACTCTCACTTTCTTCAATCACCCCCAATCGTTCTAATTCAACACACTGCTCCTCAATCTCATCAGCAACCGGATGTGGGAAATGTCTCGGCCGCTGATAGATTGGAGTGTCCTCCTTCAGGATAATCTGGAATTCCGGAAGCTTGGCAACCCCGAAATCCAGATCCCCTTTACTGAGGACCCCATTTCGTTTAAACATCATTCGATACACATCCTCCTTTTCATACTCAGTCAAACATCCATCCAATTCCACCATCCTTCCCACTTCATTATACGTCCATTCACACGTCTCTTCACCTGCAACATTCACCCTGACATCCGTACTATCATTCATACCTACCTCATTGACAGTGGAGAGGTGACCCAGTACATCTCCGACTTGGATTCCCCTCACCTGCCCTTTCACACTGGGGTCCGCCTGCACACATACAAAAGGATCATTCATTCTCATTAAGCCATCAAACACACGAGCAACACGCCCTACCTTATTAAACGCATCTTTTCAAACCAATATCTCAGTGTTCTCACTCACATTCAAACTAACATCCTTACTCCAACTCACTCTAATATACACCCTTCACAAGCCTTACACTCTCCATAGTAGTCACCTCAATACTGGTAAACACACTCCTCAAAACACTACCATTTTTCCCTACATACAACTTATACACCCCATTTTTACCAATCTTTCTCTCAATCTGATCACACACAGGATGCACAACCATACGGTTCTCTTTCATAAAATCATACCCCAAGATCACACCATACTCACTACTCACCTTATCAATCACAGAGAATTCACACTCATTCATCAACACACCATGCATTCGAACAGCTGACCTCATCATTCCAATCATAGGCACTCTCATACTACCAATCCCTACCAAACTACCTTTACACTTAGACAGGAGGGCCTTTTTACTCAACTTGTCATACATATCCTTATATACCAACCTCATCTTGCATGTAGAATCTATCAAGGCCAAACAATCAATCCCATTTCGGACAACCTTCACACTCAGACACTCATACTTCCTACCAGACAGCAGTTGTACACTAAACATGCTTACCAACACATTACTCGCACTCATGCACCCAGAGGATACTTCTGCAGGTACCCTCTTACAATTCAGTTTCTCGCTTCAGACTTTCCATTCACACCTTGCGCTCTCAGTCTAATCCAACACTTTTCACTCGAATGTCCTTCCATCGCACAATAGCTACATACATTCCTCTGGTTACGACACATCCTTGCATAATGACCAGCCTTTCCACAATTACCACAAGCATACTTCATACTTTCCCCAGCAGTTGCTCCACCATTCAACCTCGGACAATCTTTCTTCAAATAGCCTCTTTCTTTACATTCGAAGTACTCTTTCACACTTTCCTGGCAATCCTTTATCATATGCCCCTTCTTACCACACCCAAAACACGCACCAGACGTCCACCTACATTCCACCAACATATGACCCTTCCTTCCACACCTTCGACATTCCACGACCTTTCTCACACCATTCGGTCTCTCATTTGCTGGGGCATACCTCGGTTGCTCCCTCATATACCCATTTATGCGCTTACCACTCATCTGTCCCCTTCCATTTGTCTATCATCAATTCGACCATCCAGCCTACCAGCCCAGGAAGCTCCACATCACCCCGCTGACGCAGCCCTTAGGGCATCCCGATAGCTAACAAACTGCTGGGGGGGAGGAAAGCTCCTGGGCTTCTTACCCCTAACATTTACACTGTACCATCCATCCTCGTCCAAATCACTTTCCTCATCAAATCGCCCGTCTTCCAACAGTTCCAACACATCCTCCCACACCAATCGTTAACCTGTCACCCTCATTCTCTTCTTTCTTTTCCCATTCAGCCATTCACTTACCTTTCGCGTGACCTTATCCAGGAATTTTCTCATCAATCGTTTACATTCATTCACATCATCATCACCATACATCTTTCTCGCCATACTATCAAGCCTATGTGCATACATATTCACACTTTCACTCTTCCCCACTCGAGCCTTCTTAAATTCATTCACCCTTTTATACTTCACAGTCTCTTTCATTCGTTTCACCTGCCCAATCAGTCTCTCCTTCACCACCTCATACCTCGGTTCCCCCACACTCGTGATCACACACACGGAAAAACTCTAATAATTTTCCATCCAAATATTCCCCCAAACATTCATCCAGTATCCCTTATTCTCCGGGTACTTGAGCTTGCAATACCACTCAAATTCCCCGAAGAATTCTTCCACACTTTTCCTACCATGCAACCTAAACTTATCTACCTTTGGCACTTCCCTTATTAAAATACCCTTCCCCATATTCTCTTTACTCTTACTTCTGCTGCCCTCACTCTCACTCATACCATCACTCTCTCCTTCATCCGAGTACAATGAGTTCACACTCTTCCCTCTCACCTTCCGATCCTCCCCCTTTGACCCAGTCCTCCTTCTTCTCTTGCGTTCCACTCTCTTCAATTATCCGCCCTTCCTATCACTCACAATCACCCTATCCTCTCTAGACTCACACACACTCCCATTGATCCCAATAGTCTTATCCCCTTCAGTCGGAGCAGGGGTCAGGGTCGAGGGTCCTGGGGCCAGTCCTGACCACTTCAGCATGTCATATAGGTCATTCATTCGTTGGTCGACCTGCTTCTGTCTCTCGTCCATTTCTTTCCTCATCCTGTATGTCTTTTCATTCATACTCATCAAATCACTCTTCAATCCCTCAATCACGCTCCTCAACATCATACATTCCTCCTCTTTCTGCCTTAACTCAATCCTCAGTCTCACAATCTCATCATGGAGGCCCTGTTCCACAGAAGCCATCCTCCCAGGTTAGTAAAAAATGATAGAAAAAGGGAAAAACAACCAAACTACATGTCACTCTAATTAGGTGTGGAGTGCAATTCAATCCTGTCACGCTCCCGGTTTCGAGATCTCGCGTCCCTATTTGGGCACCAAATGTAGCGGGCCAAAAATCTATACTCTAATCCCAATCGTTCCAACCCGCTTCCTACACTATTTTTTAAATTTTTTTTTATTTAATAGTTTTATACGCACAGTCCTTATTTAGGCTCAGTGTGCGACTTTTCTATTGTTCAATCTTATTCCTTTCCGAATCCTTCTATATTTCATTCAGTATTTCAGCCTCTTCCACAAATTTTCGTATCTTTCCTGTTACGTTGGAGTCATCACCTAGCATACTTTTTAGGCTCAGAGGTGTAATGAGGCCATCCGTTCTGTAATGCCTTATTCGGCTCTGACAATAATTAAGGCATTCACTCAAAATATGATGGACTGTCAAAGGTACGTATCAATCTTCACACAAAGGTTGTTCTTCTCCTGTCAGTAGGTAGCCATGAGTGATTCTAGTGTGTCCTATGTGTAGTCTTGTTAGTAAGGTTTCATTTCTGCGTATTTTTGAGTGAGAGGTGTTAAATGGTTGCACTTTGTCTTTGATATTTCTTAGTTTGTTTTGTGCTTCGGGTATTTCTCTCCATTTTTCTTCCCATTTTCTTAATATGACCCTCTTAATTTCAGGGTAAAGAACTTTTGCAGGTATTTTTACTCTAGTGTCTAAGTTTCTATTCCTTGTTGCATCTTTAGCCTTTCTATCTGCTCTTTCATTTTCCAGGAATGCCTACATGTCCAGGAGACCAACAAAGGTGTATGTTTATGACTCTTGCTGATAAAATTCCCATCCAGTTATGAATTTCCTGAACTAGAGGGTGGGTGGAGTACTTATTTCTTATAGCAGTAATAGCACTCTGGGAGTCTGAGAATATTACAAAGTTTAAAGATCCAGTATATAAGATATATGGAAGTGCCATATATATTGCTCGCAATTCTGCACTTAGCACGCTCGTGGCTCCCAGCAGACGTCTTGAGTAGGATTGGTCTGGAAAGATAGCTGAGCATCCGACACCCTCCGCCTGCCTGGAACCCTCGGTGTAGATAGGAGTTTGTCCTCTATGATTGTTTAGACTATGGGCTTCATGTTCCATACGTAAAATAGAGTCAGGAGTACCTGCTCTGCTTTCAGTTTATTTCTCACATAAGGGTTGCAAAGATAAACACCACGGCTCTCTACATATAGTGATGGACAGAGGCTATAATTGATGTTGGAATATTTGGTAAGTTGAGCTGGGAATTTAATTGTCTCATTCTATATCCGAGTTGTGTGCGTTCTTGGGTTAGCAAACAGGTGGTCATTACTAGTATCTGAAATGATACCATGAGATGGTGTTCCTGGCATTCCAGAGTCTAGTATATAGTTGGAGTCTTAATTTGTTTCTCCTATCATAAAGGGAGGGTTCTCCTGATTCGCAATATAAGCTAGGAATTGACGATGTTCTGAAGGCTGCTGTACATCGACGAATTCCGAGATGGTGTACTGGGTCCAATAGTTGTAGGGTTGTTTTTGGAGCAGATGCATATATAGGACATCCATAGTCTAGTTTATTCCATATGATCGTTCTATAGATGTGGAGCAAAGATACTCTGTCAGTACACAAGCTCTTATATGACAATGCTTTCAGTATATTCATGTTCTTGAGGCATGGATTCTGTAGATTTACTAATGTGGCTTCCATGAGAGTTTCCTGTATATACTCATTCCGAGGAATGAATTTGGTCAACTATTTCTAACTGATTTCCACCTAGATATAGGTCAGGTTCAGGATACATTCCTCTTAGTTTTGTTAGGTGCATCGCTATAGTTTTGGTAAGATTAACTAGAAAGCGATGATTTATTAGCCAGCTATACGCTCTGTTTAGCGGTAGTTGGACTCTGCGGACTAAGGATGGCAAATAAGGACCATGGGCATAAACAGCAAAATCATCTACGTATCGGGTGCAGTCAGTATGCTGTGGTAAAATTGTGGAGACTTCACTGATTGCTAATGAAAATAAAATACAGCTTAGGACGCTTCCCTGTGGGACAAACTGATGTTGAATATGCTGTTCTGAGTAGTTTCTATTGACCTTTACTTTAAATGTCCTGTTAGATAGGAAGTTATTGATAATTTTTTGCATGTTGCATCTCAGTCCTGCTTTATGGAGATTTTGTAATATTCATTCTCGCCGAGTAGTGTCATATGCCTTTTGCAAGTCAAAGAACACAGCGATTGTATGTTGTTTATTTACAAAAGACATATTGATAGCACTGTCTACCTAACTAAGACATCCGTTGTGCTTCTACCTTGGGGGAATCCATATTGCTCCTCTGATATTACTCTCTTTTTCTCCAAGTCCATACAAGTTTTTTATTGACCATCTTTTCCATCATCTTGCACATACAGCTCGTTAGTGAAATTGGTCTAAGGTTTCCAGCAATGAAGGGGTCTTTTCCTGCCTTCTCATATGGTAATACAATGGCTGAGAGCCATAATGCTGGAAGTCTGTGGGTTATCCAGATACGGTTGTATAGCTGAAGTATATAGTTTATAGTGATGTCCGGTATAGTGTACGAAAAGTGCAGGCGAGCGGCTTAAAAGCTTCGTTTGAATGAGTCTTTCCAGAGACTCAGGATGGTGGAGTGGATTCACCGCTGGCTAACAGTGGTTCAGCGACGCGGGAAGCTGTTCGCAACTCGCCTACGCTATTATTTTTTCTTTGCCCCTTTTCCTACTCTTCTCTATCTACAATGGTGCCCAGACCCGGGAGGGGGAGCGTTAGCCTTTGGATAACATTTCCAAACGGGCTCTCTTTATTTCTTCAAAATACGCTCCGCTTCTTGGAGGGGGGTTGTATAGCGTACGAGAAGTGCAGGCGAGCGGCTTAAAAGCTTCGTTTGAATGAGTCTTTTTTTGAGACTCAGGATGGCCGAGTGGATTCGCCGCTGGCTAACAGTGATCCAGCAACGCGGGAAGCTGTTTCTTTGCCCCACTTTCCTACTCTCCTCTATCTACAATAAAATTACCAGGGGGATTTTATTATAGGAATGCCCAGAGGGCATTGCTCTACCGGTAGATGTTTTATCATTATATAAGTAATTCCATCTTCACCAGGGGCAGATGGGTTCATGGTACTTAGTGTATATTTTAATTCTTCCAATGTAAATTCTTTATTATATTTCTCGTCCTCGCCTCCATCTTAATTGAGTGGTACAGCCATCGCTCTACTCATAAACTGTGGATGTTGAGATCCACAAGAGATATTTGAGAGTGTAGTCCCAAACATTCCTGGTTCAGCAAATATCTCACCATTCCCTCTTTTCAACATAGGTGGATGTGTTGTTTTGTATTTACCATTGAGTCTATGGATCTTCCGCCAGATTTTATTGATGTTTGTGTCATTATTGATACTTGAAACATAATTTGACCAGGATTCTTTTCTCTTCTGTTTGATAAGTAATCTATAAAGTTGCTCTTGCTCTATTGTATTCCATTTTGTCTATTGCTAGTCTTGTTTTTAAGTACTTATACAGTCCTCTATTTTTCTCTTTAGCTGCATTAGCTAGTTCGGGGCACCACCATAGTATCACTTGGGGTCTCATCTTTCCACTCGTCATGGGTATTGATTGCTGAGCTGCACTTTTGATGCGTTCGTTGATATGAGCAACAACAGCATCAACAGAGTCAAATTCATCTGCAGTACGTAGTGGTATTGCTCGCCTTGCAAAGAGCGGCCAATTTGCTTTATCTATAATAAATTTCTGTGTTATGTTTACACCATCCTCACTGTCATATAGATCTTTACTGATTTTTCATTCAAAATGCAGTCTTACATCAACTGAGCAAAGAGAAAGATCAATGTGAGATGTTGTACCAGTTTGAAAATGAAGGTGAGTTGGCTGGCATTTATTTAGTATATCGAAGGGGTTATTCTCTAGGAATGACGCTACTATCTCTCTCTTACAGGTAGTAATTGAATCTCCCCAGAGAGTATGTATGGCATTGTAGTCTCCAAGTATTAGGAATGGTTCTGGGAGCTGATTTGCCAGTGTTTCTAGTTGTCTGCGGTCTATTTGACTATTTGGGGGAATATATATGTTGCATATACTGTAAAGTTGATCGAGTTTGATGCGAATTGCGACGGCTTGCAAATTTGTGTCCAGAGTTATTCTGTCACAGGGTGTCCCATCTCTTATCAAAATTGAAATACCCCAGGCATGTCTTTTTCTTGGGCCATGTTGGTTCAAAAGACTAAATCCGGCAGGAGGTCTTAATTCATGTAAGCCTTCCATGGCTTCCTAGATAAACCCCAAGACCTTTTGGACGACCATTAACAAGCTAAAGGGAAATGCTCGCATCCCTGGTCGAACAGAATGAATGAATAGTGCATTGAAAATTTAAAAGCTGCGTAGCCCAGATGGACTATCTCGCAGCCAAATTCACTTATGGGCAGTGAATTTAAAATTATTATTTTTAAAATATTGCCATATTAAAATACATAAAAAAGCAGAAATGTCCTTGGGGCCAAAATTAGTTTAATAGGCAATATTGAGTCAGTTGAGTTAAAATCTTTTAACAAAAAATAGACTATTAAAAAATTCAACAAAATGTAAAAACATAAACTATAAATAGATCAACAATAAATATATAAAACTATTTTAAATTTTGTTTAAAAGATTGCTTTCTTTTAGGAAGGTTAGTATTCTAGTCACGTCAAAGAAGCAATGGGTCTCAGAAAAGATGCCCCGCAGAGCCTGCTGGGGGGCCATCTCTCTGGTAATGAAGGGAAAAGTCGTCCTTCTGAGATTCCTTAGCAATGGGCATTCTACAAATATATGGAGGACAGATATTTGTACCCCACACAGAATGCACATAGGTGGAGGCAGCCCACTCATTAAATGCTCATGGGTGAGCCGGCAATGGCCTATCCTCAGACGGACAAGCGCAACCTCCATTTTACGATGTCTAGTTGTACGTGGCCATGGGTGAACGGAGGGTTTTATGGAGTGGAGCTTGGTGGGAGGGAGCTCACTCCACCTCTTCTGTCATAGGCCGACCACGTATTCATTGATCAGAGGATAGGCATCGCAGAGTGGGACTGGGGCCACTGGAGCTGTCCCCAGTGATGCTGCTTCTTTGGCTGCAGCATCTGCCCTCTCATTGCCTGGGATGCCCACGTGACTAGGCACCCAGCAGAAGGATATCTCGTGGATGGGCGATAGTCGTAGGAGCCACCGCTGGATCTTGGAAACCAACGGATGGCTCGAACCAACATCACCCAACATTTGAAGCGAACTAAGGGAGTCTGTAAAGATAGTATGAGAACCAGATGGCCTGCCAGCTATGATAGTCAGTGCCGCCATCATAGCAACGAGTTCCGCTGTGAATGCGGAAGCTGCGTTTGTCAGGCGGACCAATGCTGTCTCAGATGGAAAGACAGCAGCTGCTCCAACTCTGTCCGGTGACTTGGACCCATCGGTGAACACAAAAGTGCTATGCCGATGTTGAGAGGAGTGGTCGCCATACATGGCTCTCAATACTACAGGCAGGTGGTGATCCTTGGGCCTATCAGCCAGTTCCCTACATACCATTACAGGTGGTATGAGCCACGGGGGGGTCTTTGGCATGGTAAAGGGAATCACTGAGAACTCCCTTAGTTGCGCAGTGTGCTCGGCCATACGCAGAGCAAAGGGGTGAGCCAGAGATGGAGATCTATCGTATGAGGCCACTGTCCGTGTATTGAACATGCACTCATACACTGGCGTCTGCGGTAGTTGCTCAAGTCTAAGGAGGTAGTTTAAATTAGACTTGAGCCTGTGATAGGGAAGGGGGAGAACCCCGTTCTCTGCGTAGAGGCTCCACACTGGGGAGGACTTAAAGGCTCCAGAAGCCAGGCGCACACCCTGGTTACGCACAGTATTTAGTTTTTCGAGAATGGATGGCGAGGCAGAGGAGTACACCTGTGATCCGTAGTCTAGCTTTGATTGGACCAATGCTAGATACAGGAGCCACAGGGTACGTCGATCACTTCCCCAAGAAGTGTGAGACAACAGTTTCATTATGTCCATTCTCTTTAAACAAGACCTTTTCAAGGCGTCCACATGGTGCCGGAAAGAAAGCCTTGAATCAAATATGACCCTCAGATATTTGAAGTGGGGCTCAAAATCTATAGGCACACCATATAGCGACAAATGGATGGAGTCCCATGTCACTAACTTATGCCCATAAAAGTGAACAGCCTTGGTCTTTACTGCGGAAAAGCGGAAACCCTTGGAGGAAGCATTTTCAGCTACAGTGCTTATAGCTCGCTGTAGCTTACGGACGATAAATGGGAGTCTGGGCGAAGAACAAATGAGCGCCAGATCATCCACATATAACGTCGACGAAATCTCGGGAGGGAGATTTCTAACAATGCTATTAATGGCCACAGAGAAGCAGGTGACACTGAGGACACTTCCCTGTGGCACACCCTCAACTTGGTCCACGGGCTCCGATAAGGTGCCTCCAACCCTTACGCGTAGTGTGCGTCGCATCAGAAATTGCTCGACAAACCTGGGGAGGTAACCCCGCAGGCCCCAATCATGGAGTTGTTTAAGGATACCACGCCTCCAGGTGGTATCGTATGCTTTCTCAATATCAAAGAAGACAGCGATGGCGTGCTGCTTCTTTGAAAAAGCATCTCTTACGAGTGACTCCATTCGGACAAGCAGGTCTGTCGTACTCTGCTTTTTCCTGAACCCTGATTGAGAAGGAGATATGAGATTTTGAGTCTCCAAAAACCAGACGAGTCTCAAATTGACCATTCTCTCAAACACTTTACATGGACAACTGGTAAGAGCAATGGGGCGGTAATGGGTGGGCTCCGTCCCGTCTTTTCCTGGTTTGCGGAATGGAAGGACTATGGCCTCTCTCCACATGGAAGGGAAGCGGCCCTTGATCCAAATCCAGTTGTAAATGTCCAGTAAATGAGAGAGAAGGGATGGATGCATATTCCTAATCATATCATAGGAAATGCCATCCGATCCAGGGGCAGTGGATCTACAGTGCTTCACTGCATTATGGAGCTCATGGATAGAGAAGAGTCGGTTGTAAGACTCGTTATCCATGTTAGGCTCCATAAAGTTGAGCGGTTGCTGCTCCTGTTGGAGCCTAAAGCACTAGAATTGCATCTCATAATTATCTGTGCTTGAGATGCTAGCAAATGATCTGGCCAAGACATTGGAAATATGGGACAAGTCCCCCAACAATTCTCCAGCTTGGACAATGTTGGGAGCTGTAAAGCCATTGGATTTGCCCAATAGCTTTTTGACCCTTTTCCACACTTTGTTTATAGGCGTTTGCCAACTTATGGACGCGATGTAACCTTCCAACGAGGTCTTTCGAGCCTGTCGAAGGATGCGTCGCCGTGCTGCCCTTGCTCTGTTACGAGCAATTTTATTTACCATCGTAGGGGAGCGATGGTAACGTCGGCAAGCCATTTTACATTCAGTCACGGCTCTCGAGCATTCAGCCGACCACCAGGGAACTTGTGGTCCGCGAGCGGTTGAGCCGGAGAGCGGGATGGAGGAGTTAGCCGCTTTATTGACGTGGACTAGGAGGTCATCGATAGCCACGTCAATATCTTCATGAGGGAAGGACCCGTCATGGCTCGAGAGGTGCCTGAATTTAGGCCAGTTTGCTTTTTTTGCATTCCATTTTTTACTAGGTGGTGGAGGGAGGCCACCTGTACATGGCGCTATAATAATGGGGAAGTGATCGCTGCCTCGCAAGTCAGGATCCACTGCCCAGTCAAAATCAGCTCTACAGCTTGGTGAACAGAGGGACAAGTCCACGCATGTAGAGCTGCTCGTCTGGATGTGAAATGATGTATGACTGCCATCGTTTAGAAGGCAGACATCATTTTCGCCCAGAAATTTATCAATCATGTTTCCCCTAGGGTTCTTATCATGGTCTCCCCAAAGGGGGTGTCGAGCATTAAAATCCCCAATCAATAGAAAGGGGGGAGGGAGCTGTTTAATTACCTCTACTAGTTTTCTAGCTAGAGAGGCTGTGTCTTTTTCCTCACTAGGAGGGAGGTAAAGCGAGCAGACCGTATAGTGGCGATGGGAGAACAGGCGGACAGCGACCGCCTGCAGGTCTGTCGCAAGGTCGATCTGGTTGTGGGGAACCCTGCTGTTGATGAGCACAGCAGAACCATGGATTGGTTCTATAGGGTTCTTATAGTATCCCACAAAACCAGGAATATTGGGTACACTACGAGTACCCAAGCAAGTTTCCTGTAAAGCTATACAATCAGGATTGTAGTCTTTAAACAGGAGCTTGAGTTCTTCCCACTTGGGGAAGAGACCTTGGATGTTCCAATGAATTATTGGATACATCCTTACCTCTTTAAGACAATCATCCTACCCTTAGGGGTAGGAGGTTTTGGTTTTATACTACCCGTAGGGGTAGTTTTGGTCATACCAATTACCGGTTTTGGGTATGACTCTGGAGGCATCGGGAGCGTTAATTTAGCTCTCGGCTTTTCTTTTAGACGTGGCAATTTTGTTAGCTGGCTATACGAAATGACTGTATTGACTGGAGAAGCAGATGTGGGAGCATCTCCATCAGTCATTTCGTGAGCCGATGACATCGACTTGGCTGGTGATGGTGGCAGCGATTGTTCGGCTGGCGAAGGATTCTTGGAATCTGATGGTTGGTTCGGCTCCTCCTTGGATAAGGGGGCAGCCTCTACTACAGCTGTTTCCTGTGATGGGGTACAGGTTGATTCCTTCTCACTTAGGGCTCGAAGGAGTTCCAAAGCAGTATCAGCAAGGGGTGGGTTGCTGACTACTCGCTTTGGGGCTGTAGTTCTCTGTTCTTTTGGGGCAGGATGGATGTCCAGAGCTGGAATAGACACCACCTGCGGCCCAATCCGATTCACATCGACGTCTTGTGGAGCGGTGGCAAAGTGTTTTGCCACTCTTGGTGAATCGGGAGAGGATGGAAGGTTCCTCTTCTTTGTGCCATCAGAAGCTAGGCTAGATTTTGGTGAAGAGTTTTCTCTACCGATTGATCGTGGTTTCGGTCGAGGGGGGCTCTTAACCTTTTCAGGTGCGCGTGGAGATGCGGGTTTAGGGTGTGGAGAACCCTCTACCTGTTGAGGCACATCTCTGCGCGGAGACCTGGGTTTCGGTTGTGGAGGACTTCTGGTTTGTTCAGGAGAGCCAGTAGATGGTCTCTGGCTTCTCCCCTTCTTTGGCGTGGCGGTGCGCAGAGCATCCGCGAAGCTCACGCCAGGCTGAACGTAAGTCTCCCTAACTCTTCGTCTAGCCTCTTTATAGCTCACCCTGTTTTTATTTCGAACAGCAATGACCTCTCTCTCGTAGAGGAAGAAGGTGCATTGCTGTGATGTGGCAGAGTGGTCTCCGGCACAATTGGGGCAGCACGGCTGTTTGGAACAGGGTGTTCCATGAAATTCTGCTGAGCAGTTTACACAAATCCTTTCGCTTTTACAAAACTTGCTTACATGGCCAAAGCGTTGGCAATGGAAGCACCGCCGGGGGTTTTCAACGTAAGGCTTGACTGGGATGTTAAGGTAGCCAGCCTTGATGTACTTGGGCGGTTCCAATCTGTTGAAAGTTAGGATTATGGTGGCGGTAGGGACCCTAGCGCCATTCACAAACCTAGAAATGCGATGTGCACTCGTTACTTTCTGATTGGCAAGTTTTGTCACCAACCTGTCGATATCATACTCAATGAGTTCACCCGATCGAATAACACCTTTGGAGGTATTAAATGTCGGGTGAGACGCGGATGATACATTCACTGAGGCTAACTTTTTGAGAGATTGAATTCTCTTTTGCTGCTCATTAGACTTGGCCTCGACAATCAATGCGCCATCATTGCGCGGCCACCCAAGTTGTGGTGCGAAGGACAAAATCGGCAAGGCTGATGGCCATGGCCTCGGCGGCAGAAGCCGAGAGAATCTCCAGATTCGAAAGTCGCTGGAAGATTCAGACCAATGTGACTAAGTTCTCCGCAACCGCAATTGGAAGACAGCGTACCGTCCCCTTCAAAATTGGAAACACAGATATTGAGTACTCTCCTCGCGCGTCTATTCTCGGTTTCGGACTCTCCAGTTCCGGAATGAGCAAGCACGTGAGGTCCCGAATCGGATTTGCAAAAACCGAACTCGACAAACTCCACCGATTTAAGAATCTTTCTACAGCCAATAAAAGAAAACTATACATCAGCTTGGTCAGATCCAAGCTGGTATACCCAAGCATACCACTCAATGTAGCATCCAACAGGAACATGTCGATGCTACAAAGAGTACAGAATCAAGGACTCAAATTCGTTACAGGCTCCAAATGGTACGACTTCCGGACCTCAAGGAGCCTGCATGAACAAACAAAAATTGAGCCAATTAATGTATACCTCTACAAAAGAGGCAAAAGCATCTGGGAGAAACTGGAAGGGTTTCTCCCAAACGAGACACTCGTTACTCTGGATTCCGAAGAGGGAGGTTACATGAGTTACCTCCCAAACACCAAAACTGAAGAGCCAGAAACCAGATTCAAGTGAGTTAAACTAAAAACTAAAAAAAAAAAAATTATTATTAAAATCCTTATATACATACTCATATATGGAAGATCAAACAAATCAAATGTTTGAGGAAAAAAAAATAAAAAAATTAAATAAGATAAAAAGTTTAATCATCACATTTAAGAATCTATACAATGGAGATGGCCCGTACACCGGGCAACTACACTGTTAACCTAATGCTTTTTTCATTTTCGCATCTTTCGCCCCTCTCCTCTCTTTACTCACTATCTACCCCCTCTTTTTCATAACTTTCTACAACTAATACTAATACTAATACTACACGCACAACTGCAATTTGTGTCCTTGAGTAGTAACCTTAACTGATGGTAGTTAGCACGGTATCCACATATATTCCATTAAATAATAGACATCTTAGAGAAAAAGGAAAAGTCTATTTTACTTCCACCTGCTCTTCTTTTCTTCCTTCTTTGGTCTTTGTTCTTTAGGTTGTTGAGTTTTATTGGGAACTATCTTAGTTATATCTTTTCTCATTTTATCACATTCCAGTTCTGTTTTATTCATGTAATGGGGTAGCAGGCTCTGGGGATCAAAGGAAGAGTCCTGTGTCCTGAAACCTGTACTCTTAATTTCTGTTTATTGTTTAGATTTCACCGTCTCATGGTTATTATTTGACTCTTCTTTTGAGTCTTTTTGTTTTCATTGCTTGTTTTCTATTTATGGGTTTTCTTGATTCTATCTTGTCGTTTTGGGGTTTTCTAGTGGTTTTTCTGATGTTGGTTGAACCAAGTCAGCCTGAAACGTGTCTGCAGGTGGCGGCGGCTTAAGATCGTCCTCAGGACAGTCCATGTCTCCCCCATCTACAGAGTGCCCATGGCCAGCAGAGTAATCCATCCAATTTTGCTTTAAGTTTTCTTCTGCGTATTTTCCTTTCTTTTTTATTTTCTTCAGGATAATTTGCAGCGGATTGCAAAATTTTTATTTTTGTTCGCTCTGGAGTTTTGCGTTTGGTTGATAGGTGGGAGTCTTTTGTCTTCAAATATTCACCATCCGCCACTCGAGGAGGGGTCGGGGCCCAAGAACACCCACTCGTAGATAACTCAGATGCTGTTACACAGTTATCAGTAGTCTTCCCAGAAGTCCCAGTCACCGATGCTCGGTTATCGCCATCTCCATTATGTGATGCAGGGCTAACCCTACATCCACTCGCATCCTATTCTGCAGATGATGGTGTTATCTCTTCATCATCTGTATCCGAAGTGGTAAAGGTACAGTTGTACCAACATCAGCCCTCTCTCTGCGAGGACTCGGTGCTTCTCTTCCATTTGCACTCCCCTTAGCAGATGGGGGTGCTGCCCCTCCTCCAGCTGTCTTCCGTGGAGGTATAGCCACCACTGGCATGAGAGCCTGGGCTTGAGAGTTGCTGCTATGTTGAGAGTTGGCTACTTTTAGTCTTTCACAGTTCTCCAATGCCGCTGCAAAGGTAATTCCTTCTCTCACAAACATAGATAATGCTTTTCCTCTTGCTTCCTTAAAGTTTATTCTCTCTTTTGTTTTTATTGCTAGTATTTTCCTTTCTAGTAGGTACTTATCACATGTTCTATCCTTTGCAGTATGGGGACCGCCACAGTTGGCACATGTTGGTCCTCTCTGGCATTCTTCAGAGCCATGTTCTGATAGTCCACATACCACACAGATAATATATATGTCGTGGTAAGACATTATATTACATCAATACCATATTAAATCTATGGGGGAGGGACCGATAACTTACAGGTGAACCGACGAAGGGACGGAACACCGCTAGTTTAGACGGGCTGAAATGCGAGATGAGAGTGCAACGAGGTCAGGTAACAAATGGGCAATGGCAAAGCTCAAGGTTATTTAAAGATACACTAACAAAAATATAATCTTATTTACATAAAAATAATGAGAGAATTGATGGGTAAAATTACCTCAGAGAATTAACGGACAAAATCACATCAGTAAACGAAGGGGGGAATTGTAGTTATAAATCAGACTATGAAGTTAGAACTTAAGGTATTATAGGAGGAGACTATTCAAATGGGGGGGGGGGAGGGATTAATTCAATTGGGTTACTGAAGGGGGTAGAGGGGTTAGCTTACGGATGTCTTCTGCACGTGAGGTGAGGCCGCTCGGAACTTCTGAGCGGGAACTTGAAGTGATGACGGTTCTCCCAAAACAGGTGGGGGGGGCGGTAACTTCCGGTCCAGGGGAGAGTATTTCGGCTACCCGAATTAAGGGGAGAACGAAGGAGGGCTTCGACAGGAGTTGATGAGATAAGTCCTGAAAATCACTCGGTGGCGATCGTTAAGTGGAATTACCTCACTGGCTGGGGTTAATTCCAAATACACAAAATAGTTCAACTGTCACTTTGCTTTGTTGTTAGCACCTGACTTGGAACTATGGGGAATCTTCTGAGGTCCGGGCGAGCCTTCTCAACTCTGTGTCTCTTCATAGGAGTCGAGCGCTATTTATGTCCGGGGCTCTCTCCGAGGGGGGGGGGGCGGTAAGCGGGAAGCAGCTCTACTCTCGAATGGCCTCGAATCTTCTTGCAGAGGCTATTCTGTTCGTGTAAAAGTGATTCGTGGTTGACACGGTTCGAGGCTACCGCTTGTGGAAGAGGGAGGGGGGGGGGGGGGTAGGCTTTATAACATCGTCTAGGTAGAGGTATGTATGGTTTCACTTTTGTCAGCATTCCTGGTCTTATTTGTACTTCATCAGGTAGCTTCAAAGCTACAGTATTTATGAGTTCGTCGCCTTCACGTTTTTTTATTCTTTCTACCTTTATTACGCCTCTATATTCTAATCCTTCCAAAATTTCTTGCTTTGTATAATCTAAAAGTTCTTTGTTTTTTTTTATTCCTTGACTTGTATTAAACTTGTGATTGTTCTCAACTATAACATCTATACCACATATGGTTTTAAGTCCTGTCTTATCTCTATTGGAGTATGTCTTACATAGTTGGTTCACCACCCAAGAACTTTTCAACATCTCTATCCAATTTGAAAAAGTTTATTTTACTGATGTCCATCCCGTCTGTCTTTGATTTTACTATAAAAAATTGCTTATAATCCTCTCTTGGGCCAAATATTGTGTTCCTCCAATTTGGTGTAGTGTTATGATGTACATTTCTTTTCTTAACTTTCTCAGGTTGTTTCCCAGTAGCAGTGAAACCAGAGACGGCCTGGTGACAACCGCTCCTTGTGGGGGCTTGCTGGATTCGGCTCAATGCCCCGACCTCCCGATGCACCCCTTAGAACATCAGCGCTGCCGGCAGTAGTCCCTTCCTGCTCATGGGAGGAGGGGACCACCAAACGTTTTTTTCTTAGAGGACTTTTCATTGTTTGTTTTTATTTGGTTCACGGCTTCTTATTTATTCGAAGCTGCCCTTAGCCAAACATCCCACCGCGGATGTCATTTCCTTAGCAGAAAAGCAACAACAGCCAAGACGGCCAGCTGACGACATTCCCCTCTCCACCACCTGGGGCACGCGCCCAGTAGGAGTATTCTATTCCCTGGGTTTCTACACTAATTCGGACGTGAGAAATCGAGCGAGATATGAAACGGATTGTATGTACAGTCCTTTATTTACAAGAAAATATGGGGTAAATATTTATAAGAGATCTCTTTTTTTATTTACACTACAAAAAAAATGGGCTCGATCAATTTGCAATTCCAATATCAAAATAACAGGCCTATAACCCAACCAAGAGACAAGAAGAAACAAAAAGAGATAAATGCACAAACAAAACCGGTATTACTCCTATCCAACACAATGCAAACAAAAGAAAAGTCTTCACGTGGTACCACGAGCTGGGAGGGGGGGGGGGGTAGTCCTGCTGGCTGCCCCTCGAGTGTTTACAAATTTCAGAGGCCTACCAAGCTGGCGCCTCCGAGACGTCTTACACCTCCGAGGCTACAAAATACAGCTCTTCTGTCCCAACAGGACGCACAGCAACTTCTGGTGTACCTCAAGTCCTACTGTCTCCGCCACTCTTTACAAATTTGAAAGATAATATTATCTATAATTTACTAGAGTGGTCTTTCATAAAAATATTTAACATTTAGTTGAGGAAGAGAAAAAAGACATTTTATACAAAACATGAAAATCAATTTATATATATATATATAAATAAAAAAAATAAAAAAACGTTTCCGTTCATACACACATTCTCACAGAGGGAGGGATAGTGTATTGGTAAAGGGGTGGGAGAATGTCTCGTCACACACACTCACATTCGCTCCACCAAAATGCCTACCCATGGCTCAATCTTCCTGCACACGACTGATATATTGGCCGTGATTTGAGGTAGGGTTTTTGCCTGCAGATCGAGTTTGTTAAGTGTGATGCTGCCCGCAGAGGATAGGAGTTTTTCGACATCCTTGTTTTCAGGGCAGATCACGATGAATCCTATTGGGACGTCAAGACACTTAATTAGTGGGATTTGTAGGTCATTAAATATCTGTTGGGCCTTTCTTGCGGTGTCCTCTTTCCGTTGGGCTTGAGTTTCAGGGGAACCTTTTGATGAAGTCCCCCCCCCCCCTCCCATCCGTTCCTACTCTGTAAAAAGGTGACAGAATCTAAGAGACTAAACCTATTTATGTCCCTTTTAGTACCTTAAATACCTGTCTATAACCTTAATGGGCCTAATCTATTACGCGCCTCTCCAAGGTCTCCGGCTCGTGTGCTTAAGGAATTCCCATATTCACGCCTCCTAACAGGGCTTCCTCCCGGGATTCACTAAACCGTTGCGTTATGTTTCGAAGTGATAAAAGAAGCGTAAGAGTCAAAAGAGCGAAGTGTTGATAGTACCCTTATGGGGGTGGGACACTTCCCCGTGCTTAGTCACAGGAGGTCTCTCCAATCATACTAAGCACGCATCGTATTGGGTGCAAAGACGACGAAAAAGTTATTTGTGCTTAAGTTTTAACGTATTCGCGTATTCAAACTTCCTCAAAACTTTACCTCCTTTATCAGGGAAAAACTTTATCAGAGCGTAAAGAAAAAAAAGTGAAAGATAATCTGAGCCCTAGTCCCAGGTGAGAGAAGAAGGGATGATAGAAGGGATTGCATGAGAGTTTTTTTTAGGGGGGGGGGATGAGTAGGTATGATGAGTGATGAATATATGCCAGGAGACTGGCTGTTCTTTCTTAAATTAATTTAATTAATCTGTCTATATTTTTGAAAGTTTCTGCTTAGTTAGACCTTTTTACAGGTACGTAGTTTCTATTTCATTAATTTATATAAATTTATACGAATATATATATAATTGGGTATCTATATGTTGCTTCTAGTTCATGTTTTCTTTTTTTATTATATGTAATTGTATATTTAGGGCTTTCATGCCTTTGTATTTTTGTCTTTTGCTTGGGTATACTTGTCTTGGTTTACTCTTTCATGGTGGATCCTACTGCTCGGGAATCTCTTAACTGAGTTTTCACTTGGTATCCTCAGATCTCTAAATATCTGCGGATTATTTTGTTCTATTTTCTGCCATATCTTCCTCGCCCTGTTCTCCAAGGTTAGGTTGATTGGGTCAATCTCTGCGAAATAGATTAAGTTTCTGATGCGTTTTCTTTCTGCTCTTCTAGTTTTGATATTAGGTAGGTTGCTTTATTTTGAATTCTCTGAAATTTCTTCTTGAAATGAAATGAAATGAAAAGGAAAGTGGAAGAAAAAGAAACAGATCGACCGATCCCTGTCCCCGACCGTCATCCGGGCACTCACGAGTGCCATGGCAAGGAAGGAGGGCGAGGGCCCGGTACTCCCTTACGGTCCTCCGAGTCCCCTACACCCGAGTCAACCTAAGGAGTCGGAGTGGGGAGAACTCGTGGGTGGGAATGAGAGGGAGAGGAAGAATAAAGTTAAGGATAGAATAGCGAGAAATATAGTCTGAGATAATATAGGTGACTTATGCAGTCATTGGCCCTACAGCTTAACGTGTGATCCGAGCCACGGTGTGTATCTTCTTTTCTTTTTTTATCTCGGTCTATTCATTATTTTCTTAGGGGTCCCTTGTGTAAGTTGTAGGCCCGGTAAGTGTGTGTGTTTTGATAGAAGGAAAGTTCTTAGGTTGAAATGGAAGGAATTAAGAGGTTTGCCTAGGGTTGCAATGTTACCTGGAGGTCAGGCTAATCTCTAGCAGTTTGAGTAGGTATTTAAGTTAGAATTTGTGTGAGTAGGTATTTGCTTATAGACAGTGGTGAGCAGTCCGTCAGTACCGATGACGGAAGGTCCGTCTGTCCGTCACTGACGGACTCTCGTTTCGCTGACGACTGACGGAAACATTATTTGCCGAAGGTCGTCTTTGCTTTTCGGGTTAGCGACGGTTCGGGTGACGGCCGAAAATCGCTTCCGT
This sequence comes from Ceratothoa steindachneri, assembly GCA_963969495.1. Classification (NCBI taxonomy): domain Eukaryota; kingdom Metazoa; phylum Arthropoda; class Malacostraca; order Isopoda; family Cymothoidae; genus Ceratothoa; species Ceratothoa steindachneri. The sequence continues at coordinate 110,614,839 of OZ018333.1, forward strand.
CGGCGCTTATTCCGTCAGTGTTTCAAAGTTTCCGTCAGTCGTCTGTCCGCCAGCGAAACGGGAGTCCGTCAGTGACGGACTGACGGACCTTCCGTCATCACTACGGACGGAGGGCCCACCACTGATTATAGAATTGTTTTCGAGTATACTTAAAAGTTTCATGTTGTTGTTTTGTCAAATTGTCATGGCGTTCAAACTGTTTTTAACTTTAATAAATTGCTACTGTTACACATTCTCTTTCTAGTACATACTTTTCTTTCGTATCTTTTTAATTTGTTTATAATAAATAAAATAATTAAAGATCTACTTTACCTGTTTTATTCCTGTTTTCATCTGGTTTTGGTCAGCTTATTGTTTGGGAATTTCCAACTACATGTATAATTCTTCCATTTCTCTTTCCAAAATGTCAAAGTTACTTGGAAATAGTCAATGGGCTCTGCATCCTTCTAGGTGATCTAGTTGGTTGGGGAGTTCTTCTGCCATCCCCTCTTGGGTTTTCCTTATCATTTTCTTTGCTCTTTTTTCTATTATTTTGTTGATAGTTGTAAGTTTTGCCTCTCTGTGTAAATCTCATTTATTTCCTAGCTCCTCCCATCTAGTATTCGTTATTATGTACACTGCTTTGTTCTGTATGTTCTGAATCTGTTGTAGGATAGTCTTAGAGATAGTGCACATTGCCACCGTAGGGTACACTAAAGCTGATTGAATAATTGCTTGGTATATTTTTCTTTTTGGCTACCTTTAGTTCATCTGGAAAGTATCCTGTATTTAGATTTTCATCAAATACGTTCTTACCCCTCATGTACGAGGGCGGTCCATAAGTTTTGCAATTCGGATATAAGGAAACGAGATATGAGGAAAAGTGTTTTATTATTTTTCAATATAACTACCCTCGACTTCAATGCACTTGCGCCACTTGTCCCTGAGGCTTCGAATTCCCGACAACCAGAAATCTCCCGACTGCTGTTCAATCCACTCCTGGACGGCGAGCTGGACATCTTCATCGTCCCCAAACCGGCGTCCACGCAGTGCAGCCTTGAGCTGGCGGAATAAAAAGTAGTCTCTAGGGGCCAGATCTGGACTGTAGGGGGAGATGGTTGAGCTCCTCGAATCCGCACTCGCGCAGGGCAGCTTGTGCAACTCTGGCCTTGTGGACAGGGGCATTGTCATGGAGGAGCAGGACACCACGTGTCAACTTGCCACGCCGCTTCTGACGGATGCACTTCTTCAACCCAGCCAGTTCTTCGGCGTAATATTGGCCTGTGATGGTCCTTCCACGAGGCACATAGTCCACCATCAACACTTCCTCAGAATGCCAGAAGATGGTGGCCATGATCTTCCCTGCTGAGGGTTGGGTCCGGAACTTGATGGGGGTTGGAGAGCCCCTGTGCTTCCAGGCCATGCTTTCGAGCTTGGTCTCGAGATCCCAGTGATGGATCCAAGTTTCATCACCTGTCACTATGCGTGACTCGAATCCTGCCGGGTTTTGGTTGTACAGGAGAGCAGCTCCTCCGAACTTTGACGACGTTGAAGTCGATCATGGGGCGTGAGGTTTCGTAAGGTTTCTAGGGACCCAGCGGGCGGAGACCTTGGTAATGGCCAAATTGTCGTAGAGGATGTTGATAACACTTCCATGTGATATTCCAAGTTCTCGTTCGATTTCTTCGACCTTCACCCGTCGATTTTCGAGGATCATCCTCTCCACACGGGTCACATTGTCTTCGTTGGTCACGTCTGACGTGCGTCCTGAACGGGGGTCATCTTCAAGAGACTCACGCCCATGGCGGAACTCCCTATTCCAGCGAGCAATGGTTGCATAGGAAGGGGCGATGTCGGTGTACACTGCAACCATGCGTTCATGGATCTCTTTTCCATTCTTGCCTTCCTTGGTCAAAAATTTGATTACTGCGCGGTGCTCAACCTTCTCCATTGTTGAAAAATTTGTGACTTACGATCTGCGATCAGCTACAGCTTCTTAAATAGACGAGGCAGGAGCGTGCGACTGCAGGTCCTGACTTGTCATAACTTCTCCTAACACCCCCACAAACAGCCAGAAAAGTAGCCGGCTGGATCGAGAACTGGCTAAGTGGCAGACGGCAACGGGTGGTGCTGAATGGACAGGCTTCTGAGTGGGTGCCCGTTACTAGCGGGGTGCCTCAACGTTCTGTCCTGGGACCACTACTATTCATCATCGACGTCAACGACATGGACGGTGACATGGTTGCCAAGATTTCCAAATTTGCCGACGATACCAAGCTTGGTATGAACGTTGCAAAGGATGGAAATACTGCCCGCCTGCAGGAAGATCTTGGGAAGATTGGGGAGTGGTCGGACACGTGGCAAATGCCTTTTAACGTGGGGAAATGCAAAGTGATGCATATCGGCCACCGAAACCCCCAATCTCATTATACCCTTAAGGGCACTGCTATTGAATCCACCGACACTGAGAAGGACTTGGGTGTAACAATCACTAGTGACCTCAAGTTCTCGAAACAGTGCATTGAGGCGGAGAAAAAGGTCCAAAGGATGCCTGGCTATATAAAGCGCCAGTTTGGATATCGGAACAAGGAGATTGTACTGAGTTTGTACAACTCACTTGTCCGACCGCACCTAGAGTATGCCGTACAATTTTGGAGTCCTTCATTTCGAAAGGACATCGCGAGATTGGAACGCGTACAAGCCAGGGCGATCAAACTGATTCCCTCTATCAGACATAAAAGTTATGAAGATAGATTAAGAGAATTAGATCTGTTCTCGTTGGAAACCCGTAGACTGCTTGGTCAGCTCATCGAAGTTTTCAAAATACTTCGAGGGTTCGACAATGTTGACTACGGGGATATTTTCACACTTGTTGAGAGCAGAACAAGAAATCATGGCTTTAAACTTGAACTGAAGCGTTACAACCGCGATCTGTGTGGACAGTTTTTCACGTACAGTATCTGCGGTAGTTGGAACGCCCTTCCATTGGAAGTTGTCTACAGTGAATCTGTTGACCAGTTCAAGTCAAGACTAGACAAGGTCTTGAAAAATGGCCGTGAAAGGACGTAAAGCATTTGAGCAGAGATGTGCCCGCTCGACTTCCAGTCCAAAGGTACCCTCATTGAATGGACCGTAAGGTCTTCTAGGGTACCTTCTTTCCTTGTTGTTACTCTGTTTTGCCCTACTAATTCGCAAAACTTATTGACCGCCCCTTGTATGTTGTTAGGGGCCTCTACATAATATATTTTCGTTAGCCCCAATTTTCCTAATTTCTTCTTATTTGACATACATATATTTATGATTTATGATCATAAAAGCAAGAAAAATGGGTGTGATAGTAGGAGAGGTAAAAGATAGAAAAAGTGTTATTTTAGTAGGAGAATGGTGTGCCAGGACGTCTGGCTATGGCTTTCCATGCGTTTCTGTGATGTTTCCGTGTATGTTGTTTGAAGCATTCAAGCCTTTGTTTTCGAGTTTTTGCTTTTTTCTTGTAGATAGAGCTATCTCAGTTTCTTGATTATTTATTGTTGTTTCAAAATATTGTTTTCCACTACGGATCCTTTTATTTTGTTTTGGTTATTTTTGTCTACTACGGACCTTTTTATTTTTTGTTTTGATCATCTTTGTCCACTATGGATTCTTCTTTTCTTTTTTTTTTGTAAGGTTTAGTTAAACATCCTATTTTTCGTTTTTCCGGTGAGGAGTAGTTATTTATAAATTGGCTCTATATATTCTTGCAACCGCCGGTGGCTGCTGGCAAACCTTGGCGGTAGCGTCTGTTCGGGTGGTCAAATTTGGGTATTCCTATGTTCTGCATGAATCTTTCCGGTAAATATTCTTGAATATTCCTCCATATTGCTGTCGCTCTGTTATGTAGCGTTACATTCAGGGCCTCGATCCCCACGATATCGTGTAGTCTAATCGATGGTATGCGGTCCAGTAAACTGAGGTCCAGGATGAAGCGTAGTGCTTGATTTTGCACTACTTGTATCATACGAGTTTGCGTCTTGCTTGATAGATGTAATGGGACGGCGGGGTATAACAAGATCTAACAATGCGTCAAGGAAATTCGAGGGTGGGCATAAAGCGAACAATAATCCTAATTTTTAAACTAATTCTTTTTAAAATAACTAACTAATTTAAATTATATAACTTGAAATTTAAAAAATCTAAGAAAATCAAGCTTGTGAAATTAAATTAAATGAAAAGTTGAATTATAACGTGTCTCAAAGGTTATAATTAATCCAGCGATCGATCCTAAACTGTGGAATAGTCTACCTGCGATCATATAATCCTTCGCCTGGCGCTTTCAAGCAGGTTCTGAAAACCTACCTTTTACATAAAGCTTTTCCCTAGCCGAAGGAGGAGTACACGGAAGTAATTTAATATTTGAAGCCGTGTATAATAAATCTAATGTTATAAATTTATATTAGAAGATTTGTTCTTCTCCAATATATATATAATTTTTTTTTCCATCAGCCATTTAAAAGATATATTACCATACATATTTTTAGGAATTTTATTTAGATATACAAGAAATAATGGTAAACATGTAGATCGGCGGCGCGCCAGAAAAAGTGGATTTTTGTGTGTTTATATTTCGTTCGCCCGTACATGAATATTCATGCGCGTTTGAGTCCTAGTTCAAATATACCCGGCGCCATTTTTGTACAAAAATGCCCGAAAATAAGCAAACGAAAAACGCTGTTTACTTACTTTATTGCGGTGGGTAGACTTCTGAAATAATGGTGACGAAAGCGTGGAACCTTTCTTTAATTCCCGTTTTGGTAAAAGGGAATCTTTTGAAGAAAATGGTGGTTTCTTAAAATAATGGTGATCACTTGAGTCACGTTTAGTTTTAGAACATCTAAATTCAAAATTATCGTTAATCTCTAATGGCTGGCCACAAACCTCGCAATCGATTTTAATCTTAAGTAAATTATGATCGTCCAAAAAGGATAACAATTTATCTCGATCCGAAAATAGAGCACAAAGTTGGGCAATAGACGAAAGGCAAATTTCACATACGGAAGCCATATTCAAACTGCGTTGACCGCCTAAAGTCGTCTTTCCTCCACCCAAAAGGCTCCACAAAAACTAGTTCCTTTAAACGATCTAGCTAAATATATTTAAATGTATAAAAAAGGTAATAAAAATAGTAAAATGGGGAAAAATATATTGACAGATATAAATGAATACAAATGAGGATAATAAAAATATATTAAGTGAAAAACAAAATAAAAATTAAATTAATTTCTTTCTGACGTCATACCCCACCTCCCACCACTATTATAATTCGCAAAACGATTAAAGTCGCAGAAATGATTTGGTAAAATCATTCACTTCTGTAAACGTTAGAACATTATTCTATAAACAATTATGATTATATACTGGGGGGCTGTGCCCCCAGACCCCTCCGCTCAATTAATTAAAACTCAGGATCATCGTAGGGGGTCCCTCCGCAGTGTTTACCCTCCCCCCTGCCACGAGCAGTCCCCTTAAATTTACTCCAAAAACGTGAAACATATTGGAACACGGACAAAATTGTTTATGTCCCATCGTTCGCGCCGCCGATCTACATGTTTACCGAAATAATAAAGTAAAGAGTGTTTAAATCACTAATTTCTAACAAATTCTGTTTATATTCACTAATTTAAATTGAATAACTTGAAATTTAAAACCTAAGAAAATCATCGAAATTAAATTAAATGAAAAGTTGTATAATAACGTCTCTTCAATATTATATTTAATCCAGCGATCGATCAACATGTTTACTTTTCAGTTTTACATCTAAAACCAATATAAAATATATCTAATTTTTGAAATTAACATCTAAAAAAATATCTAAGTTTTTACTATCCTTCAATCAATGGAATTATGAATTATAGATACTTACCATTATACTATTAATGCAAGCTTCGCAATAAAAAATCATCCACTTCACCATCTTCTTCAGTCTCTAGTGAAGAAAATGATGATGAAACATGAAATATCTTTTGTTTGGTAAGGAGCAAGAGTACCAATGTCGTTCAACACTTTAGATGGTAGTTCATAAGGACTACAACATTTTTCTAATTTGTCTAAGCTGAATTTAACCATCAAAATGGCATTTAACATTTGTAAGTTTATATTTTACATAATTTACAGCACTAAAGACTCTTTCAATATCTGCTTTAGAATGAGGTAATACTAATGCTGAGATAGCACATTTGTTGATTTCTTCAAAAGGATTTGAACCAAAGGCATCTTGATACTGAAGATCTTCTTTCCAGAAAGCATCTGTATTAGCTTTATTTTTCTGATCAACCAAATAATTTTTTTAGCAACTTTAGCAATTGTTTCTTGAGCTACATCGAGGCACTTCAGGACTTCACAAATTGAAACATTATCTTTGATTGACTGAAACATAGTGTTCACAGAGAAAAATGAAAGATTTTGTAAAACTTTAATATTATCTGGTAGTCTCTGTCTCAGTTGTTGAAAAAGACAGTATATAATTTGTACATCGTTCCCTCAAACCTTTTTCATCATCTACTGTTATAAGTTTATTATATTTTAATTCTTCAATTTTTTATTCAAATAGATAACCCAAGTACGTCTTTGGGATCAAATACTCATTAATATAACAAGTGAGCAAGTCAATTTTACTAGTTGGACTCTATTTTTTTTAACAATAGATTTAACTAGCAGAAGAAGGTCATCAAGAAGTTTAACTTTATCACAAGTTTTAGATTCAAATAATTTGTTGACTCTTACTACTTAGTAAGCAATAGTAGCTAGAAAAGTAGATATGGAAGATTTTTTCTTCAGAATACACCTCAAAAAGAAGTTCAGCAGAGTAGCCGCATCAATCCCGCTTCTCTTCAGAAGTGACCCATCATTTCTGAGCCATTCTCCCGTGTGGCAATCGACCTCATTGACCCCATTCACCCTTAGCACCTATCTTTATTTCTTGCTATATTAAAATAAGCTTTCAGTTCTGGCCATTAGGCAATTATACATTCCACAGCAGGATGAATAGAAAGCCATCTTGTTTGACAACTAGCTGGTATTTTTAGGGGACTTGTACCATCCTTGAGAGATTCATAGAATAATTTATATTCACATTGTCTAACAGACGAATTTGAGAACAATTTGTGTGTTTCAGCAAAAAGAAAGTCCAGGTTTCTAGGTAAACATTCTGATGATGCATGGGAAACTGCTAATTGTATTGAATGATATATCAGTTCCTACCCAAACAATTTTTTTTAAAATCCTGTTTTATTTTTTGATATTAATGACTTAATTTACTCCACAATACTTTTGGCATCACATTTTTCAAGCTGAACCAGCCTAAGATAGGTTGACACCACTTTGTATAAATTTTTACTGTAGTAAATAATAGATACACCTAATATCTTATGGACTGAAATATAATTGGACTCATCAAACAACAAACTGTATTGACTATTACCTATATCCTTAATAAGTTCTTTCTCAAAATGGTAGGTTAAAATATTTTTTTAGGCATCCTTATATTAGCTACACTTTTACTGTCATCAATATTATTTTTGCAAAATGTCTACAAGATGGTCACAGTTTCTTAGAGCAGAATGGCAACATAAGTACATGGCAAAGGTTCCTTCTAACTTAGAGGTTTTATTTTTAGCAGAAAAAGCAGTAAATACAGAAGAAAGAGGAATATAATCCTGTCTAGGACTTGCACTGAGATGCTTCTTACTCTGGGTATGACTTTTTAAATCTTGAAACTTAGCTTTCATTTGTGACATGCAATACTTGTAGCATGCCCTAGCGTCATCTCCCGGAATAGCCATTTTCCAATCTTTTAGAATTTGATCTTGAACCCATTCTTTTTTAAATTATTGGCTATATTATTTGGACATTTTTAAGGGTTGAGGACTTTACAAAATAAGTGCTTTGCACTATTTGTAGGTGATAAATAATAAAATGCACTCTATAAGATTTCATAAAATTACTGACTGCAAAAGCGAGGTCATCTTCAGCAAAATATAACAGGGGTGCCAACTGTACTAAAGGGTAGTTGCCGCTTCGGTGGTTTAGTTGTATCGTGTATAAATGATTTTAAAAATGGCAAAATCATCCAAATACATCTAAATTGGCAACCTGCCTATGATCTGTTCTTCGTCTCGAGCTTCCTTGATCGACAAGAGGGAGGACCACTAAGGGGGTTTATGTGTAAGGACACGGAAACAAAAAATAACTTTTATAGTAAGCTTATTTTTATTAGAAAAAGAGGAAGCTTTGCCTTTTATTAATCCAAAATATTGTATATTAAATTTATTGCGATGAACGAAAATTAGAAGTTTTTATTCTTCTCTAAAATATGTCAAATTAAACTTATTTCTTCCGATTTTTTAAAGACATGCTACGTTTATAAATAAATATATAAATATTATATTATTAGAATACATATTATTAGTAATTCTATTTAGATACATAAGAAATAATAACATAAAATATATTTTGAAATTACTAATTTTTAATATAATTCTGTTTATATTGATAAACTAATTTAAATTAAATTTGAAATTTAAAACAAAAAATCAGTCGTAGAAATTAAATTAAATGAAAAGTTGAATACTAACGACACATTTATACATAAATAAGGTAATTTTAAGTAATGTGAGAACAGCAACCCCTCCGCGCTGACTGCCGCCCGCACCCAGCCGGGTGGTGAGGACCGCCGCCACCCACTAGCATCAGACCCACGCGCGGGACACTCCGCTGCGCCTTGCTGCGCGCCGACACCGGCGGGCTGGACATTGGACATAATAAGAGATGAAATTAAATAAAATTAGATAGAATTAGAGAGAAAATAGTAAGAGAGTAAAGTGGTTAAGGAGTGAGTTTAAAGAATAGATGATGTGTGGAAGACAGAATAAAAAAGATCCCTGGTGAAAGGGTAGCTCTGTTTGTTGTGTTTTGGATATATCTTTTATTTATAAACTATAGGATTTATAGTTCATTTAATCAAATCAGCATAGCTAATTTGATTATGGGTTTTCATCATGATGATGATTATTTATTTTGGGGCATTCAAGCCTTTATTAGAGACGGGGGTTTTTACATCCCGCTTTGGGTTTTTGAAAAAAAATTATTTTCCTAAAAATTTTTAGGTTGATTTTGATAATTTTTAGCTTTAATGATTAATAATTAAGTGGATTTGATTTTAGTGATTTGAATTTTAATTAAAAAACTTTCACATTACACTGGTTGGTTGAGTCTCGTCTATTGTCGAACACGTAGTGTATATTGGGGAGTCACGTCACTGTCAGACTGTAATTTACTGCTTTGAAATGGTCTTATCTGTCTGTCGGCCTCGATGTCTAGGTGTGTACGAGAGAACTCAGGGGTCAAGCGTGCACCAATGGCTTGCCATATCCTCTTAGCTCTCTCGTGGAGCGCCACGTTGATCGGAGATAATCCAACCGAGGCGTGGAGCTCCCTCTGTTTTTTTTGTGTTCTCTTCTTCGGGTATTTGTAATGAGTAAAACCGCCTTGTTCTGGATGGTTTGTAGTTTCGCAATGTGGGTCCAGGCGCACGCATTCAACGGCACCGGGGGGTACAAGAGTCTCGAGCGAATGCACGCATTGAATATCTTGAGTTTATTTGAGCGAGTTAGGTCGATGAACCTATAAAACTCCCTCAAATCTCTCTTGCTATTCGCGACTGTCCGCCCGATATGACACTTGTATCCCCCTGTGGTGATTTTGAGCCCCAGGACCGTCCCTTCCGAGCAGTAGGGGATTCTCTCCCCCTCTACCCGTATATCATTGAAGGTCTTGCGAAACATGGGAATTATTTTGAATTTTGGGGCATTGGTCGAAATCTTCCATTTCCTCTCGAAAGAGTTGATGTTGGAAATCTCCCTAGCCGTATTATTCGCCATAAATTCCCTGTGAACGTAGGCGGCTGTACAAATTTGCGATATATCGTCAGCGAACTGAACGTATATCGTACCTTCGGAAAGAGGTTGTGGTAGGTCACGTGTATATATGTTGTATAACAGGGGACTGAGACAGCCCCCTTGCGGGACCCCAGATTCGAGCTCGAACTCGGGGCCTTTGTATTCTTTGAACTGTATATACGCTCTCCTCTCCATTATATAATCGCATAGAATCCTTTCAAGGATGGGGTCGAGGCCTATTTGCAGGATCTTAAATTGCAAGCCTCTCTTCCAAACCTTGTCAAATGCTTTTTTGACATCGCGGAGCACCAGGTCGGCATGCCTTTTACTTGCTTTGATGTTTGCAAGTTTTTCCGTAATAACGGCTAGTGCCGTGTCAGTCCCTCTTTTCTTTCTGAAGCCGTGCTGCTGCTCGTTATGCAGGTTGGCTTCGTCGAGAAAAGAGTTGACCCTATTTGCCAATATCTTCTCGAAGACTTTGCCAGCAAATTCTAAGAGAGATATCGGTCGGAAGTTTGCAGGGCAGTCCGGGGGCTTTCCCGATTTGGGAAGGAAGATCATTTTGGCCACTTTCCACTGGTCGGGAAAATAGCTTGTGTTCAGAGCGGCATTCATGATGTTAAGAAGCCCACTCAGAACATTAGGCGGGGCCTTAATGAAATTCTCCCTGGTCAGCCCCGTGGTACCCGGTGCTCTTTGACGAAAGGGTTTTAGTGCAACGGAGAGCTCTCGGGCAGTTATTTTACTCCCATAGCCCTCCATCACTCTTTCATGTGACACACAATGATGAGGGGAGGTTTTATGTATTTGTGTGTTTAGCTGTTGGATTATGTCATTTTCGAATTCGATGTCATAATTGTCATTTTCTTCGGGGGTAATTTTAAAGATTGAGGACAAGAAAATCCTAAAAATTTCCTCAATCTCTATAGTCTCGTCAATTTCTTTCTCGTCATGCTTGAGTACAATTTTGTTCTGAGGGTGTTGTACTTTTAAACGTCTGTACGTCTGCCAAAAAGTTCGTGCGTCTCTCTCTATGTCAAGTCCCTCAATTAGTCTGTCCCATACCTGTATTTGTGGGTCTGTAATGAGTGTCCGGAGTTCGTCTTTTATCTGTCTCATTCGTCTATGGGCATTGTGGTTAGGTCCTATCAGCGCTATTACATTGGACAGGTCTTTAAACTCTTGGGCCAGGGCTTTCATGGGAGGGGTCCAAATAGGAGCTGGAAGGGTTTTATACTTAATGCGGGGAATGCTAATTTTATCTGCTTTTATAAGGAGGTCAGTGATTTTGTCCAGCTCTTCATCTATTTCTTCTAAATTTGCGTCAATTAAAGGGTCTGGGATATAATTTAGAAGGTAGTTTCTATATCTTTCCCAGTCCCCCTGCTTATAGCTTTTGCGTTCTGGGATTTCTAGTTGAATGGGGTTTACACCAATTGTGATTTTAACTGCCTGGTGATCGCTTGGAATAATGGGGCCTGGTTCAATATAATAGTTGTATGGAAACCTGATACTGGTTAAAACAATATCAGGCTTCGTTGCTGCATTACCTGTAATAAATGTCGGAAATTCGGGTCCGATTCTTGTCGCATAGCGTCTGTCTAGTATTACCTCGATGTTTCTACCCGCATTGTTGCAGGAGGTATACCCTGATGCTGCACATTCTGCATTCAGATCTCCAGCAAAGATTACATTTCTCTTATGGCTGAGGATCTGTAGAAGGTTGTGCAAGGGTACATAGCCGCGTCTTGGGGGTTGGTACCCCGTAGCCACGACTAGACCCCCCAGGGTAGTGCCTACCTCAATGGCAAGGTAAGATTCATCTAAGTCGGGTAGTCTTTTGTATTTTAAACCTTTTTTGACGGCTATTGCGCAGCCGTCATACCGTTCCTGGCTGTGATTTTTGCTGATGACGTCGTATTGAAAAATGTTTATCTCTTTATGAGAGGTCACTCCGTGTTCATTAATGAGTATTATGTCAGGGTCATTTTGTCGCAAGATGTTGCTGTAGATGGAACCTTTTCCGTCCCATCCATCGACATTCATCTGTATTATTGTTAGTCTGTCAGTCATTTTGTGTAGCGTGTGGTTTTTTATATGTATGGGATTAAAGTGGACGCTTATTCGCGGTCCACTTTAGCCCCATGTGGTGTACTGGGCGGGGTGCGCTCCCTGCCGTTCCGTTTTTTTTCCTAAATTCTGTATCTGTAATTGTATGAAAGCAGTCGGTGGTCAGTTTTACCATGTTACTCGAGAGAGCCTCCTCAACTTGCCGTTCCGGTACCGAATCGGAGCATTTCCACTTGTATCTTCCGGTTTTAAGACCTTCAGACACTTCGTGAGACTCGATTTCGGAGGGGAAAGGGGCCAATTCGGGGGCATATAGTTTCAAATTGAAACCTCTCGAGTGGTATTTCAACTGGGTCTCTCTGCCTCGGGATGAGGAGGTTGACCTGGGGCCACGTGATTTTGAGATTTTTTTTGACCTCGGAGACCTGGTCTCTTTCGGTCGCACTGCTTCCTTTGTTGGTGTTTTTTTGGGTGTTTTGGGTGTAGTTGTGTCAGTCTTTTTGGGTGTAAGTGGCGCTTGTTTCTCTGTCTGTGGAATATGTTTGTTTTTGTTGAGTCGTGGGTCGCGTGTGATGGCTGTGTTCTGTGGGGTGGGTACCTTCTGGCACGGTTCTGGGCACTGGGGGGCTACACTTATGCGCATAACCTCCTCTGACGGCGGGTTGTCGGGGAACCACATCTCCTGTAAGCCGTTCTTTACAAGCATACGGTTGACCTCGGTTGCGAATGTTCCTGGGCGTGTTATGTTTGCTATGTGTGCATAGTAAATGCAGCACATAATTTTTGTGGAGTGTTCGTTTTCGATGTGCAGATAGGTTCTTTGGTTATTCGTTTCGGCAATAGCGGCTTTTGCGACTTTGGCGTATGTTGAATTCACCTTTTTCTCCTCTGTTTCACGTCGTAACTTGGTTTCCTTGAGGATTTCCGATTTCCTGACCGGGCATGCCATGGGCATAGTCCGGTGGGGGCCTTCGCAGTTTAAGCATTTTGGTGATGATGCGCTTTTGCAGTCGCGCCAAAAATGGTTGCGACCTGCACATATGGAACAAAGGGTTAGGTCTTTTTTCTCAGGACAGCTTGAGGTGGAGTGCTTGCCGTATTTATAGCACCTGAAGCACATTTGTAAATCGACAAATTCTTCCCTCTCAATTTGATCCGAGCAGACTCTACCACTGAATAACAGTAAGCCTAGTTATTTTGCTTTTTGCGCCATAACCGTATCTTCGAATACAACCTTGAAGACGTGCGTGTACGTTTTGAATTTTAAAACCTCAGCAACTTTCGCCCAAGGGTGGTTCCTTTCTATTTGGTTTTTAATGTCTTCTGCTGAGTGGCTCCCAACCCAAGAGTCGAGGCGCCTGCAGATGACACTACGGTGTGTCTTTATTTGGGGTGGTGTGTGTGGTATCAGGTTTATCGTCTTTAGGCATTCAACTGCCTTGCTTGAGGTTAAGGCCTCGCAATCAGCTTCCCTCGCACAAATGGCAGAGTAACCATTGGGGATTTCTATGAGTCGAACCAGTGCAATTTTGATATTCGTGTATATTTTTTTCAAAGACCGTACCTCTATCCGGCTTCGGGCCCTCCGAGAGGACCCGAAGAGTTATTCGAAGGGTTTCCCTCATTTTTTATTCATCCCAACTCTCTCTGGGTGTTTACACATGGGGGAAAATATATGAAAAGACACTTGTATAGGAAAGTGGTGAGGGAGAAAGAGGTGGGGGAGATCAAAGGGCCAATGTCCAATATAAAATTATCACTTTACCTCAAAACAATAATCCACGTAGGAGCGAAGATCCGTCCCCGCACTGTCGTAGAACAACGAAAGCCAGTGGTCCACTTATGAATCAATCAATCGATGAACAAACGTTCGTGCTACTATCAACAATTTAATCACTCTATTCACTATCTCGCTAAAACATCACTTTATGAAATTTTTGAAGATTGCTGTCAAAGCGGGAGTCGACTTGATAAAGCAGACAAAGCAGTCGACCCCGGTGGGCTTCTCTCTTTGTGTAATGCTTATATTATGTATTTCTATATTATTATATCATATATCGCTATTGCACAATAAACCTATACAAACAAAGTAATGTGTCGCACGCGTTTTGGGCAACTAAAGTCTGTAATACTTCTCTATATCATTTTAATAGTATTATTCTAGGATGAATGTTTCAATGGCGGAGAAAGCCTATCACGGTTGATAGTCACAAAAAAATCAATATTTAAACTCAATTCTGCAACTCAAGTATTATTCCATGACGCCATCTTGAAATGCCATGACACCGCCTAATTTATTCTCGCGCATTCGTTTATAAGGTCAATATTATTTTTTTATTTTCCGAACAACGATGTAGAAGGTTTGGGGTAGTAGGGCGGGTCCTACTTTGGGGCAACCATATATTGCCATTAAATCCTTTAATGAGGGGTGCTTAAATGCTTGATTTTTCGGTGTATATTTTGAAAAAGAACTTTATTTTGTTATACAATTGCTCCTACCTACATAAATTTCCATTTAAATAAAAGTAAATTTTTCCCTTTCGTCATGATCTTATGTAACCTATTTTTATTTAATCCAAGTACATACAAACACAAATTAATATCAAATTTACATGTTTATTGAGTGGAAAAAGTGTATGCAAATCTCCACATATAGCTGCATGGGTCTCTTTGGGTCATATTCAAAAGTTAAACTTCACCAGAGCCCATAAATCTTGCTTTGACTCATTCCTGGGCATCAGACGTCTACTTGTCTCTTTTGCCCTGATTCCTCCATCCCTCTTTTCATGTGAGAAATACTTGGCAGAAGCCTCAGTCATCATCCTTACAACCATCTCAATGCTCTGTGTGTAACAAGGCCAGTCAGATACTTTCATAGGAGAGTCAATGATGTTTTTCAATTCAGAAGTACTTAAAGAGCAAGTGAGAGGTGGCTCAGATACCTCCTCTGGCCAATTGATCAGATCTCCAATCCCGGTAGCATCACAATTGATGTCTGGTGTCCCTCTAAGCCTTACAAAGTAGTCTCCCAGTTGAGTATCTGGGTCCCCTTCTCCCCTGATGGTCTGGATTCTTTTCAACCCTTCAGTTCTCTCCGCCTGATCTTCAGAGCATAGGATGGTTTGGAGGATGGCTCCACTGTATGCATACTAAGCTGATCTCTTAACAGTTGGCAAAACAATACCCAAAACCTCCTTCCTCTGAGACTTAAGGCAGTGAAGTTGATAAAGAATGTGTCTAGGTCCCTCGGTCCAAGATTGCTTAATTTTAACATTAACCCAGCATGGGTAATATACACCAATGATGAACTTAACAATCAGTCATAAATTCTTAAGGGCTTTTGCTTTGAGCTCATGCTTCGACACCCACAGCCGAAGAAGTCTGTTAGCTGCGGTCAGCAAGCAACTGTGGTTTACTAGTCCTATTTCCAATAGAGGAAGCCCTGTAGGAAGCACTCCATCTCTGATTGCCGATACAATTCTATATCATTGTGTTGATCAGTGTAAAGGTCTTGCACCACTTCCTGAGGTATTTTGGTAAGAGGAGGACCTAAAGATATTTAAGTGAAATTTGGGTTGATATCCAAGTCTGTAACAGAGGCAAGGAGCTTTCCTATTGGTCCGGAATATCTGTTGTCAAATAGTGTTGGGCCATCTAGGTTGATAATTAGATGACGGAGAGGGAGTTCCCCAGTGTGCAGGTTACGGACCAACCAAACAAGCTTTCTGCCCAAATGAAAGCTCCATTTTTCGCATTAATCCAGCATTTACACCTGTGTTTACATTCGTGTAGTCTCCTCCAATGGCCATTAAGCTTTTATCCAATCCCCTTTCCCTCAGCCATCCAAACATAGCCTTAGCGATCTTCTTTGCATGTGATTCTTCTTTTGTAGCCTTGTTTGCGACAAAGTGGAAGAGGTAATTGCTCCCAGGTTCACTGATGACATTTTAATGCTCCTATTTTGTTTTTGCCAGAAACAATTTTTCACTTCCCTCTGCCTCCATCATAAAATTTGTCACATCAATTCGACCAACAAAGAGAACACAAGAAATTCCCCCATCCTTCGTTAGGTTTCCCTCAACTCATGTTCAATAACTGTCATTAACTTTTCCTGTGCTCTCTTAACTTTATTTTTATCAATTACTTTACTTGTATCTTCCTCAGTAATGAATCCAGCATCTATTAAAGCTGCTTTTGGTATAGCTGCAGTTGGTCTCAATCCGACACCATACCTTATACTAGCAAGAGAAATATTTGGAATTTCATTATAATTCTTTCTATAACTGGTGGAAGATTCTGGCTCTTGGACAGCTTCAAAAGTTACTTCATCACCCAAACTGTTGTTCCCATCAGAATTTTCTGCCTCCAGATCTTCACCTTCTGCCAAAAAAATGCTTGATTTTTTTTGTTGATGCTTTTCCTGCTAAAACAGCGCTTTCCTCCTTACCTTTTCTCTTTCTTTCTTCTATTCTTTCTTTTTCTTTCCTTTATGGAGCTCTTAATTGTCTATTATGCCCTGGAATATCAGGACCTCCAATTTGAAAGGTACCTTTAATTCCAACCTTCTCCTTTTGTCCTTTAATAAAGGCCAGTTCCTAGTAGGTATTTTTTTCTCTTTAATACAACAGCAGTTAATGTGGGCTTCAGTCTCACATCCATTACAACAAACTTCCTCACAACTGGAAATTTGACATTTGCTTGTCAATATATCAAATAACTTATCTAGTTTCGCAATGAACCTCTCTTTTACTTAAATATTTCCTTTACCAAGGGAAACTTTTACTGCCTCCTTCCACACCTCCTTAAGCTTTGATATTATTGTGACCTTTTGATTTACAACAGGTGGTTTGAAGAGTGCATTAGCTTTGGTCCACTGATTAATCAAGCCCTGACACATGTCTTTTACTAGCTGGTCCACTTCATAATTTCTCCGGTCATCTTCACTTTGCTCCCTCAGGTAGATACCGTACTTCAAAATATGTCTTATTGTTGGTAACTCAAACACCATCAGCTCTTACCCAATCCCAAACAAAATTAGTCAGATGAGAACTTGATTTGGACCTTGTATTGTTTTTCGCCATTGTCACACTACTCGCAGGTATATCTGCAAATGAAAAGATGGCACTTAGATTAAGAAATAATCTCTACCAAATAATTATATGTTATTTTAAAATGATCCACAGCCTTTACTAACATTCAAACAAAATGTAAATGCTATATAAACAGTTACCAGTTACAATAGTGTAATGACGTGATCTATTATTACGGTTTACTATAGTCTTGTTGTCGATACTTCAATAATAGGTGCCCTTTTAAGATCCTGTAGAAATAACCAGTCAGTCCACGCACCTCACACACTCTATCAAGATAACGACCTACTTTAGAAAAAGCTATACACACAACAACCTTAGCCTACTGTTTCCGATTAAGACCTAAATTTCATTATTCTATTTACTAACCCCTACTAATAAATTATTGTGTCAATTACTACCACATCTGATGCGCCACGTCATCTTCGGTGAGTATTATAAATAGTTGTTATAACCTAACTGATAATAGATATACTACATTGGCGACGAGGATTAAGGATTTGTGTGTTTGCCTTTTATGAGTGGGTTAAATTGTCCCCTATTCCTATTTCTGTGTATAGATTTATATTTTTCGAAGGTTATTTTTTGCAATCCAATGTCTCTTATAGGTTCTATTGATAGTTTCGATGCTGGAGTCGTGGATTTTGAGATCTATATTAGTAGAGTCGAACTCTATTTTCTAGCTAACTCTATCCAAGAGAAGATACCAGCCTTTCTTACATTGGCTGGACCTAAGGTTTTTGCCTTAGCTAAGGGTCTGTTAGCACCAAAGGAGCCAGTGACTTGTAAATATCCAGGTATTATTAAAGTTCTGAAGGAACATTACAAACTCAAGGTAATTCTAATATATTGTAGATAGAGGGGAGTAGGAAAGGGGGCAAAGAAAAAATAATAGCGTAGGCGAGTTGCGAACAGCTTCCCGCGTCGCTGGACCACTGTTAGCCAGCGGCGAGTCCACTCCGCCATCCTTAGTCCCCCAAAAGACTCATTCAATCAAAGCTTTTAGGCCGCTCGCCTCACTTCTCGTACGCTATAATATGAAAGATTTAACTTCTATTCTATGAATCAAAAATCTGGTGAAACTATTGCTAATTTTGTTGCTGGAATTAAAGCACTTGCTCATACATGTGAGTTTGGTGACCATCTAAGAGACAGATTTGTGATGGGCCTATCTAATGAGTCTACACAGCACATTTTACTAGCAGAATCAGACTTAACTTTTAGTAGAGCTGTAGAAATAGGTAGTGCTAGAGAAGCAGCTTTCAGAGATGCACAACCTATGGGACACTCTGCTATAAACAAACTGCATAAACAGAGCCCTACCTTCAACCATAAACTTACTCAGCCTAAAGCTGGGATAGCAGATGCTACCTTAAAACCTAAGACACCTTGCTCTGGTTGTGGTCAATTACACTGGAAACGGGAGTGCCCATTCAAGGATGCTACTTGCTTTGCTTGTAATCAGAAGGTACATATTAAACCTATGTGCCAAGATGTGCAGAGCGTAAATTTTGGTAGGACCAAACAAAAACTTAAAAGGAATGGTCGTGTTCATAAACTGGACAAGGCTAAAGTCACTGAGGTAGATTCTAGCTATGACTATGTCTTTAATGTTACTCCTACTTAAGGTAATCCTCTTAATGTCACATTATTTATAAATAATGTCTGTGTAACTATGGAATTAGATACAGGTGCTGCATGTTTCCTTATTTCTGAGGACACTTTCTCTAATGTATGGTCTATTGATAGTGACAAGCCTGTTCTTCATCCTTCTTCCATAAACCTTAAGACTTATGGTGGTGTTCTCCTCAAAATAGCAGGTGAAATTTCTGTCTTTGCTAGATTTGATTCTACTAATTCTTGTCAAGCAACTATTGTTGTTGTTGAAGGATCAGGCCCATGTCTTTTAGGAAGAGATTTAATTAATTCCTTCATCTAAATAATCAGGAGCTCTCAGATATAAAAAAATGTATCATATACTGAAGCTGATCTAGTAAAAAAATTCCAGATTTATTTTCTCCTGGTCTGGGTTGTCTTAAAGGTAAAACGTTCCCTATTTAGGTAGATCCAGATATCCCTCCTAAATTCTGTAAAGCCAGGACAGTTCCCTATACACTAAAAGATAAAGTAGAAAGAAAAATGGATAGGTTGATAGAAAGAAGAAGGTATAATTTTCCCTATACCGCATTCTGCCTGGGCTGCTCCAGTGGTACCCGTATTGAAGGCAAATGGATCAGTCAGGATTTGTGGAGACTATTGGCTTACAGTAAATAGAGCCGCTAGGCTGGATACCTACCCCATTCCTAAGATCGAGGATCTGTTTAGCAGTCTCTCAGGTGGTAAGCTATTTACTAAACTACACATGTCTCAGGCATATGCCCAATTATGCCTTGATGATGCATCGCAACACTATACATTGATTAACCCACATCGTGGGTTATTTAAATATCATAGGTTGTCTTTTGGAGTTTGCCCCGCAACTGGTATTTTTCAACGAGCAATGGAAGATTTATTAAGGGATCTTACAAGTGTTGTTTGCTACTTGGATGATGTGCTCATATGTGGTTCATCTAAACATGTGCATGATCAGAGACTTAGATCTATACTAAATATACTAGAAACTGCTGGATTGAAGCTTTGTTTGAAGAAGTGTAGGGGTGCGATAGTGTATCAGAGAAATTCCTTCCAACTCGATAATATAAATGGCCGATAAAATTACAAACCAAAGACGGACTAAAAGCCGGTCGTGAGGCTAGAGTATTGGCGTTC
This sequence comes from Ceratothoa steindachneri, assembly GCA_963969495.1. NCBI lineage: Eukaryota > Metazoa > Arthropoda > Malacostraca > Isopoda > Cymothoidae > Ceratothoa > Ceratothoa steindachneri. The sequence continues at coordinate 110,634,676 of OZ018333.1, forward strand.
AAATCCAAGAGTGCAAAAACTTTTATGAAGATCCTCTCAAGAAGAAAACGGAGGTCAAGGAAAACGGAAGAAAACGCTTGGAGGACCAACTCAACTAGGACCAAGAAATCATCAACTCAAGAAGAAATCAGACCCCAAGATAAATGGAAGTTTATGAAGATGCATCAAGGAAGAAAAACGTTTGAAGGACCAACTAATCAAGAAGAAATCATCAACCCAGATAAATGGAAGAAAATGAAGATGCAAGAAAGAAAACGAAGATTAAGGACCAACCCAGCCAAGAAGAATACGGAAGTCAAGGAAAATGGAAGAAAAATGTTTGAAGGGCCAACTTAAATAAAAAGAAATTCAGTCAAGAAGAAGGACGAAAATTCGAGGAAACCAAGTGAAAAGCAAGAATAATATTGATAAATAAATAAAGCGGGATAATAAGGATAAGGGTCCCTCCCCATAGAAGTGTGCTATTGGTGTTCCTACTGTGTCTTATCTGGGTTATCGTATTGATGGTCAGGGTATTCACCCCACTTCTGACGAAGTTCAAGCTATTGCAGATGCTCCTATTCCTACTAATGTGACTCAGCTAAAGTCATACTTAGATTTGCTTAACTTTTATAGGAGGTTCATTACTAAGGCAACTTCTATCCCGGAACCTCTTAACAGCTTATTGAGAGCTGGTGTACCTTGTTCTTGGGGAAAAGCACAAACAACTGCTTTTGTTACTCCCAAGCAGCCTTTACTATCTTCAGAAGTGCTAGTGCATTTTGACGCACAGAAACATATTGTAGTGGTTGCAGACAGCAGTGCTTATGCAATCAGAGCTGTTCTATGCCACCTGATAGATGGCATAGAGCAGCCTGTTCACTTTATTTCTCGTAATCTATTAGCTACAGAACGTAATTATTCTCAGTTGGAAAAATAAGCTTTGGCAATGGTTTTTGCTCTAAGAAAATTCCATTTCTATTTGTGGGGTCAGCACAATTTCACATTGGTGACAGATCATAAACCTCTTCTTGGTTTATTTTCTTCTTCTAAATGTATCCCTCCTATGGCTTCTTGTAGAATACAACGTTGGGCTCTTCTTCTGCAGGCTTATAATTTCACTATTATTCATCGTTCTGGAACCTTATTAGGTACGGCCGATGCTCTAAGCCGTCTACCTCTTCCTAGTATTAACATAACTGTCAATACTCCAATTCCAGCTGACTGGACTATGCTGGTGAATTTTCTAGACTTTTTACCAGTCACTAGTGTCGCTGTTAGGGATTGCACACGTACAGGTCCTGTTCTTTCTAAAGTACACAAGTTCTGTGAGATTGGGTGGCCAGCCTCAACAATGAGGGATCCTGGCCTTGCTCCTTATGTTCAGAGGAGGGGTGAATTATCCATTCAGTCAGGTACAGTCTCGTGGGGCAGTAGAGTAGTTATTCCTCCTAAATTAACGAATGCTCTATTGTATGAACTACATGCTAATCATGTGGGTGTTTCTCGCATGAAAGAATTAGCTAGAGGTTACTTTGGGGGGCTTAATTTACACAAGGACCTCGAAGAACTATGTAGGTCGTGTCCCCAGTGCTTAGCTCTACACGCTACACCTCTTAAGGCGGAATTACATCGTTTGGAGGGGCCACAGTCACCATGGCACAGGTTGCATCTCGATTATGCTGGGCCAGTAGATGGGAAGCATTTTCTCATCATAGTGGATGCTCAGTCTGAATGAGTTGATGTTTACACTACATCAGTTCCAACTACTAGAGAAACTATTAAGTTTCTTAGACATTCTTTTGCTCAGTTTCGTTTGCCAGTTTCACTTGTTTCTGAAAATGGTCCTTGTTTTACTTTTGCTGAGTTTAAGGAATTTGTCACAAGTTGTGGTATTCATTACATTACTGCAGCAGTATATAAACCTTCTAGTAATGGTTTAGCTGAGAAGATGGTTCAGACCTTCAAGAAAGCTCTCCATACATCTTCTGAGCCTCTTAGGACAACTATAGATAGGTTCCTATTTAACTATCGACTGGCACCACACTCTACTACTGGATTTTCCCCAGCTAAGTTGATGTTTAGTCTACGCTTGAGATCTAGATTAGATTTGTTGCGTCCTACATAACCACTATTTGCTAGAGTGGCCCATAGGCAGGAATGTCAGAAACTAACCACTCTAAGTCTACTAGAAACTTATCCCTTCCACCATCATCTTCAGTGATGATCAGGAATTATATTTCTGGTGGTTCTAAGTGGATACCTGCTGAGGTACAGGAGCAGACTCGGCCTTTATCTTATAGGTGCAGTGTACCTAGCGGAGATGTTGTAAAAAGACACCAAGATCAGGTTCTTCCTAGAACCACAGGGGCTCCTGTGTTACAACATGTTTCTCCTACTTCTCCAGTTCGTCCTATTTTGCCTCCTACTCCTGTCTCTCCTGTGGTAGACTCTTCACTGTAGGTTATTGGTTCTCCTTCAGCTAATGTGCGCAGGTCTTCTAGAGTAAAGAAACCTGTAGATAGGCTAAATCTAAAAGTTTTGTTCTGTGTTCTAACTAAGGGTAGAGGGATGTAATGACGTGATCTATTATTGTGGTTTACTATAGTCTTGTTGTGGATACTTCAATACTAGGTGACCTCTTAAGGTCCTGTAGAAATAACCAGTCAGCCCATGCCCCTCACGCACTCTATCAAGATAACGACCTACTTAAGAAAAAGCTATTGACACAACAACCCCCTGTGACCGCTACTTGGTGAATAAAGGCTCAATTGCTCTTTGGTGAGAGAGCTTTTGTGCCTTGCTGGTTGCCAGATCAGCTAAAGATTTCGGATGAAGTCGTGAGCACTTAGCTTTACTATTCGCCCCAAGTCTGGCCGTTTTTAGTTGATTAGTAGGGCTTAGTAGGAAGACAGTTACACCTCAAGCACCCCTGTCGAAAAATCAGAGAACCAGTTCACTGGGGCTTTCCTGCTGCTTAGTTGGGAGCTGCGGCACGATTGGGGACGTCCGGCCCAGGGGAGACCTTAGGATTGGTGTGCTTGGTCAAAGGGTTTTTGTTCGCCGAACCACCGAAAACCTCCTGGAAATAGGCGGATGTGATTAGTGCGAGAGAAAATCACACACAAAAAAAACTTTTTCAAAGTGTATGGTCCGAGAGTTTTTTAAGATGGCGAAGAAGAATGGTCCTCTGTTTCGCAAGTTAACCTGCAAAATATGCAAAGTCTACAGATAGAGTGAAGACTTCGGGGCAGGAGTTACAAGGAGCTCACAGATGCCGTTAGTGTCTGTGACTTCTGCGAACTTGAGAAGCGCCTGGGCGAGAGCATCGCTCAACTGAGAGAGGAGAACTCCCTCCTCAAAACGGAGGTTCAACTCTTAAAAACAGAGAGGTGCAAATGCTCAGGCGCGAAGGCTTCCGACGTCCAACAGCAGATTTCTTCTGTTGCAGGATTGCCTCAACGAGCCAAAAAGAAGAAAAGAAAGAAGAAAGAAGAGAAAGTAGAAATAGAAGAAGAGAAAGTAGAAAGAGAAGAAAAGAAAGTGGAAACAGAGGACGAGAAAGTAGAAACAGAAGATGAAAAACGAGAAACAGAAGAAGAGAAAACAAAGGAAGACAATAAAAATAATAATAGGAAGAAGAATTAGAAAAAAATATATAGAGATAAAAGAAGAAAGCGGCAAGTCGCTTCCGAAAGTGAAGACTAAGTCACCTGCAGACAAATGTGCAAGGGTCACCCTTAATTGTGATTCTCAAGCACGGGGTCTGCACCCCCTGCTAGCGGCCCGACTTCGCAATAGTGCGAAGGTAAGCTGCCTGCTAGGATGGGGTAACCACCACATCAGAGTAGAGGCTGAGAAATCACAGATTTCTGTGAGCTCAGTCGTTGCTCTGATGGTCAATGGAAACGACCTCTACCTGAGAGGAGGTAGGGTAGGCCCTACGGATAAAATCCCCCACACGGTCATGGGCGCAGTGGACGACTGTGGGCTGAAAACCCGCAAGAGTGTTGTAGTCGGGATGCTCCCGAGGAGAGGTCTAACACGGACCACTCACTCGATGAACGTCTCTTTAAACCGGCGCCTGGTAGATTTGTGTACGGCAGATGGGATCTTTTTTGTGGACCCGCACCGCACCTTTCATGGTAGAAATGATCTCTACCAAAGGGATGGGGTACATCTTTCCTTTGAAGGAAAGGCCTTTCTGTCGAACATGATACATGATGTTGTAGAGAGGACCCAAAGGAGTATGCGGCCCAGAGTAAGGGCGGACGTACGCCAGTACGCCCGTGTCACTGCTGCAACGACTTTCTCAGAGGTCGCAAAGAGGGGTGCCTCTTCGCCAACAAACAAGCCGGGAAACGGAAGAGCGTTGGGAGTCCTACAGTCGGGGACTCCCTGAAAGTTCTTCTGTTCAATGCAAGGTCAATCAGGAACAAGTTTCCTGAGCTCCGTATCCTCGTAGCGACGGAAGAACCCGAAATGGTAGCTATAACAGAATCGTGCATAAAAACCTCAAACCGAGACTTTGAAGGCGAATTCACCGTTCCTGGCTACCAACTCTTCCACAAAGATAGGCCAGACAGAGAGGGTGGCGGTGTAATGTTGTATGTCAAGGATACAATTGAATCTACGGACTCCAACATTATATCCGACCACGAGCTCCTAGGCGTTGAGAGAGCCAATGGGTGAGAGAGCCAATGAGAGGAGACAATCTCCTCGACTTGGTTTTCACCTCTGAGGATGACATCGTTGAGGACCTCTCTGTTGGCGAAGAGCTCGGTGGCAGTGACCACCGACTAATTAGATTTGTAGTCAAAATCCCGAAGGCAGGGCTTGCAACTAGTAAATCGAGGAAACTTGATTTGAGAAGAGCAGACTTTGCAGGTTTTCGTGCTGGACTGACTGACGCGAGGCTAGAAGTGTTCGATGCTGTTGAAGACTCGTAGAACAGTTTCAAAACCACATTCATGAGTCTTCTATCGCGTTTCATCCCTCCGAAATGCCCCCGTCGGTTTTCTGTTCAACCAAAGTGGTTTAATCGAGAAATCGGCCAACTGCTTAGGGAGAAGAGAAATGTGTACCGGCGATCGAAGATCTCGGGTGACTTTGAAGAATACCGGAAGCTAGCCAGGAGAGTGAAGTCCAGCATAAGGGCGGCTACGCTGTCTGAAGAACTCCGAGTGTCGAGACTTTGTAAAAAGAATCCCAAGGAGTTCTTTGGATATGTAAACAGCCGTAAAACAATCCGTAGAACGATTAGCCCATTTGAGAAGGAGGAGGGGACATTAAAGCACTCAGCTGCAAAAAATGCTAACCTCCTCAGCAAATACTTCTTTTCAATGTTTACTGAAGAGTGTGGACCCATCCCCCAGCCAACGAGTTCCTACTCGGGAGAAAAGTTGGAGGATATGGACTTCACCGAAGGAGAAATAGAAAAGAAGATCACTGACCTAATGACGAATAAGTCACCTGGCCCGGATTGGTTTCTACCTAAAGTGTTGAAAGAAGTGCGCGATCAAGTGTCACGACACCTGAGCGCAATCTTCAACATGTCAATCCGGACCGAATGCGTTCCTAGAGACTGGCGTGAAGCGCAGGTGACTCCTATCTTCAAGAAAGAAGACCGTAGACAACCGTCGAACTACCGACCTATCAATCTGACTTCGATAGTCGGTAAACTCATGAAAAGCATGATGGTGGAAAAAATGACGTCGCATTTAGAGTCAAAGCTGCTACTGAGGAGTTCCCAGCACGGCTTCCGAAGTCAACGGTCATGCCTGATGAACCTTGTGGAATTCTTCCACTTCCGCTTCAGTAAGCACGATCGGGACAAGGCGGTGGATGTGGTCTACTTACACTTTCAGAAAGCCTTTGATAAGGTACCACACCGCCGCCTTCTCCAGAAGGTGTGAGCGCTGAACATAGACGGAAAAGTAGCTGGCTGGATCGAGAACTGGCTAAGTGGCAGACGGCAACGGGTGGTGGTGAATGGACATGCTTCTGAGTGGGTGCCCGTTACTAGCGGGGTGCCTCAAAGTTCTGTCCTGGGACCACTACTATTCATCATCTACGTCAACGACATGGACGGTGACATGGTTGCTAAGATTTCCAAATTTGCCGACGATACCAAGCTTGGAATGAACGGTGCAAAGGATGGAAATACTGCCCGCCTGCAGGAAGATCTTGGGAAGATTGTGGAGTGGTCGGACACCTGGTAAATGCTTTTTAACGTGAACAAATGCAAAGTGATGCATATCGGCCACCGAAACCCCCAATCTCATTATACCCTTAAGGGCACTGCTATTGAATCCACCGACACTGAGAAGGACTTGAGTGTAACAATCACTAGTGACCTCAAGTTCTCGAAACAGTGCACTGAGGCGGAGAAAAAGGCCCAAAGGATGCTAGGCTATATAAAGCGCCAGTTTGGATATCGGAACAAGGAGATTGTAGTGTGTTTGTACAACTCACTTGTCCGACCGCACCTGGAGTATGTCGTACAATTTTGGAGTCCTTCATTTAGAAAGGACATCGCGAGATTGGAACGCGTGCAAGCCAGGGCAACCAAACTGATTCCCTCTGTCAGACATAAAAGTTATGAAGATAGATTAAGGGAATTAGATCCGTTCTTGTTGGAAACCCGTAGACTGCGTGGTCAGCTCATCGAAGTTTTCAAAATACTTCGAGGATTCCACAATGTTTACAACAGGGATATTTTCACATTTGTTGAAAGCAGAACAAGAAATCACAGCTTTAAACTTGAACTGAAACGTTACAACCGCGATCTGTGGGGAAAAATTTTCACGTACATTATTTGCCGTAGTTGGAACGCACTTTCAGTTCAAGTTGTCAACATTAGACATATAAAGTGAGGAATATAGTAGAAGAGGGTAACAGTGAATCTGTTGACGAGTCCAAGTCAAGACTAGACAGGGTCTTGAAAAATGGCCGTTTAAGGACGTAAAGCATTTGAGCAGAGATGTTCCCGCTCGACTGCTAGTCAAAATGTACCCTCATTGAATGGACGGTAAGGTCTTCTAGGGTACTTTCTTTCCTTGTTACTCCTTGTTACTGTTATCTATCATACCCTAAATTACATATTATATTATTCTATTTATTAACCCCTACTAATAACTTAAGGGGTCAATTACTACCACATCTGATGCGCCACGTCATCCTCGGTGAGCATTCTGAATAATAGTTGGTTTAACCTAACTGATAATAGATATACCACAAATAGTTACCAGAACTGGCAAAACACTACTGGAATATTGCCTTCCATTGAGTAATGAATACTGGCTACTTCTCATGTCTCTAATATATTTTTACATTTTTTAGAGAAATAATATCTTTCAGGCTACATGAAAAAAAATATTGATTATAGAAAACGGTAGATTTGATTTTTATGGGTAACTAAAATAATAGTAAAATATAGTAAATGACCCAGAACTAACAATATTTCACCTTCAAATTGATGTAGGTTAAATCAATCGGAATTGAACTTTTCTGCGAAAAAGTATGTTATTTTCATCAATATTCATCATTTGAATACCCCTCATCACCAGTTTCATAAAATTTTAGAGTATGACCCACCCTATTGGGGGTAGTAACAGGATCCATTGGCGATTTTGCGGTGTTAATCTGTAGAATTGTCAAAACTAAACCTACTTACGAGGGGCGGTCAATAAGTTTTGCGAGTCGGTAGGACAAAACAGAGGCAGGGGGATGGCTGTTTGTGGGGGTGTTAGGACAAGTTATGACAAGTCAGGACCTGCAGCCGCACGCTCCTGCCTCGTCTATTTAAGAAGCAGTAGCTGATCGCAGATCAGCAGTCACAAATTTTTCAACAATGGAGAAGGTTGAGCACCGCGCAGTGGATCAAATTTTTTACCAAGGAAGGCAAGAATGCAAAAGAGATCCATGAACGCATGGTTGCAGTGTACAACGACACCTCCCCTTCCTATGCAACCATTGCTCGCTGGAATAGGGAGTTCCGCCATGGTCGTGAGTCTCTTGAAGATGATCCCCGTCCAGGACGCCCGTTAGACGTGACCAACGAGGATAATGTGGCCCGTGTGGAGAGGATTATCCTCGAAAATCGACGGGTGAAGGTCGATGAAATCGAGCGAGAACTTGGAATGTTACATGGAAGTGTTATCAACATCATCCACGAAAATTTGGCCATGACCAAGGTATCTGCCCTATGGGTCCCTATAAACGTCACGAAACCTCACGCCCCATGATCAACTTCAACGTCGTCAAAGTCAATAAGGCCAGTGTTGCACAAGCTGCCCTGCGCGAGTGCGGATTCGAGGAGCTCAACCATCCCTCCTACAGTCCAGATCTGCCCCTTAGCGACTACTTTTTATTCCTCCAGCTCAAGGCTGCACTGCGTGGACGCCGGTTTGGGGACGATGAAGATGTCCAGCTCGCCGTCCAAGAGTGGATTGAACAGCAGTCGGGAGATTTCTGGTTGTCGGGAATTCGAAGCCTCAGGGACAAGTGGCGCAAGTGCATTGAAGTCGAGGTTAGTTATATTGAAAAATAATAAAACACTTTTCCTCATATCTCGTTTCCTTATATCCGAATTGCCAAACTTATTGACCGACCCTCGTAGGTAACTTGCCACCTTCTCACTATAAATCGCTGCTCACAATTTAAACACATTATCGTTACCCGATTTGTTGGTGTTAATCCGTAAAATTACGAATGATTTATCATGCTTAGATAATCTGCGACCCCTAACCTTATAAATCGTTGCTCAAAACGTAAAAACAACATATCCGTTTTAATCTTAATATTAGTTACCTGCTCTTACCTGACCAACGATATAGAAGGTTAAGGGTAATACGGTATTTAAACAGGTTTAATATAATTATATATTCAAAAAGAACGCTAATAAACTTCGATTTACACTCACACACAATGAGCGAGCGTTAATTAGGCCGTCTCATGGCATTTCAAGATGGCGTCATGGAAGATTTCTTGAGTTGCAGAATTGAGTTTAAATATTGACTTTTTGTGACTTTATAAAGCGTGATAAACACTCCGCCATAGAACTATTACTCCTAAGACACTATTATACAAATACGAAGAATTATTACAAGCTTTAGTTGCTTAAACAGTGTGAACCACTTCTATTCAAAATTGCCATAAATAGTTTCTCTTTATTGTAAATCACTGTTTAAAAGCCAAAAGTACCAAAATGAAGTTTAATTTAGCTAAATTGGCCACCATGTCATTAGCTGACAGGCAAACGAACTTCAATCTTCAGTTTAAATGGCTGATCTATTTAGTTCGGTTAGATATTCATAACGAAGTATCTTTTTTAAAAAGTAATTTTGAATAATGGTGGCGCAAGTCTTTTAATTAAGCTACTAAATCCTGTCATACTTCTTCGAATCGTTGTAATAGCGTCCAAGGAGTAATATTTCGATGGTGGAGATGGTGTATCACGCCTTATAAAGTAACAATATTTTATCCAAATTTTGCAACGCAAAAAGCCATCAAAGCTCTGGGTGGTATACCGAAGAAAGCGATTTTTTTTTTATTTGGTGAAAAAACGCCCCTGCCCCAAATGCGTGCTCTCATCTTATTCAAAATTACCTCAACCATTTTTGCAGAAAATTTAATTTCATTCTATTTTTTAGGCCTATCTGAATTTTGTGTTGCTAGTCGTATCCGGTCACACTTTGACCGAAACAGTTTCGAGAGAGGCATCCACGCCTTGATTACTGTAATACTCTTTCTTATCAGAGGAGCTCTCAACACTACAATTCGTCGCTTTTAATTAACCCAGAACTTTGCGGCTCAAATTTTCCTCCGTCGAGGAGGGTTCCATCGTGGCACAACCCTGTTCCGCGAACTGTAGTGCCTGACCATTACATTTACCTCTAAAGTCCTCCTTCTCGGATGTAAAGTCTTAAACTACCCCCTTACCTATCTCCCTCACTGGCTGTGTACGGACAACGAAGAGTCCTTCCCTCGGCAAGTGCCATCCTGTTTTCGCTTCCTCGCTTGCTGTATGGTAGTTACAGTTGTGGAATGGCCTGCATGGTATTATATCATCCTATCCTTCACCTGGCGCCCTCAAGCAGGTTCCACAATCCTACATTTTATATCAAGCTCTTATTATAGTAAAATATTAATATACTGTCGTAAAATTTATTTTTTAAGGAGTCATAGAATAATTTCCAGCTAGAAATTCATATAAGAAGATTTATCTTCTCCAAAATAATGTCCTATACAAACCGACGACCTTTCCGTTAATATTTATAAACGTACTAAATCTATAAATATCTATAATAATACTTATTATTAAAATATTTTGTATTAAAAATTCTATTTATATATAAAAAATATTACTTAAATAAATTTTTGAATTCCTTATTTTTAAAATAATTCATTTGAAAATCACTAACTAATTAAAATTAAATAATTTGAAATTTAAAAAATCAAAGAAAATCAACCTTTTGAAATAAAGTTAAATGAAAAGTTGAATTATATCGTCTCTCAAATATTATGATTAATCCAGCGATCGATCGGCATATTTATACATAAGATAATTTTGAAGAAATGTGTTGCACGCGTTTGGGGCAACTAATGCCTGTAATAATTCCTTGCATCAGATACAGATCAGTTCAGATCACATCAGATGAAGATGTGTGGTAGAGCTTTTCTCTCTCTTTACGCTTTGGTAAAGTTTTTTCCTGATAAAGGAGGTAAAGTTTTAGGTGAGTTTGAATACGCGAGTACGTGAAAACTTATTGTAAATATCTTTTTCAACGTCGCTGCACCCAATATAGATGCGTGCTTAGTCTGATTGGAGAGACCTCCTGTGGCTAATAGACGACACCCAGAAAAGCCCCCGCTCCTCCATCCCCCTGAATAAAAATTCCTTTATTTCACTGGCTCGTCATAGTGATATGACGTGCTAAACCCTCCCCATCCCTGCCCCGCCGTGACTTGGCTCTGTGAATATGACTCTACACATAGAGCTCCGTTGCAACTATGCCGTTCTACTTAGAAAGGGCACAATTGCAAACTTTAGGGAAAGTTCGTAATACACTGTTCACCTCGCCTCGGTCTAGAGCGGATCACCTTCCCCTAGAGGGTGTTCGCTCTAGTCGACGAGCATACACAGAGGAGACCCGCACTCCTCCCCACCCCGGTGGACACGAACACCTTTCCCCCTGGACCTACCGTCCCCTCACACCCCACCTTTACCTCGCTCCTGCCTCCTCCCGCCCTTCTGTCCGTGACCCTCTCGCCACTGTACTCTTCTTACCTGCTCCTTTGTCGAATGCACCACCTCTCTTCCTACGGCCTCCTCTCCTCCCTCCATGGCTACCACTCCTTCCTGCTCTATATCTAAACTCACTCCTATCACCAGCACTCCTCCTTCGGCAGCCTCAACTCCTCCACCCTGTAGCCTCCATTCCCACCCCGACTGATACCACAACCTCCACCTCCTCCACCTCCCACACGCCAACCACACCCTCCACAACACTCCGCATTAAACAAAAAAAATCCACCACAACCCCCGCCACACACAACCATGTGTAAAGCCGACCAACACCCCTGCCTGCTGTAACTTCCTCTCTTACTTCCACCCCTCTTTCCTCGCCATCCCAACCTTCTCTCTCTCCCGACACCCCCTCCTCTCATAATCTGCACCGCCGCTACAATCTCTAGCCCCCATCTACTAGCTCTACTCCCTCCTCCTCTACTCCTAACTCGCCCCTCCTTGACTATACTCTATCCAACCCTCCTTCCACGAGCACCACCCACTCTCTATAACCCTCCTTCCACAGAACACCCTTTCCCCTCTACCAAGGCCTGCCCACCCAATAACACCACAGACAACCTCTCCACTCCCATTAAACCACAACCGACAAGCATTAAGATACTCGCTTCCCACGCCTGCTGGGAAATAACCAAGGAGAGGGGAACGGTCCCAGCTAAATCAGTCTCACGCGCACTCCGCACACGTCAATAGGTCGCCTCAACATAATACAATTAAATGTATGCAGTTGGCACGGTATTCGCCATACTGTTGCTAACTGGGTCCTAAACACACAAAGACCTGACATAATGATCTTGAACTTGACCAGTCTACACCCTCCCAACAACATACTCCGCATTGCAGGCACATATCTAACTCCAAAAGCACTGCTCTTAGGATCAGTGATCCTAATAAAGCACTCTATACACCACCCTCTCATTGAAACACGCGACTACTAACCTGAAAGGTACAGATAAGTTCCGGCCACATCCTAGTGACTACGCACTACAGACCACCACGCCTACAATTAAACATAGAAGTCCAACTCTGGGCTCTATCAAACTACAACCTACCTATTCTTTGTGGGGGACCAAAACGATTTCCACCCAACACTATTTCTAATACCACCAATGATGCAGGAAGGATGCCCTGCCGCGTTATCGCTGCGACTACATTGGCCCGCCTTCCCCACATTCTTCGGGATTCGCGGAGGAACCACGTCTCCGGACGTGGTCTTCCGCAATGACCATGATACACGCTTCTACACTCACATCTCACCGGGTCCTCACGTACTCTCTTCCCACATACCGATATGCCTTATCATATACACATCTCACATACTCATACTCACATCACATCAGACACATAACAGAAAACACGGCACAAAACCTCGACCTGGACCACACCAATCCAGATCTTTTAGACGACCACTGGTGCTCAATCTTGAACACTATAACCGCATAACGCGACCTAGACACATCACACAAAACCTGCACATGTATAAAACACTCCACATATTCCACACACACTCAGAGACTCATCCCACAGTACAACAATAACTACAAAAGAGGCCCACGACAACACATCACTCACCTACTTGCCCGCATCCTACAGTGCGTGCAATTAGATAGGAACCGACAGTGGCGAGAGGTCGTCCGTATCGCGGACGACACTCGTTGCACTGACCCCTCCTTCTTCTGGCGGCGTGTAAAAAGGACGCTAGGCCACGATCAACCCAAACCCATCACCCTCCAAGTAAATAACCAAACACTCATATACACCAAAGATATCTTCGACGCATTAAGCTCCCACTGGGAAACAGTACACACACACAACCCACCCAAACCACACGCGCAAGAGCACTTCATTTGACAATCCATTTTCCATAGAGGCCAATCTGTTTCAGGGCTGCCAAAGTTTGTACGTTCGTACAAAATTGCTTCTATTTCTCCCCTAGCTTCTGTACGCTTATACAGAGCCCTGGCTTACAGTATATTACGACGCCTGATATTTTTGGTACGTTTAAAAACGTTTTTGAACTGGCTGAGAACGCCATCAATGAGCATGCACACTACACTACTTTAAAACGCTGCATTTGAAACTTCCTTAGGAATTTAGCTCATACAAATATTAAAACGATAAATATATAATAAAATTCAAGAAAAACTAATAAAGTGATCTACTTTAGTTACATGTTGTGTGTGACCAAAATTCTGATACCTAAAGAGGGACGTCTCGCGGTGTATGTTCGAAACTTGTGTTTGCAGTTTGATTGGCAGCGCTGAATCTATCGCTGATTAGTTTTGCCACAAATTATGTTGAGTCAGCATTTTTTTTTCGAGTGGCAAAATTAGTAAAAAATATTCCTAACGTTTCCGAATAGAACGGCTTCGAAACCCAGACTATAAAGGTTGGCTTAAAAAGTTGGAGGAGACCAAATTAAATGTTTATGTGTATATTGCAAATGTTCAATCACAGCTAAACTAAGTGATATAGAAAGACATCGCAGCACCACTAAGCATAAAAGTGCAGAATTCCCTTTTAGTTCTCAAAGACAAAGTAAATTACTATTCATTAGTAATGCTGAAGAGAACACTAATAAATAAATAGAAGGGCTCATGGACATGTTAATTGCTCAGCACTGTTCGATAAAAACTGTAGATCATTTAACTGAATTTTGCAAAGAATGCTTTAATGAGAAATCAAAAAGCGAACGAAATGTACAGAAATTCTGAGAAATGTTCTTGGACTTTATTTTAGAAATGAATTAAAAGAAGATCTGAGAAATGGAAAATATAGCCTAATTATAGACGAGTCTAAAGATATATCTGTCATGAAACCTTTAGGTATTATTATCAGGTATTACTCTCAAACTAGAAAACGAATTATTGTACCTTTCTATGATTTGATTGGATTGCAGGAATGCAATGCTGAAGCAATTTGCAGTGCAATTAAGGAAAGCTTAAAAGAACATTCCCTTGATTTAAAGAACTGGGTTGGCCTTGGTACAGACAAGCCTCCGCAATGACGAGAAGTAACGATGGCGTCTATCTACTGTGGAAAAAAGAAGCTCCTCATTTGACTCTGATCAAATGCAGTTTGTCATTCTCTTCAACTTGCAGCGTCTCATACTGCAGCCGAATGCTTACCAACGCATTTAGACTTTATTATTAAGAAAACTTATAACTGGTTTTCGTATTCCTGTGTCCGTCAAGCAAAATATAAGGTGCTATTCACCTCAATAAACGACGGTAATTTAAAACTTGTCTCGCCTAGTCCGACCAGATGGCTGTCAATATAATTTGCTGTTTCAAGAATTTTGGAACAGTGGGTTCAATTACATGGCCATTTCAGTATAACCAGGAATGAAGAAAGATTCTTTACAGCTGAAACTATATTCTTTATTCAACTAGAAGAAAAACTTTGTTTTTCTGGTGTTTCTGAAACAAATACTTCCTCAAGTTCAAAGGGTTAATAAATTTTTTGAGGCGCAAATACAAGATCCGGCCAAATTATTGAGGGATCTCCAATTTCTGATAAATTCTAGGGTAACACTTCAGATTCGGGGCGCACGGTAGATGGCGCTGTTAGTCGGCTACAATTTTGGGCTACAGCATCTCTCTTATGACGTCAGACGGTAGCGTCAGATGTGAACAATATCGGCGTAATATTTTTTTGTATATGATTATAGTGGGGGGCTGCACCCCCAGACCCCCTCAATTGATTGAAACTCAGGATCATCGTAGGGTGGTCCCCCTGCAGTGATATCTCCCCCACGAGCAGTCCCCTTGAATTTACTGGGTTTTATTTCTCCCCAACAGCTTTTTACTGGCAGAAAAACCTAACCTAATAACCACCAATTTTTACTTTTATAGTTTTTTTGATTAGTTTATGCGCCTCTAAATAATCTAAAAGTTTTTCGCGATCATACAAAGTAAAGCCGAATAACAAAGAAGCACATGGAGAGCACGAAAACACAATAACGAAAGAAAAACATTTGCAAAACGGGTCCTATTTATAAGCTACGACGTTGCCATTAAGAAGCTGTTATCGTTCGCAGTAAACAAAAAATACGAAACAAAACCAAAAACAATAAAAGACATCAAGAAACCTTATCTAACTTAGAAAAAAAACTATAAACGAGCAGAGCGCAGATATTTAGTAAATAATAGACTAAAAGTTACAATTCCCAAAACAAAAAAAAAAATATAACGCCGATATTGTTCACATCTGACGCTACCGTCGGACGTCATAAGAGATATGCTGTAGCCCAAAATTGTAGCCAACTAACAGCGCCATCTACCGTGCGCCCCGAATCTGAAGAATTACTAATTCTATTACTTCAATGATTTTAATACCAGGCAAAAAAACTTCAGCCAGATGAATATCTTCGGGATTTTATAGACCCGAAACCCTATCTCTGTTATCAGTTTGAAAATCAAATCTCGCAATGCAACTTTCCTCAACAAACAGAAAACGAAATGCGTGAAAGATGCATTAAATTCGTCTTTGAGCTTGTGCAGCAAATTAAGCAGCGACTACCAGATAATATAAAAGTTCTAGACTCTATGAAAATTTTTAGTAGACTGAGTGCCTCAAACCCATCAAACCTCCAATGGTAGACCTTGCGGAACATTTTATGAAAATGATGAGACCATAACTAAAATAGATTTCCAATGGAACCAGCTACGGAATGTATCCTGGGTTGATGTTTCGAACACCATTTCATTCTGGATAGAAGTTTCTTTGTATAGGGATTCTGTGGGGGAAAATCCGGTCAAAGAACTTTCTGATTTAGCATTAAGACTACTTATTTTGCCGTCTTCCAATGACGATGTAGAAAGACTCTTTAGTGTCATGAACATGAATTTAAAAACATTAAGAGAATTTTATCCGTAAAATATGGTCTACAGTAGAGCAATGGTTCCCAACCGATTCTGGCTTATGGCCTCCTTAGGAACCTTATTTTTTCCTGTGGCCCATAATCATTATTTTCAGTAGGTAATATGCAGTTTAACTCTTCTTTAAAGGATAAAAGATATTAAAACATCCATTTGTATTCAAGTACAATTATATTTGTCACATATATAGGACTATAAACATGGCAAAAATTAAACAGTGGTTAACAAAAATGTAGTACTCTTAAAATAAATAATTAGTCTTACAAAAACTAAAATCCTTCAGCAAAATGAATTAAATATATCATCAACTCTTTATTCATTCAATGCGATCCTTGTGCTTCATGCAGTTTCACAAGTTGTTCAATATCAGGGTTTATAGTTGTTAGAGACAGACGAAGATCACCTCTTCTTACTATTTCTAAGCTGCTGCGAGCTTTTGATAGGAGGTGTGACACTTAACTAAAACCCCACTCAACCAGATAAGAAGTAGGAAAAGCAATAAAATATAATTTTACTTCATCCCAAAGCAAAGAGTATTTCATAGCAATTTCATGACTTGTCCATAAGTTTCTGACACCATGCTTAAATCTAGCCAGAGAAGTTTGATCAATTCTGTAATTCAATGAGGCTTTCTTGTAATCTTATATCAACATCAGCTGCATTAATTCCAAAAGAGTCTACCACCCAACTTGGAATGTCCAGTTGTAGAAGATCTCTGAACCTAACTTCTATATCACTATGCAATTTCTTCAAATGATCAATGTATACTAAAATATCACCTTCTTTCAGCTCACTCTCAATAATGCGGAGGGTTGGAAACTGTATCAACTCTTTTCGCCCCATATTTGTCTTTAACAGCTTAATTTTCCCCATAAAGGCACAAATAGACTCTGTGCAAATTAAAATATTTGCATTTTTACCTTGTAGCTGTTTGTTCAAGATATTTAGCTTTTCAAATATATATGTAAGGTAGAATATGTCACATTTGGCAGCAATGATTCTTACTCAGAGCTGCTTACCATCCAGGATAACACAACATTATCCCAAAGTGCAGTGAAGCGATTCAGACAATTGCCCTTAGAAAGCCATCGCACCTCTGTATGCAAAAGTAAGCGGTCAAACCCTTCTTCATTGGTAGCACAGAGTTGTCGGAAAAGACGCTCTTGAAGTGGATTTGACTTGATAAGGTTGACTGTCTTGATTACATTATCAAGTGGATCTTTCAGACATCCTCCTAGGTTTTTGCAATCAGATGTTGACGGTAGACAACACAGTGTATGCAAAAAACTTTAGGTACAGCCTCTTTTAAATGTGCAATAAATCGTCTATATCTACCTACCATAGCAGCGGCGCCATCAGTTGCACAAGCCATAATATTCCCAAGTAGAATATCCTTTTCTATGAAATAGGTCACTACTTCTTTGAAAATTGTTTCACCTTTAGTATCTGTCACAAGGCTGCAGGAAAAAAGCATTTCTTCTCTGAGTTGATCTTTATCCAAAAACCTAACATACGCCATGAGAAGAGCTTCGTTATCACGTAATAACGTTTCATCAATTTGTAATGCAAAGGTCTTTACTTGCAAATGTTTAACGAATTTTTCCTCTACATACTTTGCCATTTCGTCAATACGTCTTGATACTACATTGTTGCTCAGTGGAATGACTTCAAGAATTTTGGGGGGATTTTGTTGCATGACAGTTGAAATAACCACAGATACTGAAGGCAAAATCAATTCTTCGCCAATAGCATGAGGTTTTCCCGAATTCGCTATTAGCTTGGAAATCTCATATGATGCAATTAAACCTTTGTCTAGTTTTGCCGCTATTTTGCTAAATATATCTTTAATAGTGCTCCTTGCTTGGAAATCATCCCGCAGCTTTTTAAAGTAATCCAATGTTTTGTCTTTTTTGTCATTGTGCTTATTTTCCAAATTTATTTTAAGCTTACTTGGTCGGATACTATGATTAGAAAGTGTAGCCATACATAAAAGACACAATGGCTGTGTTATATTGTCTGGGGAATGTATAAAACCATAAGCTAAATATTCACTGGAGTATTGTCGACATTTTTCCTTCATCGCCATAGCCATGGGTAATCTGTGCAGAAGAAATTTAATATATTAATGATATATATATATATATATATATATATATATATATATATATATATATATATTACATTTTAGAGCCGAAGCTCACCACAACAGAATGAAAGGCGCTTATCTCAGCGGCGAAAAAGGAAGAGTATTTCTAAGAAAAGACCCAGAAACAACCTTCATTTCCTGTGCAGAGCACCGAGTCTGGTCCCAACACCAACTCCTATTACAGTCGGCCACGAAAACTTCAGACATGTCCAATAAATAGAAACGCTCATAAAAATAGCTGCATTGAAAATTTTGTTTTCCTTTTTTGTGCTAAATACTTGCCTCTATGGTAAATATTTGACACCAAAAAAAAAAAAAAAACCCCGCAAAACAATGCAACTATTTTATGAGCATTTCTATTAATTGGACATATCCAAAATTTTCGTTGTTGATTCTACATCCTGGTACTCTGTACCTGTACCTAAATGCAAAACAGCAGAAATGTACTCCCTCAGGGGGTAGATCTGCATTAATTTTAGTAATATTGTATATATACATATATATATTACTCAAATTAATGCAGATACAAAACGATAAGTACAATCATCAGAATCTAAGATTAAATGCTCATCTCGTAAATAAGCCCTAAGTGAAACCGAAGTGAAAAAAAAAAAATGATTTGGTGTAGGCCTAGCAATGGCACACTTTACTTACAAACAAAAATGTTCAGTTATTTACTTATAAAAGTCGTATATTATTGTGCTTGTGGCAATCTATTATAATTTTAAAAACTAGTAAAATAACTACAACTTCGCAGTATTAGGGTAAACAAATAAAAGCTACTTACATACTATAACGCCAAACCACTTGATAAATAGACTGTAAGGATTTAAAGTTCCACCTGAAGTATTTTCATCAAGCCAACAACGGTGCCAGGCGCATAACGACCAAGCGCACAATGGAGTGCGCCGCAGAATAAGCTTGTAAGATGCAAAATATTTGTTTACAGATTAATGTAAATCCTATTATGCTAATAAAATATTTAAAAAAAGGGAAAATATATGTATTAATATTTTTAAAATGTAATTCAACTGCATAAATTAAAATTAGGTACTGCCCTAATTATAATTCAGGTTTCAATAGGTTGAGTCCTGTGGTCCCCTTCATGGAACTGTGGCCCAGCTAAAGCTTAAAATTTTCCTGTGGCCCCCTTCAGATGTGCCATGGCCCCCGGTTGGGAAACCCTGGTCTAGAGCGTAGTGATAAATTCTGCCTCAATTATAAATTGCCAAATGACATCTTGCGGAAAATTGGAAAGATGAATGCATATGACGTCTCGACCTCAGAAGAAAAAGTTGACGAAGACTATGACGATCTTGGATTCGGGGTAAATTAAAGGTAAATTGCTTTCCATTTATTTGTTTAAAATTGATTCTAGGTTTTAACGTATTGCTTTAACTTTACTATTTTAGCGCGTTAAAACACAAGTTTGGCGCTTTTTAGCGCGTTTAGGACCACGATTTAGCGCGTTTACCTTTGAAACATTTGGCAACACTGATGGCACGTGCCAAGGGAAAGGCTCTGCGTTGTCCGGATACAGCCAGTGAGGGAGATAGGTAAGGGGGGAGTTTTAAGATTTATATATGAGGAGGAGGACTTTAAAAGTAATTCGAAAATAAATGGGCAATCAGTGCAGTTTGCGGAAGAGGGATGTGACATGAGAGAACCCTCCAGACGAAGATCTCAACCCTCAAAGTCGTGGAGATGTTAAACGGGACGAATTGTACTGTTGAGAGCTGCAGTGAGAAGAGAGTTAGAGTAATCAAGGTGGGAAGTAACAAATCCATGGATGGTTCTCTTGAAACTATTTCGGTCAAAGTGTGACCGGATGCGACTAGCAACACAAAATTCAGAGAGGCTTAAAAATTAGATTGAAAGTAAATTTTCTGCAAAAACGGTTGAGATAATTTTGAATAAGATGAGCGCACGCATTTGGAGCAGGGGGCGTTTTTTCATCACCAAATAAAGAAAAAAAATCACTCTTCGGAGTACCACAAAGACCGTCTTGTGTCACTTTAAGATAGCGTTGTTGAAGGATTTTTGCTTTGCAGAATCTGGATGAAATATTATGACTTTATAAAGCGTCATCTGTGATGCGTTAACCCAATAAAGCACCTGCTTAGGGCATCCACAGAAGGAAGGGCACTTCAGAAATTTTTCATAGCCGAATTTATCATTTATAATATTAAATTAATTAAATTTATAGCCATTTTGAAAATTGAATGAAAAATGAATAAGTTCTGTTTATAAAGCGTTCTCTCCTCTGTCATGTTTCTTCTGCAAAATAATGTACACTGTGCTGGCAGATTGGAAGTTATACAAGTTTTGAGGAACTCTAATGCGCGCTTGAAACAGCTCTTAATTTAGTTGCCAACTGTCACTGGTGTTAATTGCATGGGATTCATTACCTTATTCTTGTTTTAAGTTGCTCAATTACTATTCCAATAGCACACACAGCTCTGTCTGTTTAATCTATTACAATGTAAGTACGTTCCGGGGCGGATGCAAGGGAGGGGAACAGTCCCCCCCCCATGACCAGGGAGAAATTCCACACACTGTAGCTGGCTTGTATTGCTTTTCGAGTCGGCACCTCGTGTCTTGAGTCACGGCGGACACATGGCGCGGGCGCTTGACTTGCTGACTAGTTAGATCGCACATCCCGACTCACACGCCTGGCCAACCCGCTCTTTGTCAGCTGGCCTAAGCTGGGGATGTACTCGCTGGCATCTTTCACTTTCGGAACTAATTCCAGCATTCTCTTTCTCTCTCCTTGCAACTACACCGGCATCATCTCCGCGTCATCCTCTCTTTGAAACACAGCAGTGAAAAGTGATGTGAGCGGCTGGGATTTCCATGTGATTTTGAGAGAGCCTACTCCTGGAAAATAAAAAGGCCCCAGTACCCTTAATGCTAGCCAGTACAGGAGGCACCACACTTTACCATGAATTTGGTAAAATGAATAATTTACGCGTGGAAAATCGTGGACAGCGCCATAGAAGAGCCGACCGACCAGAAAGCGGTCAAGACCGAGCGTTTGATGGGAAAACAGGGTGGGTCCACGAGAGCCATCCTTACACTCTTAGTCAAATTCTTTCGTGACTGTCTCCCTTAGTCGGTCCGTGCTGATTAGTATCACTACCGTGCCAAGGCATTCGTGCCACTGCCGAGGAGGAGTTATTAGTACCAACTCTGATTGTGGTATCGTTATATTTTGGGAGGAGCACGTGGGAGGGGAGTTTCCTTCCTTCCGACGTCTGAGTAGGCTATTCTCTTTTTTTCATTTATCTTAAGTTAGTTGCGTTTATTTTCTTTTAATAATTAGCCTATGTGTATACTAAAAAAGGAAATATGCTTCAAGGTGTGTAATCTCGTGTCTATCTCCTCGCTTGGCAGTCGCCACGATAGATCGTGAAATTAAAATAAAAAAAAACCGACTCATAGCAAAGAACGTTCAAAGAATTCTTAATGAACTATCTCTCATCGTCTGTGTCATGACATGACCAATGTTCTATCTGGGCCTGAGCAATTAATGCATTTTTTTATTGGGGATTTGGCAATATTTCCATGAATGTCCTTCAAGGCTGCATTTGGAACATATTAATTTATCCTGTTTTGGGCAGTTAGATGTGGTGTGTTCCTCCATTGCACAGTATTGCTTCCGGCCGACGATAAAAGAAGTTCGACGTCATTATTTTCAGGGCAAATGACAGTAAATCCGTTTGGGGTCTCGAGATCTGCAAATATCTGCTGCACTACTTCTTGAGCTGTTTTCTTTTTTCCGCTTGGTACTAACTGAAGGGAGGATCTCTTGGTAAATTCCGTGGGTTCCATGATTCCTTAATTACCATTTCCCTCCGCAAGGGGGTGGGTCCTTGTTTATTTGAGAAGTAAGCTCTATATATCTCTTAGTGGGAGAGAACATCCTATCTAATCCTATTTCTAAATCGCCTGTTTTTGCCGGATCGCACTCTCCTTGGTCACCCTATCTATATGCTGCTAGCCATATAAGGGTCCTGCAACTGGCTTCGTGTCCGCAGCCCAAAATGAGCCCCCCTTTTCTGGCCCCCTAACTTGGTCTCCTGCAGGGGTTCGCTTGCTCCTACAACTAGTGTTTCTGGGACTTCGCCGGTGACTAAGTTATTTAGCGCTAGAAGTAAGAAAGTAGGAAGTAAAAAGAAAAAGGCAAGATTAGGGATGAATAAGCAGCACGTCTTTGGGTCGTTACCTCGCTCAAAGGAAACTAGTCTCTCTCATCAGTCCCAAATATTTCTTCTTTTACTTTCTTGAGTAGGTATTGAAGATCACGCGAATACAGTTGCGTCGCAGAAGCGCCTAAATGCTTATAGAAATGTCAAACAAAGTCCAGGGAAAATTTTAATTAAAAGTATAAACTTATTATTTAAGGTTTGTTAGGAGTTTTGAAGAGCCTATTTTTTATATATGACGCCATCTTGAGATGCCACGAGACGGACTAATTACCCCTCGCTCATTTTGTGTGAGTATAAATCGGAAGTTTATTAACTTCCTTTTGGAATATATAATTATATTAAACGTGTTTAAATACCGGATATGTGTTTTTTAACGTTTTGAGCAACGATTTATAAGGTTAGGCGTCACAGGTTATCTAAGCATGATAAATTTTACGGATTAACACCAACAAATCGTGTAACGATATTCCTTTAAGTTCTGAGCAGCGATTTATAGTGAGAAAGGTGACAAGTTACCTAAATAGGTTTAGTTTTGATCATTCTACAGATTAACTCCGCAAACTCGCCAATAGATCCTGTTACTACCCAAAACCTTCTACATCGTTGTTCGGAAAATAAAAAAAAAATAATATTGACCTTATAAAGAAATGCCTGAGAATAAATTAGGCGGTGTCATGGCATTTCAAGATGGCGTCATGGAATAATACTTGAGTTGCAGAATTGAGTTTAATATTGACTTTTTTGACTATCAACCGTGATAGGCTTTCTCCGCCATCGAAACATTCCTCCTAGAATACTATTAAAATGATGTAGAGAAGTATTACAGGCCAAAACGCGTGCGACACATTACTTAAAATTACCTTATTTCTGTATAAACATGTCGATCGATCGCTGGATTAACTATAATATTGAACAGACGTTAGTATTCAACTTTTCATTTAATTTAATTTCTAAGACTAATCTTTTGTTTTAAATTTCAAGTTATTTAATTTAAATTAGTTAGTCTATATAAACAGAATTGTATTAGAAATTAGTGATTTAACAACACTCTTTATGGTATTATTTCTTGTATATCTAAATAAAATTCGTAATGATATTGTATTCTAATAATATAATATTTATATATCTATTTAAAGACGTAGCATGTCTTTTGTAATTTTCGATACTATATACTACTATGTACACTGTGAATATTTTAGAGAAGAGTAAATCTTCTAATTTAATTACGAGACGCAAAATTTTTTAGATCAAGTTTGAAAATAACTAATCTTTTAGGATTCTTCTTTTTCAACTAGAAAAAGCTTTCAATAAAAAATAGTGTACTGTTTCTATGTTCTCACAGAGAGTTCTGATACAAAGGCCAGAAGTTTCCAGTTTCGTAGTTCCCCCCGACCTGTAGATCAAGACTCAGAACCCACTTGAGGCTAACAACAGGTTTGCCAATTTAGATCTTTTGGGGCGTAATTTAACTTGTTAGGTGTTTATTTGGATGATTTTGCTATTATTTTATACATCATTTATTCAGGATACAACTGAACCTACGAAGCAGCAACTACCCTATTGGTAGAGTTGGCATCCCTGTTATATATGTTGCTGAAGATGACCTCGCTTTTTCAGTCAGTAATTTTATGAAATCTTATAGAGTGCGTTGTATTATTTGTCACCTACAAATAGTGCAAAGCATTTATTTTGTAAAGTCCTCAACCCTTAAAAATGTCCAAGTAATATAGGCAATAATTTAGAAAAGAAAGGTTTCAAGATAAAATTCTCAAAGATTGGAAAATGGCTATTCCGGAAGATGACGCTAGGGCATGCTACAAGTATTGCATGTCACAAATGAAAGCTAAGTTTCAAGATTTAAAAAGTCAGACAAGATGGCTTTCTATTCAACTTGCTGTGGAATGTATAATTGACCAATGGCCAGAACTAAAAGCTTATTTTAATATAGCAAGAAATAAAGATAGGTGCTACTCTGCTGAACTTCATTTTCAGGTGTATTATGACGAAAAAATCTTCCATATCTACTTTTCTAGCTACTATTGCTTACTAAGTAGTAAGAGTCAACAAATTATTTGAATGTAAGACTTGTGATAAAGTTAAACTTCTTGATGACCTTCTTCTGCTAGTTAAATCTATTGTTAAAAAAATAGAGTCCAACTAGTAAAATTGACTTGCTCACTTGTTATATTAATGAGCATTTGATCCCAAAGCCATACTTGGGTTATCTATTTGAATAAAAAATTGAAGAATTAAAATATAATAAACTTATAACAGTAGATGATGAAAAAGGTTTGAGGGAACGATGTACAAATTATATACTGTCTTTTTCAACAACTGAGACAGAGACTTCCAGATAATATTAAAGTTTTACAAAATCTTTCATTTTTCTCTGTGGCGAATATGCTTCAGTCAATCAAAGATAGTGTTTCAATTTGTGAAGTCCTCAAATGCCTCAACTCAAGAAACAATTGCTAAAGTTGCCAAAAAAAATATTTGGTTGATCAGAAAAAGAAAGCTAATACAGATGCTTTCTGGAAAGAAGATCTTCAGTATCAAGATGCCTTTGGTTCAAATCCTTTTGAAGAAATCAACAAATGTGCTATCTCAGCATTAGTATTACCTCATTCTAAAGCAGATATTGAAAGAGTCTTTAGTGCTGTAAATTATGTAAAATATAAACTTAGAAATGATAAATGCCATTTTGATGGTTAAATTCAGCTTAGACAAATTAGAAAAATGTTGTAGTCCTTATGAACTACCATCTAAAGTGTTGAACGGCATTGGTACCTTTGCTCCTTACCAAACAAAAGATATTTCATGTTTCATCATCATTTTCTTCACTAGAGACTGAAGAAGATGGTGAAGTGGATGATTTTTTATTGCGAAGCTTGCATTAATAGTATGATGGTAAGCATCTATAATTCATAATTCCATTGATTAAGGGATAGTAAAAACTTAGATATTTTTTAGATGTTAATCTCAAAATTTAAGATGTATTTGATATTGGTTTTAGATGTAAAGCTGAAAAGTAAACATGTTGATCGATCGCTGGATTAGATATAATATTGAAGAGACGTTATTATACAACTTTTCATTTAATTTAATTTCGATGATTTTCTTAGGTTTTAAATTTCAAGTTATTGAAATTTAAATTAGTCAATATAAACAGAATTTGTTAGAAATTAGTGATTTAGAGACTCTTTACGTTATTATTTATTGTATATCTAAATAAAATTCCTAATAATATGTATTGTAATATGTCTTTGAAATGGCTGATGAAAAAAATTATAATCAGCATCACTAACTCTATAATTTAATAAGGGGATCGTTTTGAGTATTTGAATAATAATTTCATCTTAGTTTGGTCATGACTTATGCTTTTTTATCAAAGTTATTTCTAATAATTCTTTTATAATATCAAAAAACACAAAATGGTGAAGTTCAGAAATAAATATAAGGGTAAACATGTAGACGAGCGGCCCGGCCTAAAAAAATTATTTTGTGTAAATATTATCGTTCACCCGTGTCTGAATATTCATGCGCGTTTGATTCTTCTTCGAATTATAGCTGTCGTCATTTTTTTTTATCAAAAAAATGCTCGAAAGTAAACAAACGGAAAACGCTGTTTACGTACTTTATTGCAGTGGTTATACTTCTGAAATAGCGAAGAGGAAAGCCTATTTATTTCTCGCGTCTGTGTCCTATTCGAAATATAGCTGACGCCTAGAGCATCTAAATTTAAACTGAAGGGTCACATCTAATCCCCGGCCACAAATGTCGCATTCGCTTTTAATTTTAACTAAATTATGAACATCCAAAAAGGTGAACAATTTATCTTTATCAGAAACTAGAGTTAATAATTCTGAAATGGAGGACGGACAAAGGGCACAATTCGATACCATTTTCACACTACTTAAAAGACGTCTGTATGAGTCATTTGCACACTGCGTAAAAGGGGTCTGTTTGACACAACAAACTGCTAAAAAAAAGTAGTTCCTTTAAATGATCCAGCTAAATAGATTTAAATGTATAAAAGAAGGTAATAAAAATAGTAAAATGGGGAAAAACATATTTTCAAATAAAAATGACTCCAAAGGAGGATAATAAAAAGCTATTAAGTGGGAAAAAATAAAAATTCAAATCAATCATTCCTGACGTCATACCCCCCCCACCCCTATTATAATTCGCAAAACGATTAAAGGCGCTGACATGATGTAGTTAAAGCATTCACCTCTGTAAAAGTCAGAACATTATTCTATAAACAATTAGGATTATATACTGGGGGGCTGTGCACCCCAGACCCCTCCCCCCCCAAAAAAAAAATCTTCAAAAACGTGAAACATTTTGTAACACGGACGAAATAGTACGTCTATCGGCCGGGCTGCTCGTCTACATATTTACCAATATAAGTATCGAAATTTTGTGAATTTAAAAAAAAACAAACCAAAGAATTGCAAATGGTTAAGTTCAGAAAATTTATTTTTATATATCTTCTTCTATAACTATATTTTAGCAACGTGATATTTTGAAAGGGGGAAAAATATTATAATTGGCGAAGTTCAGAAAATTTATAAAAATTTAAATATGGCTGCTTTTTTTTAGATTTTAAATTTTAATCTTAGTAGCGAAGCGCAAGCTCCCTCAGGGAAGTGGCGAAGCCATTGTCTGGTTTATATATTTTTTGGAGAACATATTTTCTAATATAAATAAACAGGAAGAGAAAACTCACCAGTTTAGATTAACCCAATCGCATCAACTTCAACTAACTCAGAAGGATTAACAACCTACAAAAAAAGAAGAAAGTAATTAAACGTAAAAGATATTAACGTATTTCGCAAAAAAAAAGATAAACTAAAGTAAACGGAATTAATCATGGATAACAGAAACCTAAGAATTCTTCAGCTTAATACAAATGGATGGAAATAAAACGAGACAATATTCGGAAACATATTCAGAAAAATCGACCCGGATGTAATTTTAATATCTGGACACGGAATTAATCTTAAAGAGAAGAATATTCAAATTTGGAATTACAACATAGTAGCCACAAACCCTACAGATGCGGCCTTCGACGGGGCTGCTATAGCAATAAAAAAGAACCTAGATTACAAGACTAAACAAGGACTAACAGAAGTATTGGTGGCAACAGAAATTAAAATGGAACTAACTAATATAATAATAGCCACCGAATATCAACCTCCAAGAAGAAACGGATTACCCATAGCAAGATTCACAGATATTACAATAGTAGATTACCTGTCATCTTCATGGGAGACCTAAATGCATACATCAGGGAATCGGACTAGTGAAGAACCAACACAAACGGATGACACTTATAAACATTGATTGCTAGACGAATTTGCCAAAGAATAGGCAAGAACTTCCCAACTTATGTGACACAAAAAAATCAGCAATAAAGCCAGATATATGTCTAACAAATACAAATTACCTTTCAATTACCATTTGGAGAGAATAGATATTAGCTGCAGCGATCGCACAACCATCTTATTAGAAATTGACCAAAATCCGATACAGATACCAACCAGCGACTGGAAAGCCTACCGTATAGCCAATTGGGACCATTACAAAGAAAGACTCAGACAATATATCCCAAATCCACTTAACGAAGCAACTTTAGAGGACATAGAAGAAGAACTACGGACTATACGTGAAGCAATCCAAAAAGCAGACGAAGAAACAATTCCTAAAAGAACATAGCGGACAATCAAACAATTCAAGGGGACAGCAGAAATGATTAGAATTAATGAAGAAATACGAATAACAGCAGAAAGAATAAGGCATCAAGGAACTTGGAGAGAAAAATAGACCAGATTGAGAAGTAAGAAAAGAGAACTGCTAACACTCATTTTAGATAAACAACAAGAAGTATGGGACGAAGCGATACATAAAATAGATACAAAAAATAAACCAAGAGAATTCTGGAAAAAGTCAAACCAAATGAAAGATAAACCACCGAAAGAGAGAATGAAAATTAAAGACATAAGAGGTAACTATACAGAGGATAAACAGCAAATCGAGAAGTTATTTCGGGATCATTGGGAGAAAGTCTTCAGGATAAGTGAAGAGGAAAATGCAAACTTTGACACTGACTTTGAACATCGGATCATAGATTTATTAAACACAGAAATAGAAAAAACACAACCCTACCACTTTGTCGAAAGAGAAAGAGATACCAACGAGGGCATCGACGCTGTAATAACAACAGAAGAAATGATAAAAATGATTTTAAGTTTCAAAAAGAAAGCCCCAGGAAAATCGGAGCTAACGAAAATACATTATGTAGAGGCCCCTAACAACATACATGAGGGGCTTAAGAACGTATTTAATGCAAGTCTAAATACAGGATACTTTCCAGATGAACTAAAGGGAGCCACAATGATATTTGTGCCTAAACCTGGGAAGTCACACAAGCAGGATGAGAATTACAGACCGATTTCCCTGCTAGATTTCATCGGGAAAATATACGAACAAATAATAACCAATAGATTAATGAGATTCCTAAACGAAAATAATTGCCAAAACAATTGGCAATTTGGATTTCGAAAAAAAACGGAGCACGGAGATGGCACTAAGTGTAATTATAGAAAAGATAGCAAAAGCCAAAGGCGAAAAGGCAAGCGTTGACATAGTGTGTAGAGACGTATCGAAAGCGTTCGACAAAGTTTGGCAAAAGGGATTACAATACAAAATACTCAGATTGCAAATTAATAATAAGATTGAGCGGATACTTTGTGACTAAGTAATGGACAGATACGCCTACATAGAACATGATAAGTATCGAGGAAACACATTCAAGCTAGAAGAAGGATTGCCGCAAGGAGGGTGTTTGAGTCCCATATTATATTCAATATATACGGAGGACATCCCTCCACCAATAAAGGAGGGAAGCCGTAATATAGAGTACGCAGACGATTTGACACAATTACTTGTTTGCCCCTATCGAAATGGACCTATGCAAGCAAGAATGACAGCAACTGAAATTGAATCCATAAACAACTATGAAAAGAAATGTAAGATTGGGCTACTCCACGTGGGAAGAGCTGCACGCCGACTTTGTGACAGGGAGGTGAGAACACTGCGGCGGCCGCTCCCGGCGCCCACTGGTGCACTACCTCCTCTCCTTCCCAGCCACCGCCCGCCTCAGGCCAGAACGAGCGCCAGCCCCTCCCCCTGTAAGAACATAAGAAAAGAAGGAGACTGCAAAAGACCATTCATGGCCTACACTTGGCAGCCCTTCTGAGGGCGCGAGAGGCAAGAGTCGCCCAGGTGGTCCGCCACACCCCAACAAACGAGCTGCTGGAGGTGCTGAGAACAGCCCTCCCTCCGTGCTGATTGCCGCCCGCGCCCAGCCGGGCGACGGGTAGTGAGGACGCTCCGCCGCGTCTTACTGCACACCAACACTGGCAGGCTTCCCGCTTTGTGTAATGTGTACGCTTATATTATGTGTATTTCTATATTATTATATCATATTATTACTGTATTTGTATTAGATTATGTATAAATGTACGCTATTGCACAATAAACCTATACAATACAATAATAAATGAAATGGAAGATCAAGACAAACAAACAAATTTAAAGTGTTACCAGTATATAGGAAAAAAACATCAGATATCTGAATAGAAGGCAAAAGAAATAGAAAAAGCAACGAATGCAAAGTTTTAGGCCTATCTCAAAAACAGGTTACCTAAAACACGTAACAGACAGAATCAACAAATGAAAAATGGGACTTAAACTACTCTTCAGATTAAGAAATCTTAACCTAAAGAACCAAAGAAAAATATACCAAGCAATTATTCAATCGGCTTGAGTGTACCCTACGGTGGCAATGTGCACTACCTCTAAGACTAGCCTACAACAGATTCAGAGCATACAGAACAAAGCAGTGTACATAATAACGAATACTAGACGGGCGGAGCGAAGAAATCAACGAGATTTATACAGAGAGGCAAAACTTACAACTATCAACAAAATAATAGAAAAAAGAGCAAAGAAAATGATAAGGAAAACCCGAGAGGAGATGGCAGAAGAACTCCCCAACCAACTAGTTCACCCACCTGGAAGGATGGAGAGCCCATCGACTATTTCCAAGGAACTTAAGACATATTGGAAAGAGAAATGGAAGAATTATACACGTAAGAGGAAATTCCCAAACAATAAGCTGACCAAAACCAGATGAAAACAGGAATAAAACAGGTAAAGTAGATCTTTAATTATTTTATTTATTATAAACAAATTAAAAAGATACGAAAGAAAAGTATGTACTAGAAAGAGAATGTGTAACAGTAGTAATTTATTAAAGTTAAAAACGGTTTGAACGCCATGACAATTAGACAAAACAACAACATGAAACTTTTAAGTATACTCGAAAACAACTCTATAAGCAAATATTTACTCACACAAATTCTAACTAAATACCTACCCAAACTGCCAGAGATTAGCCTGACCACCAGGCAACATTGTAACCCTAAGCAAACCTCTTAATTGCTTCAATTTCAATCAAAAAAACTTTCACTCTATCAAAGCACACACTTACCGGGCCTAAAATTACACAAGGGACCCCTAATAAAATAATGAATAGACCGAGTTAAAAAAAGAAAAGAAGATAGACACCGTGGTTCGGATCACACGTTAAGCTGTAGGGCCAATGACTGCCTAAGTCACCTATATTATCTCAGACTATATTTCTCGCTATTCTATCCTTAACCTTTCTTCTTCCTCTCCCTCTCACTCCCACCCCCGAGTTCTCCCCAATCCTTAGGGTTGACTCGGGTGTAGAGGACTCGGAGGACCATAAGGGAGTACCGGGCCCTCGCCCTCCTTCCTTGCCCTGGCACTCGTGAGTGCCCGGGTGACGGTCGATCTGTTTCTTTTTCTTCCACTTTCCTTTTCATTTCATTTCATTTCATAAAAGTGCATAATTGTTGTATACGTCTTTATTTTGCAGAATAGCGAATCTTCTTATATGAATTTATACAATTAAATTATTATTTGACGCCTTTAAAAGTTAATATTCGGTAGTGTACTCCTCTTTTGACTATAGAAAAAGCTTGATATAAAATGTACGATTTGGGAACCTGTTTGAAGGCGCCAAGTGAAGAAGAGGATGATATGATACCATGCAGGCCATTCCACAGCTTAGGGTCAACTGCAGAGAAGGCACGATCACCCATGCAGCAGAGACAAGTGCGTGGAAGCGAAAACAGGATGGCCCTTGCCGAGGGAAGGGCTCTTCGTTGTCCGGACACAGCCAGTGAGGGAGATAGGTAAGGGGGGAGTTTAAGCCTTTACATCCGAGAAGGAGGACTTTAGAGGTAAATTTAATGGTCAGGCACTACATTTCGCGGAACAGGGTTGTGCCACGATGGAACCCTCCTCGACGGAGGAAAATTTGAGCCGCAAAGTTCTGGGTTAATTAAAAGCGACGAATTGTAGTGTTGGAAGCTCCTCTGATAAGAAAGAGTATTACAGTAATCAAGGCGTGGATGCCTCTCTCGAAACTGTTTCGGTCAAAGTGTGACCGGATACGACTAGCAACACAAAATTCAGATAGGCCTAAAAAATAGAATGAAATTAAATTTTCTGCAAAAATGGTTGAGGTAATTTTGAATAAGATGAGAGCACGCATTTGGGGCAGGGGCGTTTTTTCACCAAATAAAAAAAAAATCGCTTTCTTCGGTATACCACCCAGAGCTTTGATGGCTTTTTGCGTTGCAAAATTTGGATAAAATATTGTTACTTTATAAGGCGTGATACACCATCTCCACCATCAAAATATTACACCTTGGACGCTATTACAACGATTCGAAGAAGTATGACAGGATTTAGTAGCTTAATTAAAAGACTTGCGCCTCCATTATTCAAAATTACCTTTTAAAAAAGATACTTCGTTATGAATATCGAACCGAACTAAATAGATCAGCCATTTTAAACTGAAGATTGAAGATCGTTTGCCTGTCAGCTAATGACATGGTGGCCAATTTAGCTAAATTAAACTTCATTTTGGTACTTTTGGCTTTTAAACAGTGATTTACAATAAAAAAAACGAATTAGGAATAGAAGTAGTTCACACGATCTAGGCAACTAAAGCTTCTAATAATTCTTCGTATTGTTACAATAGTTTCTTAGGAGTAATAGTTCTATGGCGGAGTGTTTATCACGCTTTATAAAATCACAAAAAATCAATATTTAAACTCAATTCTGCAACTCAAGAAACGCCATCTTGAAATGCCATGAGACGGCCTAATTATTGGTTGCTCATTTTTGTGTGAGTATAAATCGAAGTTTATTAACTTCTTTTTTGAATATAAAATTATATTAAACCTGTTTAAATACCATACTACCCCTAACCTTCTATATCGTTAATCAGGTAAGAACAGGTGACTAATATTAAGATTAAAATGTGTTTTTTTTTACGTTTTGAGCAACGATTTATAAGGTTAGGGGTCACAGGTTATCTAAGCATGATAAATCATTCGTAATTTTACGGATTAACACCAACGAATCGGGTAAAGATAATGTGTTTAAGTTCTGAGCAGCGATTTATAGTGAGAAAGGTGGTAAGTTACCTAAGTAGGTCTAGTTTTGATAATTCTACAGATTAACACTGCAAAATCGCCAACAGATTCTGTTACTACTCCAAACTCTCTACATCGTTGTTCGGAAAAAAATAATAATAATATAGACCTTATAAATAAATGCGCGAGAGTCAATTAGGCGGTGGAATGTCATTTCAAGATGACGTCATGGAATAATTCTTGAGTCCCAGAATTGGGTTTAATATTGACTTTTTGTGACTATCAACCGTGATAGGCTTTCTCCGCCATCGAAACATTCCTCCTAGAATAATACTATTAAAATGATGTAGAGAAGTATTACAGGTTTTAGTTGCCCAAAACGCGTGCGACACACTACTTAAAATTACCTTATTTCTGTATAAACATGTCCATCGATCGCTGGATTAACTATAATATTGGTAATACTTCAGTTTAGGGGCGCACGATAGGGGTCGCTGTTTCTGAGCTACAATCTAGGCCTTATAACATCAGACGGTAGCTTCAAAGGGGGCCAATCACCGCGTTGTGTTTGTTTTGTTATTTTTTTTGCATTTCTTCTTTATTATTTAGTAAATGCCTGCACTTCTACTTAATTATATTATTTAGTAATGCATTGTTTTTGTATAATTACTAATGTATTAAACTTTGTATGTTTCGTTTAACTATATTGGTGAAGCTAAACCATTAATTTCACACACTGGCACTCCTTAATTCAACCTTATTTCAAACATTAGCAATCCTGAAACCGAGCAGTTAAAAGAGCGCGATTCCTGTGAATGCGGTTTGTTCGACTTCAATACGACTTGTGTTAATTCCTCGGTCAATTTAATAGACTTTTCTCTAGATCGTGGTCTCATTTAAAAGAAGCGTGGCTCAATTTTAATAGTGAGAGGTGAAGATAGGGTAAACCTGAAGATCTGCGTCACACGCTCGCCTTCACTGTTCGCCGCTCCTGGCCTCATAATATTTCGTCCATATTCAAATATGTTTCACCTTTTTTTTGACTAATTTCGATTACGGCTCGTGAAGGGGATCGCCCTGCGATGACCCTGAGATTTCAATCAATTGGGGGTCTGGGGAACGTAGCCTCCGAGTATATAATTGTAATTGTTTATAGAATAATGTTCTTACGTTTTTTTTTTTTTTAACAAGTTTCTTCGCGTCTGAACGAAACATCAAAGCAACTTGGTCCCGATAAATTTCAGCTGAAATCTATTCCCAAAGTAACTAAAAAAATGTTACTTTTTGGCAACAATAGCCTAAATTAGGCGGCACAATCTTCTTTGTTATTTTGATAAACGTGATATCAGCTCTGCACGTATATCAAAATAATAAAGACGATAGTGTCGTATACTTTAGGCTATTTTCTCCAAAAAATTAACATTTTTAGTTACTTTGGAAATGCGGTGCTTCGTCTTTTGACGTCTAACGTCATAAGGCCCAAATTAGGTAATACTTCAGATTCGGGGCGCACGGTAGATGGCGCTGTTAATCGGCTACAATTTGGGGCTACAGCATATCTCTTATGACGTCAGACGGTAGCGTCAGATGTGAACAATATCAGCGTTATATTTTTTTTTGTTTTGGGGATTTGTAACTTTTATTCTATTATTTACTAAATATCTGCGCTCTGCTCGTTTATAGTTTTTTTTCTAAGTCAGGTAAGGTTTCTTGATGTCTTTTATTGTTTTTTTGTTTCGTATTTTTTGTTTACTGCGAACGATAACAGCTTTTTACTGGCAACCTCGTAGCTTATAAATAGGACCCATTTTGCAAATGTTTTTCTTTCGTTATTGTGTTTTCGTGCTCTCCATGTGCTTCTTTGTTATTCGAATTCGGCTTTACTTTGTATGATCGCGACAAACTTTTAGATTATCTAGAGGCGCATAAACTAATTAAGAAACCTATAAAAGTAAGAATTGGTTGTTATTAGGTTAGGTTTTTCTGCCAGTAAAAAGCTGTTGGGGAGAAACCCCCCCAGTAAATTCAAGGGGACTGCTCGTGGGGGAGATATCACTGCAGAGGGACCTCCCTGCGATGATCTTGAGTTTCAATCAATTGGGAGGGGGGTCTGGGGGGCACAGCCTCCCAGTATATACTCATATACAAACAAATATAACGCCGTGATTGTCCACATCTGACGCTACCATCTGACGTCATAAGAGATATATTGTAGCCCCAAATTGTAGCCGACTAACAGCGTCATCTACCGTGCGCCCCGAATCTGAAGTGTACCCCAAATTGTAGCCCAGAAACAGCGCCCCCTATCGTGCGCCCCTAAACTGAAGTATTACCATAATATTGAACAGATGTGAGTATTCAACTTATGGTAATTGTGTGGAGTATGGCCGGATCCGAGTCCTAGCTTATTTTGGGTTATTTTTCTGAACTGAAATGATTTAAATCTCAGGATCATCGCAGCCCGATCCCTCCAAACGAGCCGATAACTCAAAATAAGCTAGAATCACATTCGCCCATTCTCGCAACATTTACCTAAAACGGATTTTTTTGTTTTAAATTTCAAATTATTTAATTTAAATTAGTTAGT
Organism: Ceratothoa steindachneri; assembly: GCA_963969495.1. Taxonomy (NCBI): domain Eukaryota; kingdom Metazoa; phylum Arthropoda; class Malacostraca; order Isopoda; family Cymothoidae; genus Ceratothoa; species Ceratothoa steindachneri. The sequence goes on from OZ018333.1 coordinate 110,670,322, forward strand.
CAAAATAAACAGAATTGAGTTAGAAATTAGAGATTTCAAAAGACTCTTTATTTTTTAATTTCTTGTATATCTAAATAAAATTCCAAATGATATATATTCTAATAATAAAATATTTATATATCTATTTATAGACGTAGCATGTCTTTTTGTTTTGCTAAGCTTGTAAATTACTATTCACTATATATATTTTAGAGAAGATTAATTCTTCTAATTTAAATTGAATACAGTTAATTTTTTATATCAAGGTTTGAATATTCCAATTTTAAAGGGTCTTCTACTTCCATTCGTGGATGCGGGAATTGGTTACAATTGTAACTTTTGGTTACATTTTGCTAATTTTCTATAGTATTTTTGGTTACATTTGTAACATTTCATCATAATTTTTTTAAAATTTAACTTAAATTAAAAAAAAACATTATTTATTATCAATTTTCTTTTGTTTTGGTTGCAAAAACCAATCATATAATATATTTAAAACTAAAATTGCTTATCGTGAATTATAATTGGCTGATAATTAATCACTCTCTTTTCAAACGAGTGAGTTGATTGACCAATAGGCATGCATATAAAGAATCTTGAACGTCTAGCTACGATAAGCGATTTGTAAACTCGTCTCTTATTGGTCAATTCATTTCTAGGTTCCAACTTCCATAATGCATTGAGTACTGCATAACAGTACATTCCCTTTCACCTTCCGGTATCAATGTGACTGCTATTGTCTGCCTTCCCAAGCTGACTCCCGCTTTGTAAAGCCATCTACAAAAAATTTATAAAGTGAATTTTAGCGAGATTTGTGAACAGAGTGACTTAGCTTGTTGATAGTAGCGCGATCGTTATTCGTCGTTCGATTCATACATCGACCACTGGCTTGCTTTGATTTATTACGGTGCGAGGACGGATCTTCACACCTACGTGGAACAATATATTGAGGTAAAGTGATTTTTTGTATTGGACATTGGCCCTTTCTATCTCCCCCACCTCTTTTCCCTCACCACTATCCTATACAAGTGTCTTTTCATATATTTTTTCACATGAGTAAACACCCAGAGAGAGTGGGGATGGTTAAAACATGAGAGAGACCCTTCGTATAACTCTTCGGGTCCTCTCGGAGGGCCCGAAGCCAGACAGAGGAACGGTATTCGAAATATACACAAACATTAAGATTGCACTGGTCCGACTTATTGACATTCCCAATGGATACTCTGCCATTTGTGCGAGGGAGGCCGACTGTGAGGCCTTAACCTCAAGCAAGGCAGTTGAATGCCTTCAGACGATCAACCTAAAACCACACACCCCACCACAAATTAAGACACACCGTAGTGTCATCTGCCGGCGCCTCGACTCTTGGGTTGGGAGCCACTCTGCGGATGACATTAAAAACGAACTGGAAAGGAACCACCCTTGGGCGAAAGTTGCTGAGGTTTTGAAATTCAAAACATACACGCACGTCTTTAAGGTTGTGTTTGAAGATACGGCTATGGCACAAAAGGCAAAAGAACAAGGATTATTGCTATTCAGTGTACGAATTTGCTCGGAACAGATCGAGAAGGAGGAGTTTGTCGACTTACAAATGTGCTTTAGGTGCTATAAGTACGGCAAACACACCACCTCAAACTGTCCAGAAAAGAAAGACCTGACGCTTTGCTCCATATGTGCTGGTCGCAACCATTTTTGGCGCGACTGCAAGAGCACAACCACACCGAAATGCCTAAACTGTGAAGGCCCCCACCGGACTATGTCCATGGCGTGCCCGATCAGAAAAGCTGAAATCCTTAAGGAAACCAACTCAAGACGCGAGTCTGAGGAAAAAAAAGGTTAATTCCACCTACGCCAAGGTCGCTAAAGCCGCTATCGCCGAAACAAACAGCCAGAGAACATACCTCCACATTGAAAACGAACACTCCGCAAAAATTATGTGCTGCATTTATTATGCACACATAGCGAACATAACACGCCCAGGAACTTTCGCAACCGAAGTCAATCGTATGCTTGTAAAGAACGGCCTACAGGAGATGTGGTTCCCCGACAACCCGCCGTCAGAGGAGGTTATGCGCATAAGTGTAGCCCCTCAGTGCCCAGAACCGTGCCAAAAGGTACCCACCCCGAAAAACACAGCCATCTCACGTGACCCACGACTCAACAAGAACAAAAATACGACACAGACAGAAAAACAAGCGCCACTCACACCCCAAAAAACTGACACAGTTACACAAAAAACAACAAGAACAAACACCAACAAAGGAAGCAGTGCGACCGAAAGAGACCAGGTCTCCGAGGTCGAGGAAGACATCAAAAGCACGTGGCTCCAGGTCAACCTCCTCATCTCGAGGCAGAGAGACCCTAAAATACCACTCGAGAGGTTTCAATTTGAAACTTTATGCTCCCGAATCGGCCCCTTTCCCCGCTGAAATCGAGTCTCACGAAGTATCCGATGGCCTAAAAACCGGAAGATACAAGTGGGAATGCTCCGATTCAGTGCCGGAACGGCAAGTTGAGGAGGCTCTCTCGAGAAACATGGTTAAACTGACCACCGACTGCTTCCATACAATCACGGATACAGAATTCAGGAAAAAACGTAATGGCAGGGAGCGCACCCCGCCCAGTACACCACATGGGGCTAAAGTGGACCGCGAATAAGCGACCACTTTAATCCCACATACATAAAAAACCCCAAAACGTTACACAAAATGACTGACAGACTAACAATAATACAGATGAATGTCGATGGGTGGGACGGAAAAGGTTCCATCTATGGCAACATCTTGCGACAAAATGACCCCGACATAATACTTATTAACGAACATGGAATGACCGCTCATAAAGAAATAAAAATTTTTCAATACGACGTCATAAGCAAAAATCAGTCAGGAACGGTATGACGGCTGCGCAATAGCCGTCAAAAAAGGTATAAAATACAAAAGACTACCAGACTTAGACGAATCCTACCTTGCCATTGAGGTAGGCACTACCCTGGGGGGTCTAGTCGTGGCCACGGGGTACCAACCCCCAAGACGCGGCTATGTACCCCTGCATAACCTTCTACAGGTCTTCAGCCTTAAAAAGAATGTAATCTTTGCTGGAGATCTGAACGCAAGGTGCGCAGCGTCAGGGTATACCTCCTACAACAATGCGGGTAGGAACATTGAATTCCTACTAGACAGAAAATACGGGACTAGAATTGGACCAGAATTCCCGACATTTATTACAGGTAATGCAGCAACGAAGCCTGATATTGTTTTATCCAGTATCAGGTTTCCATATAACTATTACATTGAACCAGGCCCCGTTATTCCAAGCGACCACCAGGCAGTTAGAATCATAATAGGCGTAAATCCCATTCAAATTGCAATCCCAGAACGCAAAAGCTATAAGCAGGCGGACTGGGAAAGCTACAGAAACTACCTTCTAAATTATATCCCAGACCCTTTAATAGATGCAAATTTAGAAGAGATAGATGAAGAGCTGGATAAAATCACTGACCTCCTTATAAAAGCAGATAAAAATAGCATTCCCCGCATTAAATATAAAACCCTTCCAGCTCCTATTTGGACTCCTCCCATGAAAGCCCTGGCCCAGGAACATAAGGACCTGTCCAATGTAATAGCGCTGATAGGCCCCGACCACAATTCCCATAGACAAATTAGACAGATAAAAGACGAACTCCAGACACTCATTACAGACCAACAAATACAGGTATGGGACGGACTAATTGAGGGACTTGACATAGAGAGAGACGCACGAACTTTTTGGCAGACTTACAAACGGTTAAAAGGACAACCCCCTCAAAAGAAAATTGTACTTAAACGTGACGACAAAGAAATTGACGAGACTACAGAGATTGAGGAAACTTTTAGGATTTTCTGGTCTTCAATCTTTAAAATTACCCCCGAAGAAAATGACAATTATGACCTCGAATTCGAAAATGACATTATCCAACAGCTAAACACGCAAATACATAAAACCTCCCCTCATCATTGTGTATCGCAAGAAAGGGCGATGGAGGGCTATGGGAGTAAAATTACTGCCCAAGAGTTCTCCGCCGCACTAAAATCCTTTCGTCAAAGAGCACCGGGTACCACGGGGCTGACCAGGGAGAATTTCATTAAGGCCCCGCCTAATGTTCTGAGTGGGCTTCTTAACATCATGAATGCCACTCTGAACACAGGCTATTTTCCCGACCAGTGGAAAGTGGCCAAGATGATCTTCCTTCCCAAATCGGGAAAGCCCCCGGACTGCCCTGCAAACTTCCGGCCGATATCTCTCTTAGAATTTGCTGGCAAAGTCTTCGAGAAAATATTGGCAAATAGGGTCAACTCTTTTCTTGACGAAGCCAACCTGCACAACGAGCAGCAGCACGGCTTCAGAAAGAAAAGAGGGACTGACACGGCACTAGCCGTTATTACGGAAAAACTTGCAAACATCAAAGCAAGTAAAAGGCATGCCGACCTGGTGCTCCGCGATGTCAAAAAAGCTTTTGACAAAGTTTGGAAAAGAGGCTTACAATTTAAGATCCTGCAAGTGGGCCTCGACCCCATACTTGAAAGGATCCTATGCGATTATATAATGGAGAGGAGAGCGTATATACAGTTCAAAGAGCACAAAGGCCCCGAGTTCGAGCTCGAATCTGGGGTCCCACAAGGGGGGTGTCTCTCCCCCCTTTTATACAACATATATACACGCGACCTACCACAACCTCTTTCCGAAGGTACGATATACGTTCAGTTCGCTGACGATATATCGCAAATTTGTACAGCCGCCTACGTTCACAGGGAATTTATGGCGAATAATACGGCTAGGGAGATTTCCAACATCAACTCTTTCGAGAGGAAATGGAAGATTTCGACCAATGCCCCAAAATTCAAAATAATTCCCATGTTTCGCAAGACCTTCAATGATATACGGGTAGAGGGGGAGAGAATCCCCTACTGCTCGGAAGGGACGGTTCTGGGGCTCAAAATCACCACAGGAGGATACAAGAGTCATATCGGACGAACAGTCGCGAATGTCAAGAGAGATTTGAGGGAGTTTTATAGGTTCATGGACCTAACCCGCTCAAATAAGCTCAAGATATTCAATGCGTGCATTCGCTCGAGACTCTTGTACCCCCCGGTGCCGTTGAATGCGTGCGCCAGGACCCACATTGCGAAACTACAAACCATCCAGAACAAGGCGGTTTTACTCATTACAAATACCCGAAGAAGAGAACACAAAAAACAGATGGAGCTCCACGCCTCGGTTGGATTATCTCCGATCAACGTGGCGCTCCACGAGAGAGCTAAGAGGATATGGCAAGCCATTGGTGCGCGCTTGACCCCTGAATTCTCTCGTGCACACTTAGACATCGAGGCCGACAGACAAATAAGACCCTTTAAGAGCAGTAAATTACAGTCTGACGGTGACGTGACTCCCCATTACACACAACGCGATCGACAATAGACGAGACTCAACCAACCAGTGTAATGTTAAAGTTTTTTAACTAAAATTCAACCTCACAAATGAAACAAATTCACTTAACTTTTTAATAATAATCAAAATAAAGCAAATTTCAAATTTCAAATTAACCTAAAATTTAGGAAAATTTAATATTTTTTCGAATACCCAAAGCGGGATGTAAAAACCCCGACTCTAAAAAAGGCTTGAATGCCAAAAACAAAATTCATCATCAAGATGAGAACCTTTAATCAAATCAGCAATGCTGATTTGATTAAATAAACTATAAATCTTATAGTTTATAACACAAAGAAATCCAAAGAAAAAAACAAACAAAAAACAAACAGAGCTACCCTTTCACCAGGGATCTTTTATTCTTTCTTCTACACATCATCTATTCTTTAAACTCACTTCTTAACCACTTTACTCTCTTACTTTTTTCTCTCTAATTCTATCTTTTCATCTCTTATTATGTCCAATGTCCAATTCCGGTATCAATGTAAAAATTTCTTATTCATATGTGCCGAGTGATCTTGATTTCTTTAAAGATTTAAATTATCGCCCCATCTCAATATGAGTGACAGTGATGACGATACTTATAATATAACTGAATACAGTACCACTAAGAAGAAACAAAAAATGTCTGTAATAAAAGGTGAAAGGAAAATATCATCACATATATTCAATGACAAAAGATTTTCTTCATGGCTGCAAGTGAGTAAATATGAGGGCAACAAAGGATTCTGTAAATTGTGCAGTGTTGAAATTTTAGGTCCTCTTACACACATAGAAAGACACGAAACCTCGGAAAAACATAAAAAGAACATAAGAGTAATAAAAACTTCCGCAAAGCTAACTGATTTTATAACTTCACAGCATTCTTCTCAGAATCAGAAGGTTGTTGTAGCTGCTGAGCTTAAACTTTGTGCATTCATTGGTGAACACAATTTTCCTATTGTATGTTGAGGAGCGGTCACGATTCAAAACCTTCGGGGAGGGGGGGGCGTCGTTGTCAATAAGTCCGCCATACAATCACCCCCCCCCCCCCGAGAGGATCCCACCCGGATTCATCTCATCCATCTTTCATTATCCACCCAAAGGCAAATCCCTTTTTACATCCAGGCGGCGGTTTAACGAGGGGGAAGCCCTCTTTTCCCCAAAAGGAAAAACCGAATCATTTTTTCGGAAAAATAACTACAATACCCCCATAAGATAAACCATATAATAGTGAGTCCCGAATCCAGAAAAAGACCAAATACTGAAGGAAAAGTGTGCCCCCTCTTCAAGGGAAGCCCACCCGGAATAATGACGGTCCAGGATGCACCAAAGGTCCCGCTTAGGTGCATCAGCGGACAAGCGAAACCGGACAAGGGTACTGTCTATAAGACTCTGTTCGGTAAGCTCAGCGTGGGCGTGCTTAGGCTGATCGACACTCCAGTCGGTTACGTTGCAGTATGCCAACTCGAAAAGGATATTGAGGCGCTTACTAAAGAAGAAGGGGTAAGGCACCTTAAGGAGATAAACCTCCAACCAACCACGCCTCCTCAAATCCAGGCGCACAGGAGCGTCGTGTGCAGAAGGCTGGACCCATGGGTCGGCCAATAGACAAAGGATGAAATAAAGGAAGAAATAGAGGAGAACCAGAAGTGGGCGAAAGTGGCCGAGGTCATTAAGTTCCGAAACAAAAGAGACAACTCGGAGTACTCCCACGTATTCAAAGTTGTATTCACAGACACGGAAATGGCGTCCAAGGCGAAGGAGAGAGGGCTACTTCTCTTCAACGCAAAAATCAGTGGTGAGCAGGTCGAGCGCGAGGAATACACCCCCGTGCAGATCTGCTTTAATTGCTACCGTCTGAAGCATCACACCACGAAAGAATGCAAGGAGCAGGAATCAACCTGTTTGAGATGCAGCCAAAAAGGACACGGCTGGCGCGAATGCCAGGCCAAGGAGGAAAAGTGTCCAAACTGTAGCCAAAAGCATGGGGCAATGGCGATGTCATGCCCAAAGAAGAAGGACATAATCCGAAAAAAGGCAGAAACAGAGAGGGTGGAAGGTATTAGGAGGGCCAACACCTCCTATGCCCAAGTGACTAAAACCACCCCCTCAACAAGCGCCTCGAACAGCCAGGCACCAAGAACCTACATCAAGGTAGACAAGGATGACAAAACGCCAAAAAAATACTTACGTGCATCCTATATGCGCACGTAAGGAATCTGACCAGCCCAGGCTGCTTCGCCAGAGAGGTCAACAATATGCTGAAAAACAATGGCCTCGCAGAGATGTGGTTCCCGGAGAACCCCCCTTCAGGGGATGTCCTACAGGTACAGTTTGGAACACAAAAAGAGGCGCCCGCGACCCCCTTCCCACGGAAGACCGAGGAGAGAGAGGGTAGCACCAAAGAAATGGAGCAGAAGCTTACCCAACAGAGGTCCCCTAACAAGGACCCAAGACTAGCTGCAATGAAGAAGAGGGAAGAGAGTGCAAAGAGAGCAGCCAGACGTCTCAAGCAGGCTGAAGGAAATCTATGCTCGGCCTCGTCATCCGAGGACGAAAGGGAGATCTCTCAACTCATTAATAAGAGGAGCAGAAGCAGAAATCCGAAAAAAGTAAGAGAATTTGATGAAGAAGAACTCAACATCAAATTCTTCAGAACGGAAGAAACTTCCTTTCCTAAAAGCCCCAAGGTGGGGAAAATCATTGAAGGAGTGAAGACGGGACTATTGAAATGGTCTTATGATTCCCCAGACCGTGAAGCGCTGGTAGTAGCGGCGCTCATGGAGGCCAGGATTAAGATATCCAGGGACTCCTGCCTCGCCGTAAACGAGGCAGAGTTCAAAAGAATTCCGAACGGGAGAAATACACGCAGCGAAAACTACTAATCCGGACAAACCAACACACCCATACACAACAGAACATAAACATGGAAAACACCAACAACACACTAAAGATTTTAACAATTAACGTCAACGGATGGGTAGGGAGACACATTCCTTACGGAAACATTTTTCGTAAAGTGGATCCCGACTTAGTCCTCATCACAGAACACGGCGTTAACACAAACATGAACAGCATAAAAATACTCAATTACACAGTCATTAGCAAAAACCATACACAAGAACGGTTCGATGGCGCTGCCATCGCAATCCGGAACAACCTAACATACAAAACACTTCCAGGTCTAGATGAATCATTCGTGTTAGTAGCAATTCCTACCCTAGTTGGAGACCTGACCGTAGCGGCGGCCTATCAACACCGCTACGAGATTACCTGCCTATCCCTAACTTTTACAACCTCTTCGGGCGTGGGAAATTGACATTGCTTGGCGGTGATCTTAATGCCAGATGCCGTGCATCAGGATACGGAAGCACCGATCAAAGGGGAAGAAACCTGGAGATGTTACTCGTAAGAGACAGATTCCAGAGGGCCGGCCCAGTTTTCCCGACCTTCATAACACAACGTTCGGGAACAAAGCCGGACATTGTATTGACATCCCAAAACTTCCCCTTCAACATTGACAATGAGCCCGGACCAGTGGTTCCGAGTGATCACATCCCGATTCTCACTACCATCTCGCTAGCGCCAATACTCAAGCCCGTTACACTTAGGAAAAGTTACGCGAAAGCTGACTGGGACCAATATAGAGAGATACTCAATACATGCCAACCAACTGATCTGGGAGACGTTAATCTCGAAGAGATTGATGAGGAGGTCAACAAGATCACCGATCTCCTCATTCAAGCCGACGAGAGATGTGTTCCCAGAATCTCCTATAAAATGCTCCCACAACCTGAGTGGACGGACGAGATGAGAGAAATCGCCTGAGAACATAGAGCAATCTATGATGAGATCGGCAGGAAAGGTACCAATAGGCAAAGGACAGCCAGAATGAGGCATCTAGGCATGGAAATGAAAGACATCATAATAGAAAAACAAAGAACGATATGGAATGACATCATTGGGAGGCTGGACAGGGAGAGTGATCCCGTAGAATTCTGTAATAACATCCGGAGACTTAGGGGATTACCTCCTAAACCCAGAACCCAAATTAAGGAAGGAGACGACATCATAGAGGACCCAGAGAGTCTCGAAAGAAGATTTAGATCGCATTGGCAAAAGATTTTCGCTATATCACCGGAGGAGAACGACGACTTCGACCAGGACTTTGAAGACCAACTGCTCGACGACCTCAGAACAATGATACATAGAACCCACCCCCATCCGCAAGTATCTCAGGAAAGAGTGATGGTTGACCACGGATGCCCGATAACTGTCGAAGAGACCTTGAACACCATAAGGTCCTTCAAACAAAGGGCTCCAGGCTGGTCTGGGATTGCGAAAAACAACCTCGTAAATGCCCCAAGGCAAATTATTCAGGGATTGGCAAACACGATGAATGCCGCCCTGAATAAGGGCTACTTCTCGGATGGATACAAGATGGCCAAAATCATCTTTATCCCAAAGGGGAACAAGCCCCCAGACCAGGTGGTAAACTATCGCCCGATCTCTCTTCTTGAGATGCAGGGTAAAATCTTTGAAAAGATTTTAGCGAATAGGCTACAAGCTCAACTGAGCGAGTTAGGAGCGCACAACTCACAACAGTACAAGTTCCGCCAAAAAATGGGTACAGACACCACCCTGGCGCTCCTAACTGAGAAAGTAGCATACACCCAAGCGAACAGGTTCTATGTAGACATTGTGTTGAGGGACGTGCAAAAGGCCTTCGATAAAGTCTGGCTGGAAGGACTTCAATACAAGATCCTGAAACTCCAGCTAGACCTAATCCTGGAAAGGATCCTCTGTGACTTCATCATGGACAGAAGGGCATGTCTCATGATTGTAGGGCACAGAGGCCCCAAATTCGAATTAAAGTCGGGCGTCCCTCAGGGAAGCTGCCTGATTCCTCTGCTTTACTTGGTCTTCACCATCGACCTCCCAACTCCGGTGCACAGGGACACGATGTATCTGCAATACGCAGATGACGTCACACAAATTGTCCCGTGCCCGGAGCGTAAAGCAAAGGCGCAGGCGACTCGCACTATAGCGGAAATCAACAACATCAGCTGATTCGCGAGACAATGGAAAATCAGGACCAACAGGGACAAATTCAAAATTGTCCCGTTGAACCGCGAGTTGACATGGCCCATCATCATAGATGGGAGGAGATACGGCTACTCCGCCGAAGGAACCGTCCTGGGCCTTAAAATCACCGACCATGGATACTCGAGACACCACACGGAGAGGCGGAACCTGGCGAAGAGAGAAATCTCCAAGCTCTACAGGTTTAGAGATCTTAGTTTGGCTAACATCAGGAAATTATATATGATGTATGTCTGGGCTATGCTGATCTACCCCGCAGTGGTGTCCCAAGCGGCTAATAAAACCTCGATGAAAAGGCTCCAACGTATCCAGAACACTGCCTCTCTGCTTATCAACAAAGTAAAAAGGCGTGACTGAGTCAGGCAAAGCGTCCTGCATCGGAGGAAAGGCTTGGAGCCCATCAATGTCGTCACCCAGAAACTGGGCAAAAAGATCTGGTCCACTCTAACGGATGATGTCATTCCAGAACTCCAGGGAGGAGGCGGCAGGTTGAATATACCCGCGTGGCTACGGGCAAAAGCCTCACGCAGAAGCCGGTTCCCGAGCACAAAACTCTGTTCACGAGAAAATATCACTCCAATATACACATAAAAAGCATCACAACACATCACATCTAGTTCAATACAGATACTCACGAAAAATGAGACTACAGACAACACTGAAATAGCATTGTCGGCAAGAAAGCTATAAAAGGCTTGAATGCTACAAACACTATTACACTAAAAGCCAGAAGACAGAGAAAAAGAGACAAAATACAATAAGGAGAACATTAAAAACACACGAAGAAACAGACAGAAATTAAAAAACACCAAATAACAACACAAATAAAGGAAAAAATGAAATAGAATAAAAATAAAGCGATGCCCTCCCTACTAGGGCAAAATACCCCCTTCCCTCTTTAATTTTCACCCACTATATCTTCCTCTATACCATCTCTTTTCGAAAAGCTGAGTACATCATCATCATATGCCAGATTCGAATATTGCTAAAGATATAAAGTGCTCAAGAACCAAAGTCACAAGTATTTTTTCCAATGTGATTGGCCCTTATGCTTTGAATAATCTATTGTCTAAAATAAAAACAACAAAATTTTCTCTTATAATTGATGAAACAACCGATGTACCTACACTGAAACAATTTGTTTTGCTTGTCAGGTATTATGATGAAGAAATTAAGAAAACTGTGGACAAATTTTTGACCCTAATAGAAATCAAAGATGCAAGTGCTATTGGCATTTATAGTGTTATAATATAGCTTTTTGATGAAGATGAAATTCCTTTTGAAAACCTAATCGGTTTTGCTAGTGATAATGCCAGTGTGATGATGGGGAACAAGGGTGGGGTTCAAAAACTACTTAAAGAGAAAAATCCTGATTTAATTGTGCAACCACGTGTGTGTCATTCTATACAACTGTGTGCTTCCAAAGCCTGTCTTGAATTGCCTCGCCAACTAGAGGAGTTAGTAAGAAATATTTCTCCATACATTATCAATAGACCAAAAGCGCTTATCGGAATATCAAGAATTTCAAAGTTTTGCAAAAATTAGCCAGCATAAGATTCTTCATCTTAGCTTTACTAGATGGCTATCTTTGGAAAATATAGTTAAACGAATATTTGATTAATGGCCAGCACTTTTGTTATTTTTCACCACAGCGAGTTTTGAGGATGAGATTCCAATGGCTACGAAAATATTTGAGGAATTGCAGACGCCAATAACAAAAGTGTATTTTGCATTTTTAGCCTTTATAATAATTTCCATGTGTTAATAAGATTAATTTGGAGTTTCAGGCTGAATCATTTAGACTGCAAAAATTGAGATATTCTATAACTAGAGGCATGAAAGCCATTTTGGGCAATTTTATAAAGCAAAAAATTGCAAAAGCCAATGAAATTGAGGGCATGGATCTTAGCAATTCTGCAAATTACATTAAACTAGAAAATGTTTATTGTGGTGCCATTCCTGAAAGCATTTACATGCAAAACTCAGAAACCATTGGTCAGGAAGACCTTCAAGAATTTCGAATTAATACATTCAACTTTTATGTGTGTGTTTCGAAAGAAATGATGAATCGCTTCCTATCTTCGAATTTGCTTTCTAATTTAAATAAGTTAGAAGCATTAGATCCAAGCAATGTTTCTGAAGGGAAACCTACGTCAATCATCCCTTGGGCAATGAAGTTTCCAAATCTTTTGAGTACAGATCAATATGAAGCCATCAATAGTAAATGGAGAGAACTGACTCATCGGGATAAATCTTGTTTCAAAGAAATTGAACCTGAAAAATTTTGGCCTCTTATTTCCTTGGAAAAATGCGGAGATCAACCCCACTATCTTTTGTTAAGTAAATGTATGTTTCACACGTTGGCTTTACCCCACTCTTCAGCAGCTGCAGAAAGAACATTTTCTCTTTTGAATAATATCAAAGTAAAAAATCGCTCAAGTTTAAAGATAAGCACAGTAAATGCATTTCGAGTCAATGCTTCACGAAATCAATTCCACAAAGTGGAGCCCAGCACAAGAACTTTGCAAGAAAGTAAGCGAAAAGCAATGATATCTGCAAAAAAGGATGGAGATATTACTTTTTTAAGAAAAAAATAAGGTAAATACATTAATTTTTTATGGCATTAATTATATTTGTCTTTAATATAAATATTACAGTATGGTTACATTTTCACCATTTAGGTTACATTTTGATTTTGGGGGGTTACAATTGCCCCCCAAATTTCGGCAGCACTGCTTCCATTTGGAAAAGCTTGATATAAAAGATAGTTTACTGTTCCTATTTCCTCACAGCTAGTGCCGATACAAAGGGCAGGGGGATGGCCGCTTGGTGGTCTCCCCACCTGTAGATCAAAACCCGATTGAAAGCTCTAGGCGAAGAACAGGATCACACGCAGGATTGCCAATTTAGATATTTTGGGATGTAATTTTATTTGTTAGATGTTAATTTTGGATGATTTTGCTATTGTTTTATATATCATTTATACGGGGTACAACTGAACCTCCGAAGCGCCAACTACCCTATTAGTAAAGTTGGCATCCCTGTTATATATGTTGCTGAAGATGACCTCGACCTCGCTTTTTCAGTCAGTAATTTTATGAAATCTTATCGAGTGCATTTTATTATTTGCCACCTACAAATAGTGCAAAGCATTTATTTTGTAAAGTCCCCAACTCTTAAAAATGTCAAAAAAATATAACCAATAATTTAGAAAAGAAAGGTTTCAAAATAAAATTCTCAAAGATTGCATAATGGCTGTTCCGGGAGATGACGCTAGGGCATGCTACAAGTATTGCATGTCACAAATGAAAGCTAAGTTTCAAAATTTAAAAAGTTATACCCAGAGTAATAAACATCTCAGTGCAAGTCCTAGACAGGATTATATTCCTCTTTCTTCTGTATTTACTCCATTTTCTGCTAAAAATAAAACCTCCAAGTTAGAAAGAGCAATTGCCATGTACTTATGTTGCCATTCTGCTCTAAGAAACTGTGACCATCTCCCTGAGGGAGCAAAGTGAAGATGACCGCAGGAAATTATGGAGTGGACCAGCTAGTAAAACACATGTATCAGGGCTTGATTAATCAGCGGAGCAAAGTTAATGTTCTCTTCAAACCACCTGTTGTAAATCAAAAGGTCACAATAATATCAAAGCATAAGGAGGTGTGCAGGAGGCAGTAAAAGTTTCCCTTGGTAAAGGAAAAATTTAAGTAAAAGAGAGGTTCATTGCGAAACTAGATAAGTTATTTGATATATTGACAAGCAAATGTCAAATTTCCAGTTGTGAGGAAGTTTGTTGTAATGGATGTGAGACTGAAGCCCACATTAACTGCTGTTGTATTAAAGAGAAAAAAATACCTACTAGGGAACTGGCCTTTATTAAAGGACAAAAGGAGAAGGTTGAAATTAAAGGTACCTTTCAAATTGGAGGTCCTGATATTCCAGGGCATAATAGACAATTAAGAGCTCCATAAAGGAAAGAAAAAGAAAGAATAGAAAAAAGAAAGAGAAAAGGTAAGGAGGAAAGCGCTGTTTTAGCAGGAAAAGCATTAACAAAACAAATCAAGCATTTTTTTGGCAGAAGGTGAAAATCTGGAGGCAGAAAATTCTGATGGGGACAACAGTTTGGGTGATGAAGTAACTTTTGAAGCTGTCCAAGAGCCAGAATCTTCCACCAGGAATAGAAAGAATTATGATGAAATTCCCAATATTGCTCTTGCTAGTATAAGGTATGGTGTCGGATTGAGACCAACTGCAGCTATACCAAAAGCAGCTTTAATAGATGCTGGATTCATTACTGAGGAATATACAAGTAAAGTAATTGATAAAAATAAAGTTAAGAGAGCACAGGAAAAGTTAATGACAGTTATTGAACATGAGTTGAGGGAAACCTAACGAAGGATGGGGGAATTTCTTGTGTTCTCTTTGATGGACGAATTGATGTGACAAATTTTATGATGGAGGCAGAGGGAAGTGAAAAATTGTTTCTGGCAAAAACAAAAGAGGACCATTAAAATGTCATCAGTGAACCTGGGAGCAATTACCTCTTCCACTTTGTCCCAGAAAAGTCTACAAACGAAGAATCACATGCAGAGAAGATCGCTAAGGCTATGTTTGGATGGCTGAGGGAAAGGGGTTTGGATAAAAGCTTAATGGCTATTGGAGAAGACTCTAAGAATGTAATCACTAGTCTAAATGCTGGAGTAATGCGAAAAATGGAGCTCCATTTGGGCAGAAAGCTTGTTTGGTTGGTCTGTAACCTGCACACTGGGGAACTCCCGTTCTGTCATCTAATTATCAACTTGGATGGCTCAACACTATCTGACAACAGATATTCCGGACAAATAGGAAAACTCCTTGACTTTGGTACAGACTTGGATATCAACCCAAATTTCACTCAAATATCTTTAGGTCCTCCTCTTACCAAGATACCTCAGGAAGTGGTGCAAGACCTTTCCACTGATCAACACAAGGCTAAAGAATTGTATCGGCAATCAGAGATGGAGTGCTTCCTACAGGGCTTTCTCTATTGGAAATAGGACCAGTAAACCACAGTCGCTGGCTGACCACAGCTAACAGACTTCTTTGGCTGTGGGTGTCAAAGCATGAGTTCAAAGGAAAAGCCTTTAAGAATCTATGACTGATTTTTTAGTTCATCATTGGTGTATATTACCCATGCGGATTTAACGTTAAGATTAAGCACTCTTGGACCGAGGGACCTAGGCACATTCTTTATCAACTTCACTGCTTTAAGTCTCAGAGAAAGAATGCGTTAGATATTGTTTTCCCAACTGTTAAGAGATCAGCTTGGTATGCATACAGTGAAGCCATCCTCCAAACCCTCCTATGCTCTGAAGATCAGGCGGAGAGAACTGAAGGGGTGAAAAGAATCCCGACCATCAGGGGAGAAGGGGACCAAGATACTCAATTGGGAGTCTCATTTGTAAGGCTTAGAAGAACACCAGACATCAATTGTGATGCTACCAGGATTGAAGATTTGATCAATTGGTCAGAGGATGTCTCTGAGCCACCTCTCATTTGCTCTTTAAGTACTTATGAATGGAAAAACTTCATTGACTCTCGTATGAAAGTACCTGACTGGCCTAGTCAAATACATGGCATTGAGAGGGTAGTAAGAATGGTGAGTGAGGCTTCTTTCAAGTATTTCTCACATGAAAAGAGGGATGGAGGAATCAGGGCACAATAGATAAGTAGACGTCTGATGCCCAGGAATGAGTCAAAGCAAGATTTATGGGCTCTGGTGAAGTTTAACTTTTGAATATGACCCAAAGTGACCCATGCAGCTATATGTGGAGATTTGCATACACTTTTTCCACTCAATAAACATGTAAATTTGATATTAATTTGTGTTTTTATGTACTTGGAATAAATAAAAATCGGTTACATAAGATCATGACGAAAGAGAAAAATGTACTTTTATTTAAATGGAAATTGATGTAGGTAGGAGTAATTGTATAACAAAATAAAGTTCTTTTTCAAAATATACACCGGAAAATCTATCATTTAAGCACCCATCATTAAAGGATTTAATGAAAATATATGGTTTCCCCAAAATATGACCCGCCCTATTACCTCATTCTAATGCAGATATTGAAAGAGTCTAGTGCTGTAGATTATGTAAAATCTAAACTTAGAAATATCGAATGCTATTTTGATGATTAAATTAGAAAAATGTTGTAGTTCTTATGAACTACCATTTAAAGTGTTGAACGACATTGGTACTCTTGCTACTTACCAAACAAAAGATATATCATGTGTATCATCATTTTCTTCATTTGAGACTGAAGAAGATGGTGAAGTGGGTGATTTTAGCTGACATTAAGAGTATAATGGTAAGTATCTATAATTCATAATTCCATTGATTGGGGGATAGTAAAAACTTAAATACAGATTTAGATATTTTTTTAGATGTTAATCTCAAAATTTTAGATGTATTTTATATTCGGTTTAGATGTAAAACTGAAACGTAAACATGTTGATCGATCGCTGGATTAAATATAATATTGAAGAGACGTTATTATACAACTTTTCATTTAATTTAATTTCGATGTTTTTTTTTAGGTTTTAAATTTCAAGTTATTTAATATAACTTGATATAAATTAAATTGGTTAGTCATTTTAAAAAGAATTGGTTTAAATATTTATAAATATTTATATTTTAAAAAAATACGCAAATACTATATAGTGTATACGTATGATATACACTATATAGCAGTTTCAGTACTTAAGGGGATACCACATTTGTTCATTAGTCACTTTTCAAATGCTTTTGTTCAACATTCGCATTTGGGGGTTTTGTATATCATTTTATTGCAAATTGTATGGACTTTTTATGGTATAATTATTTAAAAAAAAAAAAAACATGCCTAGAACATAGTGAAAATTAAGATAATGCAAAATTGTATACATTCGTGAATTTTTTTTCTTTATATTTAAAGTTAATTTGTGAAAAAAACAAAAACAAAACTACACTATTGCTCGTAATATATTTTTTTTTGTAATTTTGAGGCACTTTTTATAGTATATATTTTGTCTTAGCAACATGATTAGAACATAGTGAAAATTATGATAATGCAACATTTTAGAAATTCGTAGAAATTCTCCGTAGATTTTTTGTTTTGTAAACAAAACGCAAAACTATACCATGCGATTCTAAATATTTGCTTGAAAAAGCGGCGCCTAAGAACTTATTAATATTTTTAGCTTCATTCGAATATATTTTTCAGTCCACAATTAACAGAAATTTTAATGGAACTAAAGAAAACTGATTTCAAATGATAACTAAATCAAATGTGCATCTTTTGGTCGTGAAATGAGTTCGAATGCTTAATTTCTAGTATTTCTTTAGCCATTTATATGATATCAGGTTCCAAGGGCAGGGGGGTCTGAAAGAACCCCCTGTATCTCAAAAAGGGTGCCGTAGGTTATTGTGATTTTGGCAAGAATAAAAAGGCTCTTAATGAGCTTTAAATTCATATATGATAATCTAACGTAGTAAAAAATTGATGTGGTATCCCCTTAATGTAGGTAAATCTCTAGTTACCCTGTTATAACGAAAAATAGATTGGCCACCATCTTCTAATGGAAGGAATCTAGTTAGTTTTTTTTTCTTTTGTTTTTATTTTTGTAAAACACTTTAAATATTTCGTTTTTAACTAAGATGCTATAATTATGTACATTTGGGTGCCTACGAGTTACGTAAAACGTTATATACAAATAGAGGCCTAGCGAGATTTGGCAAACGCGCCTTTCAATTCGAAACCAATGATAAAATATGTATACTACGATATGATGCGATTGCAAAAGCCTAACAACACTCCCTCCCCTACAAGCACTTTTTTGTATGTATTTGCCCAAGAAAAAACATTGTCTACATTAAAAAACGATTGTTTTTTTAACCTATATATATATATATATATATATATATATATATATATATATATATATATATATATATATATATATATATATATATATATATAAATTATTAAAAAATCGAGGGCGGGTATAAAACGAAAAATAACCAAATTTGTAATATAAGAGGAATCTTTAGGTTATATTTTTTACTATAAATAAAATTATTAATATACATTCTAAAAATATAAATTTAGATTTGTCTTTATACATTTATCATGTCTTCAAAATTTTTATTGAAAATGCTTATAATTGGTCTTTATTTTCGAGAAGAGCAAATTTTCTAATATAAATTTATTAGTATAGGTCTTAGATGACCCCTTTCAGAAAATATGTTGCAGTGTGCTCCTCCTTCGACTAAGAAAAAACTTGATATAAATGGTAAGTTTTCAGAACCATCTTGAAAGTGCCAGGTGAAGAACAGGTTAATATGGTACCAGGCAGACCATTCCACAGTTCAGGGTTCACTGCAGGGATCGCCCGCGCAGTAAAGTGGAACCAAAAACAGGATTGCACGTGCCGAGGGAAGGGCTCTTCGTTCTCCGGATACAGCGAGTGAGGGGGATAGGCAAGGGGGGGGAGTTTAAGATTCAAATCTGAGAAGGAGGACTTTAAAAGTAATTCGAAATTAAATGGGCAGCCAGTGCAATTCGCCGAACAGGGGTGTGACACAAAAGAACCCTCCTTGGCGGAGGAGAATTTGAGCCACAAGGTCCTGGAGAAGTTAAAGGGGACGAACTGTAGTCTGGTGAGTTCCAGTGAGAAGAGAGTTAGAGTAATTAATTGGGACCGGATACGACTAGAAAGAGACTATTTAGCTAGGCCTATATAATAGATTGAAAGTAAATAGTCTGCGAAAACGGGGGGGACGGGTAATCTTGAATAAAATGAGGGCACGCATTTTGGGTGGCGTTTTTTCATTACCAAATAATGAAAACAAAATCACCCTCTTTGCTATACCACAAAGACCATATTATGTCATGGCGTCGTTGAAGGATTTGTGCTTTGCAGAATCTGGATGAAATATTGTCACTAAAAGGCGTGATACGCCATCTCCACCATCAAAATATTACTCCGATGAAACTATTACAATGATACGAAGACGTATGACATGTTTTAGTAGCTTAAAAGACTTGCGCCTGTATTATTCAAAATTACCTATTAAAAAAATGAAGCCTAGTAATGTATACTTAACCTAACTGCATATGTAGATCAGCCATTTTAAACTGAAGATTGAGGAGCGTTTGCCTACCAGCCAATGACATGGTGATCAATTTTGCTAAATTAAACTTAATTTCGGTTCATTTTGGTTTTTAACAGTGATTTAAATTAAAAAAGAAACAATGTATGGCAATTTTGAGTAAGAGTAGTTCACACGTTCTGGGGCAACTAAAGCCTGTAATAATTCCTCGTATTGTTACAATAGTGCCCTGGGAATAATATTACTATGGCCTAGTGTTTATCACGCTTTATAAATTCACAAAAAGTCAACTCAAGAATTCTTCCATGACGCCATCTTGAAAAGCCATGAGACGGGCAAATTTACGCTCGCTCATTTTGTGTTAGTATAAATCGAAGTTTATTAACTTCCTTTTCCAACAAGGGAAGTAATCTTGCTACACCTTCAGCCTCCAGATCCACGTTATTGATTTCAAGGATGTTTTCGAAGTGGGCTAAAAATGCTCTGAAATCTTCTCCATCCCTGAAATTGGGGAGCTTAAGTGGAAGATTGGGCGGGGCTTCTGGACGTGAACTGGCAGATTGTATTTCAGCTTCTACACGAGCCATTTCAATCTCATGGTGAAACTCAGCTTGTCTTTTCCGTTCCTCTCTTTCTTCTCGATTGATTTCTCTTTCTCTTTCTTCTCGTTGGATTTCTCTTCCTTTTTCTTCACGTTGGATTTCTCTTTCTCTTTCTTCTCGTTGGATTTCTCCTTCTCTTTGCCTTTCTTCTCTTAACTTTTCTCTTTCCGTTCTTTGCTCATCTTGAACGTGCTCAATCAATTCTCTTCCGGAAAGTCCCAATGATTCTCCTTGCGCTTTGAAGGTTTCGAACTGAGTCATATTTGCACTTGGGGGCGCAATAGTCAACCAACTAAATTCCTTGCAATAAGAATTATGCCTTCTAGAGAATTAGCCTACCTAAATATGAGCACTGACCTATTCGTAATTGGTTTCTCGATCTAGATAACCAATGACTAAAATCACACAAAAAAACACAAACAAATTATTATAACAGTTCCTTGAGCTACTCCAGCTTCTTAAGTTAAAAAAAGGGGTAGCAATCGTTAAAACAAAAGGGAACTACTATACTCTATTCTTATAACGAATAACACTATGCTTTACCGAAATGAGACAAGTGTTTGCAAAGATATAGCGTTAAACCTTACACACTTGATACCAAATTTAAATAGTATATATATATATATATATATATATATATATATATATATATATATATATATATATGTCGTAGAATAGACTCTCGACGATATACCATATATAACTATTCGTTGAGGGAATGATTCAATTATATTTCGAGTGCGTGGTTATCTGGTTGACCGATGCCATTTATCTTCAATATGCTTAAGAAGTGGGACTGAGCTCAAGGATAATAATATATCTATCATTAATAAAATAGAGTTTTATTAATTAAACTATCAACAACACACAAAACGGAAAGTGTTTACATAAACGGAAAATGGAAAGGGTCGTGGGAAATATCTGACTAATCCGAGGATTAAGATTAGGAGAGATTCAAAAAGGAAAACAAATAAAAATTAAAGGGGGGTAAAATGGTTCGCTAAACCATTTAAAGCACAGGGTAGGGTTGACGAAAGGTTAGATAATTAAAGGTAATCCTCAGCTTACGTAATTACAAGTTGTTGTGCAGAGGAAGGCGACGCGAAGGAATCTTCGGTCCGCTGGCGAGTTCCAGCCGAAGGGGGGGGGGAGGGATTATATTATCCTGACGTGACGTCTTGAGAATGAGAACTGTTTCTTGACGAACGGGCTTGAAGAACAATGGCTGTTCTAACGTTGTTCTCTTCTGAACAACAGGGGAGTGAGAACCGTCTCTTGTCTATGGGCTCAAAGAACAATGGCTGTACTAATGTTGTTTTCTTGCTGAACAACAGGGGGGGGGGGAGGGTAAGAACCATTTCTTGTCAACGGGCTCAAAGAACAATGGCTGTTCTACCGTTGTTCTCTTTCTGAACAACAGGGAGGCCTTGTGGACTTGGTGTCTTGAAGGCTCGAACCTTGGCACTCGAGGGATATTGTCCTCTTCTGGACAAAAATAGTGGATCTCGACGTAGAGGGCCCCTGGAACACAAGGTGAGACCGGATCGGCGTGATGTCTCGCGAAGATAATCTGGATCTGATCTGATCTAATCGGTAAAGTTTCCATATAAATAGTCAGCGCCATCCCCTTGACGTAGGGGGCAATGGAGTGGGGGGCTTCGAGGGACTACCCAGCCGCGCCTGAGAACATACCTTATCTGTACATAAGTCTAACTCAATCTGGCGAGATCGACGAATGGAGGCGAAACGGGGAAGAAATGACCTCCTTGGTTAAATATTGACTCAGTTGGCGATAAGGCGCCCAGCTTCGACGCGAAGATGCACGTGTGTAGCAACGTGTTTCCAAACAACATGTGATAGCGGTTGAATTTAAGCGGCCTCAGACCGTTCTATCACACCCCTCCATTCCAGGGGAAGTTGTCACTTCGAAAAAAAAGAGAGAAGCGACAACGATAGAGCTCCGTTGTGGGGAACTCGTTTTCTTGTATGACCGTACCTTCATGCACCTAACTAGTATTACCTCAATACATATGATTATTTTGATCTTTTGATTATAGGGGAAAATAACCTTTAATACAAACTTAATCATAAAAGGGACAGGGAGCAATGAAATGATGTAAAATTAGTACATATGGGACAAAATAATTTATACGTAATTTAATGGGTACAAATATATATATACATACGCGAAAAAAATAGACATTGAGCCACAAAATTCAGACATATAAATTAACTAATTATAATACAAGAGAATCTAATTTAACTCGTACAAGACGGTATATACATATATGGAGATCCTAATCCTACGAATACAATTAATCTACACTATTTGGTAACGCATTCCTACTGAGTGCGTCAGCGACTTGGTTATTGGAACCTTTTATATAATTTATCTTAAATTGGTACTCTTGCAAGAGTAAACTCCAGCGCATAATTCGGCCGTTGGAGTGTCGTACATTCCGAATATAGGCCAACGGGCGGTGGTCAGTTCCTATCTGAAATTCTTTTCCTATTAAGTACATTTTAAATTTGTCAATAACCCAGATCATTGCTAGAGCTTCCTTCTCTATAGTGGCATATCTCTTTTCGCGTGGTAATAATTGGCGACTAGCATATGCAACTGGATGACTCGTTCCGTCATTCTCATATTGAAGGAGTACACCTCCAATACCCTCGTTGCTCGCGTCGGTCTTAATCCCAAAGGATTTTTCCGGGTTGGGCAACTTTAAAATGGGGGGCAGAAATGAGCTTACTCTTGGGCTGATTAAAATGGGAAACAGCGACATCATTCCAACGTAGACGATCGGGGGAATTCTTTTTTAAAAGGGAACTGAGGGGCGCCGAAATTGCAGCGAAATTCGGGACAAATCGCCGATAGTAAGAAGCTGATCCTAGGAATGATCTTAATTGCTTCTTAGTATTCGGGAGGGGCATGTCGGCGATTGCCTTAATCTTGTCCTGGACCTAACTGGCTTTGTCCTATTTTGAAACCCAAGTATTTTATGGTTTCGTGGGCAAAATGGCATTTCCTGGGGACAATGGTGAGGCCATTTTCGCGCAGTCGCTCGAAGAGAGCTAATAGGGTGGTTAAATGGTGACTCCATTCACGAGTAGCGACGTAGACGTTATCGAAGTAAAAGGATACATTCGGAAGTCCATCTAACAACCTTCTCATGAGATGGTTATAGTTGCTACAAGCGGTCACGAGGCCAAAAGGAAGGCGCTTAAATTGCATTAAGCCTTTCTCCGTTGCAAAGGCGGCATATGCTTTCACATCGGGCTGGGAGGGGAATTTGATAATACGCCTTGCACAAATCGAGTTCTGAGATGAACTTGGCCTTTTCAAAAAGGTGGAGGTTTTGGTCTACCAACGGGATGGGCTCGGCGTCGAACACAGTTACCGAATTTAACTTCCGGAAGTCAATGCACATCCGATAAGAGCCATCAGGTTTCTTGACCATGACGATTGGGGAACAATAACTAGAGGTGGAAGGTTCTATTATGTCTAAACTAATCAAATTATCGACTTCGGCGTTAAAAGCTTGGCGTAAATGAATCGGCATGGGATAGGGTTTTGATCGGACAGGTTCTAAGGTTGTTAATTTAATATCATGCTCGAAACTAGTAGCGCATCCAGGCTTCTCTGAAATAACGTCGTTGAACTGACATAATAGTTCTTGTAGCTGACTCTTTTGATGTGGTGTCAGCTGTGCGTCGATATCCAGGTCAGAGGGTTCACAAGAATCGCCTGGCAGGAAAGGAAGAGGTTAATCGGCATCAGGTTGGATGCACACTGTCTGTTTTACATTAAGGGACTCCGCGGAGTAATCCTCTTCAGGCGCCGATGTTTCGTCCAGTGCTACGAACGTATCTTCATGGGCGCGTTGGGGGTACTTTTTTTCTCTGGGTCCACGGACAGTCTCCGTGTCCTTGTTTTGGGCCTTATCCCAAAAGGGTGTTAGTACTTCACACTCCTTTTGTGCTGACCTAAAGTCCTGGTTAAGGATCTCCGAGAATTCGGACGGTATCGGGGTTCTGAGGGGGACGGACTCCTGGGTTTCTTTCTTAGGTTGGCCTCGAGGAAGGGCGGCCTGGGACACAGGGTCGGAACTTACTTGAGGGCTCTGTCCTATAAGTACGGAACAGAATTGTATGCGTGCTGAAATGACTTCAGCCCAGCCATTATAATACTGACACTGCAGGTAACATCTAACGACGGGGAATCGGTTCGCCCGCCCAAGGTAGTCATGTACCACCGCAAATTTTTCGTGATTAGGGTCCACTGGGGGGGAGGAGCTCGTCGGACACGATGAAACACGTGCACCCTGTGTCCCTGACGAGAGTCGATACACGGCAGCCGTTCACGCTGCCCTCCTCAAATTTCAAAGTTCCCGGTGAACTTTTGTCAAAAATAAAATTTACCTGGTGGCCTGACGGAGGGGGAGAAGTTGCTGCTTGGGTCTGCACCACCGGGGATGCCGGGGTGACATTAATCTGGTGAACTTGGTGGGCTGGTCCGCTTTTAAGCCTAGAATTTTGGGGGGCAATTCCAGCTCATGTGGTTTTCTACACCGCAAGTGAAGCATATGATTGGTCGCTTCGGGAAGAGTGATGGAGGAGAAATCTTAACGGGAGGTTTGGTGTCCCGTTGTTGGTTTGGGGGAAAAAAGTTTGGGGGTTTTACGGGGCTCGGAAACTTCGTCGGCTTTCCTGGGAAGGGGCGCGAATCCTTCCTTCTTTCCTGGTTGGGGGATTGGTGAGAAGTTCGATTCTCCTTGGGGTATAAATTATGGCTTGTGGCATAGACATCCGCTTCTTCGGTACACTCTTTAAAGGTCTGGCACCGAAGATCCTTGACGAACGCGCGGATCTCC
This sequence comes from Ceratothoa steindachneri, assembly GCA_963969495.1. Classification (NCBI taxonomy): domain Eukaryota; kingdom Metazoa; phylum Arthropoda; class Malacostraca; order Isopoda; family Cymothoidae; genus Ceratothoa; species Ceratothoa steindachneri. The sequence goes on from OZ018333.1 coordinate 110,695,462, forward strand.
GTCGGCAGAGACGCCAAAAATTGATCCCGCAACACGAAGTCTATTAAGAACTCGTAGTTAGGATCAACCTTTGAGGATTCTAACCAGAATTTAAAATTCCTCTTAATAATGTATCCGAATTGACGGAACGTCTGTCCGGGTTTAATACGACCTCCTCGAAATTCTTGGCGGTAGAAATCGGGAGTCATATTATGAGCGGCCAATAACTCAGCTTTTAAGGTGCTGTAGTTAATTGTACATTCAGATGGTAAAGATATGAAAATCTCGCGCAATTTACAATTTAACAAGGGAAGTAATCTTGCTACACCTTCAGCCTCCAGATCCAGGTTATTGATTTCAAGGATGTTTTCGAAGTGGGCTAAAAATGCTCTGAAATCCTCTCCATCCCTGAAATTGGGGAGCTTAAGTGGGAGATTGGGCGGGGCTTCTGAACGTGAACTTGCTGATTGTATTTCAGCTTCTACACGAGCCATTTCAATCTGATGGTGAAGCTCAGCTTGTCTTTTCCGTTCCTCTCTTTCTTCTCGTTGGATTTCTCTTTCTCTTTCCGTTCTTTGCTCCTCTTGAACCTACTCAATTAATTCTCTTCCGGAAAGTCCCAAGGATTCTCCTTGCGCTTTGAAGATTTCAAACTGAGTCATATTTGCACATGGGGGCGCAATAGTCAACCAACTAAATTCCTTGCAATAAGAATTATGCCTTCTAGAGAATTAGCCTACCTAAATATGAGCACTGACCTATTCGTAATTGGTTTCTCGATCTAGATAACCAATGACTAAAATCACACACAAAAAAACACAAACAAATTATTATAACAGTTCCTTAAGCTACTCCAGCTTCTTAAGTTTAAAAAAAGGGGTAGCAATCGTTAAAACAAAAGGGAACTACTATACTCTATTCTTATAACGAATAACACTATGCTTTACCGAACTGAGACCAGTGTTTGCAAAGATATAGCGTTAAACCTTACACACTTGATACTAAATTTAAATAGTATATATATATATATATATATATATATATATATATATATATATATATATATATATATATATATATGTCGTAGAATAGACTCTCGACGATATACCATATATAACTATTCGTTGAGGGAATGATTCAATTATATTTTGAGTGCGTGGTTATCTGGTTGACCGATGCCATTTATCTTCAATATGCTTAAGAAGTGGGACTGAGCTCAAGGATAATAATATATCTATCATTAATAAAATAGAGTTTTATTAATTAAACTATCAACAACACACAAAACGGAAAGTGTTTACATAAACGGAAAATGGAAAGGGTCGTGGGAAATATCTGACTAATCCGAGGATTAAGATTAGGAGAGATTCAAAAAGGGAAACAAATAAAAATTAAAGGGGGTGGAATGGTTCGCTAAACCATTTAAAGCACAGGGTAGGGTTGACGAAAGGTTAGATAATTAAAGGTAATCCTCAGCTTACGTAATTACAAGTTGGTGTGCAGAGGAAGGCGACGCGAAGGAATCTTCAGTCCGCTGGCGAGTTCCAGCTGAAGGCGGGGGGGATTAAATTATCCTGACGTGACGTCTTGAGAATGAGAACCGTTTCTTGACGAACGGGCTTGAAAAACAATGGCTGTTCTAACGTTGTTCTCTTCTCAACAACAGGAGGGGGGGGTGAGAACCGTCTCTTGTCTACGGGCTCAAAGAACAATGGCTGTTCTAACGTTGTTCTCTTTCTGAACAACAGGGGGGGGGAGGGTAAGAACCATTTCTTGTCAACGGCCTCAAAGAACAATGGCTGTTCTAACGTTTTTCTCTTTCTGAACAACAGGGGGGCCTTGTGGGCTTGGCGTCTTGAAGGCTCGAACCTTGGCACTCGAGGGATATTGTCCTCTTCTGGACAAAAATAGTGGGTCTCGACGTAGAGGGCCCCTGGTGCACAAGGTGAGACTGGATCGGCGTGATGTCTCGCGAAGATAATCTCGATCTGATCTGATCTAATCGGTAAAGTTTCCATATAAATAGGCGGAGCCATCCCCTTGGTGTAGGGGACAATGGAGTGGGGGGCTTCGAGGGACTGCCCAGCCGCGCCTGAGAACATACCTTATCTGCCCATAAGCCAAACTCAATCTGGCGAGATCAACGATTGGAAGCGAAACGAGAGGGGGGGGGGGCGAATGACCTCCTTGGTTAAATATTGTCTCAAGTGGCGATAAGGCACCCGGCTTCGAGTGAAGATGCACGTGTGTAGCAACGTGTTTCTAAACAACATGTGATAGCGGTTGAATTTAAGTGGCCTCAGACCGTTCTATCACACTATGGCCTAGTGTTTATCACGCTTTATAAATTCACAAAAAGTCAACTCAAGAATTCTTCCATGACGCCATCTTGAAAAGCCATGAGATGGGCTAATTTACGCTCGCTCACTTTGTGTTAGTATTAATCGAAGTTTATTAACTTCCTTTTCCAACATAGAATTATATTAAACATGTTTAAATATCGTACTATCCCTAACCTTAACATAACATAATTTCACGGATGACAACAGCCACAAGGGCCTATCAAAGGTCATCCTCATCTGTCAAAACCCACCCACAAAATGCATCCATAGGATTGTGTCATATCATGCATCTACAATACACAATTAGAACCATCCAAAGGAATGTTTCAAAAACAAAAAATATCACCATCAAGACTCGTCAAAATCCAAATCAATCACAATCTACAATTAATAAAAAACTGCATCTCCAGGAATGAGTCCAGAATACCCCTCAAAGTGAACCCTCCCTCCCTATACAATCAATCATCCAATCTGCGCTTGAAAACATTCAGTTTTGGACTGTCCACTGTCTCAGATAGCAAACTATTCCAGTAATCTACCACTTTATTCGTAAAAAAATAATATTTTCTAACATCCAACCTGCACATCCAACTTATCCATCCCAGAACTGATTTTAAAAAGCTCAATCATATCTCCACTCACACATCTTCTCTCAAATGAGAACATATTTAATATTCTCAGTCTATCTTCATATTCAAGATGCTTCAGGAAAGGTATTATTTTTGTTGCCCTCCTTTGTACTGACTCTAGCAGGTTGATATCATGTCTAAAATGTGGTGACCATGCTTGTATACAGTACTCTAAATGTGGCTTAACATACGAGTTACAAGGAGTTACAAGGAAAGAAAGTACCCTAGCAGACCTTACGGCCCATTCAAAGAGGGTACATTTGGACTAGCAATCGAGCGGGCAGATGGCTGCTCAATTGTTTTGCGTCTCTAAACGGCCACTTTTCAAGACTTTGTATAGTCTTGACTTGAACTGGTCAACAGATTCACTGTTGAAAACTTCCACTTGAAGTGCGTTCCACTTACCGCAGATACTGTAAGTGAAAAAAATTTCCACACAGATTGCGGTTGTAACGCTTTAGTTCAAGTTTGAAGCCGTGATTGCGCGTTCTGTTCTCACTGAGTGTGAAAATATCCCGGTAGTCTACATTGTCGAACCCTCGAAGTATTTTGAAAACTTCGATGAGCTGACCACGCAGTCTACGTGTTTCCAGCGAGAACAGATCTAATTCTCTTAGTCTATCCTCATAACTTTTATGTCGGATAGAGGATATCAGCTTGGTTGCCCTGGCTTGTACGCGTTCCAACCTTGCGATATCCTTTCGAAACGAAGGACTCCAAAATTATATGGCATACTCCAGGTGCGGCCGAACGAGGGAGTTGTACAGACAAAGTACTATCTCTTTGTTACGGTATCCAAACTGACGCTTTATGTAGCCTAACATTCTTTGGGCTTTCTTCTCTGCCTCGATGCACTGTTTCGCGAACTTGAGGTCGCTAGTGATAGTTACACCCAAGTCCTTCTCAGTGCCACTCGATTCAAAAGCAGTGCCCTTAAGGATGTACTGAGATTTGGGAATTCAGTGGCTGATATGCATTACTTTGCATTTTCCCACGTTGAAAGGCCTTTGCCACGTGTCCGACCACTCCCCAATCCTTTGAAGGTCCTCTTGGAGATGGGCAGTGTTCCCCTCCTTTTCCACATTGATACCAAGCTTGGTGTCGTCGGCAAATTTAGAGATTTTGGCAACCATGTCTCCGTCCATGTCGTTGACATAGATAATAAACAGTAGTTGTCCCAGGACGGAACCTTGAGGAACACCGCTAGATAGGGGCGCCCATTCAGAGGCCCGACCATTCACCACTACGCGTTGCCGTCTGTCACTTAGCCAGCTCTCTATCCAACCTGCTACCTTGCTGTCTATGCCCTGCGCACGCACTTTCCGGAGAAGGCAGCGGTGTGGTACCTTGTCAAAGGCCTTTTGGAAGTCAAGGTACACAACATCCACCGCTTTATCCCGATCATGCTCACTGAAAACGAAGTGGAAGAATTCCACAAGGTTTCTCAGACATGACCGTTGTCTTCGGAAGCCGTGCTGGGAACTCTTCAGTAGCAGGTTTGACTCTAAATAAGACGTTATCTTGTCTACTATCATGCTTTCCATGAGTTTACCGACTATAGAAGTCAAACTGATGGGTCGGTAGTTTGACGGATGGCTGGAGTCTCCTTTCTTGAAGATCGAAGCCACCTCCGCCTCACGCGTCTCTAGAAACGCATCCGGTCCGGATTGACATGTTAAAGATAGCGCACAGATGTCGTGATACTTCATCGGACACTTCCTTCAACACCTTGGATAGAAACCCGTCCGGTCCGGGGGACTTATTCGTCTTTAGGTCAGCGATCTTTTTCTATATTTCTCCTTCGGTGAAGTCCATATCCTCCAGCTTTTCCCCCGAGTAGGAATCCGTGGGCTGGGGGATGGGACCACACTCTTTAGTAAACACTGACGAGAAGTAGTCATTGAGCAGGTTAGCATTTTCTGCATCTGAGTGAGTTAATGCACCCTCCTCGTCCACTAAGGGCCCAATCCTACGATGGATTGGTTTACGGCTATTTACATACCTGAAGAACTCTTTGGGATTCTCCTTGCAGAGTCTCCCCACTCGGAGTTCCTCAGACCGCTTAGCCGCCCTTATGTTGGACTTCACTCTTCTGGCTAGCCTCCGGTACTCGACAAAGGCACCCGAGATCTTCGATCGCCGGTACGCATTTCTCTTCTGCCTAAGCAGTTGGCCGATTTCTCGATTAAACCGCTTTGGTTGAACAGAAGACCGACAGAGGCATTTCAGAGGGATGCAACTTGATTGAAGACTCATGAACTTATTTTTGAAATTGTTTCACGAATCCTCAACATCTTCGCATACCGCTAGCCATAAATCAGTCAGCCCAGCACGAAGGCTTTCAAAGTCTGCTCTTCTCAAGTCAAGTTTCCTTGATTGACCGGCAACAGACCTTACCTTCGGGATCTTGACGCTAAATCTAATTAGCTGCTGATCACTGCCACCGAGCTCTTCGCCTACAGAGACATCCTCAACGATATCATCCTCAGAGGTGAAGACCAAGTCGAGGATATTGTCTCCTCTCGTCGGTTCTCTGACCCATTGAGTGAGGAACTCGTTGTTGGCGAACTCCAGGAGTAGCGCGCTCACGCCACAGGCTGCTCTGGTTTTCCAGGCAACTTGTCTGTTGAAGTCGCCCATAACGATGCACACTCTGTCTTAAACCAGCTCACCCAGCAGCTGGTACAGTTCCCTGTCCTTCTCAACGGGTTGGGAAGGGGGTCTGTAAAGCCCTAGGGTCCTGTATCTGACAGGACCGATCTCTAGGTCAACGCCTAGGAGCTCATGGTCGGATATAACGTAGGAGTTCGTAGATTTGATTGTATCCTTGACTTACAACATTACACCGCCACCCTCTCTGTCTGGCCTATCTTTGTGGAAGAGTTGGTAGCCAGGAACCGTGAATTCGCCTTCAAAGTCTCGGTTTGAGGTTTTTATCCACGATTCTGTTATGGATACCATTTCGGGTTCTTCCGTCGCTACGAGGCCACGGAGCTCAGGAAACTTGTTCCTGATTGACCTCGCATTGAACAGAAGAACTTTCAGGGAGTCCCCTACTGTAGGACTTCCTCTACTCTTCCGTTTCCCGGCTTCTTTGTTGTCGCGGTGGCACCATTTTTGACAACCTCCAAGAAGGTTGTTTGGGGAGTGACTCGGGCGTACTGGCGTACGTCCGCCTTCCCAATGGGTCGCACACTCCTTTGGGTGCGCTCCACGACATCCTGGATGAGGTTGGCTAGAAACGCCTTGCCCTTAAAGGAGAGGTGCACCCCATCCCTTTAGGAGAGGTCTTTTCTACCATAGAATACGGCGTACGGGTCGACAAAAAAGACACCCTCCGCCGTACAGAGGTCTGCAAGGGGCTTGTTTAGCGACATGTTCCTCACGTGGGCAGTCCGGCTTGGACTCCACCTCGGGAGCATCCCCACCACGACGCGTCTGCGGGTTTTCAATTCACAGTCGTCGACAGCGCCCATAACCGTCTTCATAATCTCGCCTGTAGGGCCTACCGTACCTCCTCTCAGGTAGAGGTCGTTGCCACTTACCATAAGGGCAACGACTGAAGTCTCAGAAATAGGAGACTTCTCCACCTCAGCTCTTACCTGCTTATTCCCACAGCCTGGGAGGCAGCTCACCTCAACGCTTGTGCGAAGGCGGGCTGCTAGCAGGGGCTGCAGGCCCCGTGCCTGGGAATCACCCACAAGGCTGACCCTGGCACATTTGCCTGCTGAGCTCGGAGTCTTTATTTTCTGAGGCAAGCTCTCCGATTCCTCTCTTTTTTCTTGTTGTTGTTGTTGTTGTTGTTGTTGTTGTTCTTCTTCTTCTTCTTCAAAGAAGGAACCGAAACGGTTTTACGGCTATGTAAACAGTAGGAAACCCTTAAAAGGTTCAATAGGGCCGATTAAAGACAAAGATGGTCGTTTGACGGAATTTCCGGCGGAAATGTCTGAAATTTTAAATGAACACTTCACAAGCGTCTTTACTGTTGAAGATTCGTCCCAATTAGGATCATTAGTTGAAGAAGTAGATAATAGTGATATTTGCATATCCGATATAACGGTTAATGAAGTGGAAATTCTTAAATATATTAACCTGATGAAAAAGTCGAAATCACCCGGGCCCGATGGCGTTTACCCCACTCATTTAAAGGAACTTAAGAATGAGCTTGCGAAGCCGTTGCGTGCAATTTTCAATCGCTCATTAGAAGATGGCGTAGTCCCTGTAGACTTCAAGCGTGCAAACGTTACACCAATATTTAAGAATGGGAATAGATACGAAGCAACGAATTTTCGTCCTATTAGTCTAACTTCGGTAGTTGGAAAGCTTTTAGAATCGGTAATTAGAGATAGAATAGTGTGCCACCTCGAGGTAAATAATCTGATTAAAGATTCCCAACATGGGTTTAGGCGGGCGAGATCGTGCTTGACAAATTTGCTCGAATTCTTCCATAAAATGATTTGCGTTTACGACGAAAGCAAAGCTGTAGATGTAATCTATCTAGACTTAAAAAAGGCGTTTGACACCGTTCCGCACGAGAGATTATTAATGAAAGTTAAAGCAATCGGTGTGAAGGGTAAGATATTAAATTCGATTAGAAATTGGCTGAAGGATCGTTCGCAGCGAGTAGTTATAAATGGTGAATGTTCTGATTGGGTCAACGTCAGTAGTGGAGTGCCACAAGGCTCCGTTCTTGGCCCATTATTGTTTCTAATATATATAAACGATTCGGATAATGGCGTATTTAGTACGATTTCTAAATTTGCTGACGACACGAAGCTGGGCAACCGTGCCTATGTAAGATCGGATGTAGAAAAATTACAAAAGGACCTAAACTTGATTGTCAGATGGGCAGATAAGTGGCAAATGCAGTTTAATTTAAGTAAATGTAAGGTGATGCATTTGGGTTGCCATAATTTGAGGGTAGAGTATACCATGAAAGGCCAGGTCCTCGACGTAGTTAAATTGGAAAAAGACCTGGGAGTTTTAGTCTCGGATGACTTCAAAGTCACGAAACAATGCGCGGATGCATGTAAAAAAGCAAATCGTGTGCTGGGTTATATCGCGCGTAATTTCACGTTCAAATCCAAAGAGATAATTTTACCATTGTATAAATCACTTGTGCGTCCACTGCTCGAATATGCGGTTCAATTTTGGGCTCCATACTTAAACAAAGATATCGCGCAATTAGAAAGAGTGCAGCGTAGGGCTACAAAATTAATTCCCGAGCTGAGAAACAGGCCCTACGAGGAAAGACTCAGGGCATTAGATTTGCCATCTCTCGAAGGCAGAAGATTACGTGGAGAGCTAATAGAAGTATTTAAAATATTAAAAGGATTTTCAAACGTTGATTATAGGAATTTGTTCGAGTTGGATCACAGGGGAAACACTCGGCAACACGGATTAAAATTAGTGAACAAGCGATTTAACACTAGTAAAGCTCAAAACTATTTTACGTTTAAAATTACTCAAATTTGGAATAGGCTACCCACCCACGTAGTGGATAGTAGGTCGGTAAATATGTTTAAAAACCGTCTCGACGCGCACTTAAATAGCATAAATATAACGTAGTCTGAGCACAGTAAATAATAACGTCTTTGCAAAAGGAGTTTGGAGCGGAGGAACAACGAGAGTAAAAATGATGACTAAAAATGATGCCAGCGATTTCTCTTGCATGTGTAGTTTAGATATCCATTTTCTTTTCCGCCTATCCTATAAATAGTCTTACTATCCTAAAATTAGATTTTCACCACTAGCAGTCGAGGGCTGCGGAAGTTGAGAAGAAAAACTTTCTATCACACCCCCCCACCCCTAGGTTGAAGTAGTTAATATGCATGACATTGTACACATGTAGATAAGTGTGTACAGTAGATTATATATTTAAAAAAAAAATAAATATAGCATGTTAGAGATACACTCGTAGATAAGTGTGTATCGTAGTTTCGGATGTAGTGTAGCGGACTAGCCTCGAGCGGACCTTAGGGTCTTTGCTGGTCCTAGATTCTGTAGTTCTGTAGTTCTTTTTCTTCTCTATCATCTTTTTCCCCTTGTCATCCTTTTCAATAACTTCCTCTACCTTTTCTTCTTCTATTTCCCTCTCTTCCTCTTTCTTCTTTCCCTTTTTCGTCTTTTTTTCTCTTTTTCTTTTTTCTGCCACATTTGGGCACGGCCTCTCTGCAGAGGTGGTGTTTGCCACAGGACTCGAGAGCTCGTTTAACTTCTCTTCGAGCCTGCGGATCTGGTGGGAGTGCTCCTCCTTGAGCCTCTCGATTTTCTTTTCAAGGTCTGTCGTCCTTTTCCTGTAGTAGGACACTACTTCTTTCACTTCCTTCTTTAAAATGCAAGTGGTGCATACACTGCCTGGGTGGCATTTCGCATAGCAGCCCTCCGGGAAGTCAACGCACCTCTTTACTCTTGTAGCTAACATTCCTGTTAATGTATCCTAGCACCCTATTTGCTCTATTTTTTGCCTCAATACACTGCTTTGAAAACTTCAGTGACCTATCTTCTACTACGCCTAAGTCCTTCTCATCCTCAACTGAATTCAGCCAATGCCGATCCATTCCATAGCTAAATTCCTTATTATCCCTTTCCATGTTAATAACTTTGCATTTTTTAATGTTAAATGCTATTTTCCACTCCTGAGCCTAAGTTAATAACTTATTTAAGTCACTTTAAAGCTACCTTCAACTTCTTTGACTACAGCTGCCAATTTAGTGTCATCAGCAAAAATTGACACCTTGCTATTTACAGCCTCCCCAAGATCATTTATATAAACTATGAATACTTAAGAGCTTAGAATGGATCCCTGAGGTACGCCACTGATAACATCCCTTCACTGTGACCTCACCCCATTCAGCACAACTCTATGTTTCCTTTCTTTCAGCCATTCAGCTATCCAATTTCAAACTTCACCACATATCCCATGCATTTTTAATTTGTGAACTAGTCTCCTATGTGGAACCTTATAAAAAGCTTGAAAACTAATATTAAGATTAAAACTGATATGGTTTTTTTACGTTCTGAGCAACGAATTTTAAGGTTAGTGGTCGCAGATTATCTAGGCAGGATTATTTCTTGTAATTTTACGGATTAACAGCAACAAATCGTTTAACGTGATTGTGTTTACGTTTTGAGCAGCAGTAGCAAGTTATCTAGGCAGGTTTTGTTTTGATAATTCTACAGATTAACGCCACAAAATCGCCAACAAATTGTGTTACAACCCTTAACCTTCCAAATCGTTCTTCGAAAAATAAAAATTAATATTAACTTTAAAAAACAAATGCGCGAGCTTTTTGGGTCTAGAATTGAGTTAAAATATTGACTTTTTGTGACTTTATGAAATGTGATAGGTTCTCTCCGCCATCGAAACATTAGTCCTGGACGACTATTAAAATTATGTAAAGTATTTCAGGCTTTAGTTGCCTTCCAAAACGCGTGCAACACATTATTTAAAATTACCTTATTCATGTATAAACATGTCGATCGATCACTGGATTAACTCTAGGCCCGAGAACAAGAAGTGCCAATATCAAAAGGTTAGGTTTTGAGAAAAACGCATTTAAATGTTTTAACGCTTTATTGAAAATCAGCTACTTACAGCTGAAGTATGTTTATTTTTTTAATAAAAATATCAACTTAAATCTATAATTTGACGGCTTTTAACAAACATAATAGTGCTGATTTGCCTTCCCAAAATATTTAAAGCAAGTAATATTTTAATAGGGAACCCCGTTTCATTGAAAAGGTACCACCTGTTTCAATAAGTACAGTATCCATATCATATTTCCAATAAACTTAAAATACAAAGTCATCAAAAGTACCAACTTATGGCGATGAGATCCTAGGATCATCATTAATATAACCATCATCATCTGGATGATCTGCTGCCTGTAAGCTCGTGTAGAAGTGCCTACTTCCTTCAGAAATAAGTGGTAGGAGATCATTCAATTCCTTTAGCTTCTTTGGTGGGAGTTTCCTTGGTCCGTCTTCTAGCTGGGGGAGGGTCCAGTTTGATGTTCTTCCCTTTCTTTTTCTCCTTAAGTCTAAGTGCTGTGGTGAGGCATCTTGATTGAAGGATATGAAGCACATGATTTTTCAAGTTTCATCTGGAGAGTATTTCATAACCTTCATCTTCATCCAATTTATTGGCTGTCCCATTGTGTCTTCGTGACGATTCACCAGAGGGCCATCATGCATATACAAGATCTTTGCGTTCTTGAAGTCAGTTGATTGCATTTATGTCACCTGTATCTTGTTCTGTCTGTAGATAGCTCTGACTGTGGTGATCCAGTCCCTTGGGACCTCAATAATGTTTCTAGCAGATTTCTTATGTTTTTCAAAGGCGGCATGTATGGTGTCAGCATCCATGTGTGTATGTCTGGGTTCCAAAAAGGAATGCGTGATTTTTATCCCCTTATACCTACACATATGCATAAGCATGACTGCAATTAAATGATTTATATTTTGGCCACCACATGAATCGCTATAGAGTCTGACCTCCTTGATGTCATTTGGCAATCCACTCAACCATTTCAGTACACACGATCCAATTTCTTGACCACCTCTTCTTGCAATTGTTTCATCCCACATCATACAGTGTGCTTTATTTCCCTCCATACTGGTTTCATAAATGGTTAGATTGTACAGTGCAAGTTGTCTCTTATAGTAGACAACTCCTGTCTGCAACATTGGGCATGGCAGAACTTTCTGGAGATCAAACGATGCAATGACAATTCCTTTATTTTTCATAGCAAACTCTCTATCAGTTTTCTTCTGTTTGTAAGCAGTCTGTGCAAATTCATGGTATAGCAATGCCTCTGGGCATTCCTATAATAAAAACCTCATGGGAAACTTAAATATGTTTATACATCCATTATTATGCATTACTTTAACTTGTCAATTTAATCATATAATTATTTCACTTTAACTGTTAATTTAATCATTTTACTAAACTTTGTCAATTTAAACTTTCAAATTAATTTACTTCAACTTTTGTAAATCAAATCAATTATGTTAAACTTAATAATTAATTAATTCATTTATTTTACTTGCCAATTCAATTAACGTATACTGTTCCAAACAACATCTCTTAAAATTCACACACAAACAAACAAACACACGTTCCCAGCTCGACCAAATAAGCACGCTTTCTGCCCACTTCACTCGCAGCTTTCGTCGTCTAAGCCCCCAATTCACAGTCCGTTATAGATACTTTAAAATACTCTAAAATACTACACTATATTACTTACAACTCAATATTATTTACTATATCAGATACTTTAAAATACTCTAAATTACTACACTATATTACTTACAACTCAATATTATTTACTATATCAAAGATACTCTATTATACTCTATATTATTATTTACTCTATTATTCACTCTATATTGTTTCACCATATTATTCACCATAATTACTTAACCTACTTATCTCTGTACATTCGTTGAATTTTAATGAATATATTTATATTTGTGTAATTGTCTTTCTTAACGTCCAAGTCATTATTCCAAAATTTACTTCGCTGTCGCCTTTAGGTCTAAAGCTAACGGCAGACATCTTCGATCAAACAAAATTTATGGGTATGGTTTTCGAAACGCTATCTAGGCTGATTCATTAACCGAAGATAAATCACATTGATAACCATACACTATAATGGTGTCTTGCTCTTTCCTCTTCAATGCGAGTCTTGTCATCTCCATGAACAGTAGCTAAGATTGCCTTAAAAGCGTCATATTTCTCACAAGTATCCTGAAGTGGGTGATGAAACGACAGATTGAAATCTTCGTTGAACACTTTTCTATAAGTATGTTCCTTTTCTGGGGCAATGTTGTTCTCTTGGCAGTGTTCTTTGTACAAGCGATACATCTGAGCTATGGTAAGATCAGGATATAAATATTTCTGTTCTGAGGTTCCCTTAGTGTAGTGACTTTTATAGGCTGGGAATTTACGTATATGATCCTTAATAACATTAAATGATTCAGAGGATATTTTCTCCTGTTTCCCATGCCTTCCTCTTCCATCTAGTGGTAGAATCCCAGCTGTTGACTGTCGCTTCTTTTCTGACACTATTTGAGCTTTCTTAAGTGTAATACCAAACGCAGATAGAAACATTGTTTAGCACACTTCTTTTTCAGGTACTGCTTGCTGAAGAAAGTAACGATTTGTAAATTTTCTTTTGTTGGCTCTCTCATTCTTTTGCTGTAACCTGTGTTTTCTTAACTTCTTTTTGAATCAAACCACATAGGGCTTGATTTTGTGATTCTGGCGTTGCGTTTCGATATTTATAGTATATCTTCCTTCGTTCGCCTTCTGTAAACTTCTCACTGCACCTTTTGCGACAGCCTTCTCTACAAGGGCTTCTCATAGGCTGCCCTGCAACAGATTTTCCGGTAGTGGAAATATACGCTTCCCCTCTTGACTTCTTGTTTTTACGAATACTTCTCATCCATAGTGAGGGCTGTGTTGTACGTTTCCTCCTCAGACGTTTGCCTGCTGCAGACTCATCACATACTACAAGACAAAATTGAAAAATATCAGTATTATACTACAGTAAATCAGGGTTTTAAATTCTAATAAGTAAAGAATGAAATTCCTTTTGCAGACAAAAAATCCCGTTTTGTTGCTTATCATGGATACTACTTGCAACTTCATTACTTTATTAGGTTTTACCTGAAAGGGATTCCTCCTCTTCATCAGATTCACTTGAGGACGATTTGTAGTCCTTATCAACAACACTGTCATCTGTATCGCTCTCCTCCTTTTCCTTGTTTGTTGTTTGTATAGTTTTATTGTGCAATAGCGATATATGATATAATAATATATAAATACATAATATAAGCATTACACAAAGCGGGGAGCACGCCTGTGTCGGCGCGCGGCAAGGCGCGGCGGAGTGTCCCACGCTTGGCTTGTCTGCTACTAGTGGGTGGCAGCGGTCCTCACCACCCGTCACCCGGCTGGGCGTGGGCGGCGATCAGCGCGGAGGGGGTCCTGTTCTCAGCACCTCCAGCAGCTTGTGTGTCGGTGTGAGGCGGACCATCTGGGTGGCTCTTGCCTTTCGCGCACTCAGTTGGGCAACTCTTGCAAGGTGAGGGGCTGGCGCTGGCTCTGCCCTGAGGCGGGCGGTGGCTGGGTAGGAGAGGAGGTAGTGCACCAGCGGGTGCCTGGAGCGGCCGCCGCAGTGTTAGCACCTCCCTGCCACAAAGTCCGCGTGCAACTCTTCCCGCGTGGAGTAGCCAGCCTCACACGCTGCAGCAGCACCTTGTTCGCTCTGGGCTGCTGTGCGATAGGATGCGGCTGCAGCATACCACGCGGCTTGCTTTTTAGTCGCCTCCCATTCTTTGTGCTGTTGGTGGGCGTTATGGGCGGCTATGCGCTGGGCCTGCGCCTTGAACTGCTTCAGGCTGGGGCGCACAGTCCAGGTGATGGTGGGGTCGTGTGCGTCTCGCTTGGCGGCCTCGTCAGCAGCCTCGTTGCCGCGCACGCCCACGTGGCTGGGAATCCAGTGGAGCCAGACCCGCTTGCCCTGCGCTGTCAGGTCTTGCAGGGTGCACAGGATGGTAGTGGTGAGGTAGATGTTGTCCTTGGCGTAGGCGTGAGCGTGGGCGTGCTGCAGCACCTGCAGTCCCGACTGGGAGTCCGTATGTATCACCACAGTGGCCTCCCGGCGGAGCAGGGCGTGCAAGATTGCTATTAGCTCCGTTATCATCTTGCTGGCTTAATTAAGGCTTCATTCGCTGCCATCACTATTTACTGTGGCCTTCTTTGTAGGATAAAAGAGCAATATAAATGATTAGTTTAATACATCTAGGCACGCGCGCACACACTATAATACTAATAATAATACTACACCAAAATTAATAATGTTTTTTTTTATAAACAGAAATGGTTTCGTAAACATTAAAAGGTTTTGTGCACATTCATTGTAAATAAAGATTATTAATACTTCACCAACCTGACGTGGCTGTTCAATGAAGCGAATGTTGGCAAAATCCTACGGAGCAGGACATCCAGCTACTAAGACGCCTTTGAGGAAACTGTAGGTAGGAGCCAGGAACTACCAAGGAGCTGTAGTTGGTATGCGTAAACACGTTGTAGCTTGCAGAGCATTGTCGTAAGAGGTACCAGGCACGCAGTAGTTGGTGTGTTCATACATGTTACAGCTTGCAGCGCACTACTGTGATTATACCTCAACGCATTTGCATCATGAATGTTACTACTAGTATCACCTACTAATGCTATAGATACTAAGGTGAACAACAAACTCATCATAAAATTTGCTGAACTAAACCACATACTTTTACGTGTCCTGTCAACAGTACACCATGCAAGAAAGTCCATTGTTGACATTGGCCTTTCACTGACACTTATTATCTCTTAAGTTGCGTAATACAAGAAGGGCCAATCAAGACACTGGCCGTTCTAGCACACAGATTTCAGACTGATCATTGACTTTGGCTCAGAACCGAGTTCTGGTGTGGCTTCCGTATCGCGCCACCGACTTTGGCCGTTATAGCACTGATAGAAACGTGTAATTACAGTTCCCTGGTAGGCTTATCTCAAAAGGGCAATTTTTTGACATTGACTCTTCTTGTTCTCGGGCCTAGAACTATAATATGGAACAGACGTTATTATTCAACGTTTCATTTAATTAAATTTCGAAGATTGATTTTCTTGTTTTAAATTTCAAGTTATTTGATTTAAATTAGTTAGTCAATAAAAATAGGATTTTGTCTAAACTTAGTAATTTAAAAATAATCTTTATGTTATTATTTCATGTATATCTAAATAAAATTTATAATGCTATATATTCTAATAATAGAAGATTTATATATCTATTTATAGATTTAGTATGTTTTATGGTAAAATTCAGACAAGATATGTATTATATATATTTTAGCGAAGATTAACTCTTCTAATAATCGTAAAGACATAGAGAGAACCGCGATAAATCCTAAGCAGCATGGTGCGTAGTGATGCGAATTTGGCACTTTTTGGCATTCCTTAGCGTGACATATTTTTATTTAATGCACTCACGCTATTTTAGCGCGTTTTTGCAGTTTTACCTTGATTCATTTGACCATCTATTTTCCATCGAGGCTAAAACTTGTTTCAGGGTTGCCCATGTTTGTACGTTCGTACAAAATTGCTACTATTTACCCCCTAGCTTCTGTACGCTTATACAGGGCCCGGACTTACACTAAAATACGACGCCTGATATTTTGGGTGAGTTTAAAAACGTTTTGGAACTGGCTGAGAACGCCATCAATGGGCATGTAAAACACTACTTTGAAACTTTCTTAGGAATTTAGCTCACACAAATATTAAAACGATAAATATATAATAAAATTCAAGAAAAAATAATAAAGTGATCTACTTTAGTTACATGTGTCGTGACCAAAATTTTGATACCTAAAGAGGGACGTCTCACGGCGTATATGTTCGAAACTTGTGTTTGCAGTTTTATTGGCAGCGCTGAATCTATCGCTGATTAGTTTTGCCACAAATTATGTTGAGTCAGCATTTTTTTTCGAGTGGCAAAATGAGTACAAAATATTCCCAACGTTTCCGAATAGAACGGCTTCGAAACCCAGACTATAAAGGTTGGCTTAAAAAAGTTGGAGGAGACCAAATTAAGATCCCCTTTTAGTTTCCAAAGACAAAGTAAATTACTATTCATTAGTAATGCTGAAGAGAACACTAACAAATAAATAGAGGGGCTCATGGACATGTTTATTGCTCAACACTGTTCGATAAAAACTGTAGATCATTTAACTGAATGCTTTAATGAGAAATCAAAAAGCAAACGAAATGTACAGAAATTGTGAGAAATGTTCTTGGACCTTATTTTAGAAATGAATTAAAAGAAGATCTGAGAAATGGAAAATATAGCCTAATTATAGACGAGTCTAAAGATATATCTGTCATGAAACCTTTAGGTATTATTATCAGGTATTACTCTCAAACTAGAAAACGAATTATTGTACCTTTCTATGATTTGATTGGATTGCAGGAATGCAATGCTGAAGCAATTTGCAGTGCAATTAAGGAAAGCTTAAAAGAACATTCCCTTGATTTAAATAACTGGGTTGGACTTGGTACAGACAACGCCTCCGTCATGACGAGAATTAACGATGGCATCTATCTACTCTTGAAATGAGAAGTTCCTCATTTGACTCTGATCAAATGCATTTGTCATTCTCTTCAACTTGCAGCGTCTCATACTGCAGCCGAATGCTTAGCAACGCATTTGGACTTTATTATTAAGAAAACTTATAACTGGTTTTCGCATTCCTCTGTCCGTCAAGCAAAATATAAGGTGCTATTCACCTTAATAAACGACGGTAATTTAAAACTTGTCTCGCCTAGTCCGACCAGATGGCTGTCAATATAAGTTGCTGTTTCAAGAATTTTGGAACAGTAGGTCGAATTATGTGGCCATTTCAGTATAGCCAGGAATGAAGAAAGATTCTTTACAGCTTAAAGTCTATTCTTTTTTCAACTAGAAGAAAAACTTTGTTTTTCTGGTGTTTCTGAAACAAATACTCCCTCCCAAGGATTACCCATAGATTTTGTTAGACGACACCTTCCCGAAAGGAGTTCGATTCAACGACGCTTTCTCCCGACAAGTGTTTAGTGATGGTCGCAAGCCAAGGAAGAGCTGGACATCACACTCGTAACTTCGGGCCAGGAAGAAGAGTTTCGTGAGGCAACGTCAGCCTTTCTCAACCGCCTTTGGATCAAGGATTGGAGAAGCCGTCCTCCGAAGTTCTTCTGCTGACCTCTTGAGGACAAGAGGACCGTTAGCTCGCTTAATCCGAGTTTTGGAGAAGTCATCCCCCCCCCCTTTCGAAGTTCGACAGGTGACCTCTTGAGGACAAGAAGCCCGATATCTCGCTCGATCCGAGTTTGGAGAAGTCACCTCCTCCCTTTGAAGTTCGTCCGGTGACCTCTTGAGGACAAGAGGCCCGCATCTCGGAAAAAACAAGTTTGGAGAAAGTAGCAACACCCCTTCGGGTTCCCAGCTACACCCGTGAGTAATCAAGGTCACCAAGACCTACCCCCAAGTTCGCCCCGCTTTACTCTCGAGGTTTAAAGGAACTAAATCGCTCACTACTCTAAATCTCGCATTATAACCATTTAATAACCCTGGTTATCCAATTAGTATTCGAAACCTAATTCCATCTTATTCATGTACCTACATATATATATCTATATTTATTTTGTTCTTTTTATTTAGTGTGTATTAAAATCTAGTTTTGTCGTTGTGTTAGGAATATTCCTTGGTCATGCAGCTGCAGCTATCTATTCAAATTGCACTCTTAGAACAATAACAGTTGTTGCCTTGCTTAGCCTACCTTAGAGCCTGTGTGCGTATATCCTCGTACGCTTGGCCATACTTTGATATATATATATATATATATATATATATATATATATATATATATATATATATATATATATATATATATATATGGGTGAGAATGGATGGGGAGAAAGAAAAGTCCAGACACTACACAGAGCTCTTTATTGACGTTTCGCCTCTTGGCTTCCTCAGAATGGAACTGACAAGAGAGATGGAAGATCGCCGCTCGACCATACGTAAAGTTAGTCTGGGTCGCGGTCACTTGCTCTCTCCCGGCCGTTTCCCCCTCGTCTCGACCCTTCCGCCTCTTCATTAATGAGCCTTGCCGCACCTGTCGCCAGCTTGAAGAAACCGTCCCGGTGATTTGTCGACCTATAGGAGAGAATATATGTAGCTTCAATAATCCTACGCTCACGTTTTGATAAACCTTTTTGAACTATACTCACCCCATCCCATTTGGGTAAATGCCCACATTCATCTATATGCACCACTAACGAGTTTGATGTTCTATGTGCCCGGACGTCCCTCTTATGCTCACTAAGTCTAGTTTTAATGTCCCTACCAGTCTCTCCGTAATAACTCTTGTCGCACCCTTCACACGGAATCTGATAGATTATGCCCCTATCCGTTTGGGCCCTAAACTTTTTGTGCGAAACCAATTCCTTGATCTTCGTCCCAGCATGATCGGCAACTAGCAAACCCGTTTTCCTGAGGGCCACATTTATGTTCTGCGCAGCCTTGCAGTAAGGCGCTGAAAGGTACCTGACCCCATCCAATGTGCCTGTCAAAGCCTCATTATCCGCGGTCCCATTTGTCGTGCTACTCATTTTGCCTCTTTCCGATATCCCGACCGCTTTATACCTCAACTTTATTAAGAGACCCTCCGGATACTTTAGTTTCATAAAAGCATTCTTAATGTAGTTATACTCATCAGTTAAAAACTGTTGGCTACAAATCCGGATGGCCCTGAGGTAGAATCCTATCACTACCCCAGTCTTCATTCTATCGCTGTGTCCCGATAAATAATGGATGAAGTCATCCTTATTAGTGGGTTTCCTGTAAATGGAAAACTCAGTTGCACTCCCTATCGGGACACAGCGATAGAACGAAGACTGGGGTAGTGATAGGATTCTACCTCAGGGCCATCCGGATTTGTAGCCAACAGTTTTTAACTGATGAGTATAACTACATTAAGAATGCTTTTATGAAACTAAAGTATCCGGAGGGTCTCTTAATAAAGTTGAGGTATAAAGCGGTCGGGATATCGGAAAGAGGCAAAATGAGTAGCACGACAAATGGGACCGCGGATAATGAGGCTTTGACAGGCACATTGGATGGGGTCAGGTACCTTTCAGCGCCTTACTGCAAGGCTGCGCAGAACATAAATGTGGCCCTCAGGAAAACGGGTTTGCTAATTGCCGATCAGGCTGGGACGAAGATCAAGGAATTGGTTTCGCACAAAAAGTTTAGGGCCCAAACGGATAGGGGCATAATCTATCAGATTCCGTGTGAAGGGTGCGACAAGAGTTATTACGGAGAGACTGGTAGGGACATTAAAACTAGACTTAGTGAGCATAAGAGGGACGTCCGGGCACATAGAACTTCAAACTCGTTAGTGGTGCATATAGATGAATGTGGGCATTTACCCAAATGGGATGGGGTGAGTATAGTTCAAAAAGGTTTATCAAAACGTGAGCGTAGGATTATTGAAGCTACATATATTCTCTCCTATAGGTCGACAAATCATCGGAACGGTTTCTTCAAGCTGGCGACAGGTGCGGCAAGGCTCATTAATGAAGAGGCGGAAGGGTCGAGACGAGGGGGAAACGGCCGGGGGAGAGCAAGTGACCGCGACCCAGACTAACTTTACGAATGGTCGAGCGGGGATCTTCCATCTCTCTTGTCAGTTCCATTCTGAGGAAGCCAAGAGGCGAAACGTCAATAAAGAGCTCTGTGTAGTGTCTGGACTTTTCTTTCTCCCCATCCATTCTCACCTATACGTCGAGTCTTTCATGTGATATATATATATATATATATATATATATATATATATATATATATATATATATATATATATATTTATATATATATATTTATATATATATATATATATATATATATATATATATATATATATATATATATATATATATATATATATATATATATATATATATATATATATATATATATATATATATGAAATGAAAAACTCACAAAGTATCACGTGAGGCTAGCAAATGAATGCAATGTCCCGCAGGAAAAAATGAAAAGGTGTTTCCAAGTAAAGAAATTAGTTCTGTCCTTCGTTCTTAGTTTTTTTATATACATTCTTTAGTTATGTGGCCTCTATTTTATTTTTATTTTTTATTAATATTTTTTAATTGTCACTGCTCTGTTTTGTACATTGTATTTTCCCTCCTTTTGCTACTCGTGTCCTATAATCTCCCTCGTTAGGCTATCTTCATTTCTTTGAATCTGTTACCCTTTCCGTCTTCTCAGTTTGACCTTACTACCTGCTTCTTGTAATTCTTAATGTGTTTCTTTACCTTACCCCTTCCGTCTTCCTCATTGGTGATTTCTTGTAGTTATCCTTGATAAGGAACTTAATAAAGTTCGAAAGTACTTGGAAACACCTTTACATTTTTTCCTGCGGGACATTGCATTCATATATATATATATATATATATATATATATATATATATATATATAATTTGTCGCCAGGCTTTGGGTCTTCCTAAGAATCCTTCCCACCTGATTTTGAAGCACTAAGTTCAATTAATAGCCGCTGCATTACCAAGAATATCTGAACACCAATATTTTAGGACAATTTTCTCTTTGATTAACGGGTAACAACCAATTTTAGAGCCCATTCTTGTGTGGTGTATCCACAGTTTTTCTAGTTCCTTAAAAGAGGATACTAGCTAAGCGGTGATACTAATCGCCATTTTTTGTGTCGTGAGTCAGATTCCCCTGTTAGTTAGTTATTTATTTTTTGTGTGAGTTTGCCTGATTTTTACTAAGATCTTTTAATAATTTTGTCGTTAGTAGAGTTTATATTTGTTTTGGGGTAAAGCTTCAATAGCTCTGGCAGCTTTTTCGTGTGCAAAGGCCGGAAGTAACATATCCGGGATGTCTTAATTCGATTGTTTTCATAAGCAAGGGCAGATCCTAGGCTTATCTGGGAAAGATTTAATCGCTTACGTCCAGGAAGAGGAACGTAACGAACGTGCGTAAAGAAAAGCACAAAGAGAAGCAGAAGTCGAAGAAAGAAAAACACAGAGAGAAAACCAAGAAAGAAACGCACAGAGAGAAGCAGAAGAGAAAGAAAGAATTAGGCAGCATGAGAGAGAGATGAGCCGTGACCAAGTCGAGATAAACTCCGTAGGATCTCGAAATGAACATCTCAAGAGCCCTCACTAAAACTCTCCGCATACAAGGATGGAGAAGAATTTTGCTCTTATTTAACGCACTTCGAGAAGATCTTCGAAGTCAACAATTTGGGTCTTAGAATCAGATAGTATAGCCCGGCTACTTCCACTATTGAACCCTCGTCTTCGTGACATATTCATTTCGCTCCCT
Source organism: Ceratothoa steindachneri (assembly GCA_963969495.1). Lineage (NCBI taxonomy): Eukaryota > Metazoa > Arthropoda > Malacostraca > Isopoda > Cymothoidae > Ceratothoa > Ceratothoa steindachneri. Next base: position 110,717,363 of record OZ018333.1, read on the forward strand.
CAGAAGCCACCCTTGATTATTCCACCCTAAAGGCAAAACTTCTTTCTGCTATTAATCTGAATCCAGAATTTGATAGGGTTAGATTCCACTCCGCGCGAATACAACCAGGCGAAACCTACAGACAATTTGGATTCAAGTTTCGGCGTAATTTCCAATTCTGGCTGGATTCCGCCCAAGTATCAAATGATTATAGGTCGCTAATTGGCTTCATTCTAAGGGATCAACTGATGTCGACCCTCCCCCGCGAACTAAGGGCCTTCATAGTGGATAGAAGAGCGTCCACTTTCAAGGAGTGTGTGGAAGAAGCCGACCTTCATGCTTCCAGTCACGAACTCTACCCCAAGGAGGTCAAGAAGAAGCATCCCCCCTTCGCCAAACACAAGTTTGGGTTTAACCAAAGCCAACCCAAGGGTAATAACGGCTTCGTAAAAGTGCAAGCGCCGAGCAAGTACAGGCCTCGCCCGCCGCGAGAGCAAAAAGACGTGAAGCCCCCGTTACTCCCCTCCACGGTTAGCAACTACCCCCGTAGACCAATTGTATGTTTTACGTGTGGCACCCCTGGGCACTTAAGTTACAATTCCCATCAAAATTCTCAACTGATGACCTTGTAGAGTCACCAGGTCCACCAAATCTCTGTTACCCCCTCGCCTAATCCACCAGCTGCATCGCCAGCGGTCCCTGCTCCCTCTTCCCCGGATCAACAGGTAAATTTCCTGTTCAACAAGAGTTTCCCCGGTGTGCTCCATTTTGAAAATGACGCAGTAACTGGTTGCCGAGTGTCAACCCTGGTTAGAGATACAGGTTGCATCTGTATAGTAGTATCCGACGAACCACTTAGGTTCGCGTTGGTGCATAACTTTTTAGGTCGTGCCACCAGGTTCCCAGTAGTACGGTGCCATATTCAGTGCCAGTACTTCACCGAATAGGCCGACGTAGTCGCTGCCCCAATAAAATTCTGCTCCGTTCTTATCGGACAGAGCGCACAGCTCTCCCAAACCGCAATTTTTCAGCCGGTCGTTACCAGGGCCCAGCCCGAGAGAGATGTATCTCTTCCGGTACTCCTATCGTCCTCAGACATCGACCTCGCCACCAATCTTCAACTTGCTGAGGGCAGAAGAATTGCCCCACATGAAAACCCTGTGGGAAAAAGCAAGGAAGAAGGAGACTGAAACGGTGCGAGGCGATCGGAAGATCGAATATACCGTGAAGGACGCGTTACTATACCGTTCTTCTGTCGAACCGGAGAATTCCCCGATCAACGCGTTGTGTGTGCCGAGAGCGTATATCGAACCCGTTCTAAAGATGGCTCATGATGGCCTAATGGCCGGTGTCGTAGTATTGTTGTTGTTGCTTTATTTTTTTCTGTCAGAGAATTTATATGTTCAATAACTTTAGAGCGCGTCTGATCCTATTACTTATGAAAGACAACAATACTTTTATATTGGCTGAGTGGACTTTTTAATTACCTTATTATTGAGAGAGTGAGAGTGCCACAGCGTTTAATCCGTTTTAAGGAGAAAGCCCGTTAAACACGTAAAGGATCCATTGAAACACCAGAATTATCCAAAAATAAATAAATATTTTAAATTTATCAATTAACTACAAACAAATAAAATATTTACAATCACCTAATAAGTTTAACGGAGATAACCATACTTGAAACCGGGCCTATTTTAGAAGCTATGTATGTCCAAATCGAAATAGGCTTCAAGTAAACAAACCAATTGCCGATTAGTTATTTTATAGTGACCCTTTTAGATTAGCATTAAACTCCAATTTAAGTTTCACTCTTCTAACTGTAAATATGACCGGGTTCACTAACAATTGTCTCTACTTCAGTTAATTTGAATAACGTAATAAACTCATACTAAAGTAATACAAATATAAATGGTCATTCTGACTTACATGAACGAAAGGATAAGGGCTTGCCAGATGTCACTAGATGGCTTTTATCCCGTTTCGTTGGGTGGCAGCGGCCGATTGTAAATTTTCCACGAGATAGGAAAGGGGTAGGGGACCCGATGTCAAATTCTTCGGTTCTACGTAAAAACGCGGAGGGAGGAGTTGTACTCTCTGGCTCAAGGAGTGCTCTTCTGGTTGCTCTTGAAGCCTTTTTGTACCCTAGTCTTCTTCGAGGGGTTGCCCAACTGGATTTTGGGGTATACGAGGAGATTTTGAATGTACTTGAAAAATTGGATCTTCCTCGGGTATTGATTCTTCTTCTCTCTTCGGTATTAAGATAGCAATTTGAGTCACTCGAGGGTGACCGGTTCTTCTATTCTCTTACTTGCGAAATTCCTGTTGACACTAGGAATGTTGGTCCAGCCAGTCTTCTTACCAAGCCTGTGAAGGATACTTCGGTCTGGCACCGATACAATACGTAACTTTTTTAAGTTATTTCGAAACTGGGAGAAGGACCTATCTACTCGAACTGGTCCTCTATTGTCTATCACCGAATAATCCTCCCTCTTTCCTTATGGGGTTTATTTAGAGCCTGGCGACTGCCTCATCTAAGGGGAAAGGGGCGAGCCCGCAGATGAGAGAGCGAGGAGTGCGGGAAGGGTAGCACCGCCAACCGTCACCATCCTTAGTGTTCTTTTTGACTGGTATCGCTTTTTGTGGGGATTTAACCACGGGCCTCCGGACCTCGTAGGTAATTGGATCCTTTGAGCGCTGAGTAATTGCCTTTGGTGGTCACATTGACACAGCGGCTCGCTCCCGACTACCTATGCGGCGGGGAGATCAAAAGGGTAGGTCGTTTGACTGTTAGTCCGTGTGGAGAAATGGCTACATTAAGCATCCTGGAGGAGTATAGGTACATTAAAGCTCCCCTCCCTTATGAGGAGAAGCGTGGGAAAGGTAGCCGGCGAAAATACTTACCATATGTGATCTCCCCGCCGCTGTGGGCAGTTGGAGCTAACATCTGTTTTAAGGTGACCACCTAAGGTCCTTAAACGACGCTCTAACGATCCAATTACCTACGAGACCCATAAACCCGTGGTTATGAAAAAAAAAGCGGTGCGAGTCAGAAGGCACGCCAAGTAGCGGTGCGGTTGCGAACCTCTAATTTGCGAGCTGACTTGGGCACCCCAGTGCCACCTCAGGAATTCTCGCTCTCCCCAGATGCTAACTCACCATTTGCCCCCCCCCCCTTTGCCTCTGTGGCCTGGTCACTTCCCCCTTTAGATGGGGCGGCAATCCGCCTATAAATAAGCCCCGCAAAGAAAGCGAAGAGATCAGAAGTCGATACGCCAGAGGAGGATTAGTCCGTGAAGATCGATCCATCGGCCAGACAAGAAGATTATTAGTAGTCGATTCGCCAGAAGAAAGATTAGTTCATGAAGATCGATCTTTCAGCCAGACAAGAAGATTAGAAGTCGATACGCCAGAAGAAGGGTTAGTTCATGAAGATCGATCCTTCAGCCATACAAGACTATTTCCGTGATAAACGATAGGATCAGATTGAGAAAATCGATCCCCCCTTTTCAGGGCCGTATTAACCTAAATAGTCAAGCTTTATATCGGTGCCATACCGAAGAAGCCTTTTCAGTCTGCAAATAAGTCCGACTGAAGAAAAGCAAAGCCGCTCACACTCGAGCGACTCTCACATCTCAAGCTCCGTAAGAGTGAGAGGAGAAGAACCCAGCCCCAACGAGCTCCCGTTCTTTAATTACGTTGAAGAATCAGCCCCCGTCGCAGGCGACAAGCAATACCTCCTTGACGAAAATTTAACCAGTGGCCTCAACATTTCAAAGCGAGAGATAAGTCCTCTAGCGACATCCGGCAATCCCTAATACCTACCTGTAAATTAACAATAACATTTATATCTCTATTGCGATAGTAGAAGTTTAGTACGTCCCAAGTTTTAAAGGAGAGTAGAAACCCTTGTTCTTGAACCTAGGTCATATGTGTTTGTAGACGAGAGTACGTTAATTTAATGTTTAACGCTAATCAAATAGAGTCGCGACAAAAAAAATACTAATCGGCAATTGGTATGCTTACGGGAAGCCTATTTGTTTATTTTTTGTCATTGAAAGATCTTTGATGCCAAAGATAGAAATGGGTTAACTGTTGGTTTGTAATATTTAAGTGTTTAATTTAAAATACATGTTTATTTTGGTAGATTCTGGTGTTTCCTCTTATCCTTATGTGTTTAAAAATAGCTCTTCCTTAAGAACTAAACCACTAAATTAGCACTCTTAGAACAAAGCCTACTTCATCATAGAAGTAACTCACGCCCCTTAAAGCATACCGTTACTAAAAGGGTGTCAAAGAGTATAGTGATCAAAACCAAGGGTCATTCTACGACAGTCCGCCAGCTAACGTTCCCACGCCTCTCCTTATGTGGCTCGATTCTCTCGCTTTCTCCGCAGAGGGCAACTTTAACGTATATTCCGCCTGGCCCTCCGTGTGGCTTTATGTTGTAATTCCTCTACAGTCAGACATTTCCGCTATAACAAAACGGCACAACAAAGTTTTTAAATTTTTCTTTTGGCCAGGCGCGGCCAAAGAAATTATCGACTTCTGCAAGTCCTGTGACCTTTACAAGAAGGTCACCTCCAAAGGGCGTGTAGCCCTCACCCTCTTCAAAAGACCCTGAGAGTGGCAGTGCCCTTCGCCCGGGTCTCAATCGATCTAATAGGCCCCATTCATCCCCGGTCAAGCGAGGGACACATCTATACCGTTGAACCCTTGTGTCTGGTCCAAACGGTGTGAATAGAAACAGACGATGAGTATCCCTGCCGTCTCTTCCTCCCCCCAAGCTCCAACTCCGACTTGAACGTAAACCCCAATCTCGCCCTTAATGAGAGGGCTCAATTGCTTGCCTTATTGGAAGGCTTTCCCATGTCATTCTATCGTCGTTTTGTGCCGAATTTTGCTGCCATAGCCTCGCCCCTTAACGACATGTTTAAGAGAATGGCCCACGATCCAGTCAATTCGACCCCTTTCGCCGAAGATCGCTTCCACCAGTTAAAGGACAAACTAATCTCTGTCCCTATTTTGAGATTACCGAATCCTAATAAAACATTCGGGGCTCGTACCGAGGACTCTCAGGATGGCCTAGGTTGTGCTCTCGTCCAATATGATGACGATGGAGTGGGATATCATGTAGGATATGCTAGTAGGAAGCTGTTCCATCGAGAAAAGGCGTATGCCACCACAGAGCTCGAAGCGTTAGTCATAGTGTGGTCTATTCGTAAGTTAAGGATATATTTCATAAGGAAAGAATTTATTGTCGAAAGTGATTACAAAGCCCTGGCGTACCTAAAAAACTGCAAGAGCCAAAATGGACGTTTAATGCGTTGGAGCCTACTACTCATGGAGTACCAATTTCGGATCCTGTATTTTAAAGGCACCGATAACTGCCTAGCCGATAGCTTGAGTAGGAATTCAATAGAAGACCCCCTCCAACAACCTGAGTGTATAGTAAAATTCTTGTTTGATTCATTTTGTAAATAGCTGTTTACTTTCTTTTTTTTTTGCCTTGTTGATGTTGTGTGTGCGTATGTATAAATTAAGTTATCTGTGGTTGCACATATGTAAATCCCGTGTAGTGTTATATGTTTTTTTTCTCTGTTGGTAAACGTTACAATTGTAGCTTATAGGTTCCCCTCTTGATGAAATTAGTTGTAGACATTTTTTTCGCTCCAAAGTGTTCTGTGCTGTAAAAATGTCTCTGGATAAGGAGGAGTGAAGAGGGACCCACTAAAATAGTAGTATTTCCCCAAATCCTAAAATATTACTTCTGGAGAGAAAGAGAGCTTGAAGGCGCCAAGTGAAGAACAGGATGATATGATACCATGCAGGCCATTCCACAACTTAGGGTCAACTGCAGAGAAGGCACGATCACCCATGCAGCAGAGACAAGTGCGTGGAAGCGAAAATAGGATGGCACTTGCCGAGGGAAGGGCTCTTCGTTGTCCGGACACAGCCAGAGAGGGAGATAGGTAAGGGGGGAGTTTAAGACATTACATCCGATAAGGAGGACTTTAGAGGTAAATTTAATGGTCAGGCACTACATTTCGCGGAACAGGGTTGTGCCACGATGGAACCCTCCTCGACGGAGGAAAATTTGAGCCGCAAAGTTCTGGGTTAATTAAAAGCGACGAATTGTAGTGTTGGAAGCTCCTCTGAGAAGAAAGAGTATTACAGTAATCAAGGCGTGGATGCCTCTCTCGAAACTGTTTCGGTCAAAGTGTGACCGGATACGACTAGCAACACAAAATTCAGATAGGCCTAAAAATTAGATTGAAATTAAATTTTCTGCAAAAACGGTTGAGGTAATTTTGAATGAAATGAGCGCACGCATTTGGGGCAGGGGCGTTTTTTCATCACCAAATAAAAAAAAATCACTTTCTTCGTTATAATACACCATCTCCACCATCAAAATATTACTCTTTGGACGCTATTACAACGATTCGAAGAAGTATGACAGGATTTAGTAGCTTAATTAAAAGACTTGCGCCTCCATTATTCAAAATTACCTTTTAAAAAAGATACTTCGTTATGAATATCGAACCGAACTAAATAGATTACCCATTTTAAACTGAAGATTGAAGATCGTTTGCCTGTCAGCTAATGACATGGTGACCAATTTAGCTAAGTTAAACTTTCTTTTGGTTCTTTTGGCTTTTAAACAGTGATTTACAATAAACTATTTATGGCATTTTTAAATAGAAGTGGTTCAAACGGTCTAGTCAACTAAAGTTTATAATAATCTTCTTGTTACAATAGTGTATTAGGAGTATTCTATGGCGGAGTGTTTATCACGCTTTATAAAATCACAAAAAAATCAATATTTAAACTCAATTCTGCAACTCAAGAATTCTTTCATGACGCCATCTTGAAATGCCATGAGACGGCCTAATTAACACTCGCTCATTTTGTGTCAGTATAAATCGAAGTTTATTAACGTCCTTTTTGAATATATAATTATATTAAACCTGTTTAAATACCGTACTACCCCTAACCTTCTGTATCGTTGTTCGGGTAAGAACAAGTAACTAATATTAAGATTAAAATGTGGGGGTTTTTTACGTTTTGAGCAACGATTTATAAGGTTAGGCGTCACAGGTTATTTAAGCATGATAAATCATTCGTAATTTTACGGATTAACACCAACAAATCGGGTAACGATAATGAGTTTAAGTTCTGAGCAGCGATTTATAGTGAGAAAGGTGACAAGTTACCTAAGTAGGTTTAGTTTTGATCATTCTACAGATTAACTCCGCAAACTCGCCAATAGATCCTGTTACTACCCAAAACCTTCTACATCGTTGTTCGGAAAATAAAAAAAAACTAATATTGACCTTATAAAGAAATGCCTGAGAATAAATTAGGCGGTGTCATGGCATTTCAAGATGGCGTCATGGAATAATACTTGAGTTGCAGAATTGAGTTTAAATATTGATTTTTTTGTGACTATCAACCGTGATAGGCTTTCTCCGCCATCGAAACATTCCTCCTAGAATACTATTAAAATGATGTAGAGAAGTATTACAGGCCAAAACGCGTGCGACACATTACTTAAAATTACCTTATTTCTGTATAAACATGTCGATCGATCGCTTGATTAACTATAATATTGAACAAACGTTAGTATTCAACTTTTCATTTAATTTAATTCCTAAGCCTGAGTTTTTATTTTAAATTTCAGGTTATTTAATTTAATTTCTAAAACTGATTATTTTGTTTTCATTTCAAATTATTTAATTTAAATTAGTTAATCAAACTAAACAGAATTATGTTAGAAATTAGTGATTTTAAGAGGTTGTTTATGTTATCATTTCTTGTATATCTAAATAAAATTCCTATTGATATATATTCTATTAATAGAATATTTATATATCCATTTATAGACCTATCACGAATTTACAGGCAAAGTGAAATTATTTTAATGCATAATATATTTTGGTGAAGAGTAAATCTTCTAATTTAAATTCAAATTTTCAAATCTAAATCTCTTTTCTTTCAAGGGTAGTGAAAAGCTTGATACAAAGATCAGTACTCAGAACCCTTTGAAAGCATTAGGCGAAGAACAGCATCATACGCACGGTTGCCAATTTAGATGTGTTTGGATATAATTTTATTTCTTAGATGTTGTTTTGGATGATTTTGGTATTGCTTTTCAAATCATTTATACAGGAAAAACTGAAGTTGCAACTACCCTATTATTACAGTTGGCATCCCTGTTATATATGTTGCTGAAGATGACCTCACTTTTTCAGTCAGTAATTTTATGAAATCTTGTAGAGTGCATTTTATTATTTATCACCTACAAATAGTGCAAAACATTTATTTTGTAAAGTCCTCAACCCTTAAAAATGTCCAAATAATATAGCCAAAAATTTAGAAAAAAATGGTTTCAAGATCAAATTCTGGTGTGTATATGCAGTATAAAAGTAACCTTTTACACCGCACTTTCAACAGACTGACTCCTGCACGGTCAGGTGACCAGTCTTGTATGTTGTGTTGGCGCTCCATTTAGTGGGTGGGTGTTTGGGTACCCACGACCTTAATGACCTGGTTGAGCAATGTATTTGTGTGAGTCTCGTCTTGTAGCGTGATTGAAGCCCGGGACTTGTGTCTGTTGTAGTAAAGGTCCAGGACTATTTTTACTCCGTGCTTTTCTTTTGGGCTTCGAGTATTTCCTCCGTAGTGAATCCCAGCTAGAGGGGGCTGGTGCGGTGTATTCTTATTTGATTGAACGTTCTTGTGTCCGGCAGTATGGTGTAGTGGTTTTTGGATTTGAGGCAGTCGTGGTGTGCGTGTATGTGAAAGGACTTGGCATCATTTTTTGACCTGAATAACAGAGTCTGCCCAGTAAGTGTTTGTTATATTTGTTATAGGGGTGTCCAGGGTGCGTGAAAGTGTTAAAATTTCCGCATTTGTGATCGTGGGCTTGGTATTTGTTGTGTGTCGAAGGCGTACGGTGTTCTCGCTGCCCATCTTAGTATACTTGTCCGGAGAGATATTCGTGATTCTATGAAGGTGTGTCCCCGCCCCAACGCTTGGCGCGTCACGTGGGATTTGACAGGTAGAGGATGAATGATGAGTATGGACCTGGGTGGGCTCCTCAGAGGGTGCAAAAGCATGGCTGACTAGATGATAGGAAGGGATCGAATCAACGATCCCAACTTGAGGGTGCCGCCCCCTCGGACGGGTTTTGGTTATTCAGAGTTACCTCCGACATGCATAGCGACGGGTGCAATTTCCTCTATGGTCTTGGACGGAATTACCGCGGGTAATTGTTACTCCTTCCCCACAGTTCGTAACTCTGGCCGATATCCAGTTGGCTTTTTAACCTAGGGTTACACAGTGGGCTAGACCGTAAATCTCCTTTTCCTGAGGCATGCAATTATGTCATGTAAATAAAAGGCATAGTTGCATCAAGGCTGTGTGAAGAGTCTCATCCACGGTGCGCGCCCATAGGCGAGGGGAGGGGAAGCTGGGTATTTTAAGCCATCATTTTTTGGAGATGGCTCAATCGTAATAATCTCTCTGGTGGGGGATGGGCAGGAAGGAGCTAGTGTCTGCATAGTCAGGAATGCATCATTCATGATGCTCTTGCGGGTGGTCATGGATCGCATTGCCATCGCAATATAAAGTCTTGCGTGTAGTGCGGTGTATATGGGGTCTCTGGCGAGTTTCCCGAGTTGTTTTGTGAATCTAGTGTGATCGTATGTGTTGAGTGGTGTTAATTTGAGGTCGTGTACTGTGGACATTCTCGCGTACACGGGAGAGCGGCGAGCGCGCTTCAGAGCAGAGTCCTGAATACGCTGAGCCTTCTTCTGCCACGTGACACTCGCACCTACGAGTGACAGTGGGGCGTAAGTGAGAAGAGGTCACACGAGTGTTTTATATAAGTGTAACTGTAGTTTCTTGCTCGCAGGGTAGTTCCTGCGCAGCATTTTGTTTGTGCGTGCGGCTCTTGCTTGTATTATGTGCTGGTGTATATTGAACCTAAGGGACTTGTCAAAAGTTACCCCAAAGACTTTGGTCTGTTGTGTGTAGTCGAGCCTTGTTGGGTTTATAAGGTTCCTGCCTGCTGTGTGTGAGAAAAGTTGTAGGTTATGCATGTAGTGATCTCTTGCGCCGAAGAATGTCATCTGTGTCTTCTGAGGATTCGTGGGTATCAGCCATTTATCCTCGTATTCTGTCTTTAAGTCTCGTATCATTTGTGCGTGGTGCGCGATCTCGTCTGATTCCCAGTCGCTGACCAGAATGGTCTCGTCATCGGCGTAGGAAACTGTGTAGGTATGAAGGCAGTTTTCGGGTGGGCGTGGGGTGTCGTTTGTGTACATGATGTAAAGAGGGGGTGAAGTATGCTTCCTAGGGGAACACTTGAGCGTGGTGTGAAAGGTTGTGATAGAGGATTGTTGTATTTTATGCGGCATCTCCGTTCAGTGAGGTAGTGCGAGAGGAGCCTTCTGGTGCGGAGAGGTAACTCCGTATTGTTGGCGAGTTTCCAACGCAGTCCATCGTGCCGCACCTTATCAAAGACCTTCTCCACGTCCTTGCTGATGGAGAGTGGCTTTTGCAGTATCTGGCGGTTTTTTTATTCTGTCGTGAACGATGGTCACAACCACCCGAGTAGACCGCCCCTCCTCAACTCATATTGGTGGGAGGAGAACCAGTCCGTCTCTTCCATGTTGTCCCGTAGGCGACAGTTCATCATACGTTCGAGTACTTTGCATGGTACTCTGATAGAGCAATAGGCCTGTAATTGTTTGGGTGTTTGGGGTCTTTACTCATTTGGTGTATAAGTATGTTGTGAGAGACTTTGAATATTTGTGGGAAGTGGCCTGAGGCTAGTGAGCGCGTTGAATAGGTGTGTAAGTGTTGGGTATATGTTTGCGGGGTGGTTGTGTATTAATGATGCTGGTAGTCCGGAGGGGCCAGGTCGCGTTTTGGTGTTGTTTTAATATAGTCTTTTGTTTCCTCGACGATGATGCGAGTGGTCAGTTTAGATGTGTTGTCGAGCAGCTCCATTCGTATCAGAGGGCCGGGCCTTAGCTCGTGAGTGTGGGCACGACATCACTCCTGGACCTCTTTGAACTACTCTTGCGCGTGTGGTTTGGGTGGGTTGTGTGTGTGTGTATGTGTGTCTACAGTTTCCCAGTGGGAGATAAATGCGTCGAAGATAACGTTGGTGTATATGAGTGTTTGGTTATTTACTTGGAGGGTGATGGGTTTGGGTTGATCGTGGCCTAGCGTTCTTTTTACACAAGTGTCGTCCGCGATGCGGACGACCTCTCGCCACTGTCGGTTCCTATCTAGTTGCACGTACTCTAGGATGCAGGCAATTAGGTGAGTGATGTTGTGTTGTCGTGGGCCTCTGGTGTAGTGATTGTTGTACTATGTGATGAGTGTCTAACTGTATATGGAATATGTGAAGTGTTTTATACATGTGTAGGTCGCGTGCTGCGGTTATAGTGTTCAAGAGTGAGCACCAGTGGTCGTCGAACAGATCTGGATTGGTGTGGTCTAGTTCGAGGTTTTGTGGCGTGTTTTCTGTTATGTGTCTCTTGAACTCTTCCCAGTTCGTGTTTTTGGAGTCGAAGAGAGGTGGTGTGGTTAAGAGTATGGGAGATGTGAATATGATAAGGCATATCGGTATGTATTCAGAGAGTACGTGAGTACCCGGTGAGATGTGAGTGTAGAAGCATGTAGCATGGTCATTGCGGAAGACCACGTCCGGAGACGTGGTTCCTCCGCGAGTACCGAAGAATGTGGAGAAGGCCGTGGCGATGTATTCGCAGCGATAACGCGGCAGGGCACCGGCCAGGTACCTTCCTACATCATTCGTGGTATTAGAAAGCAGTGTTGGGTGGAAAGCATTGAGGTCCCCCGCAAAGAAGATAGGTAGGTTGTGGTTTGATAGAGCCCGGAGTGGGACTTCTATGTTTAATTGTAGGCGTGGTGGTCTGTTGTGCGTGGACACTAAGATGGGGCCACAGCTTGGTCGTACCTTGTAGGTTAGAAAAGAGTCATCGCGTGTTTGAATGAGGGGGGGGGGCTGTAGACTGGTCGAGTTCAAGAGTATTATGCCTAGGTGTGTATGTTTAGGACCTAGTGTGCAACGGTATGGCGAATACCGTGCCAACTGCGTACTTTTAGTTGTGTTGCGTTGGGGCGTCCTATTGACGTGGGCGGAGTGCGCGTGGGGCTGATTTAGCCGCGACCGTTCCCATCTCCTTGGGTTTTTCTCAGGAGGCGTGGGGAGCCTGTACCTTTACGCGTGTCGGCTGTGGGTGTTATTGGGCAGGCAGGCCGTGGGAGGGGAGGGGTGTTCTGCGCAGGGATGGTTAGAGAAAGTTGGAGAGTGTGTGGTGGTCGTGGATGGAGGGGTGGGGAAACTAGAGTCTGGGAGGGGGGACTTAGGAGCAGAGGAGGAGGTCGTAGAGCGAGTAGATGGAAGGGGGGGCTAGAGATAGTAGGGGAGGTGCAGATTATGATAGGGGGTGTCGGGAGAGTGAGGAAGTTAGGACGGCGGAGAAGGAAGGGTGGAAGGAGGAAAGAAGGGATTAGCAGGGAAGGAGTTGGTCGGCTTTACGCGTGGTTGTGTCTGTGTTTGTGGGTGGGGGGGAGGGGTCGTGGTGAAGTTTTTTGGTTTAATGCGGGGTGTTGTGGTGTGTGTGGAGGTCTTGGAGAACGAGGGGGTGGGGGTTATGGTGTCAGTGGGAGAGATGTTGGAGGCTGTAAGAGCGTGGGTGGGGGGCGGTAGGAGGTGGAGGGCATTAGGGAGGGAGTTGATGCCGAAGGAGTGCTGGTGGTCGGAGAGAGTCTAGGTATAGAGGAGGAAGTAGTGGTAGCAGTGGAGGCGGTTGGAAGATAGGTGGGAGCAGTGAGAAGAGGGGCTGGTAATGAGGGTACAGTGATGAGAGGGGCAGGGACAGAAGGGCGGGAGAAGGCAGGAGCGTGGCAAGGGTGGGCGACGGGGTGTGAGATATCGATGGGTCCAGGGGGAAGGTGTTCGTGCCCACCGGAGTGGGGAGGAGTGCAGGTCTCCTCTGTGTGTGCTCGTTTATTAGACCGTGCGAGCCGAATCGTGTGTTTAGTATCTTTGAGTATAGTCGGGGGTCACCCCTCAACATGTCTTTTGCCCCTGTTGAGAGCAAGGCGGCCAGGTGTAGCTTTAGGTGTGTGATCTCGTTGGGTGTGTGGTGTGGAGTAGGGGTAGTTGTGTGGTGTGGGGTAGGGGTACGTGTCGGGATTAGTGGGGGTCTCTGGGTGTAAGGTGATTAGGTGGGGGCGGGTGTCGGAATATGTGGGTGAGTATGAGTTGCTGTTGGGATTTGGTGGTTCTGGGGTAGGAAAGAGAGAGGTGTGGACACCGTTGCGCCGGCAGCAGCAGCGAATTTTCTTGTGATAGTAGGAGTGGCGGAGGTGGAGTGTGTGGTTGTGTTGGTGGGTTGAGAACGCCGTATAGCCGCTACGGCGTCAGATCGGGCCTTAGTTAGGTAAGGGCATTTTGGGTTGACGGCGACATGGTCGCCACGCAGTTTGTGCAGAGGGATGTGGTGGCTGTGCAGGTGGTGTAGTGGTGGCCCACTACACTGCATTTGGAGCAGACCAGATTTGCTTGGCAATCACGTGTAGAGTGTCTGGTTTTGTAACACCGGTGGCACTGTGTGGGTCTTATGTTTAGCTGTGCCTCGATGTAGTGTGGGTGCGTTAGAGTACCGCCGACCTTAATACCTTGGTCAGGCAGCAGTGTTTTGTTATGTTCGTCGGACAGTGTGATTACTACTCATTGTTTCGTGCGGTTGTAATAGAGATCTGTGATGACCTCCTTCCCATACTTCTCTCTGTGGTGTGTGCGGAGGTCATCAGTGGTAAAAGCCAACCATAGGGGGTTGGTCTTAGTGATACGTATTTGGTGGGGTTTTTTCGTACACAGTCGGCTAATTTTGTCTGGAGGTGTTGTGCGGCGAGTGTGTCCGATGCAGGGTTCGTCAAATTTGACTGCGTCCTCCTGTGAGCGGAAGACGAGTTTGTGGCCTGTGTGTGTCTTTATTATGTTTGTGATGGGGGTGTCGTGTGTAGCGGCTAGGTTGAGAAGTGTATGTTCATTGTTGGTGGTGGGTTTCTCAGGAGTGGGTGTTTTATCTGTTATGTGGATGAATGTGAGTGAGGACGTGTTACATGCTATTGATTTCGGTTTTAACTTACCTTTCCTTTTTCTTTATTTGAAGTCCCCCGCCCCGCCGATAACGACTCCTTGTAAATGACTCGGATGTGATGATGATTAGTGAGTGAGTATGAATCTGGTTGAGCTCCTCAGAGTGTGTTAAAACATGGCGGACTTAGTAATGACTGAAGCCCGAATCAACTGACTCCAGTCGGGGTGCCGCCCCCTCTATTGGGTTTTGAGTATTTCTCAGTTACGTCCGACTTCTCACAGAAATGGTGGTATCTCCCTCTGTGGTCTTTAACGGTGCAGCAGGGTAGGATATTAATCCTCCCCGCGTTAGTAACTGAGTCCCAATCCAGGTTTGCTCCTTCCTTTGGGTTCCGTAGCGGGCTAATCCCCAGCCATTCTTTCCCCAAAGTTTCTAATTATGCCTTTTCTAAGTAGAAGGGCATAGTTGCAACGGAGCTCTATGTGTAGAGTCATATTCACGGAGCCAAGCCACGGCGGGGAAGGGATGGGGAGGGTTTAGTACGTCATATCACTATGACGAGCCAGGAAAATAAAGAATTTTTATTCAAGGGAGTAGGGGGAGCGCGGGGCTTTTCTGAATGTCGTCTGTTAGCCACAGGAGGTCTCTCCAATCAGACTAAGCACGCATCTATATTGGGTGCAGCGACGTCGAAAAAGTTATTTGCGCTAAGTTTTCACGTACTCGCGTATTCCCACCCCCCTTAAACTTTACCTCATTTATCAGCGAAACACTTTATAGGGCGTAAAGAGAGAGAAAGTTCTACCACACATCTTCATCTGATCTGATCTGTTCTGTATCTGATGCGAGGAAGTATTACAGGCATTATTTGCCCCAAATGCGTGCAACAAATTTCTTCAAAATTATCTTCTGTATAAATATGCCAATCGATCACTGGATTAATCATAATATTTGAAAGACGATATAATTCAACTTTTCATTTAATTTAAGTTAAAAAAAACACCTTAAAACAATTAACTTATATAACCCACAACAGCACGGATTCAGGAGCAAGAGAGGGAGGAAAACCACGCTGGCAGTAATAACTATAAAAATTGCCATCGAAACAGCGCAGGGCAACAGAGTGACGTCGTACTCCGCGACGTTGCCAAAGCTTTCGGTAAGGTATGGACCTCCGGTTTACAAGCTTAAATCAGCGCCCTCTACATGGATACCAACCTAACCAGAATATTATGCCACTAGCTAACTAGAAGAAAAGCCATTCTGCAGCAAACTAGCTAAATGGGTGATGCATTCGCTCTACGGGCGGGGGTGTCACAAGGAGGGTGGCTCTCCCCAACCTTATATACCATATATACCAATGATCTACCCCAACCAACGGATGAATGTGCGATGTATATCCAATTAGCGGATGACATCACACAAATAATCACAAGCAATAGACAAAACCCAAGAGACATCGCCCAAAGAACAGCGAGGGAAATAAAAAAAACATAAACGATTTCGAAAAAAGGAATAAAATTAAAACCAATATAAATAAATTTAGAATCATCCCAATCAATAGAAGAAATCCAGCCACAATTCGAGTCGAAAGGGAAGGATACCACTATAACACGGAAGGTTGAGTCCTCGGACTCAACTTACGACGAATGGGTATATCTCACACCTGGCAAAAAAGGTAAATGAAGCTAAAGCAACAATGTCATCCCTGCTACGCTTTCATAACCTTTCAAATAACAACAAAAGAAAATTATATACAGCCCTCGTCCGTTCTAACCTACTATATCCAATCATACCAACTCACATTCTGAGTAAAAATCAGCTCCAAAAGGCCCAAAGGGTACAAACTGGACAACAAGGTTTATCGAAAATAAAAAAAACACAGGACCGAATACTATCCGAGGACCTGCACAGAAGAACCAATCTCAAACCCATTACTACAGTACTCCACGAGCGAGCCCCCAAAATCTGGGAAAAGTTAAATGTAACTTTAACACAGGAAGAATTCAATAAGATGATCATTCCAAACAACGAAATTCGCAGGATAAAATACAGGATAAGATTGGGCGGAAGCAAAAAAAAAAACAACGTTTAATGTCAACCCAATTTATAAATAACCACACAAAGTGACCAACCTAACAAAGAATTACCGATATAGACAACAAACTAAGAGTTCCACACTAAAGAGAACACGAATAGAAAAGAACAATAAGAAAAACAAAGAAGGAAATATAAAGAATATATAAATATAGTACTACAAAACCACTGAAAAGTGCAAAAATCAAATCAAAATAAATATAAAAATCATAATTTAATATATATATATATATATATATATATATATATATATATATATATATATATATATATATATATATATATATATATATATATATAGAAAGAGCTCATATGGGAAACTGATAACAAAGGCTCGAATGCTAAACTACAAACCTTATATAACTAAAAAATAATATTAAATAAAATACAATGCAAAACGAAAGCATTTGCCAGGCAACCTGGCACAATTCACCATATCATTATCATGTTCACCAAATCACCGCCATATATCATCTGACCATCATAACCATCTCATAAACACACATACACACACACCACAATATCTCTACCTTTCTATCTCTCTTCTACACCTTCACCTCTTATATGATCCCGATCCCAATCCCTGTTTTAGATAAAATGAAGGAAAAACCAGCAAAGGAGAAGATCAAGATTAAAAATGAGAGAGGGATACTAATTGTGGACGGAAGCGAAATAGAAACGCTTTTAGAATCAGCGAAGAAGAAAATGAAAATTTCGACACTGATTTTGAGAACGTAATTGTCGAAGAACTCAACCAGATCACGGCCAGGAGCCAACACTATGATTCTGTTGACATAACGAGAAACAATAATGAGGGAAATGATGCTACATTATCCGTACAAGAACTAAAAGATAGCATGAACAGCTTCAAACAAACGGCGCCGGAAGTCTCAGGACTCACAAAGAGAAACTACACAGAAGCGACCAATAACATCTTGGAGGGATTGAAGAACTTATTCAATACTTGCCTTAATACAGACAACTATCCTAAAGACTTAAAAGTATCAAAAATGATTTTTAGCCTAAAGTAAGGAAAATCTCCACACATGGTTGAAAATTATAGACCAATATATCTGCTTGACTTCATCGGGAAAGTATATGAAAAGATTCTACAGAAGAAACTTGATCATCATCTGGTGGAGAACGACCTGTACAACGAGTGCCAATTCGGATTCCGGAAGAACAGGAGCACGGATATGGCGCTCTGTTTAATTATGGAGAAAATAGCCAAGGTCAAAGGCGAAAAGAGGAGTGTGGACATAGTATGTAGTGACGTGTCCAAAGCGTTCGACAAAGTATGGCAGAAGGTATACAATATAATATACTTCGGCTCGGATTAAGCAGTCAGCTGGAAAGGTTGCTATGTAACTATGTAGCTGATAGATACGCGTATATAGACACGGGTAATCACTAAGGGTAACCCTTTAAGCTGGAGGCTGGAGTTCCCCAGGGCGATTGCCTAAGTCCGTTATTATACGCTGTTTATACAGCGAACATCCCTCATCCAATGATGGAGGGATGTATGAACATACAATTTGCGGATGATATCACCCAAGTTGTGGTGTCTCCATACAGGCACGCTCAATTCCAAGCAAGAGCGACGGCGGAAGAAATTCCAAGAAAATAGTTCCCATATACAGAAGAAAAGTAGCAGACATCAACGTACACAATGTAAAATATGGATAGAGTAACGACTGTAAAGTACTAGGCTTGTCAACAACGAAATCCGGTTACACGAAACATGTAGCCGAGAGAATACAGGAAGCAAATAGAGGACTAGTGCGACTGTATATATTTAGAAATTTAAGTCAAGAGAAGATTTACAATGCAATTATCCAACCAACACTGATCTATCCAGCAATCGCAATGTGTACGTTGTCACGAACTAAACTGCTCGAACTACAAAGAGTCCAGAACAAAGCAATGTACCTAGTAACAAATACAAGAAGGGCAGAGAGAAGAAGGATAGAAGAACTACATAGAGAAGCCAACGTCGAGCCCTTAAACAGGATAATCATGAAGAGAGCAAAAGGAGTCATCGAGAGGATACATGACGAAATTAGAGACGAACTTTCAACGCAAATAAAACTAGGAATAGACTGGAGGCCTCACCGACTCTTCCCAAGCAGGGCGAGAATTGAAAATGAGGACGAGGAAGAAGAAGGCATCTACACTTAGCGGGAAAGATACATCACCGGATTTGACAACAGATAGAGAGATACAGCAAAGCGACGAAGGAAAGGACAACAAAACCGTTGAGGAACAGCAAATGTGAAAGCAAAAAGATAAAAGGGAAAACATACATGCAAGAATAGTCAGTTAGAATACAACATAACATGCGAGAAAAACAAACTAATTCTATATAAAAACAAACACACACTGATAACGGTTTAAACGCCAACTATAAGTACTAGGTAACAAAAACGTAAAGCACCGACACCTGGATCTCAGATAATTCCTCTATAACTATAATCCCAACTTCTAACTAATTAAAATGGACAGAGATTAGCTTGAACCTTCAAGCATCTTGCGGCTCACCGCACGCCTCTAACTTTTTTCCATTCCTCACTAACTTTTGGTTACTGTCTTTCTTAACGGGCTCTACAAATATACGTGGGTGGGTGATCCACATCGTGGTATTAGCACCGCGTATTAGATGTAGGGTCAAGACCACCTAGGTCATCTGTTTGATCTTCTACTAGTTTCTTGCTATATGTACTATCGCTCCTTTTCCTCTTCCTCTCTCTGCCCTCATCCTCTTTCCCCTGTTACCCTCTCACCAGTGCCGCAAGGCACAGGGAATGGGGAAAGAGGGAATAGGGGGAGTCCGGGCTCTCTCGCCCCTTCTCCTCACTTTTGGTCCGACAGTGGGCCAGAAGAGAGCTACAAGGAGCTACAAGGATAAAAAGTACCCTAGAAGACCTTACGGTCTATTCAGAGAGGGTACCTTTGGACTAGCCATCGAGGAGGTACAGTTCTTCTCAACGGCTTACGTGCCTAAACGGCCACATCTCAAGATTTTGTCCAGTCTTGACTTGAACTGATCAACAGAATTGCTGTTGACAACTTCCACTGGAAGTGCGTTCCAGCTACCACAGATGCTCTATGTGAAAAATTTTCCACATAGATCGCGGTGGTAACGCTTCAGCTCAAGTTGGTAGCCGTGATTTCTAGTTCTGCCCTCACTAAGTTGGAAGACATCAGTGTAGTCTACATTGTCGAAGCCTCGAAGTATTTTAAACACTTCAATAGGCTGACCACGCAGTCCCTTGGTCTCCAACGAGAACAGATCTAGCTCCCTTAATCTATCATCGTAACTTTTGTCTGATAGATGGAATCAGTTTGGTTGCCCTGGCTTGCACACGTTCCAATCTCGCAATATCCTTTCGAAACGAATGACTCCAAAATTGTACGACATACTGCAGATGCGGTCGGACAAGTCCATTGTAAAAACAGAGTACTATTTCCTTGTTTCGATATCCAAACTGTCGCTTTATATATCCTAACATCCTTTGGGCCTTTTTCTCCGCCTCTATGCACTGTTTCGAGAAATTGAGGTCAATAGTGATTGTTACACCTAAGTCTTTCTCGGTATCACTGCGTTCGAGAGCAGTGCCCTAAGGATATAGGGTGATTGGGGGTTTCGGTGGCCGAAATTCATTACTTTGCATTTGTTCACGTTAAAAGTCATTTTCCACGTGTCCGACCACTTCCCAATCTTCCGGAGATCTTCTTGTAGGCGGGCAGTGTTTCCTTCCTTTGTAAGGTTTATACCAAGCTTGGTATCGTCGGCCAATTTAGAAATCTTCGCAACTATGTCACCATCTATGTCGTTAACATAGATGATGA
The DNA here is from genome assembly GCA_963969495.1 of Ceratothoa steindachneri. Lineage (NCBI taxonomy): Eukaryota > Metazoa > Arthropoda > Malacostraca > Isopoda > Cymothoidae > Ceratothoa > Ceratothoa steindachneri. The sequence continues at coordinate 110,737,435 of OZ018333.1, forward strand.
AAAGTAGTGGTTCCGGGACATAACCTTGGGGTACACCGCTGGTGACGGGCATCCACTTAGAAGCCTGTCCATTCACCACCACCCGTTGCCGTCTGCCGCTTAACCAGTTCTCTATCCAACCTGCTACCTTTCCATCTATTTCCAGCGCACGCACTTTCCGGAGAAGGTGGCAGTGTGGTACCTTATCGAAGGCTTTTTGAAAGTCTAAGTAGATAACATCCACTACCTTATCCCGATCATGCTCACTGAAAACGAAGTGGAAGAATTCCACAAGGTTCGTTAAGCATGACCGTTGCCCTCGGAAACCGTGCTGGAAACTCTTCGGTAGCTGGCTTGACTCTAAATATGACGTTATTTTGTCCACCATGATGCTTTCCATGAGTTTACCGACTATTGAGGTTAAGCTAATAGGTTGGTAGTTTGATGGCTGGATAGGCTCTCCTTTCTTGAAGATAGGAGTCACCTCCGCTTCACGCCAGTCTCTAGGAATGCATCCAGTCCGGATTGACATGTTGAAGATTGTACTCAGATGTCGTAACACTTGATCGCGCACTTCTTTCAACACCTTGGATAGAAACCTGCCCGCCAGGGGACTTATTCGTCTTTAGTTCAGTGGACTTTTTTTTATTTCTCCTTGGGTTAAGTCCATTTCCTCCAGCTTTTCCCCCAAGTAAGAATCCGTGGGATGGGGTATGGGACCACACTCTTGGGTAAACACTGAAGAGAAGTAGTCGTTGAGAAGGTTAGCATTTTCCGCAACTGAGTGCTTTAATGCCCCCTCATCATTCACTAAAGGGCCAATCGTGCGATGGATTAGTTTACTGCTATTTACATAACCAAAGAACTCCTTGTGATTTTCCTTGCAAAGTCTCGCCACTCGGAGCTCCTCGGCCCGCTTTGCCGCCCTTATGCTGGACTTCACTCTCCTAGCTAGCCTACGGTACTCGTCAAATTCACCAGAGATCTTTGACTGCCGGTACACAGTTCTTTTCTCCCTCAGCAGTTGACCAATTTCTCGATTAAACCACTTTGGTTGAACGGAAAACCGACAAAGGTTTTTCAAAGGGATGAATCGCGAGTGAAGACTCATGAACGTAGTTTTGAATCTATTCCACGAATCTTGAACATCCTCGCACACTTCTAGCCTCGCATCAGTCAATCCAGCACGAAGACCTGAAAAGTCTGCTCTTTTCAAATCAAGTTTCCTCGATTTACTAGTCGCAGACTCTGAGAGGAGATGGGGCGGGATAGCTCTGGACGCACTAGCCTTTTACACTTTCTCACATCTTTTCTTATATTCTATTCTCTTCCTGTTTTAGATAGTTTAAGAGTTCTATGAGTAAACTACGCTAATTTACACATCTCTTACGCGATAAAAGAGGCAAAGAAAAGGGAAGACTGCATCGACGGCCAGCAACATTATTGACGGAAGAAAAATAATTTTTAGACAAGCAAGAAGAAAGCATGCTAGTGATACCCTAACACCAGGGCAAACTAGTAAACATTTTCACTCCCATGTAAACCTACCACACATTTCATCACTTTCATTAACTTTGAACTTCCTGTTTTAGATTTCTTCATTTTATTGCTCTTTGTTCGTGTGGTGCGTGTGCTTTTGGCATTAGATTATTCCGAGCTTTCCTCGGTTTCTGTATCTTCACTTTCTGTGTCGCCTTCTTGCTGTTTGTCTGCTTGAAGTCGTACACTTTTCTTTTTTGTTTGCTCTTTTACTGTCTTGATTGTATTTTCCGACATATTTAATTTGAAAAGTTTCGTTGAATCAACATTAGGAAATTTCATCTGTTTAAGTCCATTTTCTTTCAGCATGTTATTTAGATTTGAAGCATATGATCCTGGTTTAGCGATATTCATTACATGCGAATGTAAAATACACGTTAAAATCTTGATACTGAGCGAACCATCGATGTTTATTTGAGTCACTTGGCTTTGGGGCGTGGTTTTTGTGGCGGAAATGTAGGGTGGGTTGTTTTCTGGTTTCCGCTTTCTCAACTATTTCTCTTTCCTTCTTCTAATGATCTCTCATCGTCTGTGTCATGACATGACCAATGTTCTATCTGGGCCTGAGCAATTAATGCATTTTTTATTTGGGATCTGGCAATATTTCCACGAGTGTCTTCAAGGCTGCGTTCGGAACAGATTAATATATCCGTCGGTTTGTATAGGTCTTTATTTTGGAGAAGAGGGAATCTTCTTATATGAATTTATCGAATTAAATTATAATATGACGCCTTTAACAATTAATATTCGGCAGTGTACTCCTCTTATGACTATAAAAAAAGTTTGATATGAATGTTGGATTTTTTAACCTGCTTGAAGGCGCCAGGTGAATAACAGGATGATATGATACCATGCAGGCCATTCCACAACTTAGGGTCAACTGCAGAGAATGCACGATCTCCCATGCAGCAGAGACAAGTGCGAGGACGCGAAAACCGGTGGCATTTGCCGAGGGAAGGGCTCTTCGTTGTCCAGACACAACCAGTGAGGAAGATAGGTAAAGTCGTGTTCGGAGCTCCTCTAAGAAGAGTATTACAGTAATCAAGGCATGGATGCCTCTTTCGAAACTGTTTCGGTCAAAGTGTGACCGGATACGACTCGCAACATAAAATTCAGATAGGCCTAAAAATTAGATTGAAATTAAATTTTCTGCAAAAACGGTTGAGGTAATTTGGAGTGAGATGAGCGCACGCATTTTGTGCAGGGGGCGTTTTTTCATCACCAAATAAAAAAAAATCACTCTTCGGTATAACAAAATCTGGATAAAATATTGTTACTTTATAAGGTGTTATACACCATCTCCCCCATCAAAATATTACACCTTGGACGCTATTACAACGATTCGAAGAAGTATGACAGGATTTAGTAGCTTAATTAAAAGACTTGCGCCTCCATTGGACATTGGACATAATAAGTGAGAAATATAGTAGTAGAGGGTTTTAGTAGGAGAAATAGTGGGGAAAATAGGGAAAACTATAATAGGAAAGTGAAAACGAAAGGTAGAATGAAAGACAGATCCCTGGTGAAAGGGTATCACTGGCTTTCTTTGCGTTTTGGTTTTGTTTTTTTGATAGCATATTACTATACTATCTGATGAATGCGGTGGGCATTCGAGCCTTTGTATTAATACATTGTATCTTTACGTGGCTTTTGGAAGATTTTCATCTTCAATTCTGGGTGTTTTACACCTAGATTTGGATTTTTGATGTTGTTTTGTGTGTTTTTGGCGATATTTTCGCGCAAAAAATTGGGGAAGTGTTATTTAAAACCAAATTAAACAAGCGTTAATTCGGTGGCTAAACTCGTTTGGCTTTGTTCATGTTTTTGTGTTATGACTGGGGGTTATTTAGTATTTAAGTGAACTTAGGGTCGACGTTAAAGTCATTCGGTAGTCTACTGCTTTTGAAGCTAATTGGTCGTCTTAAGTTAGGTAAAATGTCGAAGTCGATGTGCTCCAGTACAAACTCGGGGGGGAGGTGCCGGTGCACCTTGTCCCAGATTTTGTTTGCTCTTAGGTGAAGCTCCACGTTTATGGGGGTCATCCCCAGTTCACCATGGAGTTCACTCTGCCTTCTCCCTTCTCTCCTTCGGGCTCCCGTGATGACATATACTGCCTTATTCTGGACTCTTTGCAGTTTAAGGACTTGGGTCTTGGAAACTACGTTTATAGGGATCGGGGGGTACAGGAGTTTTGAGCGAATGCACGCATTGTAGATCTTAAGTTTGTTGGAGGTACTCAGGTTTACGAATTTGAAAAATTCGCCCAAGTCCCTCCGTGCATTCTGTGTAGTTCTTGCTACATGGCTCCTATACCCACCGGTCGTAATTTGTAGTCCCAGAACCGTGCCCTCCGTGCGGTATGGGATGCGTGCACCCCCCACACGGATGTCTGCCAGAGTCCTTCGGAATAATGGAATTACACGGAACTTTTGGGCATTGGTGGATATCTTCCATCTTCTCTCGAAGGAGTTGATGTTTTCGATTTCCACTGCCGTACTTCGTGCCATGAAATTCGCATTCCGATAAGGCCCCGTACATATCATCGTTATATCATCCGCAAATTGGACGTATAAGGAACCCTCAGTCAAGGGTTGGGGAAGGTCTATAGTGTAGATGTTATAGAGCAGGGGAGAGATGCACCCGCCTTGGGGCACCCCCGCCTCGAGTTCGAACTCAGGGCCGCTGTAGTCTTTAATACTTAAAAACGCTCTCCTCTCCATCACATAGTCACAAAGAATCCTTTCAAGTATGGGATTGAGGCCTAGTTGAAGGATCTTATATTGTAGGCCTCTCCTCCATACCTTGTCAAAGGCCTTTTTGACATCGCGTAGCACCAGATTTGCATGGCGTTTCTCTGATTTTACTTTTGCCAACTTCTCGGTAATTACGGCTAGCGCCGTGTCTGTTCCTCGCTTCGCACGGAAGCCATGTTGTTGGATGTTATGAGAGTTATTTCTCTCGAGGAACATGTTTACCCTGTTGGCCAATATCTTCTCCAAGACTTTCCCTGAAAATTCTAGGAGAGATATGGGCCTGAAGTTAGCTGGACTGTCCGGTGGTTTACCGGCTTTTGGAATGAATATCATTTTCGCAACCTTCCAGTGGTCAGGGAAGTATCCCACGTTTAGGCATGCGTTCATGATATTCATGAGCCCCAGTAAGATATTGGGCGGGGCTCGAATAAAATTCTCCTTTGTCAGTCCTGTACGCCCCGGTGCTCGCTGTCGGAAGGATTTTAAGGTCATAGAGAGTTCCTCGGCAGTAATTCTACCGCCGAGTCCCTCCATTTCCCTGTTCTGTGATACGCAATGATGAGGATGCGTTCTATGTATTTGGTCATTCAGGTCGTTAATAATTTCGTTTTCGAAGTCCAAATCGAAGTCATCATTCTCTTCCGGGGAAATCTTAAAGATAGATGCCCAAAAGAGTCTGAATTCCTCTTCGATTCTTTCTACGTCAGAAATTTCAGTGTCGTCACGTATAAGTTTAACGGTCCTTGGTGGTTGTCCGCCTTTAAGTCGTTTTACCGTCTGCCAGAATGTACGTGAGTCAGTTTCTACATTCAGTCCGTCAATTAAATTATTCCAGAGTACACTCTGTTGGTCCCTTATAAGAGTCATTAGTTCGTCGCGTATGAGTCGTGTTTGTCGGTGTGTGTTAATGTTGGGGCCAGTGAGGTTCACTTCATCGATCCGTTCCTTATATTCCCTCGCGAGGGTTTTCATTCTAGGGGTCCATGAGGGGGCAGGGAGAGTTTTATACTTAACTCGGGGGATGGCTTCCTTGTCGGCTTTTACTAGTTTTTCATTTAATTTATCCAACTCCTCGTCAATTTCTTCAAGGGAGGCATCATTTAAGTGTTCTGGGTTATAATTTTCGAGGAGTTGATTATACTTATCCCAGTCGGCTCGAGCATAGCTCTTTCGCTCTGGGATAGGGATTTGAATGGGGGAGGTTGAGACTTTAATAAGGATAGCCTGGTGATCGCTGGGAATAGGGGGGCCCGGCTCAATGAAGTAATTATAAGGGAATATATTGCTGGTTAGCACAATATCAGGTTTTGTTGCTGACCTGTGAGTAATATATGTGGGGAAGTCTGGTCCAATTCTAGTCATAATGTTTCTATCAATAAGTGTCTCGAGATTCCTGCCTGCTGGGTTGGTCGACGTATAACCGGAGGCAGCGCTTCTTGCATTGAGGTCACCGGCAAAGAGAACGGTTCTGCCGTGACCACATAACTGCAAGAAGTTTGGGAGGGGCAAATACCCTCTCCTTGGGGGTTGGTACCCCGTTGCCAGGACCAGGGGTCCCACTGCCGTACGGACCTCCACAGCAAGGTAAGATTCGTCGAGTCCACTTATTGATCTGAAGTCAAGACCTCTTTTCACAGCTATGGCGCATCCGTCAAAACGTTCTCCGCTGTGATTTTTGGTCAAGACTTCGTAGGGAAAGATTTTTAACTGATTAGCGTCGTTTATTCCATGTTCAGAAATAAAGATAACGTCTGGGTCACTTTGTCTTAATACGTTTCCGTATAATATTTTTTTGTTTGTCCATCCGTCAGAGTTCAAATGTAAAATTTTTAAAGTCGTCATTTTGTAGTTCACTTAAGGGTTTTCGAGTGTAGTATGGTGTTTCAGGACTTTATTCTCTTACGAGTTTAGGTCCTTGTGGAGTGTTTGGGGGCGTTATGGTTTTTCCGGTGCGTTTTTTCCTGTATTCGCCGTCAGTTAGGGTGATAAAAGAGTCCGGAGTCAGTTTTTCCAGGCCTTGGAGTAAAGCCTCCTCGACCTGTTTTTCACTGAGTTCGTCCGAGGTGAACTCCCATTTGTATACTCCGGCTATTACGCCTTCGGATACGTCAAGGGCATCCATCTCCTTAGGAAAAGGGGACCTTTCGGCAGCGAATACCTTCAAGTTAATTTTTCTTGAATGGTATGCGTGCCTGGATTCCCTCTTACAAGAAGAGGACGATCTCGGGCGTCTCTGGGGCTGCGAGGTTTTCCGTGAGCGGGGCGAACGTGCCCCTCCCTCGGCTCTCGCAACTCCAGTCTCCGTACTCTCGTTATTCACTTTTTTTGTGGGTGTGGTTGCGTGGGTATTTTTGTTTTTTGCGGTTTCTTTGGGTTGTTTATGATCCGTGCGTGCTTTTGCAGCCTGGATCCTGGGGTCTCTGGAGGAAGCTGAGGTTGTGGCATTGCTGGGGGTTGGGAGATTCTGACAATTAGTCTCGCACTGGGGTTTGAGACTAATTTTCAGGATCTCTTCTGACCGCGGGTTCGAGGGGAACCACATACTCTCCATTCCATTATTGGTTAGCATCTTATTAAGCTCATCTGCAAAGCACCCCGGGGAGGAGAGATTCGCAATATGAGCATAATATATGCAACACATAATTTTAGTCGAGTTTTCGTTCTCGACGTGGAGATATGTGGGGTTCGCTTTAGACTCCGCTACCGCAGCTTTTGCGACCTTTGCATAAGTAGTATTAGCTTTCCTTTCTTCGTCGGTTCGTTTTTGAGCGGCTTTATTCTTTAGGATCTGTTTTTTGATGGGGCAGGCCATGGAGAGTGTCTTATGTTCCCCCGCGCAGTTCAGACACTTCATGGTGGTGCTTTTACAGCTCCTCCAGAAGTGGTTGTCCGAGGCGCAAATGGAACATAAAGTAGCATTCCCTTTGGGGCAGTTGGCTGTGGTGTGCTCCTCATACTTATAGCATTTGAAGCACATCTGGAGGTCGATAAACTCCTCACGTTCGATCTGCTCGGGGCAGATTCGAACGTTAAAGAGGAGCATACCGCACTCCGTAGCCTTAACCGCCATTGCCGAATCAGTGAACACTATCTTAAAGACATGCGTGTAATCCTTAAATTTAAGGATTTCCGCAATTTTAGCCCAGGGGTGGTTTTTTTCAACCTCAGCATGAATTTCTTCAATGCTGTGGCTGCCTACCCAAGGATCGAGGCGTCTAAGAATTATGCTGCGATGTGTTTTTATCTGTGGAGGCGTGTGGGGTCTTAGGTTAATCTTCTTCAACGACTCTGCCGCTTTTTGAGAGGTGAGGACCTCGCAGTCACTCTCCTTTTGGCAGATAGCCGAGTAGCCATTGTAAGTGTCGATGAGGCGTACTAAGGTTACCCCTAGCTCCCCATGGGTTATCGCGAAGACTTCTCCCCGATCTGGCTTGGGGCCATCGGAGAGAGTCCTCAGCGGTATCCGCCGAGTCTCCCTCATTTAAATCTCCATTTCCGCATGGGAGCTGGAGAAAATAAAGGAGTTACGAAGACTCGGGGTGCGTGGCTGTGTTTGTGTGTGTGAGTATGTGATATTTAACACCGGTGAGAAAGAATAGATAAAGGAAGTAATCCTTGTCCAAAACACAAAAAAAAGAAAAACCCGATCAAATATGGCACTTTACCTTTGGTGCAGGCGCTTTTCGAGGGCCTGCAGGTCTCCGGTCCACCACAAAGGGAGTCCGGGGTGGAAAATGGAGGGGGAGGGCGGAAACAAGTTCACCCTCGCTACCGACGCACGAAGCGAGCGAAAATTCACTTTTTACGTATAGGAACGCAATGACAAATTCGTACGTACGCCGATTCAAAACTCCCGTGTGAGCAATCACTAAAACTGCGCGAAAACACTATTCACAAAACGTAAGCGAAAACAAACTTAAGGTTGGCTTTTTCAAAAGTCACGAGTGAGAAGGGCACGACTAACTCAGGCGAGCAAAGCAGTCCTTGCGCCTCCATTATTCAAAATTACCTTTTAAAAAAGATACTTCGTTATGAATATCTAACCGAACTAAATAGATCAGCCATTTAAACTGAAGATTGAAGATCGTTTGCCTGACAGTTAATGACATGGTGGCCAATTTAGCTAAGTTAAACTTCATTTTGGTACTTTTGGCTTTTTAACAGTGATTTACAATAAAAAAGAAGCTATTTATGACAATTTTGAATAGAAGTGGTTCACACGGTTTAAGCAACTAAAACTTGTAATAATTCTTCGTATTTGTATAATAGTGTCTTAGGAGTAATAGGTCTATGGCGGAGTGATGGCACGCTTTATAAAGTCACAAAAAGTCAATATTTAAACTCAATTCTGCAACTCAAGAATTCTTCCATGACGCCATCTTGAAATGCCATGAGACGGCCTAATTATTGCTCGCTCATTTTTGTGTGAGTATAAATCGAAGTTTATTAACGTCCTTTTTGAATATATAATTATATTAAACCTGTTTAAATACCGTAATACCCCTAACCTTCTATATCGTTGGTCAGGTAAGAACAATAACTAATATTAAGATAAAAAGGGATATTTGGGGTTTTTTTACGTTTTGAGCAACGATTTATAAGGTTAGGGGTCACAGGTTATCTAAGCATGATAAATCATTCGTAATTTTACGGATTAACACCAACAAATTGGGTAACGATAATGCGTTTAAATTCTGAACAGCGATTTATAGTGAGAAAGGTGACAAGTTACCTAAGTAGGTTTAGTTTTGTAATTCTACAGAGTAACGCCGCAAAATCGCCAACAGATCCTGTTACTACCCAAAACCCTCTACATCGTTGATCGGAAAAATATAATAATAATATAGACCATATAAAGAAATGCGCGAGAGTCAAATAGGCGGTGGAATGTCATTTCAAGATGACGTCATGGAATAATTCTTGAGTTGCAGAATTGAGTTTAATATTGACTTTTTTGACTATCAACCGTGATAGGCTTTTTCCGCCATCGAAACATTCCTCCTAGAATAATACTATTAAAATGATGTAGAGAAGTATTACAGGCCAAAACGCGTGCGACTCATTACTTAAAATTACCTTATTTCTGTATAAACATGTCGATCGATCGCTTGATTAACTATAATATTGAACAGACGTTAGTATTCAACTTTTCATTTAATTTAATTCCTAAGCCTGAGTTTTTATTTTAAATTTCAGGTTATTTAATTTAATTTCTAAAACTGATTATTTTGTTTTCATTTCAAATTATTTAATTTAAATTAGTTAATCAAACTAAACAGAATTATGTTAGAAATTAGTGATTTTAGGAGGTTGTTTATGTTATTATTTCTTATATATCTAAATAAAATTCCTATTGATATATATTCTATTAATAGAATATTTATATATCCATTTATAGAGGTATCACGTATTTAAAAGCAGCTGGGGCCAGTCCATAGACCGACTGACGGGTTCAACACACCAGGAAGCAACAAGAAGCAGACGGACAAGCATCGAAGAGTCATCACCACTTCACCAGAGTTAATCGCCCAAGAATGTTACCATTTGGTAACTATTAACCGTGAGAGTAGAAGAAGAAGGTTGCCTCGTTTGTCTCATAAGAGCAGCTACGGTCTGATTGGAGATTCCTCCTGTTTCCGTGGCTCTCAAAAGAGACAGAAGCAAGCGTGGACGGGTTGATTGGAGATTCCTCCTGTTCCTGTCCTGCTTGTAAAGAGCATTTCTCTTCTCCCCTTTGCACCCGTGGCGCTGATGGGCGAACAAGAGTGACGCCACGATGCAAGGGTCGGCGTCCATATCCACCACGCCGATGTCTGCCAAGCGGACGCGGAATGGGTTAAGTCCACCCTCGCCGAACGAGACCTCCACGCCCAAGAGGACCGCCCGAACACTGGAGCCGGAGTTCTCACAGGCAGAGGAGGCCCCCAGCGATGATAGCGGTCGCCTCGTCATCGACGAGAGCCCCCAGACCGAGGAGGCCCAGCAGGAGAATGAGGCAGGCTGGGTAACAGTGTCTCATTCCCGACGAGGACCTCGGCACAAGTTTAAACTCGTGCACCAGAGCAACACTATCAGTGCCTACCAGGCTGTGACGGAGCTGGAGAGAACACACCCTGGCCTGCGGATAGTTATTCGCCCTACTCTCAACGGCGAATACGTCCTCACCCCGAAGGACGATGGGTCGGAGGCCATGCTGCGCCGCCTTGCCGAGGAGGGGGATCGAGTGATCCTGCTCGACCCCAGAGTGAAGAGGCACAAGTTGGTACTTCAACGGTATCCGACCACTCTGCCACTCCAGGCCGTCGAGGCTCACCCCCACGTGCTCTCGGCAACACGGCTCCTCGCACACAGAGACAAGGTCCCAACCAGGCAGATCCTTGTAGTGTACGAGGGGCCGCCACCACCCAAGCTGGACCTGGGCAGCTGGGGCCGCTACGCCCTGCGCCCCTACCAAGGTGAGCCTGTTCGATGCTACAAGTGCCAGCGCTTCGGGCATCTCCAGGCCATGTGCCAAAACTCCGTCAAGTGCGGCGTGTGCAGCCAAGCGCACCCGACGGAGGAGTGTATCGGTCGCCTCAAGGCCAGCGAGTCCACCACGGCACGGTGCCCCAACTGCACCAAGGGGCACCACGCTTGGAACACGAAGTGCCCCGAGCGACAGAAAAGGATGCCACGGGGTCACCGGCGGCGGCAGCAGCAGCAGCAGCAGATGGAACCACGTGCCCCCCCAACCCAAAGAAGAGAGCGTCGGTTCATTGCCGCGCCACCCCCAATCGGGTCGGCGTGGGTTAGCCATCAACCCGCGACTCTCGGCCTGCCCGGCACACGACTGGGGGGTACACAGGAGGGGGAGCGGCAAAGGCAGGGGCAACCACGTGGGCCTTCCCAGCAACAAGGCAACCGACGCCTTGTTCCAGCGCCACCACCAAACAGGCCGGCGTGGGCTTCCCACCCACCCCTTACCCCTCAACAGCCTGGCACAAGTCAGGTCGAGACAGGGGAAGAGGACAGGCAGGGAGCGAGAGAGGGTACTAGTAGCTGCACAGCCAGCAACTCCGCTCACACCTCCACCCAGCAACCCACCCCCTCTGTCCCCAAGCCACAGAGGAGGAAGGGACACAGGCGTCGGGCCCACCGCGCCCGCCCAGACGAGGAGCAGTCCACGGTGCTACCCAATGCCCAACCAGCGACAGGGTCTCAACGTGGACCCCCAGGTTATTGCGAGGGACTCAATGAGGAGGGCAGAGCCATCGTGGACGTCATCCTCGCGTGTGTCGTACAGCTGGTGAAGAAGCTGCTCGATCGCCGGCAGGGCACCGCAGCCCCCACCGAGCAGGACCTCGACGCACTCCTCCGCGAAGAGGTGTTAACCGCCGTCACAGAGGGTGCCCTCCAGCCCCCACCATCATCTACCACGCCGAGAGGTCCCACCCAACACCCTCTGCACCCACCGCACGCCCACAACCAAGATGGAGGCACGGATTGACAGCCCAGCCCACGCACCGGCGCCCACGCTGAGGGTGCTGCAGTGGAATGTTCAGGGGCTCCGCCCCAAGAAACATGAGCTGCTGCAAGCCGTCTTCCAAGAAGACCTGGACCTGGTTCTCCTACAGGAGACTCTCACGCCCGCCAGCTTTGAATGGCGAGTCGCAGGCTACACCCTCCACTCGCTACCGGCTGGTGACGGAAATGGGCGTGGCTGTGCAGCCCTCATACGAAACACCATCCCGCACAAGAGGATCGCCGCACCCGTGTACTGTGGTGACGGCGTGGAGGTCCTGGCACTGGAGCTACAGCTGGGGCCGCTCACTCTGACTGTATACAATATATACAGGAGCCAGCGGTACCCGCTGGATGTTGGGGAGCTGCTCTCCCTCGCATCCCACTCCAGCCTCCTTGTAGTGGGCGACTTCAACGCCCACCACCCCGTGCTGCAGTCTGTGTCACCCACTAACGTGACCGGGCGCCACCTGGCCGACCTGCTCGAAGAAGTTCCTGCCGTTCGACTACTGAACACAGGGGAGGCCACGCACGTCCATGGGGGGCGGCTCGACCTCACGCTGGTGTCGGGCGACCTACAGCCCGGTGCCACCTGGCAGGTCCACCCTACCCTCACCAGCGACCATTACGGGACCCTCACCACCCTCACTGTGGCCCCACCAGCTCCTCCTCTCCCGCCGCCCCAGTGGAACGTCAGGAGGGCGGATTGGGCAAAGTTCCAAGCCTCCCTGGCCGAATGGTGGTCCACGTAAGTGCCTCCGGTGGACCTGCACCTGCAGGAGAGGGACCTTACGGCGGCCATAGAGAGTGCAGCTTACGCGGCCATGCCCAGGATAGCCTCAAATCGCCGCCGGCGCCCGGACTGGTGGTTTTATAACGAGGAAGTCCGGGAGCACAATCACCGCGTCAACGTCCACAGGAGGTTGTACGAGAAGCACCCAACGGCCATCAACCTGCAGCTCCTGCAGGACGTGGTAGCCCGCGCGAGACAGGTGTCCCTTAGCGCCAGGGAGGCAAAGTGGCTGGAGTGGTGCGCCTCTTTCAGCCAACACACCTCCCTCGGCCAGCTGTGGGGGAGTTTCAGGAAGGCCTCAGGCGCCGCCCCGACCCGCCCAGCTGCCCACCCACGCCCACAGCAAGAGGCAGATCGGCTGGCGAACTGCTTTACAGCGAGGGGTTCTAGCGAGCAGCTTCCTCCCCACACCAGCTACCTCCAGCAGCAGCTACGCCCACAGCGCGACGAAGAGGTCAGGGAGGTGCGGGGCCAGCCGCACGCGACGGACCAGCCTTTCACGCTCGAGGAGCTGGCCAGGGCAAAACGTCGACGTGACACAGCGGCGGGAGCCGACGGAGTGCGGTACTCTATGCTGGCGCACGCTGGGCCCGCCGGGGACGCCGCGCTGCTAGCCCTTCTGAACGCGTCGTGGTTGGCAGGCCGTCTGCCGCCCTCCTGGAAGGACGCAGACATCCAGCCCATCCCCAAGCCGAAGGATCACACCACCTTCAGGCCAATCTCCCTCCTGAGCTGCACCGGAAAAACGGCGGAGAAGATGGTGCTGACTCGCCTACAGTGGAGCGTGGGAAGCCTTCATCACCACGTGTTCGGCTACACCAGGGGGGTGAGCACTGCGGACTGCCTCATCACCCTCCTGGCTCACGCCAACAACCAGCCCACCATCGTAGTCTTCCTTGACCTCGAGAAGGCTTTCGAGCTGGCTAGCCCCCGCGCCATACTGGCCGCCCTTGTGAGGAAGGGCATCCGAGGGAGACTGCTGGGCTGGCTCCAGGACTACCTTCACCAGCGCCGAGCCCGCGTGAAGTTCCAGGGCCACAAGTCTTCCTACCTTACTTTCGAGAACGGGACACCCCAGGGCGGCATCCTCAGCCCGTTCCTTTTCAACGTGCTGATGGAACAACTGGTCGCCCTCCCCTATCGGGAAGGAACCATCCTCCTCAGTTACGCCGACGACCTGGCACTCGTCGTCACCGGGCGCGGCGACAAGCTCGCGCGGACCCAAGAAGCGCTGCACCTCATCACTGCCAAGTGCGAAGAGCTGGGGCTCAAGATCTCGGCAGAGAAGTCCCAGGCCATGGCCATCAAGACTTGCACACCTGCTGGCCAGCAGCTTCGCGTCCAAGGAGTCGGCCTGGCCTGGACCGACTCCTACCAGTACCTCGGAGTGTGGGTGGACAGACGGCTGTCCTTCACGCAGCATGTCACGCACCTGAGGCAGCGGACGCAGGCCCGGCTGAATGTGATGAGGGCCATGACGCGGCCGAGCGCTGGTGCAACCTTCCCCGTCCTCCGCCTCTACTACCTCCAGGCAGTGCGCTCCCTAGTGGACTACAGTGCACCGGTCCTTGTAGCGCTGCCCCGGCAGCAGCAACAGCGCCTGGAGGTAATACAAAACACCGCCATGAGGACCATGTTAGGGGCACCCAGGTGGTGCAGTGCCTGTGTCATGCAGAGTGAGGCCAACCTGGTGCCCCTCACAGCCAGGGTGGATTGCATGGTGGCCTGTCGGGTGGCCAGAGTGCTCCAGCGCGACGTGGAAGGTGTTGCGCAGAGGAGACTCAGAATGGCCGTGGTGCAGGGCATCGAGTGCCTGCGTAACAACAGGTGGCTCGTAAACGTCAGCCTAGCAACCAGCTCCCTCAACCGGGCAGGGAACTGGCTGTGGCGCGACCCCGACACCCCCAACCCCGCCTACGTTCCACCACCACCATGGGACCCCCCCGCCGCACACTTCACCGCCACACAGTTGCCCGACAGCAAAGCGAGCTGCCTCACCGAGGAGCTGCGCCAGCACGCCCTCATGGCCATGTCTGAGGTCACGGAGCCAGGCAGCGCAGTGTACTTCACCGACGGCTCCGTCGACCCCGAAAGCGGGAGGTCCGGCGCCGCCTTCGTCACGAGCGGCTTGACGCAAGCGTGGAGGACATCAGACCACTGCTCCACCCTCCAGACGGAGCTGGTAGCAATCCTGCACGCCCTCCAGCACGCTCTGCTCCGCCGGGAGGCCACTGTGGTGATACACACTGACTCTCGGTCGGGACTACAGGCGCTGCAGCACGCCCACGCCCACACCCGGGACAACATTCACCTCACCACCACCATCCTGTGCACCCTGCAGGACCTGGCAGCTCAGGGCAGGCGTGTCCGGCTCCACTGGATTCCCAGCCACGTTGGCGTGCGCGGCAACGATGCTGCCGACGAGGCTGCCAAGCGAGCCGCCCACGGCCCCATCATCACCTGGACCGTGCGCCCCAGCCTGCAGCAGCTCAAGGTGCAGGTTAAACGCAGGGCCGCCCACAACGCCCACCAGCAGCACCAAGAATGGGAAGCAATCAAGAGGCAAGCGGCGTGGTATGCTGCAGCCACAGCCTATCGCCCACTGAACCCATCCTTCCAGCAGCCCAGAGCGAACGGCGTGCTGCTACAGCGTGTGAGGCTGGGCTACTCCACGCGGGAAGAGCTACACGCCAACTTTGTGGCAGGGAGGTGTGAACACTGCGGCGGCCGCTCCCGGCGCCCACTGGTGCACTACCTCCTCTCCTGCCCAGCCACCGCCCGCCTCAGGCCAGAGCGAGCGCCAGCCCCTCCCCCTGTAAGAGGCGCCCTACTCAGGGCGCGAGAGGCAAGAGCCGCCCAGGTGGTCCTCTACACCCCAACTAACGAGCTGCTCGAGGTGCTGAGAACAACACCCCCTCCGCGCTGATCGCCGCTCGCGCCCAGCCGGGCGACAGGTGATGAAGACCGACGCCACCCACTTGCAGCAGATAAGAAACGCGTGGGACGCTCCACCACGTCTTACTGCACGCCAAACACTGACGGGCTGCCCGTTTTGTGCAATGTGTGCATTTATACATGTATTTATACTATTGTATCATATTATTACTGTATTTGTCTTTTTGTTTTTGTTTGTTTTTATTTTATTATTATTTGTATTATGATTATGTATAAATGTACGCTATTGCACAATAAACCTATACAATCAGCAGCTGGGGCCGCTCACTCTGACTGTATACAATATATACAGGAGCCAGCGGTACCCGCTGGATGTTGGGGAGCTGCTCTCCCTCGCATCCCACTCCAGCCTCCTTGTAGCGGGCGACTTCAACGCCCACCACCCCGTGCTGCAGTCTGTGTCACCCACTAACGTGACCGGGCGCCACCTGGCCGACCTGCTCGAAGAAGTTCCTGCCGTTCGACTACTGAACACAGGGGAGGCCACGCACGTCCATGGGGGGCGGCTCGACCTCACGCTGGTGTCGGGCGACCTACAGCCCGGTGCCACCTGGCAGGTCCACCCTACCCTCACCAGCGACCATTACGGGACCCTCACCACCCTCACTGTGGCCCCACCAGCTCCTCCTCTCCCGCCGCCCCAGTGGAACGTCAAAGGGCGGATTGGGCAAAATTCCAAGCCTCCCTGGCCGAATGGTGGTCCACGTATGTGCCTCCGGTGGACCTGCACCTGCAGGAGAAGGACCTTACGGCGGCCATAGAGAGTGCAGCTTACGCGGCCATGCCCAGGATAGCCTCAAATCGCCGCCGGCGCCCGGACTGGTGGTTTTATAACGAGGAAGTCCGGGAGCACAATCACCGCGTCAACGTCCACAGGAGGTTGTACGAGAAGCACCCAACGGCCATCAACCTGCAGCTCCTGCAGGACGTGGTAGCCCGCGCGAGACAGGTGTCCCTTAGCGCCAGGGAGGCAAAGTGGCTGGAGTGGTGCGCCTCTTTCAGCCAACACACCTCCCTCGGCCAGCTGTGGGGGAGTTTCAGGAAGGCCTCAGGCGCCGCCCCGACCCGCCCAGCTGCCCACCCACGCCCACAGCAAGAGGCAGATCGGCTGGCGAACTGCTTTACAGCGAGGGGTTCTAGCGAGCAGCTTCCTCCCCACACCAGCTACCTCCAGCAGCAGCTACGCCCACAGCGCGACGAAGAGGTCAGGGAGGCGCGGGGCCAGCCGCACGCGACGGACCAGCCTTTCACGCTCGAGGAGCTGGCCAGGGCGAAACGTCGACGTGACACAGCGGCGGGAGCCGACGGAGTGCGGTACTCTATGCTGGCGCACGCTGGGCCCGCCGGGGACGCCGCGCTGCTAGCCCTTCTGAACGCGTCGTGGTTGGCAGGCCGTCTGCCGCCCTCCTGGAAGGACGCAGACATCCAGCCCATCCCCAAGCCGAAGGATCACACCACCTTCAGGCCAATCTCCCTCCTGAGCTGCACCGGAAAAACGGCGGAGAAGATGGTGCTGACTCGCCTACAGTGGAGCGTGGGAAGCCTTCATCACCACGTGTTCGGCTACACCAGGGGGGTGAGCACTGCGGACTGCCTCATCACCCTCCTGGCTCACGCCAACAACCAGCCCACCATCGTAGTCTTCCTTGACCTCGAGAAGGCTTTCGAGCTGGCTAGCCCCCGCGCCATACTGGCCGCCCTTGTGAGGAAGGGCATCCGAGGGAGACTGCTGGGCTGGCTCCAGGACTACCTTCACCAGCGCCGAGCCCGCGTGAAGTTCCAGGGCCACAAGTCTTCCTACCTTACTTTCGAGAACGGGACACCCCAGGGCGGCATCCTCAGCCCGTTCCTTTTCAACGTGCTGATGGAACAACTGGTCGCCCTCCCCTATCGGGAAGGAACCATCCTCCTCAGTTACGCCGACGACCTGGCACTCGTCGTCACCGGGCGCGGCGACAAGCTCGCGCGGACCCAAGAAGCGCTGCACCTCATCACTGCCAAGTGCGAAGAGCTGGGGCTCAAGATCTCGGCAGAGAAGTCCCAGGCCATGGCCATCAAGACTTGCACACCTGCTGGCCAGCAGCTTCGCGTCCAAGGAGTCGGCCTGGCCTGGACCGACTCCTACCAGTACCTCGGAGTGTGGGTGGACAGACGGCTGTCCTTCACGCAGCATGTCACGCACCTGAGGCAGCGGACGCAGGCCCGGCTGAATGTGATGAGGGCCATGACGCGGCCGAGCGCTGGTGCAACCTTCCCCGTCCTCCGCCTCTACTACCTCCAGGCAGTGCGCTCCCTAGTGGACTACAGTGCACCGGTCCTTGTAGCGCTGCCCCGGCAGCAGCAACAGCGCCTGGAGGTAATACAAAACACCGCCATGAGGACCATGTTAGGGGCACCCAGGTGGTGCAGTGCCTGTGTCATGCAGAGTGAGGCCAACCTGGTGCCCCTCACAGCCAGGGTGGATTGCATGGTGGCCTGTCGGGTGGCCAGAGTGCTCCAGCGCGACGTGGAAGGTGTTGCGCAGAGGAGACTCAGAATGGCCGTGGTGCAGGGCATCGAGTGCCTGCGTAACAACAGGTGGCTCGTAAACGTCAGCCTAGCAACCAGCTCCCTCAACCGGGCAGGGAACTGGCTGTGGCGCGACCCCGATACCCCCAACCCCGCCTACGTTCCACCACCACCATGGGACCCCCCCCGCCGCACACTTCACCGCCACACAGTTGCCCGACAGCAAAGCGAACTGCCTCACCGAGGAGCTGCGCCAGCACGCCCTCATGGCCATGTCTGAGGTCACGGAGCCAGGCAGCGCAGTGTACTTCACCGACGGCTCCGTCGACCCCGAAAGCGGGAGGTCCGGCGCCGCCTTCGTCACGAGCGGCTTGACGCAAGCGTGGAGGACATCAGACCACTGCTCCACCCTCCAGACGGAGCTGGTAGCAATCCTGCACGCCCTCCAGCACGCTCTGCTCCGCCGGGAGGCCACTGTGGTGATACACACTGACTCTCGGTCGGGACTACAGGCGCTGCAGCACGCCCACGCCCACACCCGGGACAACATTCACCTCACCACCACCATCCTGTGCACCCTGCAGGACCTGGCAGCTCAGGGCAGGCGTGTCCGGCTCCACTGGATTCCCAGCCACGTTGGCGTGCGCGGCAACGATGCTGCCGACGAGGCTGCCAAGCGAGCCGCCCACGGCCCCATCATCACCTGGACCGTGCGCCCCAGCCTGCAGCAGCTCAAGGTGCAGGTTAAACGCAGGGCCGCCCACAACGCCCACCAGCAGCACCAAGAATGGGAAGCAATCAAGAGGCAAGCGGCGTGGTATGCTGCAGCCACAGCCTATCGCCCACTGAACCCATCCTTCCAGCAGCCCAGAGCGAACGGCGTGCTGCTACAGCGTGTGAGGCTGGGCTACTCCACGCGGGAAGAGCTACACGCCGACTTTGTGGCAGGGAGGTGTGAACACTGCGGCGGCCGCTCCCGGCGCCCACTGGTGCACTACCTCCTCTCCTGCCCAGCCACCGCCCGCCTCAGGCCAGAGCGAGCGCCAGCCCCTCCCCCTGTAAGAGGCGCCCTACTCAGGGCGCGAGAGGCAAGAGCCGCCCAGGTGGTCCTCTACACCCCAACTAACGAGCTGCTCGAGGTGCTGAGAACAACACCCCCTCCGCGCTGATCGCCGCTCGCGCCCAGCCGGGCGACAGGTGATGAAGACCGACGCCACCCACTTGCAGCAGATAAGAAACGCGTGGGACGCTCCACCACGTCTTCTGCACGCCAAACACTGACGGGCTGCCCGTTTTGTGCAATGTGTGCATTTATACATGTATTTATACTATTGTATCATATTATTACTGTATTTGTCTTTTTGTTTTTTTGTTTGTTTTTATTTTATTATTATTTGTATTATGATTATGTATAAATGTACGCTATTGCACAATAAACCTATACAATCAATCAATCAAGCAAAGTGAAATTATTTTAATTTGTATAATATATTTTGGCGAAGAGTAAATCTTCTAATTTAATTTCATATTTTCAAATCTAAATCTCTTTTCTTTCAAGGGTTGTGAAAAGTTTGATACAAAGATCAATATTCAGAACCCTTTGAAAGCTTTAGGCGAACAACAGGATAATACGCAGGGTTACCACTTTAGATGTGTTTGGATATAATTTTATTTCTTAGATGTTGTTTTGGATGATTTTGGTATTGCTTTTCAAATCATTTATACAGGATAAACTGAAGCTGCAACTACCCTATTATTACAGTTGGCATCCCTGTTATATATGTTGCCGAAGATGACCTCGCTTTTTCAGTCAGTAATATTATGAAATCTTATAGAGTGGATTTTATTATTTATCACCTACAAATAGTGCAAACCATTTATTTTGTAAAGTCCCCAACCCTTAAAAATGTCCAAATAATATAGGCAAAAATTTAGAAAAAAATGGTTTCCAGATAAAATTCTCGTGTGTATATGCGGTGTAAAAGTGACCTTTTACACCGCACTTACAACAGACTGGCTCCTGCACGGTCTGGTGACCAGTCTTGTATGATGTGTTGGCGCTCCATTTACTGGGTGGTTGTTTGGGTGCCCACGACCTTAATGACCTGGTTGAGCAATGTATTTGTGTGAGTCTCGTCTTGTAGCGTGATTGAAGCCCGGGACTTGTGTCTGTTGTATTAAAGGTCCAGGACTATTTTTACTCCGTGCTTTTCTTTTGGGCTTCGAGTATTTCCTCCGTAGTGAATCCCACCCTGAGGGGGCTGGTGCGGTGTATTCTTACTTGATTCAACGTTCTTGTGTCTGGCAGTATGGTGTAGTGGTTTTTGGATTTGAGGCAGTCGTGGTGTGCGTGTATGTGAAAGGACTTGGCATCATTTTTTGACCTGAATAACAGAGTCTGCCCAGTAAGTGTTTGTTATATTTGTGATGGGGGTGTCCAGGGTGAGTGGATAGTGTTAAAATTTCCGAGTTTGTGATCGTGGGCTTGGTATTTGTTGTGTGTCGAAGGCGTAAGGTGTTCTCGCTGCCCATCTTAGTATACTTGTCCGGAGAGATATTCGTGATTCTATGAAGGTGTGTCCCCGCCCCAACGCTTGGCGCGTCACGTGGGATTTGACAGGTAGAGGATGAATGATGAGTATGGACCTGGGTGGGCTCCTCAGAGGGTGCAAAAGCATGGCTGACTAGATGATAGGAAGGGATCGAATCAACGATCCCAACTTGAGGGTGCCGCCCCCTCGGACGGGTTTTGGTTATTCAGAGTTACCTCCGACATGCATAGCGACGGGTGCAATTTCCTCTATGGTCTTGGACGGAATTACCGTTGGTAATTGTTACTCTTCCCACACAGTTCGTAACTCTGGCCGATGTCCAATTGGCTTTTTAACCTAGGGTTACACAGTGGGCTAGACCGTAAATCTCCTTTTCCTGAGGCCTGCAATTATGTCATGTAAATAAAAGGCATAGTTGCATCAAGGCTGTGTGAAGAGTCACATCCACGGTGCGCGCCCATAGGCAAGGGGAGGGGAAGGGGGGTATTTAGGCCATCATTTTTTGGAGATGGTTCAATCGTAATAATCTCTCTAGGGGGAAGGGGGCAGCAGGCGATGGCGAAGGTTGAGATGGAGGACGGCGACTACCCTGGTCAATGAACCTCAATGTGAGACGTCCTGTATGGTTCTGAAAGGGGAGAGGAAGAGTTGATAGGTCGGTGGCTAGACACCGATGCGTGGTGTAGTTGGGTTTCTCTCGGGGTGTTCATGACTGGACGTCGGTTGGGGGGGGGGGGGTCAGGAAGGAGCTCGTGTCTGCATAGTCGGAAATACATCATTCATGATGCTCTTAAGTTATTCGTAGAACGATATGGTCACGGATCGCAGTGCCATCACAACATAAAGTCTTGCGTGTAGTGCTGTGTATATGGGGTCTCTGGCGAGTTTCCCGAGTTGTTTTATGAGTCTAGAGTGATCGTATGTGTTGAGTGGTGTTAATTTGAGGTCGTGCACTGTGGACATTCTCGCGTACACGGGAGAGCGGCGAGCGCGCTTCAGAGCAGAGTTCTGAATACGCTGAGCCTTCTTCTGCCACGTGACACTCGCACCTACGAGTGACAGTGGGGCGTAAGTGAGAAGAGGTCACACGAGTGTTTTATATAAGTGTAACTGTAGTTTCTTGCCCGCAGAGTAGAACCTGAGCAGCATTTTCTTTGTGCGTGCGGCTCTTGCTTGTATTATGTGCTGGTGTATATTGAACCTAAGGGACTTGTCAAAAGTTACCCCAAAGACTTTGGTCTGTTGTATGTAGTCGAGCCTTGTTGGGTTTATAAGGTTCCTGCCTGTTGTGTGTGAGAAAAGTTGTAGGTTATGCATGTAGTGATCTCTTGCGCCGAAGAGTGTCATATGTGTCTTCTGAGGATTCGTGGGTATCAGCCATTTATCCTCGTATTCTGTCTTTAAGTCTCGTATCATTTGTGCGTGGTGCGCGATCTCGTCTGATTCCCAGTCGCTGACCAGAATGGTCTCGTCATCGGCGTAGGAAACTGTGTAGGTATGAAGGCAGTTTTCGGGTGGGCGTGGGGTGTCGTTTGTGTACATGATGTAAAGTGTGGGTGCAGTACGCTTTCTAGGGGAACACCTGAGCGTGATGTGAAAGGTTGTGATAGGGGATTGTTGTATTTTATGCGGCATCTCCGTTCAGTGAGGTAGTGCGAGAGGAGCCTTCTGGTGCGGAGAGGTAACTCCGTAATGTTGGCGAGTTTCCAACGCATTCCATCGTGCCGCACCTTATCAAAAACCTTCTCCACGTCCTTGCTGATGGAGAGTGTCTTTTGTAGTACCTGGTGTTTTTTTTATTCTGTCGTGAACGATGGTTACAACGGGCCCGAGTAGACCACCCCTCCTCAACTCATATTGGTGGGAGGAGAACCAGTCCGTCTCTTCCAGGTTGTCCCGTAGGCGGCAATTCATCATACGTTCGAGTACTTTGCATGGTACTCTGATAGAGCAATAGGCCTGTAATTGTTTGGGTGTTTGGGGGCTTTATTCATTTGGTGTATAAGTATGTTGTGAGAGACTTTGAATATTTGTGGGAAGTGGCCTGAGGCTAGTGAGCGCGTTGAATAGGTGTGTAAGTGTTGGGTATATGTTTGCGGGGTGGTTGTGTATTAATGATGCTGGTAGTCCGGAGGGGCCAGGTCGCGTTTTGGTGTTGTTTTAATATAGTCTTTTGTTTCCTCGACGATGATGCGAGTGGTCAGTTTAGATGTGTTGTCGAGCAGCTCCATTCGTATTAGGGGGCCGGGCCTTAGCTCGTGAGCGTGGGCACGACATCACTCCTGGACCTCTTTGAACTACTCTTGCGCGTGTGGTTTGGGTGGGTTGTGTGTGTGTGTATGTGTGTCTACAGTTTCCCAGTGGGAGATAAATGTGTCGAAGATAACGTTGGTGTATATGAGTGTTTGGTTATTTACTTGGAGGGTGATGGGTTTGGGTTGATCGTGGCCTAGCGTTCTTTTTACACAAGTGTCGTCCGCGATGCGGATGACCTCTCGCCACTGTCAGTTCCTATCTAGTTGCACGCACTCTAGGATGCGGGCACGTAGGTGAGTGATGTTGTGTTGTCGTGGGCCTCTGGTGTAGTGATTGTTGTACTGTGTGATGAGTGTCTAACTGTATATGGAATATGTGAAGTGTTTTATACATGTGTAGGTCGCGTGCTGCGGTTATAGTGTTCAAGAGTGAGCACCAGTGGTCGACGAACAGATCTGGATTGGTGTGGTCTAGTTCGAGGTTTTGTTGCGTGTTTTCTGTTATATGTCTCTTGAACTCTTCCCAGTTCGTGTTTTTGGAGTCGAAGAGAGGCGGTGCGGGTAAGAGTATGGGAGATGTGAATATGATAAGGCATATCGGTATGTATTCATAGAGTACGTGAGTACCCGGTGAGATGTGAATGTAGAAGCGTGTAGCAGGGTCATTAAGGAAGACTACGTCTGGAGACGTGGTTCCTCCGCGAGTACCGAAGAATGTGGGGAAGGCCGTGGCGATGTATTCGCAGCGATAACGCGGCAGGGCACCGGCCAGGTACCTTCCTGCATCATTCGTGGTATTAGAAAGGAGTGTTGGGTGGAAAGCGTAGAGGTCCCCCGCAAAGAAGATAGGTAGGTTGTGGTTTGATAGAGCCCGAGTGGGACTTCTATGTTTAATTGTAGGCGTGGTGGTCTGTAGTGCGTGGACACTAAGATGGGGCCACAGCTTGGTCGTACCTTGTAGGTTAGAAAAGAGTCATCGCGTGTTTGAATGAGGGAGTGGTGTAGACTGGTCGAGTTCAAGAGTATTATGCTAGGTGTGTATGTTTAGGACCTAGTGTGCAACGGTATGGCGAATACCGTGCTAACTGCTTATTTTTAGTTGTGTTACGTTGGGGCGTCCTATTGACGTGGGCGGAGTGCGCGTGGGGCTGATTTAGCCGCGACCATTCTCATCTCCTTTGTTATTTCTTAGGAGGCTTGGGGAGCCAGTACCTTTACGCGTGTCGGCTGTGGGTGTTATTGGGCGGGCAGGCCGTGGGAGGGGGGGGGCGGCGCAGGGATGGTTAGAGAAAGTTGGAGAGTGGGTGGTGGTCGTGGATGGAGGGTTAGTGAAACTAGAGTCTGGGAGGGAGGACTTAGGAGCAGAGGAGGAGGTCGTAGAGCTAGTATATGGGCGGGGGAGGGGGGGCTAGAGATAGTAGGTGAGGTGCAGATTATGATAGGGGGTTTTCGGGAGAGTGAGGAAGTTAGGACGGCGGAGAAGGAGGGGTGGAAGGAAGAAAGAAGGGAATAGCAGGGAGGGAGTTGGTCGGCTTTACGTGTGGTTGTGTCTGTGTGTGTGGGGGAGGGGGTCGTGGGGGAGTTTTTTGGTTTAATGCGGGGTGTTGTGGTGTGTGTGGAGGTCTTGGAGAACGAGGAGGTGGGGGTTATGGTGTCAGTGGGAGAGATGTTGGAGGCTGTAAGAGGGTGGGTGGGGGGTGGTAGGAGGTGGGGGCATTAGGGGGGGAGTTGATGCCGAAGGATTGTTGGTGGTAGGAGAGAGTCTAGGTATAGAGGAGGAAGGAGTGGTAGCAGTGGATGCGGTTGGAAGAGAGGTGGGAGCAGTGAGAAGAGGGGCAGGTAAGGAGGGTACAGTGATGAGAGGGGCAAGGACAGAAGGGTGAGAGGAGGCAGGAGCGTGGTAAGGGTGGGGGGCGAGGTGTGAGAGGGTGATGGGTCCAGGGCGAAGGTGTTCGTGCCCACCGGAGTGGGAAGGAGTGCAGGTCTCCTCTGTGTGTGCTCGTTTATTAGAGAGAACACGTTCTCGGGGAAGGTGATCTGCCCTAGACCGTGCGAGACGAATAGTGTGTTGAGTATCATCGGGGGGGTCACCCCCTCGACATGTCTTTTTCCACCTTTAAGAGCAAGGCGGCCTGGTGTAGCTTTAGGTGTGTGATCTCGTTGGGTGTGTAGTGTGGAGTAGGGGTGGTTGTGTTGTGTGGGGGTAGGGGTGGGTGTCGGGATTAGTCGGGGTCTCTTGGTGTAAGGTGATTAGGTGGGGGCGGGTGTCGGAATATGTGGGTGAGTATGAGTTGCTGCTGGGGTTGGGTGGTTCTGGGGTAGGAAAGAGAGAGGTGTGGACACCGTTGCGCCGGCAGCAGCAGCGAATTTTCTTGCGATAGTAGGAGTGGCGGAGGCGGAGTGTGTGGTTGTGTGGTGCGTTGAGGACGCCGTATAGGCGCTACGGCGTCAGATCGGGCCTTAGTTAGGTCAGGCAGCAGTGTTTTGTTATGTTCGTCGGACAGTGTGATTACTGCCCATTGTTTCGTGCGGTTGTAATAGAGATCTGTGATGACCCCCTTCCCATACTTCTCTCTGAGGTGTGTGCGGAGGTCATCAGGGGTGAAAGCCAACCATAGGGGGTTGGTCTTAGTGATACGTATTTGGTGGTTTTTTTCCGTACACAGTCGGCTAATTTTGTCTGGAGGTGTTGTGCGGCGAGTGTGTCCGATGCAAGTTCGTCAAATTTGACTGCGTCCTCCTGTGAGCGGAAGACGAGTTTGTGGCCTGTGTGTGTCTTTATTATGTTTGTGATGGGGGTGTCGTGTGTAGCGGCTAGGTTGAGAATTGTATGTTCATTGTTGGTGGTGGGTTTCTCAGGAGTGGGTGTTTTATCTGTTATGTGGATGAATGTGAGTGAGGACGTGTTACATGTTATTGATTTCGGTTTTAACTTACCTTTCCTTTTCTTTATTTGAAAGCCCCCGCCCCGCCGATAACGGCCCCGTGAAAATGACTCGGATGTGGTGATGATTAATGAGTGAGTATGGACTTGGTTGGGCTCCTCAGAGGGTGTAAAAACATGGCGGACTTAATTATGAATGAAGCCCGAATCAACTGACTCCAGTCGGGGTGTCGCTCCCTATATTGGGTTTGGGGTACTTCACAGTTACGTCCGATATCTCACAGATATGGTAGTGTCTCCCTCTGTGGTCTTGGGCGGTACCGCAGGGTAGGATATTAATCCTTCTCTGCGTTGGTAACTGAGTCCCAATCCAGGTTTGCTCCTTCCTTTGGGTTCCGTAGCGGGCTAATCCCCAGCCATTCTTTCCCCAAAGTTTGTAATTATGCCTTTTCTAAGTAGAAGGGCATAGTTGCAACGGAGCTCTATGTATAGAGTCACACTCACAGAGCTTAATCACGGCGACGTAATACCACTATGACGAGCCAGGGAAATAAAGGAATTTTTAGTCAGGGTAGTGTGGAAGGGGATGGGGGGCTTACTGAATCTTGTAGTTGGAATAATTCTTGAGTTGCAGAATTAGGTTTAATATTGATTTTTTGTGACTGTCAACCGTGATAGGCTTTCTCC
Source organism: Ceratothoa steindachneri (assembly GCA_963969495.1). Lineage (NCBI taxonomy): Eukaryota > Metazoa > Arthropoda > Malacostraca > Isopoda > Cymothoidae > Ceratothoa > Ceratothoa steindachneri. The sequence goes on from OZ018333.1 coordinate 110,763,840, forward strand.
GCCATCGAAATATTCCTCCTAGAATACTATTAAAATGATGTAGAGAAGTATTACAGGCCAAAACGCGTGCGACACATTACTTAAAATTACCTTATTTCTGTATAAACATGTCGATCGATCGCTTGATTAACTATAATATTAAACAGACGTTAGTATTCAACTTTTCATTTAATTTAATTCCTAAGACTGATTTTTTTGTTTTAAATTTCAAGTTATTTAATTTAAATTAGTTAGTCTATATAAACAGAATTGTACTAGTAATTAGTGATTTAAAAAATTCTTTATGTTATTATTTCTTGTATATATAAATAAAATTCCTACTGATAGTTATTCTAATAATAGGATCTTTATATATCTATTTATCGACCTAACATGTCTTTTTAAAATTAGTATGAAATAATCTTAATTTGATATATTTTAGAGTAGACTAAGTCTTCTAATATAAATAGATGACGATAAGTATCTTTATCCATGCCTACGAGTATTCTCTTGTAACCCGTACTCCTTCTAATAATAAGAAGAACTTTATGAAAACATAAGAGTACTGTTTCCATGTCCTTACACGTAGTGCCATGGGGATTGCCGCTAGGTGGTCCTCTTTTCTGTAGTAGATCAAGACTCAGGAAGCTCTAGGCCAAGAACAGGGTTCCTAATTTAGATGTTTTTGAATGTAATTTTATTTGGATGATTTTGCTATTGTTTTTCAAATCATTTATACAGGATAAACTGAAGCTGCAACTACCCTATTATTACAGTTGGCATCCCTGTTATATATGTTGCTGAAGATGACCTCACTTTTTCAGACAGTAATTTTATGAAATCTTATAGAGGTGATTTTTTTGTTTATCACCTACAGGTAGTGCAAAACATTTATTTTCTAAAGTCCTCAACCCTTAAAAATGTCAAAAAAATATAACCAATAATTTATAAAAGAATGGTTTCAAGATAAAATTGTCAGATTAGATAATGGCTGTTCCGGGAAATGACACTAGGACATGCTACAAGTATTGCATGTCACAAATGAAAGCTAAGTTTCAAAATTTAAAAAGTCATACCCAGAGTAAGAAGCATCTCAGTGCAAGTCCTAGACAGGATTATATTCCTCTTTCTTCTGTATTTACTCCTTTTTCTGTTAAAAATAAAACCTCCAAGTTAGAAAGAGCAATTGCCATGTACTTATGTTGCCATTCTGCTATAAGAAACTGTGACCACCTTGTAGACATTTCGCAAAAATAATATTGATAACAGTAAAAGTGTAGCTAATAATAGTCAATACAGTTTGTTGTTTGATGAGTCCAATTATATTTCAGTCCATAAGTTATTAGGCGTATCTATTATTTACTACAATAAAAATTTATACAAAGTGGTGTCAACTTATCTTAGGCTGGTTCAGCTTGAAAAATGTGATGCCAAAATATTGTGGAGGCAATTAAATTATTAATATCAGAAAGAAAACTGGATTTGAAAAGACTTGTTTAGTTAGGAACTGATATGTCATTCAATACAATTAGCAGTTTCCCATGCATCATCAGAATGCTTACCTAGAAACCTGGACTTTCTTTTTACTGAAACACACAAATTGTTCTCAAATTCGTCTGTTAGACAATGTGAATATAAATTATTCTATGAATCTCTCAAGGATGGTACAAGTTCCCCCCAAAAAACCAGCTAGTTGTCAGACAAGATGGCTTTCTATTCATCCTGCTGTGGAATGTATAATTGACCAATGGTCATTACTGAAAGCTCATTTTAATATAGCAAGAAATAAAGATAGATGCTAAGGGTGAATGGGGTCAATGAGGTCGATTGCCACACGGGAGAATGGCTCAGAAATGATGGGTCACTTCTGAAGAGAAGCGGGATTGATGCGGCTACTCTGCTGAACTTCTTTTTGAGGTGTATTCTGAAGAAAAAATCTTCCATATCTACTTTTCTAGCTACTATTGCTTACTAAGTAGTAAGAGTCAACAAATTATTTGAATCTAAAACTTGTGATAAAGTTAAACTTCTTGATGACCTTCTTCTGCTAGTTAAATCTATTGTTAAAAAAAATAGAGTCCAACTGGTAAAATTGACTTGCTCACTTGTTATATTAATGAGTATTTGATCCCAAAGACGTACTTGGGTTATCTATTTGAATAAAAATTGAAGAATTAAAATATAATAAACTTATAACAGTAGATGATGAAAAAGGTTTGAGGGAACGATGTACAAATTATATTGTCTTTTTCAACAACTGAGACAGAGACTACCAGATAATATTAAAGTTTTACAAAATCTTTCATTTTTCTCTGTGAACACTATGTTCTATGTTCTCTGGTTGTAATGTGTGCCATGAGTTCAGGACTTTTGAAGAGGGCAGTGATGATCTGAGAGATGTTGTCAGAAAACTGGACGTGCAGCGAGTCTTTCCTGACTGGATCGGGCAGATCAAGGGTGTATATATTGTATAGGAAGGGGCTTAGACACCCTACTTGCGGTACGCCTGCAGTTAACTCGAAGTCTTGTCCCGTGTGGTCGTATATTTGTATATACGCTATCCTGTCTGTCACGTTTTCACATAGAATTTTTTCTAGTCTTGGGTTTAATCCAAGTCTTAGTACTTTGTATTGAAGCCCAGTCCTCCATACTTTGTCAAATGCATTTTTAACGTCTCTGAACACCAGGTCAGCATACCTTTTTTGGCTAGCAATCTTCGCCAGTTTTTCTGTGATAATTGCTAGCGCCGCATCAGTCCCTCTCCCTCTTTTGAATCCATGCTGGTGTTGGTGTTGGAGGTTGTTATCCTCCATAAATTCTTGGACTCTAATAGCAAGGACCTTTTCGAAGACCTTGCCTGCCACTTCGATGAATGAATTGGGCCTGAAGTTTGCTGGTGTGTCCGGCGGTTTTCCGGCTTTTGGAATGAAGATCATTTTGATGATCTTCCATTCGTCCGGAAATAGCCAACGTTTAGGCACGCATTCATTATATTGACCAGCCCCTCTAAGATGTTACGAAGAGCATTCAAGAAGTTAAGTTTGGTCAATTCCGTTTTTCCTGGTGCTCTCTGTTTGAAGGTACGTAGCGTCGACTGCCCTTCCCGGGAGGTTGTTGTGTGAGCGTCTTCGATTCCCCGACGATCAATTTCATTCCCAAAGCTCTTGATCGGCATTCTTATCATCCATCTCCTGATTCATCGTTCTTCTGTTATTTAGTGCTCTTTAATCAGTGTTGTCGCGTTGTGATCTTAGTGCTTTTAATTAATTTCATTGAGTGAACTACAATTTCCGCATTGTGTTTAATGCTTTTCAATTAGTTAGTGTTGTGCTCCGTATTCACTGGTAGTCTCGTTTGCAAGTATCAAATTTTATTTGTAACTCATTGCTCATTTCGGCTTCAATATTAACTTCCTTCTCACTCCATTGATTCATTTGTTGTCACATGCTGCTCTGTGTCTTCCTTCCTGGCTACCCCCCCCCCCACTCCCACGCCTTGCTTCGGCAAACCCGCCCCCACACCCACGGCTCGATTGGGCGAACCTTCCCCCACTTTCTACGAGTCAAGTTAGGGTCAAGTTTTCCCCGTCTTCTGCGTTCTTCATAATTCTCGCCTTTGCTCCCTCCTTTCTCCCCCACTATGTATGATAGGGACTCTTTCCTCTCACTCAACTCTTGAAATTATCGTCTTTCTCCAGCTACATACGTGAATATAAAGGGGGCTGGTATCGCCCCGAACTCGCCCAACTAGGAGGGGCCGAGACTTTCGGCGTTCCCTTAGTAACCTCGCTCGCCCTACCATTCTTCCTTTACCCAACACCTCCGAATCTCCCCCTTCCTCCTCCTGCTCATCAGTAGGCGCTGACGGCGTCTCTTCTGAACATTAGGAGCCTGACCAATAAGTCGGAGTATGTCCATGACCTCGTTGTTCGCACTGAGGTTTCCTTCCTTGGCCTTACAGAAACCTGGCTCGAGTCTGATTCAGGTTCATGCACTGCCCTTGCAGCCCCTCCGGGTTATTCTTTCCTGCATGTTTCTCGGAACCACCGTGAAGGGGGAGTTGCACTGATTTCCAACTCATCATTCTCCTTGAATCTTCTCCCCTCCCCCTCTAGCCTCATTTAATGCTCTCATTGCTGTATCACGTGCTGTGCCCGCTCTGACTATTGTGTCCTTTACCGCCCTCCGAGATCGTCTCCGTCCTTATTTCTCGAGGAGTTCAGTAACCTACTCTCCGACCTATCCTTTACTGGTTCTCTCCGTATTCTCGGTGACTTCAATCTTACTAGCCACAACGAGACTTTTTCTGCATTAATTGACATCATCGACCTCTTCTCTCTTACACAACACGTGTCATCCCTAACAAATAAACATGGTAATACCCTTGACTTATTCATCTCGAACCTCCATATATCTAATCTAACAGTGACTGACCTTTCTAATACAATTTCCGACCACTTCTTGGTCAATTTTAAATTCTATATTCCCTACCATCTACCTACTCGCTCGTCCCGAGATCCTACTCCTTTCTGGCGACTATAGTCAATTGATACTACTTCTCTCTTTAACGACGTTTCTGCCCTACCTCCTATTGATACTACTGCTTCACCTGACCAAACCTTAAACTCTCTGCACCAATCATTACTCACCTGCCTTGACGTGCACGCCCCACTTATCACTCCTTCTTCAAACCGACATCACCGCGCCCCTTGGTTCAGCATGGAACTCTCGTTCAAGGAGGTCCTTACGTGCTCATGAACGAACCCTTTGTAAAGCACGCTCCCGTGGGCAGGACACGACCTCCCTCTCACTTGCCTATCGCCTTGCTACTTCGACTTATTCTCCAAAATTAAAATCAGCGCGCGAGGTTCATTCACGCAAGCTTTTTTCTGAGAGCAAGAATGACCCTCGGACTATATTTCGTCTCCTCTCTCGTCTTTCCTCGCCTAGCCCCATTCCCCCACCTCTCCTCCCATCAACCCCTCTACTCTTTCTAAACTTTTCTCTGATGAAGTTATTAACCTTCGTGCCGTACTACCCCAGTTGTCTGAACAAGCCCATGCTGTTCTCCCCGACCATCCTCCATTGCCGCTTAACGTCTTCACTCGAGCGTCCTCTGAGGAAATAGCTACCCTGATCTCACGCTCTAACAAGTCTGGATCCCCTAAGGACGTCTTTCCACCCAACCTCCTCCACCAAATCCTCCCTGCTGTCCTCCTGCTGATGCTTCATCTCTTTAACACTTCTCTTGCCACATGGGTGGTTCTCTCTTCCGTCAAACATGCCTCAATTCGACCTATCCTTAAAAAACTACACCTTAACCCCTCTGAGCCATCTAGCTATCACCCTATCTCACAGCTTCCATTCCTCTCTAAGATCCTAGAGAGAGTGGTTTTCTCTCGCTTTAATGACCATATTTCTAACTGCAATATCGATGAAATGTACCAATCTGCGCTCAAAGCGAATCAGTCTGCTTAAACCGCTCTTCTTAATGTTTCAGACGGTTTACGAAGAGCTGTAGATAGGGGTTGTACGTCTATTCTAGTCTTCCTAGACCTCTCCTCTGCTTTTGACACCATCGACCACACTGTCCTCCTTGATCGTCTTCAAACTTTCCTTGGTCTCTCGGGCACTGCACTTGCTTGATTCCGTTCATACCTCTCTTCCCGCACTCAGTCGGTCGCGCTCGATAACCTCTCCTCCAAGCCTGCGCCCATTCATTTTGTGGTGCCTCAGGGCTCAGTCCTTGGTTTCCCTCCTCGTTTGCATCTAGGAGTACTTACTTCCTCTTGGCTCCCTTCGCGATTTGGGCCTGTCCTTCTACCTCTATGCTGATGACACTCAGATATACCTTTCCTCATCCCCTGTGTCCTTCTCCCAATCAATTACCAAGCTTCTTTCAGCCTACACCTCCATAAACGAATGGCTGTCTGCCAACTTTTTTAAACTTAACCACGAAAAAACTGAAATTCTCCTTGTTGGTATCGCTTCGATGGTGGAGAAATCTAAAGCTCTCTTTCCCTCCCTCAACCTCGGGGAAACCAATGTCGCCTTCTCTGATACCGTCAGTAATCTTAGTGTTATTTTAGAGGAGCAACTCTCGTTTAAACCGCACATCCATCGTATCTGTAAGTTTTCCCTCGGTTTCCTCCGCAACTTCACGTGTTCGATCCCATTTTGATCGACGAAACCTTGAGACTGCTATTCATGCCTTCGTCACCTCACGCTTAGACTACTGCAATTCTATTCTAGTAAATCTCTTTTCTTCGTCACTTCGCCCCCTAAAACTAGTTCAAAATTATGCTATCTGTCTCCTCATTCGCCGTCCCCGGTTCTTTCCTTCGATTCCTCAGTTACAGGAGCTACACTGGTTACCTATTCGCTTCCGTACCAACTATAAAATTCTTCTCATCACCTACAAGGCCCTAAACCTCGAAGCTCCACCTTATCTCTCGGAATGAAGATCATTTTAGCGATCTACCATTCGTCCGGAAAATAGCCAACGTTTAGGCACGCATTCAATATATTGACCAGCCACTCTAAGATGTTACGGAGGGCGTTCAAGAAGTTAGGTTTGGTCAATTCCGTTTTTCCTGGTGCTCTCTGTTTGAAGGTACGTAACGTCGTTAAGATTTCTTCTTCCGTAATCTTCCGTCCATAACCAGTCATCTCTCTGTCAGCAGTTGTATTGCTGAAGGGGTATGTCCTGTCTAGTTCTTGTCTTAGTTGGTCGTGAATGTGTTCTTCAAAGTCTAGGTCAAAGTGTTCGTTCTCTTCTGGTGTTATGAAAAATAAATTCTTCCGGTAGTCTCTGAACTCTCCTTCCGTTTCTGTTGCGTCCATTTTTTTCCAGTCGTCTTTGTTAAAGAGTATGTTTGTGTCAGGTGGTTTACCCTTGAATTTTGATAGTGTGTTCCAAATGGTTCGGAGATCCACTTCCTCGTCTAGTTTGTCTATGATATCATTACAAAGTGCTGTTTGTTGTTCTGTTATGTGTGTCTTCATTGCAGTCTTAGTGTTCTTAACCGTCTACTTTTAACTCTGTCTGTGCCAGTGTCTAATTTCTTCAAATAGTCTTTTGTATTCGTCCATTAGGTTATATAGCTCCTGTGTCCACCTTGGTGCTGGTAACGCTTTATAGGTTGTTCTAGGTACTGTTGCGCGGTCCGCCTCCACCAATGCCCCCGTTAACCTTGCCAGTTCCTGGTCGATCTCCTCCAGGATTGCTTCTTCGAGTGGTTGAAGGTCTGATCTCACCGAGAAGGGTAAGATACTCTTCCCAGTTCGCTCGGGAGAAGCATTTTCTCTCTCTGACGGGTATCTCTATTGGGCTTGAGGATATTTTAATCATGATGGCTACGTGGTCGCTTGGGATTAGTGGGCCGGGTTAGATATAATAATTGTAGGGAAATTGTGAGCTAGAGAGGGTGATATCCGGCTTGGTCGCGCAGGTTTCAGTGATATAAGTGGGGAAGTTGGGCCCAATGCGGGCAACAATACCCCTGTAAATAAGGTTCTTAAAGTTCTTCCCCTTCTTGTTTAGACGTCCGGTGTATCCGGAATCCTGGTATTTGGCGTTGAGGTCTTCCCAAACAAGACTCTTCTCCCATATGCACAAAGTTGGAGTAAATTGTGCATCGAGATATAGGCTCGTCTCGGAGATTGGTACCCTGTGGACGCCACCAGGTGCCCCAGGGTGGTTTGGATCTCGATGGCCAGATAGGATTCGTCTAAAGATGGGAGTGTTTTTAACTGAATTTCTCTTTTGACTGCGATGACAGTGCCATCGAGTCGTTCCAAGCTGTGGTTTAGGAGATGGCATTGTAGCTGAAGATCTTTATTTGTTTTTGAGCGGTACTGACTCCATATTCGGAGATTAGTACTATGTCAAGGTCGCATTGTCTAATTACGATGTCGTTTGTTTGTTGTCCCATCCGTCAGAGTTCATCTGTAGAATTGTTAAGTCTTTTGTCAGTCTGTCCATGTTGTCTATCGTTTAGTTGTTCCTTTTGTCGTGCTTCTTTGGGGTGGAGGGGCTAGTGGTGGGGATCTAGTTTTTCCGGATCTTTTCTTATTGAATTCAGCGGTTGTAATCGTGGCGAAGGCTTCTTGGTTCAATCAGACCATCCCAAGGAGCAGGGCTTCTTCAACCACCTTCTCCGGGATGTCATCGTCATATTCCCCTTTGTACATACCTGTTGTCACCCCCTCACTGATAGTTTTGTTTTTTAGGGCGTTGGGGAATGGGTTGTGAGCCGTGGTATAGATTTTCAGGTGTATTCTCCTGCCGTGTTATTTATGCTTATGATCCCTTGATGTTAAGGCAGATCTTACTCTCTGTCTGTTGGGGGATCCTTTACTGCGGGCACCTTGTTGGGGGGATTGGTTTGCTGCTGGAGTTGGTGTTGGACTGCAGTCTGCGGGTTTTCTACTACTGGGGGGGGGGATGTCTCAATTTCTATAGGAGTTATTCTGGGAGGTTGTATTTAAATTCTTAGCACATCCTCTGAGGCGGGCTTCTCAGGAAACCACATCTCTTTTATGCCGTTCTTGACTAGCATCTGATTCAGCTCTTTGCTGAAGGTTTTCGGATTTGTAAGGTTCACGATGTGCGCATATTATATTTTTGTTGATTGTTCACTTTCGACCTTAAGGTAGGTCCGCTGGGTTGAGGTTTCATTGATTGTTGCTTTTGCAACCTTGGCGTAAATCATGTTAGTTTTTGCCTCCTCTTCCTCTTTCTTTTGTCGTTACACCATTTGGATGGCTTCCTTTTTGACTGGGCATGACATCGCCATGGCTCCGTGTTCACCGTTGCAGTTTACACATCTACGTGTACTGCTCTTGCATTCCATTCAGATGTGGCCAGATTGACCACATATCGAGCAGAGATCGTGGGTTTGCGGACATGTTCTAGTTGTGTGCTGGTTATATTTGTATCATTTGAAGCACGTTTGCACCTCTGTAAACTCTCCCCTCTCTATTTGGTCCGGACACACCCTGATATGGAAGAGCATGATGCCCAGTTCTTTTGCCTTTTGGGCCATGGCTGTGTCCTGGAAGATGATCTTGAATATATGTGTGTACTATTTGAATTTAATCACTTCCATTGCCCATTGGTGATTACGCTCTATCTCTTCTTTGATTTCATTGTACGCGTGATGATCTACCCAGGAGTCTAACTTTCTGCATACAATGTTCCTGTGCGTTTGGATTTGGGGAGAGATTTGGGGGGTCAAATTGATTTTATTGAATATCTGGGTGGCCTTGGATGAGGCTAGAAGTTCCGCGTCAGCTTCTTTTTGGCATATTGCTGTGTAACCGAACGGTGTATCTATTAACCTGACGAGTCCCACGTCCAAGTCCCCGTACACCTTAACAAAGACTTCCCCACGGTCAGGTTTAGGCCTTTCAGGGAGAGTCCTAAGACTAATTCGTAGGATGTCGTTCATCATTTTGTCATTGTCGGTCCTTAGTCGGTCGGTTATTGGGTGTGAAGTTATAGTCGGAGGAAGGATAGGAGAAAAGAGAACTTTTCTAAATTCCAATGCCACTTTACCTTTTTGAGAATGAAGATTCTGGGGTGTCTATTTACTTGCCGCCCTCCGTCGTTATGGTGTCACTGGCACTTTGGGTGGTATATTTTATGTACCACACTCATTGTTTATACTTGGAGGAAAATAACTTTTACTTGGAAAAATTTACGCAAAAAGAAAATTCTTCGAGAACGTTTAGCATACACTTGACTTTACCTCCTTTTGCAGAAATAACGTAACGAGAGAAATAATGATAACAGGAAAATGTTAACAGTCTGCAGAGGATAAGATAAGATTTATTAAGAAAGAGTTATAATGAGTATTTTTAAAAACACATGAGTAAAAAAATAATTAGATTAATAGTAGTAAAGAAAACAAACACAAAAAGAAAGTAAAGAAGGGAAAGTTACATCGAAAAGTAAGAAGAACGAAGATCCATGATCAGTGGAGGACACTCATAATTTGTACAATTTACAGAATTAATTTATATACAGACATGTTTGGAGTTTATAATAATTTGTTGTATTAATATTTAAAAAAAATAATTCCCACATTCTTTAAGTTAAAAGATTGATTATATTCTTTTTCTGTTCTATATATCACATTTTGAATTTCCAGATTAATTACTATATTTCATACGTTATCATCCTATCTTTGTTTTATTCGTAATTACTTATTTTCTTTTTTCTTATATTTAACAATATTATATTATTCCATCCAATTAATTTTACTTATCCTGGTTTGTTCAGTATTTAACATTTCGCTTGATTAGTTATTTTTGGTTATGTGCTTAGTCACTTTATTTATCACTTGTTAATTTACATTCCCTATGAATGAATGATGTATATAGAAAGAACAGAGAGGGATCACTGTATACGACTACCACAGGTAGTCGTAGAGGAAAAGGGTAGGGAAATAACTTGAAAGGGGATAGGAAGAGTTGATAGGTGGGTGGCTAGACACCGATGAGTGGTGTAGTTGGATGTATCTCAGGGTGTTCGTGTCTGGACGACGGTTGGGGGGTGGTCAGGAAGGAGATCGTGTCTGCTTAGTCGGAAACGCGTTATTCATGATGCTCTTAACTTATGCCTAGAAGGGCATGGGTTATGGCTGCAGGGTATCGCAGTGCAATCGCAATATGCAATCTTGCGTGTAGTGCGAAGTATATGGGGTCTCTAGCGAGTTTCCCGAGTTGTTTCGTGAGTCTAGTGTGAGCGTATGTGCTGAGGGGTGCTAATTTGATGTTATCGTGTAGTGTGGACATTCTCGCGTACATGGGAGGGCGACAAGCACGCTTCAGAGCAGAGTTCTGAATGCGCTGAGCCTTCTTCTGCTACGTGACACTCGCTGCTAGGAGTGACAGTGGAACGTACGGGAGAAGAGGTCGCACTAGTGTTTTATATAAGTGTAACTGTAGTTTCTTTGTGCGTGTGGCTCTTGCTTGTATTATGTGCTGGTGTATATTGAACCTATGGGACTTGTCAAAGGTTACCCCTAGGATTTTTGTCAGTTGTGTGTCGTCGAGCCTTGTTGGGTTTACGTGGTTCTTGTCCGGTGTTATGCATGAAGTGATCTCTTACGCCAAAGAGTGTCATCTGTGTCTTATGAGGATTCGTGGCAATCAGCCATTTATCCTCGTATTATGTCTTTAAGTCTAGTATTATTTGTGCATGGTGCGCGATTTCGTCTAGTCCGAATCCGCTGACGAGAATGGTCTCGTCATCGGCGTAAGACACTGTGTATGTGTGAGAGCAGTTTTCGAGTGAGCGTGGGGTGTCGTTTGTGTACATGATGTAAAGTGTGGGTGCTAGTACGCTTCCTTGGGAAAATCCTGGGCGTGGTGTGAAAGGTTGTGGTAGGGGATTGTTGTATTTTATGCAGCATCTCCGTTCAGTGAGGTAGTGCAAGAGGAGCCTTCTGGTGCAGAGAAGTAACTCCGTATTGTTGGTGAGTTTCCAAGCAGGAGTCCCTCGTGCTACACCTTATCAAAGGCCTTCTCCACGTCTTTGCTGGTGGAAAGTGTCTTTTGTCGTACCTGGCGGTTTTTTTTTGTATTCTGTCGTGAACGATGGTCAGCCGCCTGAGTGGACCGGCCCCTCCTGAACCCATATTGATAGGGAGAGAACTAGTCTCTCGCTTCCAGGTAGTCCTGTAGGCGGCAGTTGATCATACGTCCGAGTATTTTGCCTAGGTGCTCTAATAGAGCAATGGGCGTGCAATTGATTGGGTGTTTATGGTCTTTGTTCATTTTGTGTGAAGTATGTTGTGAGAGACTGAATATTTTGGGGAAGTTGCCTGAGGCTATTGGGGCGTTGAATACGTATGTAAGTGTAGGGTATATGTTTGCGGGGAGGTTATTCTCTAGTATGCCCGTGCAGTAAAAAGTAGTGCGAGGAAACGAAAACAGGATGTCTCTTCGTCGTCTGGAAACAGCCAGTGAAGGGGATTTTTTAAGGGGGAATTTAAGATTTAAATATGAGGAGTACTTTAAAAGTAATTCGAAATGACTGCGTAAAATTCTTGGTATATTCACTCCGACATCTACCTCAAAATTCGGCAAAGGAGGGAAGGTTTAGGGAAAATCCCAAAGAACCTAAGAGAATTGATTTCTACCTAGCAACCACTATTACGAAATTGATCGATACTCATTTCACCATGCACCATCAATAATAATTTCATCTTTTTTTTTAATAATGTCAGAAACATTTCCGGACAAGGGACAGACTGCTACCTCCGCTGATCATCACAGCGGGGGGGCCCCTTCCAAGATCATAGAGGGATATAAAACCGTCTCTATAGTATGTTGGGATGCGGTTGTGATTAAAAAACCCTCGGGGGGCGGCGTTGTCAATAAGTCCGCCATACAATCACATCCCTGAGAGGATACCCCTGATTCATCTCATCCATTATTATCATTTACCCCGAAGGCAAATTCTCTTTTAACCAGGCGGCGGTTTAGCGGGAAGAATTTTCCCTGGTGCAGATTTGCTTTTGATGCTATAGTCTAGAGCATCACACCACGAGGACTATAAGGAGCAGGAAACGACCTGTTCCAGAAGCAGCCAAAAAAGGCCACGGCTAGCGTGAATGCCCAGCAGCAGAAGAGAAGTGACCAAACTATGGACAAAGACATGGGGCAATGGCGATGTCCTGCCCCAGAAAGAAGGAGATCCTGAAAAGAAAGGCGGAAGAGAAAAAGGCAGAAGGAATTAGCAGCGCGAGCACCTCCTACGCTCAAGCGGCAAAAGCTGCACCCTCAGGAAATGTAGAGAATATCACCGCACAGAAAACATATTTTAAGATAGGCAAAGAGAATAAAAACTCGACAAAAATCGTCACTTGCATATTATATGCCCACGTCCGGAAGCTGACGAACCCAGGCTGTTTCGCTAAAGAGCTAAATATCATGCTCAAGAACAATGGCTTAGCAGAAATGTGGTTCCCGGAAAACCCCCATCATGGGAAGTATCCAGATGCAATACCAGCCAGAGGAAGAGGCACCAGCGACCGCTTTTCCAAGGAATAGAGAAGAAAGAACAGAAAGGAACACATTCCCGGAATCCATCCCAGCTCCTTAAAGGTCCCCAAACAGGAACCCCAGAATTGAGGCCAGGAAGAAAAGAGAAATGAGCGAGAAAATAGCAGCCAAACGGTAACATCTGAAGCTCTGCTTCTTCCTCTGAAGATGAACAAGAGTGCTCCCAGCCTCCTAAGAGCCATGCGAGAGAGAGAAGTAAGAACAAATGGAAGAGTTCTCGACATAACAAAAAATACGATGGAGAAGACATCAAAATCAAGTTCTACAAGAAAGCTGAAACCTCCTTCCTAGAGGACCCCAAGACAGGGGAGATCATCGAAGGAGTCGAGGCTGGCATGTTGAAATGGACATACAATTCGCCAGACCAGGAAGCGCTAATTGTCGCCTCGCTCATGGCGGACGAAATTAAACTACATAGGAACTCCTGCCTCGCCGTAAGCGAAGCAGACTTTTTCAAAATGCATAGAAGAAGACACACCCACATAAAAAACACAAGTACTAGACAACACAAACATAGTAAACACGAACAACACATTAAGAATACTCACAATTAACGTCAATGGATGGGAAGGGAAACATATTCCGTAAAGTGGATCTCGATCTAATCCTCATCACTGAACACGGCGTTAACACAAATACAAACAGAATAAAGATACCAAATTACACAGTTATGAACAAAAGCCACACACGGGATCGTTTCGACGGCGCAGCCATCGCGATCCGAAACAACATTTCATACAGAACACTTCTAAACTTTGATGAGTCATTTGTGGCTGTTGAAATACAAACTCTGGTGGGAAACCTGACCGTCGCGGCTGCCTCTGAACCAACACGTCGCAAATACCTGCAGATCCCTAACTTTTACACTCTTCGGGCGCGGGAAATTTACATTGCTTGGTGGTGATCTAAATGCCAGATGCAGAGCATCAGACTACGGAAGCATCGACCAAAGGGAAAGAAACCTGGAGCTGCTACTCGTAAGAGACAGACTCGAGAGGGTAGGGCCAGATTTTCCGACCTTCTTAACTCAACGTTCTGCAACTAAACCGGACATTGTGTTAACGAGCAAAAACTTCCCCTTACACATCAGCAATGAGCCCGGATCAGTGGTACCGAGCGATCACATCCCGATTATAACAACGATCTCGCTTGCTCCACTAACCAAGCCCGTTCCACTTAGGAAAAGTTACGCTAAAGCTAACTAGGAGCTATATAGAGAGATACTAAGTACATACTATCCAGCTGACCTGGGATACGCTAATCTCGAAGAGATTATTGAGGAGATAAATAAGATCACCAATCTTCTCATACAAGCTGACGAGAGATGCGTCCCTAGAATCTCCTATAAATTGCTCCAACAACCTAAGTGGACGAACGAGATGAGAGAAATCGCCCGGGAACATAGGGAAATCTATGAAGAAGTCGGCAGGACAGACACCAATCGGGAAAGGACAGCCAGAATGAGACAACTAGGAGAGGAACTAAAAACCATAATAATTGAAAAACAAAGAACAATCTGGAATGACACCATTGGGAAGCTGGACAGGGAGGACAATCCTGTAAGGTTTTGCAAAAACATCCGAAGAATTAGGGGATTGCCTCCCAGACCCAGACCCAGAACCCAAATCAAGGATGGAGACGACATCATTGAAGACCCAGAGTCTCTCGAGAGGAAATTTAGAACCCCCTGGCAAGAGATTTTCGCTATATCCCCTGAGGAGAACGACGACTTCGACCAAGACTTCGAAGACCAACTGCTCGACGACCTCGGCACAATGATACATAGAACCCACCCTCATCCGCAAGTATCTCAGGAAAGAGTGATGGTTGACTACGGATGCCCGATAACTCTCGAAGAGACCTTGAACACCATAAGGCCCTTCAAGCAGAGGGCACCAAGCTGGTATGGAATTACGAAAAACAATGCCTCGTAAATGCCCCAAGGCAAATTATTCAGGGTTTGGCGAACACAATGAACGCTGCCCTGAATATAGGCCACTTCCCTGACGCGTACAAGATGGCCAAAATTATCTTTATATCGAGGGGAAACAAGCCCCAGACCAGGTGGATAACTATCGCCCGATCTCTCTTTTTGAGATACAGGGAAAAATCTTCGAGAAGATTATAGCAGACAAGCTACAAGCTCAACTGAGAGAGTTGGGAGCGCATAACCCCCAACAACACAGGTTCCACAGGAAAGGGGGCACAGATACTGCCCTGGCGCTCCTACGGGAGAAAGTAGCAAATTTCCGAGCAAACGGGTGTTATGTAGACATTGTGTTGAGGGACGTGCAAAAGGCCTTCGATAAAGTCTGGCTGGAAGGAATTCAATACAAGATCCTGAAACTCCAGCTAGACTCAATCCTAGAAAGGATCCTCTATGATTTCGTCATGGACAGAAGGGCCTGTCTCATGATTGAGGGATATAGATGTCCTGAATTCGAACTCAAGGCAGGGGTTCCCCAGGAAAGCTGCCTGAGCCTTCTGCTTTACATGGTCTTCACGATCGGCCTCCCAACTCCGGTGAACAGGGACACGATGTATCTGCAATTCGCAGATGACATCATGCAAATTGTCCCATGCTTGGAGAGGAAAGCAAGGGCACAGGCAGCTCGCACGATAGCTAAAATTAACAACTTCAACCAGTACGAGAGACGATATAAGATCAGGACAAACAGGGACAAATTCAAGATCGTCCCGCTGAGCCGCGAGTTGACATGGCCCATCATCATAGATGGGAGGAGATACGGCTACTCCGCCGAAAGCACCGTTCTGGGCCTAAAGATTACCGACCATGGATACTCGAGACACCACACGGAGAGGCGGAACCTGGCAAGGAGATAAATCTCCAAGCTATACAGGCTTAGAGATCTTAGCTCGGCCAACATCAGGAAAATATATATGATGTATGTCCGAGCTAAGCTCATCTACCCCGCAGTGGTTACTCAAGCGGCCAGCAAATCGTCGATGAAAAGACTTAAACGTGTCCAGAATGCTGTTATTAATAAAGTCAGAAGGCGTGATAGCCTTAGACAAAGAGATTTGCACAGGAGGAAACGTTTGGAGCCCATCAATGTCGTCACCAAAAACCTTGGAAAAAAGATCTGGTCCACACTAACGAATGGTGTCATTCCGGAGCGACAGGGAACAGGCGGCAGGCTTAATATACCTGCGCGAGGCTACGGGCAAAAGTTTCACGCTGACGTCAGTTCCCGAGCACAAAACTATGCACACAAGAAGACATTACACCAATTGTTGGCAAATAGAGCTAACAAAGGCTTGAAAGCTGAATATTTACACCAAAAATAAGAACACCAAACCATTTGAAAACAAACAATAAGAAGAACACTAAAGCTCATGAAAATACAAAAACATAAGACAAAAGTTCAAACAAATAATAAAAGCAAAAGTAAAAATAAATTAAAGTAAAGCGATGGCCTCCTTACTAGGGCAAAATACCCATCGCCTCTTTAAATATTCACCCACAATATCTTCCACTATCCCAACTTCTTCTAAAATTTAGTATATCATCTTCTAAACTTGAAATTAAATGGGCAGCCAGTGCAGTTCGCGGGCGGAACAGGGGTGTGACACGAGGGAACCCTCCTCGAAGGAGAAGAATTTGAGTCGCAAGATCCTGGAGAATGTTAAAAGGCACGAATTGCAGTTTGGGGGAGCTCTAGTGAGAAGAGAGTTAGATTAATCAAATCTGGGGGTTAGAAAGTGGGACCGGATACGACTAGAAAGAGACCATTCAGATAAACCTATAGATTGAAAGTAAATTTTCTGCGAAAGTGTGAGGGTAATTTTGAATGAGAGCACGCAATTTGGAGGGAGGGGGTCTTTTCTAGATCACCAAATAAAGAAAACAAAATCACTTTCTTCGGTATACCACAAAGACCATCTCATGTCACTTTAAGATGACGTCGTTGAAGGATTTTTGTGTTGCAGAATCGGGATGAAATATTGTCACTTTATAAAGCGTGATACACCATCTCCACCATCAAAATATTACTTATTGGACGCTATTAGAACGATTAGAAGAATTATGACAGGATTTAGTAGCCTAGAACGCTTGCGCCCGCATTATTCAAAATTACCTTTATAAAAAAGTCACTTCGTTATGTATGTTTATCTACCCTAAATACGTAGATCAAACTGAAGATTGAAGAGCGTTTGCCTGCCAGCTAATAACATGTTGACCAATTTAACTAAATTAAACTTCTTTTCGTTTCTTTTGGCTTTTTATAGTGATTTACAATAAAAAGAAACCATTTATGACAATTTTGAATACAGCTTGTTCACACGGTTTAGACAACTTAAACCTGTAATAATTCTTTGTATCGTTACAATATTGTCCTAGGAGTAATATTTCTATGGGGAATAAAGTCTATCACACTATAAAGTAACAAAGGACAATTTTTCAACTCAATTTTGCAACCTAATAATTCTTCCATGAGGCCACTTTCAATTGCCATGGGACGGCCTAATGTACGCTCGCTCATTTTGTGAATATAAATAGTAGTTTATTAACTTAAATTTTTTTAACATATAATTATATTAATCACGTGTAAATACCATACTATCCCTAACCTTCTATATTGTTAGTCAGAAAATAACAAGTAACTAATATTAAGATAAAAACGGATATGTTTTTTAACGTTCTGAGCGACGATTTATAAAGTTATGCGTGGGAACCTGCTCGAATGTCTGGTATTCATTAATTTCGTCTTAACTATGTCAGCCATTTGGACTGATAATAATTAAGGGCTTATGTGAAAACTGGTTTGAGGACTAGCCCACAGACAAAGCGTAAGTCAGAAATTATCTCGAAACTGGGGCATAACTGCGAGTCCCGGACGGAGGAGAGATCCTCATCCCCCGGGGGACCCGGCCAGAATCATAGAGGGAAGTAACACCCGTATTTATGTAGTTGGATGCAGTTATGGCGCAAGTACTCGAGAGGATGTGGCAAAACTTTAGCGGCCGATGATTCGACCGCTACTGTATCAAGTCCACCATAATTCACCCCTCCCGAGGTTCCCATTCGAGATCCATCACCCCTCACCCTGGCAGCAAACGAGCGGAGGACCAACTGGAAAATGGACGGAGGCGTTTTATCACCATTTTTTGGACTCATACACCAACCTACATTATACTTTGGTTTCAGAAAAGAAAATATCACAAGAGGACTTAGTAGAAGGACGTGGAAGACCATGCAGACCCTCAATAAGAGCCCTTCCCCCCTCCTCAGGAGCATACCAGGAGAAAAGGCCCCGGAAAAGAGAAAACTTTACGAAACCCTCTACCTCGAACACATGGTAGCACTGGTGAAACTGATTGATGCTGCAGATGGCGTATCACGCCTTATAAAGTCACAATATTTCATCCAGATTCTGCAAAGCAAAAATCCTCCAACGACACCATCTCAAAGTGACATGAAAAGGTCTTTAGGGTGCTCCGAAGAGAGTGATTTTTTTCTTTATTTGGTGACGAAAAAATGCCCCCAAAATGCATGTGCTCATCCTATTTCAAATTACCAGTACTGATTTTGCAGAAAATTTACTTCCAATCTATTCCATAAGCCTATCTGAATTGTCTGTTGCTAGTTGTATCCGGTCCCACTTTGACCGAAATAGTTTCGAGATAGCCATCCATGCCTTTGTTACTTCCCGCCTTGATTACTCTAACTCTCTTCTCACTGCAGCTCTCAACGCTACAATTCAAGGACGGTTTTCTCGTGTCCTCCTTCACAGATTTGAATCCTAAACTCTCCCCTTACCTATTCCCATCACTGGCTGTGTCCGAACAACGAAGAGACCTTTGCTCGGCAAATGCCATCCTGTTTTCGGTTCCTCGCACTCATCTCTGTTGCATGAGTGATCGTGCCGTCTCCGCAGTTGCCCGAAGCTGTGGAATGGTCCACCTGCTGGCATACGATCCTCTTCTTCGCATGACTTTTTCAAGCAGGATCTGAAAACCTACCTTCTATCTCAGGCTTTTCTTAGTCTATTAATTGGCACCTGCGAACACTTAAGGCAGTAGTTCTTTTGTGTATGTGTTAAACTTTAAAAGACCTAGCCGTGTTTTTTGTAGTAAAAACAGTACTAATGGTGTTTTTAGGCATTCTAATCATCATTTAGGTCTTCGGTTAGGCGCGGAAAGCACTTATTTTTACGATACTAGCACTCTGAGTACGACTCTATTTGCGGCGATACTATCATAAAAATATCTGCTTTCCGCGCGAAAAAGAAGCTGTAGAGGATGACTAAAATGCCGACAAACACCATTGCACCTTTTTAACGTCCTTACTATTTATTTATAGATAATTCATATATGCGTTTGGGTAATACTTCAGTTTAGGGGCGCATGATAGGAGGTGCTATTTCTGCTCTACACGAGGCCACCAAGGACCAGAGTTTGAATTAAGGCAGGGTGTCCCTCAATGTGGATGTTTGAGTCCTACTTTATACACAATATACACAAGACACCTACCAGATCCGGTGTTTCCATCAACAACTTATTTACTGTTCGTGGATGATATAACCATAATAACTAATATCCCTTATAGACATCCGCTAACAATCGCTAGAATTCCGCGGGAGACATCAAAAACATAAATGATTATAAAAAAAGCGGAAAATGCGTACTAACACTGAAAAATTTACAATAATACCCATGGGGAGGAACAAAACTTCGAGAATAGTGGTTGATGACGAAGTATACAGATACCATGCCGAAAAAAAGTTCTTGGCATGGAAATAACAAAGAATGATTATAATAAACATGCGAAAGAAATATTGAATCTGGCGAAATCAGGCCTAACAAAACTATACCAACTAAAGAACTTAAATAGAGGCAACAAAACCAAGATATACAATTGCTTATGCAAATCTTTACTCCTGTATCCAACAATACCACTAAACAAGCTACACAAAACAAACATGGTCAAACTCTAAAGAGTCCAAAACAGTGGGGTACTACTTACTACAAACACTAGAAGAATAGAACATCGGAGACAAGCGGATTTACATCGTGAAATCGAGATGGACCCAATCAATATAGTCCTACACAACAGAGCAATTCGAAAGAATAACATCAAGAGATGGCTGGTCACCCAGCATCCATGCACAACACTCAAACTTTTCATTTTCACCACTTTTACCTAAAAACTCTATCTACTCTACTTCTACTCTACATATACTTTTGTTTTTCTATCTTTTTCAAGCCTTAAGACGTAAGGCTCTGCAAGTTTATCAAAATAATAAAGACGATAGCGCCGTCTACTTTAGGCTATTTCAGCCAAAAATCAACATTTATTAGTTACTTTTAAAATGGAAGGGGGGGGGGCAATGCCCCCACACACCCCGAAACTTTAAAAAAACCCTCGTAATATTCCTAATACGAAAGGTTACTATCGTTGTCTTAAATTACCCAATAAATAATCACTTCACGACGAAAGCTAAACCATCTCCACCTTTCACTATTATAATAGAGCCGCTTTTCTTTTCCACTCCTGTGGCAAAAGGCGTATTAAAATCCAACGACCCGAGTTCGCAAGAATCGCACTCTTTTAACTGTTTGCCTTCAAGGTTGCCAATGTTTGAAATAAGGTCGAAATAAGGGTTGCCATTGTGTGCAAGCATCAGCATACAACATAAATAAGAACAGCTGACGAATCATCACCACTTCCACGAGAGTTAATCACCCAAGAATGCTACCATTTGGTAACTATTAACCTTAAGAATAGAGCAAGAAGGTTACCTTTGTTGCCTCGTTTGTCTCATAAGGGCCGCTACGGTCAGATTAAGGATTCCTCCTGTTTCCGTGGCTCTCAAAAGAGACAGAAGCAAGCGTGGACGGGTTGATTGGAGATACCCCCTGTTCCTGTCCTGCTTGTAAAGAGGGCATTGGTCTGTTCTCCCCTTTGCACCCGTGTCGCTGATGGGTGAACAAAAGTGACTCCACGATGCAAGGGTCGGCGTCCATAGCCACCCCGCCAAGGTCTGCGAAGCGCACGCGGAATGGGTCTAGTCCACCCTCACCGACCGAGACTTTCACGCCGAAGAGGACCGCCCGAACCCTGGAGCCGGAGTTCTCACAGGCAGAGGAGGCCCCCTGGGATGAAAGCGGTCGCCTCGTCATCGACGAGAGCCCCTAGACCGAGGAGGCCCAGCAGGGGAATGAGGCAGGCTGGGTAAAAGTCTCTCATTCCCGACGAGGACCCCGGCCCAAGTTCAAACTAGTGCACCAGGAGAACACCACAAGTGCCTACCAGGCTGTGACGGAGCTGGAGAGAGCCCACCCTGGACTGCAGATAATCATTTGCCCCACTCTCAACAGCGAAGATGTCCTCACCCCGAAGGACGATGGGTCGGGGGCCATGATGCACCACCTTGCCCACGCGCCGGCGCCCACGCTGAGGGTGCTGCAGTGGAATGTGCAGGGCCTCCGCCCCAAGAAACATCAGCTGCTGCAAGCAGTCTTCCAAGAAGACCTGGACCTAGTTCTCCTACAGGAGACGCTCACGCCCACCGGCTTTGAATGGCGAGTCGCAGGCTACACCCTTCACTCGCTTCCGGCTGGTGACGGAAATGGGCGTGGCTGTGCAGCCCTCATACGGAACACCATCCCGCACAAGAGGATCACCGCACCCGTGTACTGTGGTGACGGCGTGGAGGTCCTGGCACTGGAGCTGCAGCTGGGGCCACTCACTCTCACTGTATACAATATATACAGGAGCCAGCGGTTCCCACTGGATGCTGGGGAGCTGCTCTCCCTCGTATCCAACTCCAGCCTCATTGTAGCGGGCGATTTCAACGCCCACCACCCCGTCCTGCACTCTGTGTCACCCACTAACGTGACCGGGCGCCAACTGGCCAACCTGCTCTAAGAAGTCACTGACGTCCGACTACTGCACACCGGGAAGGCCACGCACGTCCATGAAGGTGGCTCGACCTCACGCTGGTGTCGGGCGACCTACAGACAGGCGCCACCTGGCAGGTCCACCCTACCCTCACCAGCGACGATTACGGGACCCTCTCCACCCTCACTGAGGCCCCCACCAGCTCCTCCTCTCCCGCCGCCCCAGTGGAACGTCAGGAGGGCGGATTGGACAAAGTTCCAAGCCGCCCTGGAGGAATCGTGGTCCACGTATGTGCCTCCTGTGGACCTGCACCTGCAGGAGAGGGACCTTACGGCGGCCATAGAGAGTGCAGCATACGCGGCCATTCCCAGGACAACCTCTAACCGCCGCCGGCGCCCGAACTGGTGGTTTTATAACGAGGAAGTCCGGGAGCACAATCACCGCGTCAACGTCCACAGGATGCCTGACCGCCATCAACCTGCAGCTCCTGCAGGAGGTGGTAGCCCGCGCGCGACAGGTGTCCCTGAGCACCAGGGAGGCAAAGTGGCTGAAGTGGTGCGACTCTTTCAGCCAACACACCTCCCTCGGCCACTGTGGGGGAGCTTCAGGAAGGCCTCAGGCACCACCCCGACCCACCCAGCTGCCCAGCCACGCCCACAGCAAAAGGCAGATCAGCTGGTGAACTGTTTTACAGCGAGGGGTTCCAGCGATCAGCTCCCTCTCCACACCCGCTACCTCCAGCAGCAGCTACACCCACAGCGCGACAAAGAGGTCAGGGAGGCGCGGGGCCAGCCGCACGCGACGGACCAGCCTTCCACGCTGGAGGAGCTGGCCAGGGCGAAACGTGGGCGTGACACAGCGGCGGGAGCCGACGGAGTGCGGTACTCCATGCTGGCGCACGCTGGGCCCGCCGGAGACGCCGTGATGCTAGCCCTTCTGAATTCATCGTGGTTGGCAGGCCGTCTGCCGCCCTCCTGGAAGGACGAAGACATCCAGCCTATCCCCTAGCCGAAGGATCACACTACCTTCAGGCTAATCTCCTTCTGGAGCTGCACCGGAAAAACAGCGGAGAGGATGATGCTGAGTCGCCTACAGTGGAGCGTGGGAAGCCTTTACCACCACGTGTTCGGCTACACCAGGGGGGTGAGCACGGCGGACTGACTCATCACCCTCCTGGCTTACGCCAACAACCAGCCCACCATCGTAGTATTCCTTGACCTCGAGAAGGCTTTCGAGCTGGCTAGTCCACGCGCCATACTAGCCGCCCTTGTGAGGAAGGGCATCCGAGGGAGACTGCTGGGCTGGCTCCAGGACTACCTTCCTCAGCGCCGAGCCCGTGTGAAGTTCCGGGGTCACAAGTCTCCCTACCTCACCTCCGAGAACGGGGCACCCCAGAGCGGCATCCTCAGCCCGTTCCTCTTCAACGTGCTGATGGAGCAGCTGGTTTTCCTCCCCTATAGGGAAGGAACCATCCACCTCAGCTACGCCGACGACCTGGCCCTCGTCGTCACCGGGCGCGGCGACAATCTCGCGCGGGCTCAAGAAGCGCTGCACCTCATCACTGCCAAGTGCGAAGAGCTGGGGCTCAAGATCTCGGCAGAGAAGTCCCAGGCCATGGCCAAGGAGGTGATGCAAAACACCACCATGAGGACCATGTTGGGGGCACCCAGGTGGTGCAGTGCCTGTGTCATGCAGAGTGAGGCCAACCTGGTGCCCCTCACCGGCAGGGTGGATTGCATTGTGGCCCTCCGGGTGGCCAGAGTGCTCCAGCGCGACGTGGAGGGTGTTGCGCAGAAGAGACTCCGAATGGCCGTGGCGCAGGACATCGAGTGCCTGCGTAACAACAGGTGGCTTGTAAACGTCAGCCTAGCAACCAACCCCCTCAACCAGGCAGGAAACTAGCTGTGGTGCGACCAGTTCTCGATCCAGCCGGCTACTTTTCCGTCTATGCCCAGCGCTCGCACTTTCCGGAGAAGGCGGCGGTGTGGTACCTCATCAAAGGCTTTCTGAAAATCTAAGTACACCACATCCACCGCCTTGTCCCGATCGTGCTCACTGAAGACGAAGTGGAAGAATTCCACAAGGTTCGTCAGGCATGACCGTTGCCTTCGGAAGCCGTGCTGGGAACTCCTCAGTAGCAGGTTTGACTCTAAATACGACGTCATTTTGTCCACCATCATGCTTTCCATGAGTTTACCGACTATCGAAGTCAGACTGATAGGTCGGTAGTTTGACGGATGGCTGGGGTCTCCTTTCTTGAAGATAGGAGTCACCTCCTCCTCACGCTAGTCTCTAGGAACGCATTCGGTCCGGATTGACATGTTAAAGATAGCGCATAGATATCGTGATACTTCATCGCACACTTCCTTCAACACCTTGGATAGAAACCCGTCCGGTCCAGGGGACTTATTCGTCTTTAGGTCAGCGATCTTGTTCTTTATTTCTCCTTCGGTGAAGTCCATTGCCTCCAGCTTTTCCCCCGAGTAGGAATCCGTGGGCTGGGGGATGGGACCACACTCTTTAGTAAACACTGAAGAGAAGTAGTCATTGAGAAGGTTAGCATTTTTTGCATCTGAGTGAGTTAATCCACCCTCCTCGTCCACTAAGGGCCCAATCCTACGATGGATTGGTTTACGGCTATTTACATAGCCAAAGAATTCCTTGTGATTCTCCTTGCAGAGTCTCGCCACTCGGAGTTCCTCAGTACGCTTAACCGCCCTTATGCTGGACTTCACTCTCCTGGCTAGCCTCCGGTATTCGTCAAAGTCACCCGAGATCTTCGATTGCCGGTACACATTTCTATTCTCCCTAAGCAGTTGCCCGATTTCTCGATTAAACCACTTTGGTTGAACAGAGGACTGACGGGGGCATTTCAGAGGGATAAAACGCGATTGAAGACTCATGAATGTGGTTTTGAAACTGTTCCAAGAGTCTTCAACAGCCTTGCACTCTTCTAGCCTCGCGTCAGTCAGTCCCGCGCGTAGACCTGCAAAGTCTGCTCTTCTCAAGCCAAGTTTCCTTGATTGACTGGCAACAGACCTTACCTTCGGGATCTTGACGCTAAATCTAACTAGCTGGTGATCACTGCCACCGAGCTCTTCGCCTACAGAGACATCCTCAACGATATCATCTTCAGAGGTGAAGACCAAGTCGAGGATATTGTCTCTTCTCGTCGGTTCTCTGACCCATTGAGTGAGGAACTCGTTGTTGGCGAACTCCAGGAGTAGCGCGCTCTCGCCACAGGCTGCTCTGGTTTCCCAGTCAACTTGTCTGTTGAAGTCGCCCATAACGATGAACACTCTGCCTTGAACAAGCTCACCCAGCAGCTGGTACAGTTCCCTGTCCTTCTCAACGGGTTGGGAAGGGGGTCTGTAGAGCAGCAGGGTCCTGTATCTGACATGACCTACCTCTAGGTCAACGCCTAGGAGCTCGTGATCGGATATAATGTTGGTGTTCGTAGATTTGATTGTATCCTTGACATACAACATTACACCGCCACCCTCTCTGTCTGGCCTATCTTTTTGGAAGAGTTGGTAGCCAGGAACCGTGAATTCGCCTTCAAAGTCTCAGTTTTGAGGTTTTTATCCACGATTCTGTTATGGATACCATTTCGGGTTCTTCCGTCGCTACGAGGCCACGGAGCTTAGGAAACTTGTTCCTGATTGACCTCGCATTGAACAGAAGAACTTTCAGGGAGTCCCCGACTGTAGGAATCCCTACGCTCTTCCGTTTCCCGGCTTGTTTTTTGGCGAGGCACTCCTCTTTGCGACCTCTGAAAAGGTCGTTCCTGGAGTGACACGGGCGTACTGGCGTACGTCTGCCCTCACTCTGGGCCGGATACTCCTTTGGGTCCTCTTTATGACATCTTGGATCATGTTTGACAGAAAGGCCTTTCATTTAAAGAAAAGATGTACCCCATGCCTTTGGTAAAGATCATTTCTACCATAAAAGGTGCGGTACGGGTCCACAAAAAAGACCCCCTCTGCCGTATACAAATCTGCCAGGCACCGGTTTAAGGAGACATTCTTAGAGTGAGCGGTCCGTGTTGGACCTCTTCTCGGGAGCATCCCGACTACCACACGCTTGCGGGTTTTCAGTTCACAGTCGTCCATGGCACCCATGACCGTGTGGAGGATTTTATCTGTAGGGCCTACCCTACCTCCTCTCAGGTAGAGGTCGTTTCCACTGACCCTCAGAGCAACGACTGAGCTCTCAAAAATCTGTGATTTCTCAGCCTCTACTCTGATGTGGTGGTTACCACATCCTGGCAGGCAGCTTACCTTCACACTAGTGCGAAGGCGGGCCGCTAGCAGGGACTGCAGGCCCCGTGCTTGAGAATCAGCAATAAGGGTGACTCTTGCACATTTGTCTGCAGGTGACTTAGTCTGTCCTTTCGGAAGCGACTTGCCGCTTTACTTTTGTATCTCTACATTTTTCTTTTTTTTCTTCTTCTTCTTATTTTTCTTGTCTTCATTTGTTTTCTCTTCTTCCGTTTCTCTTTTCTCTTCTTCTCTTTCCCCTTTCCCTTGCGCACCAGTAACGCTCGAATCCTCTACACTGGGGTGAGCTGCATTAAGGTCGTTTTTCTTATTTTTATTCTTTTTCTTTTTCTTCTTCTCATTTGATTCTCCGCATGGCTGAAGTGGGACTGCCAATGCAGTTTCACCTCCTTGAGCTGGAGTCACATCGGTGGAACCACCCAACTCAGTGGGACTTTCGTCTCGAGCTTGAGCTGACTGAGCCTCTAGTTTAGAGGCTAGCTCTAGGATTTTTTCCTCGAGACGCCGAATCTGAAGGGCGTACTGTGTTTCTAGGGTCTGTATTTTACTTTCCAGCGCCCTAGATTTTTCTTGAGAGGTTGTGAAGAGATCCTTGAGTTCATTGCAGTATGCCACTGCCTCTTGGACCTCTCCTTTAAAGATGCAGTCGGTGCATATACTTCCCGGGTGGCATTTCGAAAAACATCCTTCCGGGAAGTCCACGCACCTCTTATCCTTCTGGCATATCGCACATGTATATTTGAGTGCAGTTGGACCTTTTTTCCCTGTCATTTTGAACACTTTCTCTCTTTCAAAACTTTGCAACCAATCAATAGAAAAAAGGGGGTTGGTGAGTTCTCCCTGCGTGAGTCGCTCCCGCCTATCTATCGGAGACGTTTCGGATCTTTCAGAAGGCACGCTCCATGTGCTGCTGTTCGTCCGCCTGAGTCGTCAAACCTCGGCGTGCCGTGGCTCCCAACCAAGCAGCACAGACGGTCCCCGAAGGGGCCATCGATTTGTCACCAGGTGAACAACAACGAAGCACGCCCCTTACTAAACTCCTACTAGTTCCCTTCACAGCGGCCAGGATCTCGGAGCAGCGTTCAATGGATATCCCGCCACACCAAGAAACTCGACCCAAGGCTTTTTGTTGGCTTGGCAACCAACATGGGAACAAAGGGCCGTCACCACGGACCAATGCTACCAGAGGCACCCGTCAACGGTCACTGGGAATGGTCAATAATTATGCGCCAGGAAAGGGGTTAACGGGGCACTACCCTCATCCCATTCGTCGTGCCCCAACGCCTAAGACCCCTCAAGTCCTAGTCTCTCGCAGCCAGTGAGCGTCGATTGGCGTTGTTTATAGAGGTTCCAAAGCCTCTCTTCTGACGCGTGAGGTAGCTGCCAGGTCCTTATATGTAGATAGATGAAAAAAGGGTAAGAGTGACATGATAGGAATAGAGGTTGTTTTTTTGTTATTTTTTTTTTTTGTATAAGTAGAAGAAATAGGATTAATGTAAAAAAAAGAGGAAGGATAGAGTAGGATAAAGAAATGCGCACTTAGTCTGGAACCTAATTTCCAACCAAATCGACAAGGGAAACCCTGCTAGGGGTGCCAGAAGATAGGTACCCCCGCCGACATAGCCCGAAAGTCAAGGGTACGCACAAGCTCTCTTCCCGCGAAAAGGGGGCGTCACCTCTCTCTCTACTTTCTTTGAGAGAGAGAGAGAGAAGCGGTCCCACAGGGTTACATTTGTTATAAAGTGAATTGCCTTATTCTGTACCACTTGTGCTTTTCTGATGACGGACTTGCTCAAAGTATGGAGGGAGATGACAGGCTACAGGAGGTTTGGTCTTATTAACAACAAGTACAGTTTCTTCTTGTTCTTTATTGAGACTCGTTTGAAGCGATAGAGAGCCCGTAATTTCATTGTGGCCTCGGCAACCTTATCTTCGTAATGGGCGATGTAACCATTTGAGGTTAATTTCAATTCAAGTACCCGACCTTCTCTCCAATAATCATAAGGTTCGTCCTGCACTAACACGTCCGCTGTTTTCCGACGGCCCATAGGTATTATTTTAAATTTTTTAACATTAGTTCTAATCTTGTTCAATTTTTCGAAATTGTTGATAATTCCGATCACCCAGCTTGTTTTGTTCGCGATGTCGGCAGGGTTTTATAGAAGCGTGTGTTATGTCATCCACCAGCTGGACGTATTGAGTGAGGTCTTGGTCAGGGTAAGGCAGGTCTCCGGTATATACCGCGTATAGAGTAGGGCTGAGGCAACCCCCTCGTGGCACTCCTGCCTCTAGGTTGAAAGGCTTCCCTTGGATATCATTAACTCTCACGACTGCCTCCAGATCTTCTATGTAGTCACAGAGTATCTTCGTTAGGTTTTGCTCCATACCCAGTTCACTTATTTTCTTTTTTAGCCACGGTAGCCACACTTTGTCGAAGGCTAAAGCCACGTCTCGAAGTACCACGTCGACGTTGCTATTTCTGGCCCTTCCGATAGCTATCTTTTCCGTGATCAGAGCCAGAGCCGATTCTGTGCCAAGTTTCATCCGGAAGCCGTGTTCTTGGATATTATATAGGTTGTTAAGTTCCAGAAAAGTCCCAAGTCTGTTGTTCAGAAGTTTTTTCAGAAGTTTGCCCATGAATTCTAGCAGAGAGATTGGTCTGTAATTGCTGATCTCTTTCTTCAGCTTGCCAGGCTTTAATGTAAATATAATCCGGGCCCTTTTCAAGTTGTCTGGAAAGAAGCCAACGTTGAGGCAGGTGTTAAATACCTCGAGAAGGGCCTGATTGAATTTGTTGGGGGCGTTAAGTAAATGATTTTTTGTGATTCCAGTTATCCCTGGGGCTTTTTGTTTAAAACTCTCAGGGCTATTTCGTATTCTTCAAATGAGTAGGGTTTACATTCTTCCCTTGCGATTCGTGTGCTGTCAACAAAATGATGGGGTGTGAGGTCAGCCCCCAGTTCTCGAAGATTTGAGAGAACATGCTCTGCATGTCGTTCATCGAAGAATTCGTTCTCTTCTTCACTAATGCGAAAACAGTTTTGCCAATAATGTCTAAATTTGAATTTGATGTCCTGCTCTTCCGGGTATCCCATGCCATTTGCTTGGATTTTTATACGATTCTTGGGTGGAGAGCCTCGCAGTCTATTCAGTTGGCTCCAGAATTTTTCGATATCCGACTGCGATTACCAGGTTATCGTTCGTCATGGGGATCTTGATTGCAAGTTAAGATTCTTCTAAACCCTGTATCTCTTTGAACTTAATCCCTTTCTTGATGGCAATGGCTACTCCATCGAATCTCTCTCTCGAGCGGCTTGCCATCAGCACTTTGTAGTTAAATATCTTTATGAATTCGTTTAATCCATTCAAGCCATGCTCAGAAATGAGAACGATGTCTGGATCAACGGATCTTATGATTTCATTATAAGCTCTACTTTTGGACTTCCAACCGTTTACGTTAAGGGAGAAGATTTTTAAATTTCTGATGTATCTAACATGAGTAGCCATTGTTAATTGTTATTGGGCTGTTTGACCTTAGTTCCTTTTATTCCTGGCTGGCGATCTTACCCTTCCCGACCTCTTTTTTTCTAAATTGGTCCTGATTCAAATTGAAGCAGGATTTGGGACAGATGTTGATCAGGCCTCGTCTGAAGGCTTGTAATAACTCCTCTTCTGCGATGTCGGCGTCGAATTCCCACTTATACTTGCCTTAATGACTCCTTCAATTAAGTCAGCAACCTTGGACTTTTGTGGAATCGGTGCGGATGGGGAGCTATAAATCTCCATGCAGAGGTATAGGGTATTTTGGAAAGGGACGGTGGGGGTAGCAGAAGCCACTGCTACGGATTCAATTTCGATGTCCTTGGGCGCAGTCGTTCCACCTGGCAGGTTATTAATTTCCATCTGAGTTTCCTCAGTTACGGTCGGTTCCTGTTTCCGTAGGCGAGGATCACGAGAAGCCGAGCGAAGATTGAACAGTACCAACCCTTGCTTGGCAGCCTTAGCGGCCATCTCGGTTGTTTCAAACGTCACTCCCAACACATGTGTGTGCTCTTTTCCGTCTCGTTTTTTAAACTTAATTACTTCATCAATTTTAGGCAGGTTTGTATGTTCTCAATTTAATTTCCTCGGCAGATTGAGAACCAACGTATGGGTCAATACATCAACATATTAATGACCTCACTGCTGAGACATTGGACAGGAGTTATAATATTAGCAAACTTAGTCGAGTACAGACGCGATTTGAAAAGATGTAAATTTATATTGGAAGATAAGATCTTCTCCAAGATAAGTCCAATATTTACAAGAAAAATATAGTGAAATTTTTACAGACATATTAAATATATAAATACATATATAGGTATTCTATTATTAGAATTAATTTCATTAGAAACTTTATTTAGGTATAAAATCAATAATATTGTAAAGAGACTTTTTAATTTATTAATTTTTAATATAATTCTGTTTTTAATTACTAACTAATTTAAATTAAATAACTTGAAATTAGAAAATCTACCAAAAATCAATTCTTCAAAATTAAATTAAATGAAACGTTGAATTATAACTTGTCTCAAATATTATAATTAATCCAGTGAGCGATCGACATGTTAATACATAAATAAGATAATTTTGAAGAAGTGTGTTGCATGCGTTTTGGGCGACAAAGCCTGTAATACTTCTTTACATTATTTTAATAATATTCTAAGAGTAATGTTTCGATGGCAGAGAGAGGAATCTATCACCATAATAAAGTCACTAAAAGTCAATATTTCAACTCAAATCTGCAAATCAAGAACTATTCCACGACGCCATCTTGAAATGTCATGACACGAACTAATTTATGCTAACGCATTTGTTTTAAAAGTTAATATAAATTTTTAGTTTCCGAACAACGATGTAGAGAAGGTTAAGGGTTGGAACACGGTCCCTTGGCGATTATGTGGCATTAATTTGTAGAATTATCAAAACTAAACCTACTTAGATAACTTGCCACCTCTCTCAGTATAGATCGCTGTTCAGAATTTAAACGCATTATCGTTACACGATTTGTTGGTGTTAATTCGTAAAATTTATCATGCTTAGATAACCTGCGAACATTAACATTATAAATCGTTGCTCAAAACGTAAAAAAAAACATATCCGTTTTAATTTTAATATTAGTTACATGTCTTACCCGACCAACGATATAGAAGGTTAGGGGTAGGACGGTATTTAAACAGGTTTAATATAATTATATATTCAAAAGGGAAGTTAATAAACTTCGATTTATACTAACACAAAATGAGCGAGCGTTAATTAGGCCGTCTCGTGGCATCTCAAGATGGCGTCATATATAAAAAATAGGCTCTTCAAAACTCCTAACAAACCTTAAATAATAAGTTTATACATTTAATTAAAATTTTCCCTGAACTTTGTTTCACATTTCTATAAGCATTTAGGCGCTTCTGCGACGCAACTGTATTCGCGTGATCTTCAATACCTACTCAAGAAAGTAAAAGAAGAAATATTTGGGACTGATGAGAGAGACTAGTTTCATTTGAGCGAGGAAACGACCCAAAGACGTGCTGCTTATGCATCCCTACTCTTGCCTTTTTCTTTTTACTTCATACTTTCTTACTTCTAGCGCAACATAACTTGGTCACCGGCGAAGTCCCAGAAACACTAGTTGTAGGAGCAAGCGAACCCCTGCAGGAGACCAAGTTAGGGGGCCAGAAAAGGGGGGGCTCATTTTGTGTTCCGGACACGAAGCCAGTTGCAGCACCCGTATATGGCCAGGAACATATAGGTAGGGTGACCAAGGAAAGTGCGATCCGGCAAAAAACAGGCGATTTAGAAATAGGATTAGATAGGATGTTCTCTCCCACTAAGACATATATACAGCTTACTTCTCAAATAAACAAGGACCCACCCCCTTGCGGAGGGAAATGGAAATTAAGGAATCATGGAACCCACGGAATTTACCAAGAGACCCCCCCTTCGGTTAGTACCAAGCGGAAAAAAGAAAACAGCTCAAGAAGTAGTGCAGCAGATATTTGCAGATCTCGAGACCCCAAACGGATTTACTGTCATTTGCCCTGAAAATAATGACGTCGAACTTCTTTTATCGTCGGCCGGAAGCAATACTGTGCAATGGAGGAACACACCACAGCTAACTGCCCAAAACAGGATAAATTAATATGTTCCAAATGCAGCCTTGAAGGACATTCATGGAAATATTGGCAAATCCCCAATAAAAAAAATGCATTAATTGCTCAGGCCCAGATAGAACATTGGTCATGTGATGACACAGACGATGAGAGATCGTCAGAAGAAAGTTAAGAGAAATAGTTGAGAAAGCGGAAACCAGAAAACAACCCACCCTACATCTCCGCCACAAAAACCACGCCCCAAAGCCAAGTGACTCAAATAAACATCGATGGTTCGCTCAATATCAAGATTTTAACGTGTATTTTACATTCCCATGTAATGAATATCGCCAACCCAGGATCATATGCTTCAAATCTAAATAACATGCTGAAAGAAAATGAACTTGAACAGATGAAATTTCCTAATGTTGATTCAACAAAACTTTTCAAATTAAATATGTCGGAAAATACAACTAAGACTACCGGTAAAATAGCAAACAAATAAGAAAAGTGTGCGACCTCAAACAGACAAACAGCAAGATGGCACAGAAAGCTCGGAAGAATCAAATGCCGAAAGCACACGAACAAAGACTGATAAAACGAATAAATCCAAAAGAGGAAGAGAAAACTCACCAGATGAAATAAACCCAATCACATCAATTTCAACTAACTCAGAAAGATTAACAACCTACAAAAAAAGAAGAAAGTAAGTAAACGTAAAATATATTGGTAATACTTCAGATTAGGGGCGCACGGTAGGTAGCGCTGTTAGTAGGCTACAAT
This sequence comes from Ceratothoa steindachneri, assembly GCA_963969495.1. NCBI lineage: Eukaryota > Metazoa > Arthropoda > Malacostraca > Isopoda > Cymothoidae > Ceratothoa > Ceratothoa steindachneri. Next base: position 110,796,946 of record OZ018333.1, read on the forward strand.
TTTGGGCTACAATATATCTATTATGACGTCAGATGTGGCTAATCACGGCATTATATTTTTGTTTTTGTTTTGAGGATTTGTAACTTTTAGTCTGTATTATTTACTAAATGTCTGCGCCTCTGCTTGTTTATAGTTTTTTTCTAAGTTAGGTAAGGTTTCTTGATGTCTTTTATTGTTTTTTCCTATTTTTTTTCGCTGCGAACAATAACAGCTTTTTACTGGCAACGTCGTAGCTATAAATAGTACCTGCTGCGCCAATATTTCGGTTTCGTCATGCTCTAGTTGTGCTTATTCGTTATTCGAATTCGGGTTTATTTTCCATGACCGCGAAAAACTTTTGGATTTTTTAGAGGCGCATAAACTAATCGAGAAAACTATAATATGCCCGAGATGCAGTGCGAATTAAAAATTTTCAGAAAATTTAATGTTTGATTGCGATAAAATATATGTAAACGAAAACAGTAAGCAACAGCGGTGCCGTTTCAAACAACTAGCGCGTAGGGGTACATTTTTCGCTGGTTCCCATTTCGTAATTAATCGTGTTACGTAAGTAAGTAAGTATTGTTTGTCATTAGGTTACCAGGTTTTTTTTCTGCCAGTAAAAAGCTGTTGTCGTTCGCAGTGAAACAAAAAAATACGAAAAGTAAAATAGGGAAAAACCCCCAGTAAATTCCAAGGGACTGCTCGTGGGGGAGATATCACTGCGGAGACCACCCTACGATGATCCTGAATTCCAATCAATTTGGGGGTCTGGGGGGCACAGTCCCCCAGTATATACTCCGTATACCAAAAAATATAACACATGATTGGTCACATCTGACGCTACCGTCTGACGTCCTAAGACATATTGTAGCCTATAAACAGTGCCACTTACCGTGCGCCCCTAAACTGAAGTGTTACCAATATATTAACTTATTTCTCCAAGAAAAGGACAAACTAAATTAAACCAAATTAATCATGGATAACAGAAAAATCGACCCAGATATAATATTAATAACTGGAGACGGAATTATTCTTAAAGAAAGGAATATTAAAATTTTGAATTACAACATAGTAACCACAAACCCTACAGATACGGCCTTCGACGGGGCTGCTATAGCAATAAAAAAGAACCTGGATTACAAGACTAAACAACAAGGAGTAACAACAAGGAGTAACAACAAGGAAGGAAGGTACCCTAGGAGACCTTACGGTCCATTCAAAGAGGCTACCATTGGACTTGCAATCGAGCGGGCACAAGGCTGCTCAATTGTTTTGCGTCCCTACCGGCCACTTTTCAAGACCTTGTCTAGTCTTGACTTGAACTGGTCAACAGATTCACTGTTGACAACTTCCACTGGAAGTGCGTTCCACTTACCACAGATACTGTAGGTGAAAAAATTTCCACACAGATTGCGGTTGTAACGCTTCAGTTCAAGTTTGAAGCCGTGATTGCGCGTTCTGTTCTCACTCAGTGTGAAAATATCCCGGTAGTCAACATTGTCGAACCCACGAAGTATTTTGAAGACTTCGATGAGCTGACCACGCAGTCTACGGGTTTCCAGCGAGAACAGATCTAATTCCCTTAGTCTATCCTCATAACTTTTATGTCGGATAGAGGGAATCAGCTTGGTTGCCCTGGCTTGTACGCGTTCCAATCTTGCGATGTCCTTTCGCAATGAAGGACTCCAAAATTGTACGGCATACTCCAGGTGCGGTCGGACAAGTGAGTTGTACAGGCACAGTACAATCTCCTGGTTCCGATAACCAAACTGGCGCTTAATATAGCCTAGCATCCTTTGGGCCTTTTTCTCCGCCTCAATGCACTGTTTCGAGAACTTGAGGTCACTAGTGATTGTTACACCCAAGTCCTTCTCAGTGTCGGTGGATTCCATAGCAGTGCCCTTAAGGATATACTGAGATTGGGGGTTTCTGTGGCCGATATGCATCACTTTGCATTTGCCCACGTTAAAAGGCATTTGCCACGTGTCCGACCACTCCCCAATCTTCCCAAGATCTTCCTGCAGGCGGGCAGTATTTCCATCTTTTGCAACGTTCATACCAAGCTTGGTATCATCGGCAAATTTGGAAATCTTGGCAACCATGTCACCGTCCATGTCGTTGACGTAGATGATGAATAGTAGTGGTCCCAGGACAGAACGTTGAGGCACCCCGCTAGTAACGGGCACCCACTCAGAAGACTGTCCATTTACCACCACCCGTTGCATACCTGGCAACAAAAATTACAATCGAAATTACTAATATAATAATAGCAACCAGATATCAACCTCTGAGAAGAAACGGATTACCTTGGCCTTGGACATAAAAAGTGGTGAACTTTAGGGAGAGTATGAGAGGAAATTGGTGAAATAGGGTGAGTTTAAAAAATAGAGGTGGTGTGGCAGACAGAAAAAATAGATCCCTGGTGAAAGAGTAGCTCTGTTTGTTTAAGTTTGTTTATTTTGGATGTATTTTTTTATTGTTTTTTTTGTGTTTTTATAAACTATAAAAATCTATACTTTATTCTATTTAAATTAAACATGTTAATTTAATATATGATCTTTTTGGCATTCAAGCCTTTATTTGAGGCGGGGGTTTTGTTCTCGCTGTGGGTTTTTGAAAAAGCTTTTCTAGTTGAATTTTTGGATTTTGAGATTTTTCGCTAAGTTTTGAAAAAAAAGGGGTAATCTTAGTGGTGGTTTTAGAATTTGTACTAAAAAAACCTGACCATTACACTAGTCGTTTTTTGTGATTTGTCGATTTTGTCATGTGTATTTTGGAGTCACGTCGCCATCAGACTGTATCTTATTGCTTTTAAATGGTCTTATTTGTCGGTCGACCTCGATGTCTAGGTGTGTGCGAGAGAACTCAGGGGTCAAACGGGTGCCAATGGCTTGCCAGATCCTCTTAGCTCTCTCGTGGAGCGCCACGTTGATCGGAGATAATCCAACCGAGGCGTGGAGCTCCCTCTGTTTTTTTGTGTTCTCTTCTTCGGGTATTTGTAATGAGTAAAACCGCCTTGTTCTGGATGGTTTGTAGTTTCGCAATGTGGGTCCAGGCGCACGTATTCAACGGCACCGGGGGTACAAGAGTCTCGAGCGAATGCACGCATTAAATATCTTGAGTTTATTTGAGCGAGTTAGGTCACGGAACCTATAAAATTCCCTCAAATCTCTCTTACTATTCGCGACTGTCCGCCCGATATGACACTTGTATCCCCTTGTGGTGATTTTGAGCCCCAGGACCGTCTCCTCCATGCAGTAGGGGATTCGCTCCCCGTCTACACGGAGATCGTTGAAGGTCTTGCGAAACATGGGAATTATTTTGAATTTGGGGGCATTGGTCAGCCCAGTAATACCTAGGGCTCTTTGACGAAAGGATTTTAGTGTAACGGAGAGTTCTAGGGCAGGTATTTTACTGCCATAACCCTCCGTCAATCTTTCCTGCGACACACAGTCGTGAGAATAGGTTTTGTGTATTTGTATGTTTAACTGTTGGGTTATGTCAGTTTCGATTTTGAGGTCGTAATTGTTATTTTCTTCGGGGGTAATTTTGAAGATTGAAGACCAGAAAATTCTCAACTTTTCTTCAATCTCTTCAGTCTCAGTAATTTGGGGGCCGTTGTGAGTAATTGTCATTTTTGTTGTGTAGGTTTTCCTTTAAGACATTTAACCGTCTGCCAGAACGTGTGTGTCTTTTTCTATGTCGAGTCTGCCGATTAGTCTGTCGCATAGTAGCATTTGCTGGTCCGTAATTAGTATCTGAGGTTCTTCTTTAATTTGTCTTAATCTTCTCTAGGCATTGCGGTTGGGATCTATCAGCGCTACTAAATTGGACAGGTCCCTATTCTTGGGCCAGGGCTCTCATGGGAGGGTTCCAGGGGGAGCTGGATGGATTTTATAATTGATACGGGGAATACTATTTTGATCGCCTTTGATTAGGAAGTCGGCAATTTTATCCAGCTCCTCATCTATTTCTTCTAAATTAGCATTAAATAAGGGGTCGGAAATATAATTTAAGAGGTAATTTCTATAATTTTCCCAGTTCGTTTGCTTGTACCTTTGTATTCTGGGATTTTAATTTGAATGGGATTTACTCCTACTGTAATTTTGATAGCCTGGTGGTCGCTCGGTATGATGGGGCCCAGCTCAATGTGGTAATTGTAAGAAAACCTGATACAAGATAGGACTATATGGGGTTTCGTGGTTGCTCTCCCAGATATGTACGTCGAAAATTCTGGTCCGATCTTTGTCATAGCTGCCTCTTGCGGGTTGCTACCCCGTGGCTACGACCAGTGCCCCTAGGGCAGTACCCACTTCAATGGCAAGGAAGGATTCATCTAAGTTCTTCAGGGTCCTGTATTTTAGTCCTTTTTTGACGGCTATTGCGCAGCCATCATACCGTTCCTGACTATGATTTTTGCTAATAACGTCGTATTGAAATAGTTTTATATGCAAAATCGTAAGTCTGTCTGCTATTTTGTGTAGTGTTGGTTCTTTAGTGTGTAGGATTAAAGTAGACGTGTATTCGCGTTCTACTTTAGCCCCGTGTGGTGTAGTGAGCGGGGAGCGCTCCCGCCGTTTCTTTTTTTATAAATTCCGTGTCCGTGATCGTTAGGAAAAGTTCGGGGGCAGTTTAACCATGTTTTGAGCGAGAGCATCTTTAATCTTCCGCTCAGGAACCTCATCTGAACATTTCCACTTGTATCTTCCGGTCCTAAGAACTTCAGCTACTTCGCGGGAATCGAGCTCGTTTGGGAAGGGAGCTGATTCGGGAGCAAATATTTTGAGGTTGAATCCCCTCGCGTGGTATTTGAGCTGATGCATGGAAAATCGTGGACAGCGCCATAGAAGAGCCGACAGACCAGAAAGCAGTCAAGACCGAGCGTTTGATGGGGAAACAGGGTAGGTCCACGAGAGCCATCCTTACACTCTTAGTCAAATTCTTTCGTGACTGTCTCCCTTAGTCGGTCCGTGCTGATTAGTATCACTACCGTGTCAAGGCCTTCGTGCCACTGCCGAGGAGGAGTTATTAGTACCAACTCTGATTATGGTATTGTTAAATTTTTGAGGGAGGGGGGGCGCTTCCTTCCGACGTCTGAGTAGGCTATTCTTTTGGGGGGTCTTTGCGTTGTTTCGTTCATCTTAAGTTAGTTGCGTTTCTTTTCTTTTAAAAAAGGAAATATGCTTCAAGGTGTGTAATCTCGTGTCTCGCTCCTCGCTGGCAGTCGCTATGATAGATCGTGAAATTAAAATTAAAAAAAAACGACTAATAGCAAAGAACGTTCAAAGAATTATAATGTGGAACGAGTGGTTTTAGTACTTTATGAGCACTTGGGAGGAGGATGCTAAAATATTTGGGTTTTTTTTTTTTGCTCATTTCTGTAAATATAGAATTTTCATAGTTACCAAGCTGGTAGTTCTTCGGATCTGCACTGTTGCCTTTTTTGTCGGAATGGGTAAATTGTTGAAATGGGTACACTTCTCTACATGTGTAGATGACTCAAATGGGTAATTTGTTGAAATGGGTAAATTGCTCAACTGGGTAAATTGTTCAAATGGATAAATTGTTCAAATGGGTATATTGATCAAATGTGTAAATTATTCAGATGAGTAAATTTCTCAAACGGGTAAATTGCTCATATGAGTAAATTGTTCAAATTGTTAAAATAGGTAAATTGTTGAAATGGGTAAATTGCTCAAATGGATAAATTATTCAAATGGGTAAATTGCTTAACTGGACAAATTATTCAAATGGGTAAATTGCTTAACTGGACAAATTATTCAAATGAGTAAATTTGTTCAAATGCTAAATTCTTCAAAAGGGTAAATTGCTCAAATGGGAAAAATGTTCAAATGGGTAAATTACTAAAATGGGTAAATTTGTTCAAATGGCTAACTTTTATGTTAGGTCGCCCATTTAAATCGTGTATTTTTAGAATTGGCCCATTTGAAGAATAAATGTTTCAACTTTGTTACATCGGGTCCATCTTGGTTACCCGTGTAGGCCCGAGAATCCCATTTACAAATCCAGCTGGGTCATATATGAGAACAGGCTGAGAGTATTGGTAACGAGCTTACTTATCCCAAAGCTTTAAAAAAAAAATCAACTGTAAACTTTCCTTTAACGAGAAAATGGACGGTTATCTAAATTGGCTATGGTTTTCAGCAAGCCATGGAACCTAACTTAGCCAGATACCGTGTTAATGTTATTTTTTTATGGCCGCTCCGCAAAGGCCTACTTTTAAGGCCTTTCCAGCGGCGTTCTTTATTTTGCTTATTCTTTTCAGGAAGGCCTCGAGCATCACCCCGCCAGATGTCTCACGGCGCATAAAGGAGGCAAGGAACACGAGTCACAATATAAACACACCAAATTTTCACCATTCTAAAATTGTATACCGCGTTTCTTAAAGCCGAATCTTGTACATGCGAGTTTTTCTAAAAACATAGTAATTAATTAACAGACGTTCGTCTGCTAGTGGAAAAATAATGGTCACGTTAAGAAAGATAGGAGGCCATTTGTTCATTTCCCCCGATAAAGGATATATATATATATATATATATATATATATATATATATATATATATATATATATATATATATATATATATATATATATATATATGAAGCCATCAAACCACAAAAAACAAAAAAAAACAGGATAATTATTCTTCGGATATATTATTTCCTAATTAGCAAAAATCTGTACAGTGGTGGGATTCGAACCGTGCAGACCGAGGCAGCGAGCAACCGCTTTGATCTCAATTAAACCGTCCTTTAGACCACTCGGCCTCGCGTGGTCTATGGGACAATCCAGCACCCCATTTTGAATCCATTTTGCCAGGTCAGACGGCACCGGTGTGTCCATTCCTACCCATATAGACCGACAAGGGGTCACTAATATTTGGCCTTGGCCGGGGTTAGCCAGGACGGGGGACCTGAACCTACCCAAGGATCAAACACTTCCAAATTCCAAGCCTTTAATAAAATCCGCATATATATGTATACAAGGTTATATATTGGGTGATTTTGAGATGATAATAATAGGAAAAATAAACTTTAGAAACCAAGAGTGAGACACCATTGTGCAAAACAAAGAAAAAAACCACTTTCCTCATCAACAAAGACAATAAATCTCTTCTTAAATCTTTGAATACTTGGCTGATGCCGTGCAGTGAGGGGGGGGGGGGAGAGGCAGCCCGGCAACCCATTTCAAAGAATGGCACACAGCCCCCCCCCCACACCACCCACCCCAAACCCTGGAAACGAGAAAAACCTATAAAGATCGCGTCACTTAAAGCTACTGTTCAGAATCGGCCCGCAGGAACACGAAAAACCCCCTGACTTTCATTATACCTATGGGGTGGACTCACCCCACCCCTAAATTAAGGGGGGGAGGGGTTTGCATAGATCTGGGTGCGGTCGCAGCATCACAGAATTGTGCACAGAAGTACTTTGTACGGTAAAGTACTCACCGAGAATTACTCCCGCCAAACACCCCACCCCTCCAAAAGGGGGATGCGGAAAAGGGGTATGGCAGTCTCCCCCCCTTGTTCAGCCTCGATAAATAGAAAAATTCTAAAACCTCGCAACGGTGGGCAACCAGGGAGGAGCCCACAGTCGCCATCCACGCGCGGGGGCACGGAAACACAATCTGCCTCCCCCTACTTCCTCCCCCGACCCCGTTTCACTAGTTAGAGGTCTGAGGAGGGCGGGGGGGCCCATCGTTGTCCTGCAAAAGAGGAGGATACCATTAGGGGAGGGGGGACAGGACTATAAATAACGGGGTTGTGGGTAGGACATAAAAATTCGAAATGGGCATTATCACGGGGAAATAGTGTGAGGGGGGCGGGGGGGAGACTTTTTCGGGCTGAGGACCGATATTTGCCCCCCAATGGTTGATGTACCAGTATATCTCACCGATGCAAGTGTTAATTAGAAGGTTAGGTTAGGTTAGGTTAGGTTTTCAATAAATAAATTTAAGAGGCTGTAAAAAGACTGATATAACAAGATGGCTGCCAAGAAGCGGAGTGGCAAAGTGCTAAAGATAAGTTTGTCTGTGGGTAGAGAGGCAAGATTGTGGATAGAAATGACAATATTAGTGGGAAAGTGTGGCCAGGCAATATAGAACATAGTCTCAGGAATCCAATTAAGATGCAATAAGTGAACTTCTTAGAAGAGAAGAAACATTCTGAAGAATTGGATTTCAATGCAAGGGTCTCAACATTGCCTTGATATCAACTTACTGAGTGGATGGTGGTTAAGTTTTGGAACAGCAAGTGTGCAGGGGGAAATTTTCTGGTTGTTTCGGTTAGCCTTTGGTGCGAGTCATTAATAATGAGGCTGGTGAGAAGTGTAATGCGGCGTAGTTATCGCTGGATTCGGTCACCGGTTTCCGACAAGGGTGTTATTTTTAGTGCATTGCAAAGATTCAAAGTACTCTTAAAGTCGGGGAAGGAGGAACTAAATATAATTATTACGAAATGTGTCAGAAAAGAAATGAGACTGGTCACAAAAAATATTTCAAATCTCTAAACTACATGTTTTCCCCTTCAAAATGATACCCACTTGGGTCTAACATTTTCCCCCATCCTTCTCCGCCGCGCCTTCATTAGCTTGTGGAAGGGTTCTCCCGGGATTCTCCGCAGATGCGTCATCCGGACGTCTTGGTGGCTTCCATGTCCAGAAAACATGTCCTCTTTGAGCTTGGGGAAAAGGAAAAAAATCACATGGAGACAGATCAGCTAAGTAGAGAGGTTGCTCCAGCACGGCAATGTTCTCTGAGCCAGGAACTGCCGGATCCTCAGGGTGTTGTGAACCAGCGTATTGCCGTGGTGAAATAGCCATGAGTTTTGCCATAACTCTCGCCTCTTCTTGCGCACAGAACAGAGGAAACGCCGCTGGATCTCTATGTGGACATGATGGTTGATCGTCTGGTCCTGTGGCAAGAACTCAATATGAAAAATGCGCCCCACATCGAAAAATACGATCAACATGAATTTGGTTTGGGACTTCGACTGTTTTGCTTCTTCTGGTTAGGCGATTGCGGACTCTTACACTGAAGGCTCTGGCGCATGGTTTCCAGGTCGTACTCGAAAAGCCATGAATCATCACCGATGATGAATCTCCCCAGCAAGTCTGGTTCAGTTTCAAGACGCGCGAAGATGTCCTGACACAGCTACATGAAACGCTTCTTCTGCTCATCGTCCAGCCCCTTCGGCATCATCTTATCTCAAATGTTCCGTATGCCTAAATCTTCAGTGATAATCTTCGAGACGCTGTCTCGCGGTCATGCCCAGCTTACTTGCAATCTGTCGAACAGTGAGCTGACGACCGCCACGCACCAACTGCTTCACGAGTTTAACCCAGTGAGCGCGACAGTGCCTCACCTCTGTATACTTGCTGCAGCAGGTTGGTTCATTGCTCTGAGCCCATTGCTTGACGGCCTAAAAACTAGAGCTGTGTACTCAAGCACCTGCGAAAGACATTGGATGCCTAGAGCTGAAAATACAGTTATACACTCCTCTAATAGCCCGCATACAGCACACTAAGTCCTGATACTTTTTCGACACACATCGTATAAATATGGGGCAGAGTTAGGTAAGGACGTGGTTAAGAGACAGAGGCAGGTAAAGAGGTGGTCTGGGGGCAGAGGTAGGTAAGGACGAGGTTAGGGGGGTAGAGGCAGGTAAGGACGTGGTGAAGAACAGGAGTATATGATACCATGCAGGCCATTCTACAGCTTAGGATCAACTGCAGAGAAGGCACGATCTCCCATGCAGCAGAGATAAGTGCGAGGAAGCGAATAGAGGATGGCACTTGCCGAGGGAAGGGCTCTTCGTTGTCCGGACACAGCGAGTGAGGGGATAGGTAAGGGCGAAGTTTAAGACTTCGCATCCGAAAAAGAGGACTTTAGAGGTAAATTTAATGGTCAGCCACTACAGGGTTGTGACACGATAGAACCCTCCTCGACGGAGAAAAATTTGAGCCGCAAAGTTCTGGGTAAATTAAAGGCTACGAATTGTCGTGTTCGGAGCTCCTCTAAGAAGAGTATTTCAGTAATCAAGGCGTGGATGCCTCTCTCGATACTGTTTCGGTCAAAGTGTGACCGGATACGACTAGCAACACAAAATTCGGATAGGCCTAAAAATTAGATTGAAAGTAAATTTTCTGCAAAAATGGTTGAGGTAATTTTGAATAAGATGAGCGCGCGCATTTTGTGCAGAGGCGTTTTTTCATCACCAAATAAAAACAAAATCACTTTCTTCGGTATAACACAAAGACCGTCTCATGTCACTTTAAGATGGCATCGAAGATGGCTTTTGGCGTTGCAAAATCTGGATAAAATATTGTTACTTTATAAGGTGTGATACACCATCTCCACCATCAAAATATTACTCCTTGGACGCTATTATAACGATCCGAAGAAGTATGACAGGATTTAGTAGCTTAATTAAAAGACTTGCGCCTCCATTATTCAAAGTTAGCTTTTAAAAAAGATACTTCGTTATGAATATCTAACCGAACTAAATAGATAAGCCAATTTAAACTGAAGATTGAGGAGTGTTTGCCTGTCAGCTAATGACATGGTGGCCAATTTAGCTAAATTATACTTCATTTTGGTTCTTTTGGCTTTTAAACAGTGATTTACAATAAAGAGAAACTATTTATGGCAATTTTAAATAGAAGTGGTTCAAACGGTCTAGTCAACTAAAGTTTATAATAATTCTTCTTATTGTTACAATAGTGTATTAGGAGTATTCTATGGCGGAGTGTTTATCACGCTTTATAAAATCACAAAAAGTCAATATTTAAACTCAATTCTGCAACTCAAGAAACGCCATCTTGAAATGCCATGAGACGGCCTAATTAACGCTCGCTCATTTTGTGTTAGTATAAATCGAAGTTTATTACCTTACTTTTTGAATATATAATTATATTAAACCTGTTTAAATACCGTACTACCCCTAACCTTATATATGGTTCGTCAGGTGTGAACAAGTAGCTAATATTAAGATTAAAAGGGATATGTGTTGTTTTTTTTACGTTTTGAGCAACGACTTATAAAGTTAGGGGTCACAGGTTATCTAAACATGATAAATTATTCGTAATTTTACGGATTAACACCAACAAATCGTGTAACGATAATTCGTTTAAATTCTGAGCAGCGATTTATAGTGAGAAAGGTGGTAAGTTACCTTAAGTAGGTCTAGTTTTGATAATTCTACAGATTAACGCCGCAAAATCGCCAACAGATCCTGTTACTACCCCAAACCCTCTACAGAGTCAATTAGGCGGTGGAATGTCATTTCAAGATGGCGTCATGGAATAATTCTTGAGTTGCAAAATTGGGTTTTGTAGTATATCTATTATCAGTTAGGTTATAACAACTATTTAGAATACTCACCGAAGATGACGTGGCGTATCAGATGTGGTAGTAATTGACACAATAAGTTATTAGTAGGGGTTAGTAAATAGAATAATGTAATTTAGGCTGTAATCAGAAACAGTAGGCTAGAGTTGTTGTGTGTATAGCTTTTTCTTAAGTAGGTCGTTATCTTGATAGAGTGGGTGACGGGTGTGGACTCACTGGTTATTTCTACAGGACCTTAAGAGGTCACCTAGTATTGAAGTATCGACAACAAGACTATAGTAAACCGCAATAATATGTAGATACAATCATTACATCCCTCTACCCTTAGTTAGAACATAGGACAAAGCTGGATCAACTGGAGAATCCGCTGCCCAGCTTGCCAGAAATGTTCCAACTGGAGAATCCGCCGCCCAGAATTACTCAACTGGAGAATCTGCCACCCAAACTTATAGATAATTTATAGGCATGGAATAGCAAAAAGCAAATAATGTTTTTCTTTATTATACACAAATTAAATATGTAAGCTCACATAATAAACAGTAAATAATTATAAAAGATTGAATAATTTTACTTTTTTATAGAAGAAACAACACAGCATTTGCTCATCTTTCAGAATCATAAAGTCATACTTCAAATTCACACCACTGCCCAAACTAAAAACCTATCATGAATATAGTTCGCTTATAGGTTCGCATAAATACTGGAAAGCATTGGTTCCAAACCTACCTCGCCACATCATTTCACTTAAATAGGTTGCTAATAAATTTCTTCGACAACCTCTAATTTGTTTAATTTTCTGTTTCTGTTTATTCCAATATGACTCATTAGCTTGGGTCTGCACACCCGTGTGAGGATCTACAAAGTTAATGCTATGATTTACTGTCCTGTGTTTAAGTCCAAGATCTCGTTGAATATGGCGATAAGATTTCCATTCATCCGTGTGAATAACAGAACCGGGTCGTACAACAGCATCCATTATTCCAAGAAGCGTAATGGAATCTCTGCGTTCTACAATTTCCATGTAGCTAACAGCTGGAGTGAAACTAGTGTCCACTAGTCCAAAACCCCAAATAGGTTTTTCATTTCCTCGTCCTCTGTGGTGCTTTACTTTATGGGCAAAGTAAGATTCATTGGCTTGAACAATGATTCCAGGTCTTCCCAGTTGAATTGGAAATGCCTCTCAAAGTACTTATGACACACCACGAAAAAAAATTGAAAATGTCGATGACAGTTTTTTCGCAAATTGACACCATATTAACTGCATTTTGTACACTTTCTTGGATGCACCACATATACATTATGTGCAACCAAACACTTAATTTCAAATTGGACTTCTCGAAAAAAGATCCTTTTCTGATTGAAGTAACACATGCTTTATACTTTTGGCATCTTATCATTTGGATTTTATGTAGATTAGATTATGAATAAAAAAAAATATGATGTCAACTTTAGAATCTTTAGCCTCCAGTTGATCCAGCCTGCCAGAAATGTTCCAACTGGTGAATCCGCCGCCCTGAAATACTCAACTGGAGAATCCGCCACCCAAGACATCTGGGCGGCGGATTCTCTAGTAGATCCACAAAACTTATAGATTTAGCCTATCTACAGGTTTCTTCACTCTAGAAGACATGCGCACATAAGCTGAAGAAGAACCAATAACCTGCAGTGAAGAGTCTACCACAGGAGAGACAGGAGTAGGAAGAAAAATAGGACGAACTGGAGAAGTAGGAGAAACAGGTTGTAACACAGGAGCTTCTATAACAGGAGCCCCTGTGGTTCTAGGAATAACCTGATCTTGGTGCCTTTTTACAACATCTTCTGTGGGTACACTACACCTATACGATAAAGGACCAGTCTGCTCCTGTACCTCGGCAGGTATCGACTTAGGACCACCAGGAGTATAATTCCTGATCATCACTGAAGATGATGGTCGCAGGGATAAGTTTCTAGTAGACTTAGAGTGGTTAGCTTTCTGACATTCCTGCCTATGGGCGACTCTAGCAAATAGTGGTTCTGTAGGCCACAACAAATCTAATCTAGACCTCAAGCGTCGACCAAACATCAACTCAGCTGGGGAAACTCCAGTAGTAGAGTGTGGTGTCGGTCGATAGTTAAATAGGAACCTATTTATAGTTGTCCTAAGAGGCTCGGAAGATGTATGGAGAGCTTTCTTGAAAGTCTGAACCATCTTCTTAGCTAAATCATTAGTAGAAGGTTTATATACTGCTGTAGTAATGTGATGAATACCACAACTTGTGCAAGTTCCTTAAACTCAGCAGAAGTAAAACAAGGACCATTGTCAGAAACAAGTGAAACTGGCAAACGAAACTGAGCAAAAGAATGTCTAAGAAACTTAACAGTTTCTCTAGTAGTTGGACCTGATGTAGTGTAAACATCAACCCATTTTGAGTGAGCATTCACTATGATGAGAAAATGCTTCCCATCTACTGACCCAGCATAATCGACATGCAACCTGTGCCATGGTGACTGTGGCCACTCCCAATGATGTAATTCCGCCTTAGGAGGTGTAGCGTGTAGAGCTAAACACTGGGGACACGACCTACATAGTTCTTCGAGGTCCTTGTCCAAATTAGGCCACCAAAAGTAACCTCTAGCTAATTCTTTCATGCGAGAAGCACCCACATGATTAGCATGTAGTTCATGCAATAGAGCATTCCTTAATCTAGGAGGAATAACTACTCTACTGCCCCACAAAACTGTACCTGACTGAATGGATAACTCATCCCTCCTCCGAACATAAGGAGCAAGGCCAGGATCCCCCGTAGTTGAGGCTAGCCGCCCGATCTCACAGAACTTGTGTACTTTAGAAAGAACAGGATCTGCATGTGTGCAATCCCTAACAGCGACACTAGTGACTGGTAAAAAGTCTAGAAAATTCACCAGCATAGTCCAGTCAGCTGGAACTGGAGTATTGACAGTTATGTTAATACTAGGAAGAGGTAGATGGCTTAGAACATCGGCCGTACCTAATAAGGTTCCAGAACGATGAATAATAGTGAAATTATAAGCCTGCAGAAGAAGAGCCCAACGTTGTATTCTACCAGAAGCCATAGGAGGGATACATTTAGAAGAAGAAAATAAACCAAGAAGAGGTTTATAATCTGTCACCAATGTAAAATTGTGCTGACCCCACAAATAGAAATGGAATTTCCTTAGAGCAAAAACCATTGCCAAAGCTTCCTTTTCTAACTGAAAATAATTACGTTATGTAGCTGATAGAGTACGAGAAATAAAGTGAACAGGCCGCTCTATACCATCTATCAGGTGGCATAGAACAGCTCCGATTCCATAAGCACTGCTATCTGCAACCACTACAATAGGTTTCTGTGGGTCAAAATGCACTAGCACATCAGAAGATAGTAGAAGCTGCTTGGGAGTAACAAAAGCAGTTGTTTCTGCTTTTTCCCAAGACCAAGGTACACCAGCTCTTAATAAGCTGTTAAGAGGTTCCAGGATAGAAGCTGCCTTAGGAATGAACCTCCTATAAAAGTTAAGCAAACCTAAGTATGACTTTAGCTGAGTCACATTAGTAGGAATAGGAGCCTCTGCAATAGCTTGAACTTTGTCAGAAGTGGGGTGAATACCCTGAGCATCAATACGATAACCCAGATAAGACACAGTAGGAACACCAATAGCACACTTCTTCAAACAAAGCTTCAATCCAGCAGTTTCTAGTATATTTAGTACAGATCTAAGTCTCTGATCATGCTCATGTTTAGATGAACCACATATGAGCCCATCATCCAAGTAGTAAACAACACCTGTAAGATCCCTTAATAAATCTTCCATTGCTCGTTGAAAATACCAGGTGCGGGGGGAAACTCCAAAAGACAACCTATGATATTTAAATAACCCATGATGTGTGTTAATCACTGTATACTGTTGTGATGCATCATCAAGGCATAATTGGGCATATGCCTGAGACATATCTAGTTTAGTAAATAGCTTACCACCTGAGAGACTGCTAAACAGATCTTCAATCTTAGGAATGGGGTAGGTATCCAGCCTAGTGGCTCTATTTACTGTAAGCCGATAGTTTCCACAAATCCTGACTGATCCATTTGCCTTCAATACGGGTACCACTGGAGCAGCTCAGGCAGAATGCGGTATATGGGAAATTATACCTTCTTCTACCAACCTATCCAATTCCCTTTCTACTTTAGCTGTTAGTGTATAGGGAACTGTCCTGGCTTTACAGAATTTAGGAGAGATATTTGGATCTACCTCAATAAGGAACGTTTTACCTTTAAGGCAACCCAGACCAGGAGAAAATAAATCTGGGAATTCTTTTACTGGATCAGCTTCAGTATATGATACGTTATTTATAGCTGAGAGCTTCCGATTATTTAGATGAAGGGAATTAATTAAATCTCTTCCTAAAAGACATGGGCCTGATCCTTCAACAACAACAATAGTTGCTTGACAAGAATTAGTAGAATCAAGTCTAGCACAGACAGAAATTTCACCTGCTATTTTGAGGGGAACAGCCCCATAAGTCTTAAGGTTTATAGAAGAAGGATGAAGAACAGGTCTGTCAAAGTGTCCTCAGAAATAGGGGAACATGCAGCGCCTGTATATAATTCCATAGTTACACAGACATTATTTAGAAATAATGTGACATTAAGAGGATTACCTTTATTAGGAGTAACATTAAAGACAGTCATAGCTAGAATCAACCTCAGTGACTTTAGCCTTGTCCAGTTTATGGACACGATCATTCCCTTTAAATTTTTGTTTGGTCCTACCAAAATTTACGCTTTTCACATTTTTGCACATAGGTTTAATATGCCCCTTCTGATTACAAGCAAAGCAAGTAGCATCCTTGAATGGGCCCTCCCGTTTCCAGTTTAATTTACCACAACCAGAACAAAGTGTCTTAGGTTTTAAGGTAGCATCTGCCACCCCAGCTTTAGGCTGAGTAGGCCTATGCTTGAAGGTAGGGCTCTGTGTATGCAGTTTGTTTATGTCAGAGTGTCCCATAGCTTGTGCATCTCTGAAAGCTGCTTCTCTAGCACTAGCTATTTCTACAGCTCTACTAAAGGTTAAGTCTGATTCTGCCAGCAAAATATGCTGTGCAGACTCATTAGATAGGCCCATCACAATCTGTCTCTTAACATTCGTTAGATGGTCACCAAACTCACATGTGAGCAAGTGCTTTAATTCCAGCAACAAAATTAGCAATAGTTTCACCAGATTTTTGATTCCTAGAATAGAACTTAAATCTTTCATATATTAGAATTTCCTTGGGTTTGTAATGTTCCTTCATAACTTTAATAATACCAGGATATTTACAAGTCCCTGCCTCCTTTGGTGATAACAGACCCTTAGCTAAGGCAAAAACTTTAGGTCCAACCAATGTAAGAAAGGCTGGTGGTACTACTTCTCCTCTGGGATAGAGTTAGCTAGAAAATAGAGTTCGACTCTACTAATATAGATCTCAAAATCTTCGACTCCAGCATCGAAACTATCAATAGAACCTATAAGAGATATTGGATTGCAAAAAATAACCTACGAAAAATAGAAATCTATACACAGAAATAGGAATAGGGGACAATTTAACCCACTGATAAAAGGCAAACACACAAATCCTTAATCCTCGTCGCCAATGTAGTATATCTATTGTCAGTTAGGTTATAACAACTATTATTTAGAATATTCACCGATGATGACGTGGCGCATCAGATGTGGTAGTAATTGACACAATAAGTTATTAGTAGGGGTTAGTAAATAGAATAATGAAATTTAGGCCTTAATCGGAAACAGTAGGCTAGAGTTGTGTGTATAGCTTTTTCTTAAGTAGGTCGTTATCTTGATAGAGTGGGTAACGGGCGTGGACTCACTAGTTATTTCTACAGGACCTTAAGAGGTCACCTAGTATTGAAGTATCGACAACAAGACTATAGTAAACCGCAATAATAGATCACGTCATTACAGGTTTAATATTGACTTTTTGTGACTATTAAGCGTGATAGGCTTTCTCCGCCATCAAAACATTCCTCCTAGAATAATACTATTAACATGATGTAGAGAAGTATTACAGGCTTTAGTTGCCCAAAATGCGTGCGACACATTACTTTAAATTACCTCATTTATGTATAAACACGTCGATCGATCGCTAGATTAACTATAATATTGGACAGACGTTAGGATTGAACCTCTCATTTAATTTACTTTCTAAGACTGATATTTTGTTTTTAATTTCAACTTATTTAATTTAAATTAGTTAGCCAATATAAACAGAATTTCATTACAAATTAGTGATTTAAAAAGACTCTTTATGTTATTATTTCTTATATATCTAAATAAAATTCCTACTGATAGCTATTCTAATAATAGAATATTTATATATCTATTTATAGAGGTATCATGTCTTCTGAAAAAATGTTTGAAATTATTTTAATTTATATAATTTATTTTGGCGAAGAGTAAATCTTCTAATTTAAATCATAACTAAATTTCTTTTACCATTACTTTAAATTATTCAAATCTATAGTTACGGTCTCTTCCTTGCACTAGGAAAAAGTTTGATATTAAATTTACTTTACTATTTCCATGTCTTCGCAGGAAGTGCCCATACAAAGGCCAAGATCAAGACTCAGAAGCTCCATGCGAACAACAGGATCATACGCAGGGTTGCTAATTTAGATGTTTTGGGATGTAATTTTATTTCTTAGATGTTTATTTGGATGATTTTGCTATTGCTTTTCAAATCATTTATACAGGATACAACTGAAGCGGCAACTACCTATTAGTAGAGTTGGCATCTCTGTTATATATGTTGCCGAAGATGACCTCGCTTTTTCAGTCAGTAATATTATGAAATCTTATAGAGTGCATTATTTGTCACCTTCAAATAGTGCAAAGCACTTATTTTGTAAAGTCCTCAACCCTTAAAAATGTCCAAATAATTTAGAAAAGAATGGTTTCCAGATAAAAATTCTCGTGTGTATATGCAGTGTAAAAGTGACCTTTTACACTGCACTTACAACAGACTGGCTCCTGCACGGTCTGGTGACTAGTCTTGTATGTTGTGTTGGCGCTCGATTTGGTGGGTGGGTGTTTGGGTGCCCACGACCTTAATGACCTGGTTGAGCAATGTATTTGTGTGAGTCTCGTCTTGTAGCGTGATTGAAGCCCGGGACTTGTGTCTGTTGTAGTAAAGGTCCAGGACTATTTTTACTCCGTGCTTTTCTTTTGGGCTTCGAGTATTTCCTCCGTAGTGAATCCCAGCTAGAGGGGGCTGGTGCGGTGTATTCTTATTTGATTGAACGTTCTTGTGTCCGGCAGTATGGTGTAGTGGGTTTTGGATTTGAGGCAGTCGTGGTGTGCGTGTATGTGAAAGGACATGGCATCATTTTTTGACCTGAATAACAGAGTCTGCCCAGTAAGTGTTTCTTATATTTGTGATGGGGGTGTCCAGGGTGCGTGATAGTGTTAAAATTTCCGAGTTTGTGATCGTGGGCTTGGTATTTGTTGTGACTCGAAGGCGTAAGGTGTCCTCGCTGCCCATCTTAGTATAATTGTCCGGAGATATATTCGTGATTCTATGAAGGTGTGTCCCAGCCCCAACGCTTGGCGCGTCACGTGGGATTTGACAGGTAGAGGATGAATGATGAGTATGGACCTGGGTGGGCTCCTCAGAGGGTGCAAAAGCATGGCTGACTAGATGATAGGAAGGGATCGAATCAACGATCCCAACTTGAGGGTGCCGCCCCCTCGGACGGGTTTTGGTTATTTAGAGTTATCTCCGACATGCATAGCGATGGGTGCAATTCCCGCTATGGTCTTGGACGGAATTACCGTTAGTAATTGTTACTCTTCCCCCAACGTTCGTAACTCTGGCCGATATCCAGGTGGCATTTTGACCTTGGGTTCCGCAGTGGGCTCAACCGCAAATCTCCTTTTCCTGAGGCCTGCAATTATGTGTGGTCAAATGAAAGGCAGAGTTGCATCAAGGCTGTGTGAAGTCTCATCCATGGTGAGCGCCCATGGGAAAGGGAAGGGAACGGAGTGTATTTAAGCCATCATTTTTTAGAGATGGCTCAATCGTAATAATCTCTCTGGTGGGGGGTGGGAAAGCACGCGATGGCGAGAGTTGAGGTGGAGGACGGCGATAGCCCTGGTCGATGCACCCCAATGCGAGACGTCCTGTATGTTTCTGGTGGCGTTTGCTCCTGGCCCTCTGTTTTTGTTACCTCCTGTTTCCAAGAGGTAAGGTGGGTACAGAGCAAGGCGGCTAAGGTCGATTCCGAGAAGGTACCCAGTGAGGAAATCGAATCGAATCAATGTATATAGAAAGAACAGAGAAGAATTAGTGTGTAACACAGGAGATCAGAGAGTCGTAGAGGAAAAGGGTACGGGAATAATTTGAAAGGGGATAGGAAGAGTTGATAGGTCAGTGGCTAGAAACCGATGCGTGGTGTAGTTGGGTGTTTCTCGAGGTGTTCGTGACTGTACGACGGTTGGGGGGTGGTCAGGAAGGAGATCGTGTCTGCATAGTCGGAAACGCGTTATTCATGATATTCTTAACTTATGTATAGAATGGTATGGGTTGCGGGTGGTCATAGGATGCGGGGTATCTCAGCCCCATCGCAACATACAGTTTGGGTGTAGTGTGGTGTATATGGTGTCTCTAGCGAGTTTCTCGAGTTGTTTTGTGAGTCTAGTGTGAGCGTATGTGTTGAGGGGTGCTAATATGTTGTTGTCGTGTAGTGTGAACATTCTCGCGTACAAGGGAGAGCGGCAAGCGCGCTTCAGAGCAGAGTTCTGAATGCGCTGAACCTTCTTCTGTTACGTGACACTCGCAGCTACGAGTGACAGTGGGGCATACGTGAGAAGAGGTCGCACGAGTGTTTTATATAGGTGTAACTGTAGTTTCTTGGCCGCAGGGTAGAACCTACACAGCGTTTTGTTTGTGCATGCGGCTCTTTGTTGTATTATGTGCTGATGTATATTGCACCTAAGGGACTTGACAAAAGTTACCCGAAGGATTTTGTCTGTTGTGCGTGGTCAAGCCTTGTTGGGTTTAGAAGGTTCTTGTCTGGTGTGTGTGTGAGAAAAGTTGTAGGTTATGCATGTAGTGATCTCTTGCGCCGAAGAGTGTCATCTCTGTCTTCGAAAGATTCGTGGTAATCAGCCATTTATTCTTGTATTCTGTCCTTTCGTGCGTGTTGCGCGATCTCGTCTGGTCAACGGCCGCTGACAAGAATGGTCTCGTCATCAGCGTAGGAAACTGTGTAGGTGTGACAGCAGTTTTTGTGTGGGCGTGGGGTGTCGTTTGTGTATATGATGTAAAGTGTGGATGCCAGTACGCTTCCTTGGGGAACGCCTGAGCGTGTTGTGAAAGGTTGTGATAGGGGATTGTTGTATTTTATGTGGCATCTCCGTTCAGTGAGGTAGTGCGAGAGTAGCCTTCTGGTGGAGAAGTAACTCCCTATTGTTGGCGAGCTTCCAACGCAGTCCCTCGTGCTACACCTTATCAAAAGCCTTCTCCACGTCCTTGCTGATAGAGAGTGTCTTTTGTCGTATCTGGCGGGTTTTTTTTGTATTCTGTCGTGAACGATGCTCACAGCCGCCTGAGTAGACCGGCCCCTCCTGAACCAATATTGGTGGGGAGAGAACCAGTCCCTCTCTTCTAGGTAGTCCCCTAAGCGGCAATTGATCATACGTTCGAGTATTTTGCCCAGGTGCTCTAATAGACCAATAGGCCTTAATTGTTTGTGTGTTTGGGGTCTTTGTTCATTTTGTGTAGAAGTATGTTCTGAGTGACTTTAAATATTTTGGGGAAGTGTCCTGAGGCTAGTGAGGCGTTGAATAGGTGTGTAAGTGTAGGGTATATGTTTTCGGGGAGGTTGTGTATTAATGCGGCTGGTATTCAGAAGGGCTCGGCTGCGCGTTTTAGTATTGTTTTAATGTAGTGTTTTGTTTCCTCGACGGTGATGGGAGTAGGCAGTGTAGATGTGTTGTCGAGCAGCTCCATTCGTATCAGAGTGGGCGGGTCTTAGCTCGTGAGCGTGGGCCCAACACCACCCCTGGACTTCCTGGAGGTGCTCTTGCGCGTGTGGTTTAGTGGGTTATATTTATGTACTGTGTCCCAGTGGGACCTAAATGCGTCGAAGATGACGTTGGTGTCTGTGAGTGTTTGGTTATTTACCTGGAGGGTGATGGGTTTGGGTAGATCGGTGCCTAGCATCCTTTTTATGCGCCGCCAGAAGAAGGAGGGGTCAGTGCAACGAGTGTCGTCCGCGATGTGGACGATCTCTGGCCACTGTCGCTTCCTATGTGGTTGCACGCACTGTAGGATGCGGGCACGTAGGTGAGTGATGTTGTGTTGGCATGGGCGTCGGATGTAGTGATTGTTGTACTGTGTGATGAGTCTCTGACTGTGTATGGAATATGTGGTGTTTTATACATGTGTAGGTTTTGTGTGGTGTGTGTAGGTCGCGTGTTTAGGTTATAGTGTTTAAGATTGAGCACCAGTGGTCGTCTAACAGATTTGGATTGGTGTGGTCCAGGTTGAGGTTTTGTGGCGTTTTTTCTGTTATGTGTCTCTTGAACTCTTCCCCGTTTGTGTTTTGAAGCCAAAGAGAGGTGGTGTGGATATGAGTATGTGGATATGATAAGGCATATCGGTATGTGGTCAGAGAGTAAGTGAAGATCCGGTGAGATGTGAGTGTAGAAGCGTGTAACGTAGTTGTTGGGGGAAGACCACGTCCGGAGACGTGGTTCCTCCGCGAGTACCGAAGTATGTGGTGAAGGCCGGGCTGATTTTCTTGCAGCTATAATGTGGCAGGGCATGGGCCAGGTACCTTCCTGCATCATTCGTGGTATTAGAAAGGAGAGTTGGGTGGAAAGGGTTGAGGACCTCCGCAAAGAAGATAGGTAGGTTGTGGTTTAATAGAGCCCGGAGTGGAACTTCTATGTTTAAATGTAGGCGTGGTGGTCTGTAGTGTGTGGCTACTCGGATGGGGCCGGATCTTGTCTGTACCTTGCAGGATAGAAAAGAGTCATCGCGTGTTTAAATGAGGAAGTGGTGTATATAGCGCTTTATTAGGATCGCTTCACCTTAGTGCAGCGCTTGTGGAGTTAGATATGTGTGGTACCCTGTAATGCGGAGTCTGTTGTTGGGAGGGTGTAGACTGGTCGAGTTCAAGAGTATTATGTTGGTCTTTGTGTATTTAGGACCCAGTTGGTAACAGTATGGCGAATGCCGTGCCAACTGCATACATTTAATTGTATTATGTTGAGGCGACCTATTGACGTGGGTGGAGTGCGCGTGGGACTGATTTAGCCGGGACCGTTTCCCTCTCCTTGGTTATTTGCCAGGAGGCGTGGGCAGCGAGTACCTTGACGCGTGTCGGCTGTGGTTTCGTTGGGGTGGAGAGGTTGTCAGTGGTGTTATTGGGTGGGCAGGCCGTGGTAGAGGGGAGAATGTATTCTGTGGAAGGAGGGTTAGAGATAGTGAGAGACTGGGTGGTAGTCGTGCAAGAAGGGTTTTGAAATTTCTAGAGTCAAGGATGGGGAGTTAGGAGCAGAGGAGGAGAGAGTAGAGCTAATAGATGGGTGGCTAGAGATAGTAGGGGAGGTGCAGATTATCAGAGGATGAGTGTCGGTAGAGAGAGAAGGTTGAGATGGCGAGTAAGCAGAAGTGGAAGGAGGAGAGGAAGGAAAAGCAGGGAGGGAGTTGGTCGGCTTCACGTGTGGGGTTTCGTGGTGGAGTTTTTTTTGTTTCATGCGGAGTGTTGTGGAAGGTGTGGTGGTCATGGGGGAGTTGGAGGAGTTGGCGGTTGTGGTATCAGTGGGAGTGGGGTTGGAGGCTGTAAGATGATGGTGGGGACGGTAGGAGGAGTGTTGATGTCAATAGTAGAGGGGGGGGGGGTGAGGCTGCCGAACGAAGAGTGCTGGGGGTAGGTGGGATTTTTTTTTTATTCAAGGTGCTATCTGGCGACTGCCGACTTAGGCATAAGTCGCCGTAAACAAACAGCCTAGTTTTAGGCTACTTTAAAAAAAATAAACAGGAAACAACAATAAAAAAGAAATAACAATAACAATAACAAAGCAATAGCAAAAAACAATAACAAAAACAACAACAACAATTAAACATAGTTAAATGACAGGGAGAAGGCCGGCCTCTTCCCAAAAGTCACCAAGTCCACCAGTCAAAGTGCCCGCACTCGCCCCGAGTACAAGAGACAGGCGGTAGCGACCCCGCCCATCCCGGTACCGGGACAGGTGACGTGCGCGAAGATCACCCAGACTGGGACATTCGACAAGAATGTGCCGAAAGTCTGGGGGACGACGCAGTCGTTGCAATAGGGCGCAGGCGAGCGCTCCATCAAATAGCGATTCGTCACACGAGTGTGTCCGATTCAGAGACGACAGAAAGCAACCTGAAGCCGCCGCGGCATTGGGGGATAGGTCCATGGGAACAGTCGCGGCACAATGGCACGCAACTTTAAGTTCCCGTCTCCCATCTTCTTTGCCAAGCAGTCCGAAGAGCTGCACGTATTCCCGCCATGTAGTCGGTGTGAGGAAGAGCGAAACGCTGGTCCGGTCGCAGAGTCCTTGCGGACTCTTTGGCGCCCTCATCGGACCGCTTATTCCCCGCAATTCCTACATGTCCAGGAACCCAGCAGAAGATAATCTCGACATCTGCCCGGCTCGCCAAAACCGTGGCGTCACGGATATCGCGAACCAGGGGATGCGGAGATTCCAATGCCCCGAGAGCACTCAGGGCGCTTTGTGAGTCACTATAGATCACAATCCGGTCTCCGAACCGGGCACGTCGCGTAATCTCCCGTACCGAGTAGTGTATTGCCACCAGCTCGGCCGTGAAGACAGACGCAGCGCCTGGTAGAGCCCCGCTGACTTCAAACAGAGGGAATACGGCGTGGAAGCCGACCCCCTCTTGGGACTTGGAACCATCCGTATACACTGGTACGGTTCCAGCGTGACACGATGTGTGCTCCAAAAAGGTTGAATGCAATACTCCCGGCGCAGTACTAACTTTTGGAGCAGAGGCGTGGCGACAAATAGCCAAATGTGGTACCCTCCAGGGTGGCGTCCTGGGCAGAACCAGGGGCGCCACCGGCCCGAGAGCTATATCTATCTCTCGAAGGAGTTTCCTAGCCCTAAACCCAAAGGGCTTAGGGTATGACTGGCGTCTCTCGGCGGCATAGGCACCATCGAAATCAGCTGCGGATGCAGTGAGAGCTGTTGGCGACTGAGGGAGGCGCCGGGCTTGCGCGTACAGGCGAGTGATGCACTGCACACAGCGCAGAGCGAGTGGCATCTCCCCAGCATCGACCAACAGGCTCTCAAAGGGGGAAGTGCGGAAGGCACCGGTCGCAAGGCAAAGGCCGGTGTGGTGGATCAAATCCACCTTCCGCAATAAACGCTCGGCTGCGGATGCATAAAACTCGCATCCGTCGTCGAGCTTCGAGCGAACAAAAAAAATTGATAAAAAAGTAAGGCAGTAGCCCTATCAGTTCCCCAAGCGCTGAACGTCACGGAACGGAGAATGTCCATGGCGCGGGTACAAGAGACCCTAAGGCTGCGAATATGAGCCTCCCAGGTGAGGCGTTGGTCGAATACGAGACCAAGGAAACGGTGCGACTCAACCACATCCAGGCGCACCCCATTAAGAAACAAATCTGGGTCGGGGTGAAGCCGTGGATGGCGGCAGAAGTGCACCACCTTAGTCTTGGCTGAAGAAAACCGAAACCTGTGCGCCTTGGCATAGCGAGAGACGCGGTTCAATGCCTGTTGGAGTCGACGCTCTAGAGTTGGCATCTGGGCCGCGCCAAAAGAGATCGAAATGTCGTCCACGTAGAGCGTAGTTAGAACATCTTCCAACAGCACCGAGGTGATGCCGTTGATGCTCAGGACAAATAGTGTGACACTGAGGACACTTCCCTGCGGGACACCCTCTTCCTGCTCCTTTGGGCCGGAGATGGCTCCCCCCACCCGTACGCGGAATCGACGATCTCGCAAAAATTCAGATATAAACATTGGGAGGCGTCCCCTCGCCCCCATCGTGTGGAGAGTCTCCATGATACCGTTTCGCCATGCGGTATCATAGGCCTTCTCCAGATCGAAAAACACCGTGGCGTAGTGCTGTCTACGAAGGAAAGCCTCGCAGACGGCATTTTCCAGTTGAAGCAGAGCATCCGACGTGGAGTGGAACTTGCGGAAGCCGCACTGTGCGGAAGACAGATGGCCTCTGCCGTCCAGAAAAAGGCTAATCTAACATTTACCATTTCTCCATCAACTTGCACACGCAAGAGGTTAGAGAGATTGGGCGGAAACCAGTCGGAGTAGAGTTATTTCTTCCCAGTTTGCGAAAGGCGAGCACAGTAGCGATTCGCCAGGAGTCTGGGAGAAGACTTTCCACCCAGATCCTGTTGAACAAATCTAACAGAAAGGCCATGCCTCGCTCACCCAGGTGTCGAAGCATGACGTCTGCGCACGAAGCGAGAGCGGAACGCAAATCACTCACAGTAAACTTGTCGTTGAAGGGTTCTCCGCCTCTGGAGGTAAAGTCCAGCCAGCGGCCTGCCACGACATCACGACGTGCATTAAATGCTGGTGGAGCAGCATCACGGCTAGAGAATGCGGAAAAAGCGGTCACTAAGAATTCCACCACGGACGCGGGGTCCGAGATTGCGGTCCCATTCTCCTGGAGAACGGGAGGGGGGTCCTGCGAGAACTTGCCCCGAATCCTTTTGACTCGCTTCCACACCTCAGCTAAAGGGGTCTTCCCGTTAAGTGAAGACACGTATGCCCGCCAAGAAGAGCGGCGGGCGTGCTTCCAAATATACCGGAACCTAGCCCTAGCCCGACGAAATTCAGCGACAGTGAACTCGTTCGGGCGGCGCTTATAGCGCATGTAGGCATAACGCTTCTGTTTGAGGGCCGTCTCACACTCGGCCGATCACCATGGGAGTGGTCGGCGTGCAAAACGGCCAGACGTCCTAGGAATAGTAGTCAGGCCCACGGCGATGAGGTTGCCGGAGAAGAACTCAACGGTCTCATCTACCGACCTTAACTCCTCGACTGAGATAGAGAATTCAGTCATTTCCTGAAATGCAGGCCACCGCGCCCGCGCCAAGCACCAGCGAGGTGGTCTCTCAGGCGGCAGTTGCCCTTAAAATGATATTTGAATGGGAAAGTGATCATTACCATGGATGTCATCGTCCACCCCCCAATCAAAATCAGGCTGTGCATCCGAAGAGCACAAAGATACGTCAAGGCAAGAAAATGATTCGGTTCTCGGACAGTGATGCGTAAACTCATCCACGTTTAGGACACCCATCTCAAGCTCTTCGATCAAATCAGCAAGGACTTGTCCCCTGGGATTTATGGAGTAATCTTCCCAGAGAGGATGCCTGCCGTTCAGATCTCTAAGCAAGAGATAGGGCCTCGGCAACCGTGCCACGACGCGGCATAAGTCCCCCACGTCAAAGTCAGCTGACGGTGGAATGTACGCAGAAATGATAGTATACCTCCTATCCAGGTGCAGCTGCACAGCCACTGCCTGAAAGGAGGTATCTAAAGAGAAAGGAAGAACGGAGACATCATGCCGGGTGTAAACCGCGCATCCCCCAGCCCGGCCCTCCCGAGGTGGTGGGGTCGCAAGACCCTTATACCCCGGAAGGGCGGGCAGGGGGCACGCGCCTAGCATGGTCTCCTGCAAAACGATACCTAACGGGGAACGGGATGAGACGAGCCTCCGCAACTACTCCCAGTTGGCCCGGAGTCCACGGCAATTCCATTGAAGGAATATGCCCTCTAGGCCTAGCTCGGAGGAGACGCGGGGGCCCTCCTCGAATTGAAGACCCTCACGGGAATGGCCGTACGCTTCCCGGGGGCAGAACCCCGGGCGCTGTTGGCCGGACAAAGCGCTGAAGGCGCTGTCGCCTTCGAGGACTTATTGGGGGAGGTTGGGCTCGCCATGCGAGTCTTTTCCTCCCTCCGCCTCGAAACCTTAGGCGGGCGTTGCGGCTTCGGAGGCGGGGGCCCTTTTCGAGGAACCACCGTCTTCGAGCCACTCACTCTACCTCGGGGCATGGGCGAAGGGGCCGAAGCTCCTTTGTTGCTGTCCTCCTTTCGGGGAACATCTTTAGGAACCCCGGCAGATGGCCTAGCAACCATCTTCAGGGGTGTTGCCTCCTGTGAGTCTAACGACTCGGTGGAGGCGCGTGGCCGTTTCGCCTTACGGGAAACGGTCACGCTGGGGGAAGAGGGGGGAGCCCTGGTTTTAGCTGGGGCTGGGTATGAACCCTTTTTGCCGCCAGCTCTACCAGGGGAGCGCCCAGGTTGGGTAAAGCCTGCAGAAGGGCTCCGAATAGGCGCGAAAACAACCGTGCTCGTTGGCCTGGATGGGCCACGAGAAGAGGGTGCCTTTCTAACTATCGAGGCATATGACGTCCCAGGCAGAGCCGACGCGCCAGGACCAAGTCCTTAGCCTCGCGGAATGAGAGTCGATCCTGGGCTTGAACGGCCAGGATTTCTTTCTCCAGGAGATATGCACCACATTGCTTCGAAGAAGCAGAGTGCAGCTCTCCGCAATGGACACACTTGGCCACACACGAGTTGGACTTATCGTGTGTGACCTTGGAGCAATTTACACAGACTTCGGGTGACCCCGACTTTGCACGTCTACATGAGCGATTCGTATGGCCGAAGCGGTGACAGTAATAGCACCGCCGCGGCAGTGGCACGAATGCCTTCACGCGGTAGCGGTACCAACCGGCACGCACCAACTCAGGGAGCTTGTCACAGTCGAACGTGACGAAGAGTGTAGGGGTGGGTCCCGAGGCCCCTCCCTGTTTTCTCATCACACGTTCGACCTTGACCGCCCCATAGTCGGCCAGCTCTAGGGTGTTGTCCTCAATGGAGTAGTCAACGAGTTCCCTCGCATAAACTACTCCTTTCACAAAGTTCATGGTAGAGTGCGGCGTCACACTCACCGGGGTGCCATGAAGTGTCCGAAGAGCACTTATCTTGGCCGCCTCGGCGGGATTCGCCGCATTCGCCAGAAGGCTCCCGTCCGAGAAACGGGTAACCTTCGGCTCTCTACCAATTGCACTAGCTAATCCTCTCCTCTGATGGATCATGTTGCCCTTGTACAACATGGTACCATCAGTGGAGCGAATAACGAGGAAGCGTTTGAAGCCAGCGGGCTCAAAAACGCCAGGTAACCTCTGAATCAGGGGCCCTGATGTCATCGAGGCTCCGCCCTGTGCACTTTTCGTCTTTGTCATAGTCAGGAGCTCCGTACCCGGGGGGGCAGAGGGGCCGAATGTGCCGATCTTGGCTTGGTCGCTTGCCAGAGTGGCAGCAGACCCATCCGTCCCTGTAGCCCCCGCGGATGGAGAGGAACCCCGAGTCTTCTTAGTCTTTCTTGTCTTTTTTTTCTTTTTAGGAGAGAAGGGCGGGGAATGAACCCGCTTCTCACCTCCGCCGGTAGAAGCCCCTAGACAAGATGGACCGGCCTCAGCCAGGTCCTTCTCCGAAATGGAGAAGGTCCTGGTCGTCGCAGGGGCACCATCCGGAGGAGATCCTTTCCCTCCTTGTACTGCCCCAGAATGCCCAGCCGTTTGAGGAGGACCTTGCATAGGGGCGTATTCGGGTTCGGAACTTAGCACCGAGCTCGGATTCCCCTCCATGGAAGACCCTACCGTCTGAGGCTGGGTTTCCTCAAGGACCTTTCCTATCACAGGAGGGGCCTCCAGTTGGCCATCCCCTCCCAGGACATTGCAGGTCCCCTTGGCAGTGTCGCCAGTCTTGTGTTGGGAGGCACAGGCCTTGACCCCGGCAAGGTTTAAAATTCTTGAGAGCAGGTCTTTTGAAGGAAGCGACCGAAGGGGCCTGGCTTCCCTCTCCCCCCTAAGGGGGTTTGCCCTACCGAGCCGCTTGCACGAGGGGCGGTCGGCCATGGGCTGCCTGCTGGCTTTCTGGGCAGTCCCCTTGGAAAGAAAAGAGGGGACTGCCGCTGGAAAAGGGGAGGTACCCGAAAGCACCTCCAGAGAAGGGGGTGAGGGGGGAGTCCCCTGCACCCGTAGGCGAAGGAGAGGAGTAAGCCTCCTCTCCGGTTAGAGAAATATGGAGGGTCCCCTGCGCAAGCACAGGGGGGGATCCCTGCATTTTTTGGCTGGAGCTGCCCGAGGGCGGCTCCGTCGATGAGCAAGGGGGAGTTAAAGGGGTGTGAGGTTTTATGAATTCATCCATGGGCATGGTGACCCTATTTGTGCCACGGGACGCAATAGCTCTTTACCTCTTGCAGTTGCCCGCACTGCAAGAGGTGCTTACAGGCCATGCAGAGCCAGGCGCCGCCATTCGGGACCACCCCTCCCGCCTGGTGGCCTGGCAGTCCATCGGCATGGCGGCTCCACCTTGGACACGGCGTAAAATTGATAGAATGTGAAGAGGAAAGGAAACGGGATGTGAGGAAGGTATGGGTGGGGATGAAGCAGGTTGTTAAAAACCAGCCACCCCAGACCGGAGCTCAGGGGGTAGGAAACATTTTCCCCCATCCCCTCAGCCCCAATGTGGGACGGTTGGCTGAGAGGAAGGTCAGCATCTACCCTGTGAAATTAGAGGCTGACCAGAGAAAGTTGTGGGAGAGGTTGTATGAAAAGCGAAGAAATACAAGTGTTTTGAAGGAAGGAGAAGAGGCTAAGCTGGGGTCGGACGGGGTGCTGAGTCCCGTCAGCAAGGCGGCCAGGATGGCAAATCACCGCGCCCCTTACGGGGGGGTAGGTGCGAGTTTAGGTATAAAGGAGGAAGGAGTGGTAGCTGTACAGGGAGGAGAGGAGGCGGTAGGAGGAGAGGTGGGAGCAGTGGGCAAAGGGGCAGGTAAAGAGGGTACAGTGGCGAGAGGGGCAGGGATAGAAGGGCGGGAGGAGGCAGGAGCGTGGTGAAGGTGGGGGGTGGGGGGTGAGGTGGGAGGTAGGTCCAGGGAGAAGGTGTTGGTGTCCTCTGTGTATGCTCGTCGATTAGAGCGAACACCCTCTAGGGGGAGGTGATCTGCTCTAGACCGAGGTGAGGCAAACAGTGTATTACAAACTTTTCCCAAAGTTTGCAATTATGCCCTTTCTAAGTAGAACGGCATAGTTGCAACGGAGCTCTATGTGTAGAGTCATATTCACAGAGCCAAGTCACGGCGGGGCAGGGATGGAGTGGGCTTAGCACGTCATATCAATATGACGAGCCAGTGAAATAAAGGAATTTTTATTCAGGGGGGTGGAGGAGCGGGGGCTTTTCTGGGTGTCATCTATTAGCCACAGGAGGTCTCTCCAATCAGAGTAAGCACGCATCTATATTGGGTGCAGCGACGTTGAAAAAGTTATTTGCGCTAAGTTTTCACGTACTCGCGTATTCAAAATTACACAAAATCTTACCTACTTTATAAAAAAAAAACCTCATTCAAGGTGGAATATAAATTAAGAAATATTTTCATCGCTCCTTCTCACACTGAATGTGTTTTTCCAGTCAATCCTAACATATTTCTAAGTTTAATAAACTCAGAATGCAAAAGTTTGGTAAATATGTCAGCTACCATGTCCTGAGTTGAGCAGTGATTGAAATCTCATTATTAGCTACCATTTCACGAATAAATTTATATCTTCTATCAATATGTTTAGTTTTATAATGATTTCTTGGACTACTAACCAGACAATTAATAGTTACATGACTTTGAACATTACAATTTAAATTTTTTAAAAGTTCGTTAAGCCAAGAACCACTTGGGCTGCAATAGCTAAAGCTATATATTCTGCCTCAGCAGTAGACACAGCCACACAGTTCTGCTTAGAAGTAGGCCAAGATATCAATCCACTTTTACCTATCTTAAAGCCATAACCAGAGGTCGATTTTCGGTCACATTTATCTCTGTCCCAGTCAGAATTTGAATAACCAATGAGAGTATCAGAAATTTTGGTTATCATACAAAATTCCTAAATCAGGGGTACTTTTAAGGTATCTAAAAATTCTTTTTACAGCAGACCAATGTTTCCTAGTAGGTTTAGAACAAAGTTTAGCAACATTGCAAACAATATGTAATATCAGGTCTAGTTTTGGTAGATAAATAAAACAATGAGCCAACCGTTGATTGATATTTTTCAGTATCAAAAGGATCTGAATCATTGGAATTAAGATCTAGCATATTATTGACATCGGCAGGTGTAGAGACACTTTTAGCATTATCAAAATTAAACCTATCAAACAGATTCTTAACTTAAGTAGATTGATTTATAAAAGTCTTACCATTATCCTGCACAATATTAACACCAAGGAAGTATTTTAATTTTCCTAAATCCTTCATTTTGTATTTAGGAGACAAAGAAGACTTAATTTCATTAATGACATCAATTGATTTGCAAGCAATAATTAAATCGTCCACATAAACAGCAATAATACATTGGGAACCGTCTTCATTAATGCGAGTATAAATGCATGAATCACTAGTAGTTTGAACAAAGTTAAGCTCTTATAAATAATTATTTAATGACATGTTCCAACATTTTGAAGCTTGTTTGAGGCCATACAAAGAGATATTAAGTTTGCAAACATAATTTCTTTTCCAGCTACAAGGAATGCTTCAGGTTGAGTGGTTGGCATTCAAGCCTTTGTAGTAACTAGTAAAACTCGCAACTACGGTAATTCAAATTCCGGGGAAAAGTTGTCGTAAATTGGGTTGTCATAATCGGTAAGAGTGTTACATGTTTGGGTTGGTGTTACCATTCGGGTAAGGTCTTTTTCAAATCTTTGGCTAACTTTTGATACTACGCTCGCAATGTAGCGTAGATGTTATGGCGAGGAGTGTTGTAATCTCGGTCGACTTTTGCTCCTTGGTGAGAGGACGGAGGAGTCTTCCCTTTGCCGGATCTCTTCTTACGGAAATCTGCGTCCATGAGAACAACGTAAGTGTCGGTTGAGAATTGGACAAGGTAGTGGAAGAGAACCTGCTTTACCAGATCTTCAGGTATGTCAGCCTCGTAGTCCCATTTGTATTCTCCGGCTCTAAGGCCATCGACAATATCTTCTGGGCCTGCGTCGTCAGAAAACTGGTTCCCTTGGGCAGCATATACTCTGAGGTTTATCATCCTCGAGTAGTACATGTACCTGGTAGCCTGATTCTTTGAAAACTAGGACCTACTCGGTCGACGTGACTGCGAGGCCTTTTGGGGGCGGGGCGAATGCTCCACCTTCCTAGGCCTCACAGCAGCAGCTTCCTTCCACTCGACTTGTGCATTTGGTGGGGTAGTTGGGTGTGTGTGTGAGTTCATTTGTGCCTTCTGCCGGGCAGCCATAGCTTGCACTTGAGGATCCCGTGAAAGGGAATTACTCGTGTCCGGAGCCTTTTGGCAGCTCTTCTCGGTCTGCTGTTGGAGGTTCACTCGAAGAACCTCGTTTAAAGGAGGGTTTTCCGGGAACCACATTTTTTCCATACCGTTATTCACGAGCATGGTTTTCAGTTCCTTCGCAAAGGTGCCAGGCTTGATCAGGTTAGCAATGTGTGCATAATATATGCAACACATTATTTTTGTCGATTTCTCGTTTTCGATGCAGGTACGTAGGTGCAGTGGAAAAACTACTCTCTGCGACCGTTGCCTTGGTAACCTTCGCTTAGGTAGCGTTAGCCTTTCTTTCCTCTTCTTTTCTGCCTTTGACCTTTGTTTTTTGTATTTGCTCCTTATTTATTGGACAGGTCATTGCCATGGTTCTGTGTGGGCCACCACAATTGAGGTATTTCTGGAACGAACTTTTACATTCACGTCATGAATGGTCTTGGCCGGCGCACACAGAAAAAACTATGAGTGTAGCGTTGTGATGTATGTGTTCGTTGTACCTGTAGCACCTGAAGCACATTTGTAGGTCAACGAACTCCTCACGCTCAATCCGATCGGGGCAGATGAGGACGTTAAAGAGGAGAATGCCGTTTTATTTTGCCTTAATCGCCATTGTGGTTTCCGTGAAGACAACTTTAACGTGGATGTAGTCTTGGAATTTGATTATTTCGGCTTCTTTTGTCCACTGATGATTCCGAAGAATCTCATCCGTGATTTGGTCGATCGAGTGGCCTCCTACCCAGGGGTCGAGGCATCGGCAGATCACACTTCTATATGTGCGTATTTAGACCTTGCTCATGTCCGATTTTTGCCGGCCTGGCAAGGTCCTCAAGGCAATACGCTGTGTCTCCCTCATCTCTCCGCCATTTCACCCAAGGACGTAATTTGGGAGGGAATCTGGGGGGACCCGAGTCTGTAGATGTGTGTAACTGAGTGTGTATGTAGTTCTAGGGATCCGTTATGAAAATAAGGAAGGGTGGTGTGGAGAAGGTGGAAAAAAATGTCCAATAAACAAAAGGCAACTTTACCTTCAGGCAGCGCAGAGGAGGACTTCTTCCTTTCCCTCAACTAGCCTCCATCAAGGCAAGTCAAGAAGAAAATAGCCACTTCCGGACATATCACTGCTGGTGGAATATCCGGTGACGCACAACAAAGTGGTATTCAATCAACCCCATTCGAATGAAGTCCAGTCCAAATTTAAAATAATATTTGACTTCACCGTATAACGAGTATGTAAGAGAGCAATCCAAGCGACATGCGCAGATATGGAATATTGCACAAAATTATTATTAGGCATGTTGTCAGTAGTTGAAGACTCCTTCTCAAATGAGATATGTTGTCTTTCATTGAAAATAACATTAGGAATGTAAATTATTTTCCAAATTGTAGAATTATTAGATGAAAGAGCACTTGCTAGACACATTATGATTTATTCATCACTTGATTGATTATTGTGACATTAGAGTTAGCCTTACTTTTCTTATTTAATTGTTTACATTTCTTCTAATAAACAAAAAATCCTTTTTAATATGACCAATTTTATCACATTCAAAACACTTCTTTTTTAGGTTCATATTTTTTACTAAAAAGCACTTTAGGTTCACTTTCACTTCCAGTTAGTTTGGTAGTATTTTGCTTGCTTTCTTCATGAAACAGTCGCTCGGTGACTGCTTCTCAAGATGGCACATTTTCCATCGCTTCGAGTGCTGTAACTAATGTTGAATAATTCTCAGGAAGAGAAGCTAGTAAGTTGATGACCTGGTCTTCTTCCTTCATAGGATCTCCAATTATTGCGAGTTCTCCAAATATTTCAATAAAAGTTTTCAAATGAACTTGCAGAGATTCACCAGGCTTTAATTTCATGCTGTAGAGTCTCTTTTTCAGACGCAACTTATTCGCCCTTGTCTTCTTTTGAAATTGGTTTTGAAGTTTAAGCCACACCTCTGCAGGATCTGAAGGATCACTGAAAAAAATATCATAATTTGGGATCACTAGCAACCACAATTGTAGCTAGTGCTTTGTCACGACGCTGGTTGTATTTACGTAGTGCCGATACATCGTCGCTAGATGGCGCTGATTCAGTACCTTCTACTATTCCAAATAAATCATCCTTGATTAGGTTAATTTTGATTTACACCTCCATGATGGGTAATTTTTATCGGTCAAAAGTGTTAAATTAATCTTGCCAATCTCTATTTCTGCACCGCTGAATTTAAATACAAATAAAAATAATTGCAACCCCTTCACGTGACCGTCACGTGAACACAGATCTTAAGGTTGAGCAGTACGTAGCTTAGCAAAGATGGCGTTGAGGTAATCGGAACAGTGTTTAACTTTAAGATGCTCAAAATAACTTATCTGGGCTCATAATCATTATTAAAAACGAAGTTATGGGTTAAATAAAATGCAGATGCACACTTTTCTTATGTATTTAGCACACCAAGTACAGCAGAAACGAAAATAATAAAAAAACTGTAGGAGGAAAGTAACACACGTCTTCCTACGACTAATGATCCAGTGAGGCGAGGTGAGATAAGATGATAGGGGTAGATAGCATTGAGGTTTTTTGTTGTTTTTTTTTTAAATATATGGGGGTTGTGTGAAAAGTGGGGGTTTGTGTGAGTGTATTAGAGTTGCTAGGATACTGGTTGATCTTTTTCTTCTGGAGTTCTTTTTTTTATTCTTCTAATTTATTTGATTTTCATCTGTATTAGTTGCTTCTAAGTCTTTCTCCTATTTATTCTTTAGTTTAGACGTTGTGATTTAGTTTTCTGCTTGGGGTACCTTTACGGTAACGTGCTTCTAATTCTTTTTCAACTTAGATTTGCTTCCTGTACGTATGTGTACATTCATAATCTGTTTATTTGTTTTTAACATAACATAACATAATGTCACGGATGGCAAAAGCCACAAGGGCCTATCAAAGGTCACCCGCATTTGTCAAAACCCACCCACAAAATGCATCCATAGGATTGTGTCCGATCATGCATCTACCATTCGAACCATCCACAGGAATGATCAAAATTAAAAAGCATCATCATCAAGACTCATCAAAATCAAAATCAATCACAATATACAATTAATAAAAAACTGCATCTACAGGAGTGAGTCCAGAATACCCCTCAAAGTTAACCCTCCATCCCCATATAATCATCTCATCTGCGTTTAAAACCATTCAAGTTTGGACTGTCTGTCTAGTGTCCCAGGTGACAAACTATTCTAGTAATCTACCACTCTATTGGTGAAAAGGTATTTTCTATCATCCAACCTGCGCCTCTGTTTTTTTAATTTTCAAGTGGTGATTCCTTTTCCAATTATTACCTTCCAATTCAAATAACTTGCTAAAATGCAACTTTATCCATCCCAGAACTGTTTTAAAAAAGCCTAATCATATCTCCCCTCACACCTTCTTTCAAATGAGAACATATAAAGTAACCCTCAGTCTATCTTCATATCAAAGGTGCTTCAGGGAAGGTATTATATTTTTGCTCTCCTTTGTACTGACTTTAGTAGGCTGATGTCATGTCATGTCTAAAATGTGGTGACTATGCTTGTATACAGTACTCTAAATGTGGCCCGAAATACGAGTTGTAGTGTTTAAGGATAACCTCTTTACTCTTGGAGCTAATATTCCTATTAATGCATCTTGGCATCCTATTTGCTCTATTTTTTGCCTCAATGCACTGCTTTGAAAACTTCAGTGACCTATCTAATACTAAACCCTAAGTCCTTCTCATCCTCAACTGAATTTAGCCAATGCCCATTCATTTCATAGCTAAATTCCCTATTATCGCTTCCCATGTTAATAACTTTGCATCTTTTAAGGTTAAAAGTCATCTGCTACTTCTGAGCCCAAGCCAGTTAGTTATTTAAGTCACTCTGCACCTTAAAGCTACCCTCAACTTCTTTGACTACAGCTGCCAATTTAGTGTCATCAGCAAAAATTGACACTTTGCTATTTACAGCGTCCCCATTTGATCATTTATATAAACTATGAATAATAAAGGGCCTAAAATGGATCCCTGAGGTACATCACTGCTAACATGCCTCCACCCTGACCTCACCCCATTCAGCACAACTCTCGTTTCCTGTCCTTCAGCCATTCAGTTATCCAATTCAAAACTCTACCACATATCCCATGCATTTTTAACTTGTGAACTAATCTCCTAACTGGAACCTTATCAAAAGCTTTGCTGAAATCTAAGTAAATTACATCAACATTCTCTCCCTTATCTAATTGTTTAGTTACATAATCCATAAAATCCAGTAAATTTGTTAAACACAATCTACCTCTTCTAAACCTATGGTGAGCATCATTTATTAACCTACCATACTCTAGCTGGTCAGAATTTCCCTTCTTAACTATCTACTCAAGAATTTTACAAACGATAGAAGTTAAGCTTACCGGCCTAAAGTTATTCGGGTCCTCTTTACTCCCCTTTTTTAAAAAATTGGAACTACTATCATTAATTTCCAATCATTAGGTATTTCTCCAAACTCTAGTGATCTAGTATATATCTTATCAAGAGCTACTGCATTACTATCTACACCTCCTTTGATTAACCTAGAATGAATGTTGTCTGGGCCAGATGACTTAATAGTATTTAACTCTAATATAAGCCCTTTAATTATTTCCCTGTTCGCATTAATGGTATTCAACACTACTCCCCTTGAACTAGAATTCTCATCAATTAATCTATCTTGACTTTCTTGTGTAAATACTGAAGAAAAATGATAATTAAGAACCTCTACTATTTCGTCATCAGATTCTTTGAAAAACCCTTCATATCTAATAGGCCCTATTTTATCACTGTTAGATTTGTTATTAATTCTATAATAGCTAAAGAGTTTTCTTTAATCTTTATTATTATTTTGAGCTAAATTAATTTCTGCCGCCCTTTTGCTCTTCTTAATCATCTTATTTAGCTCATTTCTGGTCAACCTATAATGATTTAAATTGTCAAAAGTACTTTCTCTCTGTAATCTCTGGTATGCCCTTTTCTTCTCAGAAAGTTTCCTAGCTATCTCCTGATTTCACCATAATGGTTTCCTACATTCCTTCCTAATAGACTTCATCGGAATACACTGTTCCTGAACCATGTTTAATATAGTTTTAAAAATATCCCACATCTCATAAGTATTCTTTCCATGGAATTCTAAATCCCACCTAATCTGATTTAGCAAGTTTCGTAATTTATCATAATCTCCCCTATCAAAATTTGGAGTTTTTGTAGAGTTTGTTGAGGTTCTACCTTTCACTATTCCCAAGTTAAAACGAACCATCTGATGATCACTATTTGCCAATGCTTCCCCGACAGTCAATTCCAGAACCAAGTGATCATCATTTGAAAGAACCAGATCTAATATATTGGCACCCCTTGTTGGCTTATTAACACATTGAGTCAAAAGATTATCCTCAAAACATTCTATAAACTTACAACTTGCTCTATCCCTTCCTATCATATTTTCCCAGTCCACAGAATTTAAATTAAAGTCACCAAGAATAACTATCCACCTCACATCCTTTCCTTATTCCCTTGATCATTAGCTCATCAATACAGTAACTTGGTCTGTAAAAGGCTCCCAAGTGTATTATCCTATTTTTGCTGACCCTAATATCTATCCACAGTGACTCAGCTTCTTTTTTTATAGAATTATTTAGATTTGAAGAAATGCTATTTCTGATATAAATAATCAACCCACCACCCATCCTATCTCTCCTTTGACTAATGTACTTATCATAACCCTGTAGTTCAATTTCACTCATGTCATTAAATTTATTTTCATTAACCCATGATTCTATTACACATATTATATCTATATCTGTATCTATAACACTGGGGAACACCCTGTATTTGGTAAATTGACAAAAGTACATTTTCCTATCCAATTCGAGCATACTGAATTCAAATCTGAAATCAGATTTTCTATAAATGCTACAGATTTTTTGTAATATCAATAACAAATATTATACAATAATTTTCATTTTATCAAGCCTATCATCATGCCCTGAAGTAATTTTGAAACAACCTTTCGCGTTATTCATAGTAAAGCAGGTTTTTTTGCACAAACATTTTATTGCATATGAGAAGAAACTTGAATTACACATTAGGATTACAAATACTGTAATCAAATAGATGCTAATTTATTAATAA
This sequence comes from Ceratothoa steindachneri, assembly GCA_963969495.1. Taxonomy (NCBI): domain Eukaryota; kingdom Metazoa; phylum Arthropoda; class Malacostraca; order Isopoda; family Cymothoidae; genus Ceratothoa; species Ceratothoa steindachneri. The sequence continues at coordinate 110,835,828 of OZ018333.1, forward strand.
CCGTACATCAATCAGGCTGGAGGACCTCTTCTTGATTTCAATCGGGCAAAAATTTGCGTTTAACTCTTTCTCTTGTAAGACTTCTCTGGCTGATCTCTTCTAATCGTCCACCAGTAGTCGGCCATCATGTGTCTATCCCAGTGACCTTGGTAGTTCTCTTACATCGTCATCAAATCCTGATGGAAGTGTTCCCCTTATTCGTCACTCACGGCTCCCAGATTCTCTGGGAATTGGACGAGATGACTATTTAGGAAATGCAGCTTCACACTCATGTTACACCCCAGATCACGTTATGCTAAAAGCATATTAGTAACCAGATCCTCGTAGTTATGCGCTTTTTTGTTTCCCAAGAAGTTAGGGAACAACGGCAGAAAATGAGAGCCAGGTTGCATTCTCTTTTTTAAATTTTTTAATTAATGTCCAATGTGTTCACGGATTTAGAATCACTCAGAAGTCTTCGGATTTGAAGACCATCAAATACTGCTGCTTTTATTTTTTCGTTTGACAAAGCAAGAAACGCCGATACTATGTACTGAAAACAATCATTGTCAGTGCTCAACGCCTTGACATACGAGTACTGCTTCATCAACCCCAGTTTGAGATGAAGTGGAGGGAAAACGATCTTCTCTCGACTTACGATTAGCTCATTAACAATGTTTGGCATTCCTACTTCGAAAGTTTCCCGAACTGGCCAATCTTTCGGGGACCAGTGTTTGTCACGGGCTCGACTGTCCCACATACAGATATAGCATGGAAACTTTGTATGTCCCTTCTGCTGGCCAAGGATGAATTTTCCCATCTTAAGTTCTACACATATGATCCAATTGCGTTCATGGTACTTAAGTAAATCCATGACCATTCTTATGTCATCGTGTGTTTCTCGCAGATGGGCAGAGCAACCGAGAGGAACTGCACCAAAGTCATTGCCATTATGCAAAAGGACACACTTGAGGCTACTCTTGGAGCTATCCAAAAACAGTCTCCACTCAGCAGGGCTATAGGTGTCAAGTCCCAACTCAGTAAACAGACCAGGAACATCGTGGCAGTATACAAATTGTTTGTCCTCAGGGAAATACTTAACGAATGTACTCTCCCTTGTTCGGTAATATGATACCCGTACCGACCTGTCAAGCATATGTCTTTCACTAAACCTGGAGGGTAAAAGATCTGCAGCTTTCTTCGAGAGCGCCAAATGACGTATCAAGTCATTCAAATCCTCGTGATTAAAACAGTGAAGAGCTAATGACTGTTCAGCATCTGATGATGAATCTGCAGACTTTGAATCCATTCCGTGGACGTCCAATTCAGGTACATCATTTTCACCCTCGGATGAAGGATATCCACTGAAAATCGGAACTGGCAAAGATTCAGAATGAGGTATTGGCCAGATCGCCAAGGGAATGTTGGGGTATTCGATCTTGTGCCGATTTTTCTTGCCAATCCATTTAGCATTCACCAGACAGAAATAACAGTCCGATACATGACCCTTTGGCTCTCGCCACACCATGGGGATTCCAAAAGGAAGACCATTTCTCTTTCCTTTCGTCCACTCACGAAGATGTTCCGCATAACTATGGCAAACAGTATGTGGGGCCCACTTCTTATCTTGATCGCCAAGAGGAACATCAAAATATACCTTATAAGTGCGGATCACAAAGTTTGATATACTGCGCCTTTGACGAACTATCATGTAACACCCACATATGTAGCAGAAGGTGTCTGGATCATTAACGCAATTTCCTCTTGACGTAGTCATCACTCTAACATGAGACCTGAAAAAAGAAAAATAATGTCAATGTTGAGCACAATAACACTTATTACTATCTTACTACTATGTACTAAGAAGTATTTGCTTTCTACAAGCACCTTCTCTGTTCGTCCGGGGGGCAGTTTTCGGGGAAACGAGAAAATAGAAATTACAGAATAACTATAGCATGTAGGTAGAAATGAATTATATATTTGAAATCAGCATGAAAAAAACGAATTAAAATTGGCAGATAAATCTAAGTCACCAGAAAATGTGATTAAAATTGTTTCCCTGTGTAATCTAACTAAACTCATCTTTATTATACTTAAGACTACGTTAGGGTGTTTCTATTTCTTTATTTAGTTTTTCGCAGTTCTGTTGTTATGTGTTTTCAGGCATTCACGCCTTTGTATTATGTTTTGCTTGTTTATTCTTTATCAATGTATTGGTTGCTTTGTGATTATTGGACCTTCCTCTTGCCGCAGGCGAAGCCTACTTCTCGGGAAGGCTTGGCGATGAAAATTTATGTTCTCTATAAGTGTTCTAATAATAATGGTATATTTATTTGAGAGAAAAAAATAATAGTACAAATTAGCATTACAAAAAAAAATAGTTAATAGGGGTGAAAAAAGTTGAGCGGAGAAGAGAAAGTTACACAAGTACTAGTAGGAAAAGAAATGGGTCTTCCAGGTACACAAACAGAGCTCATATTTTTTTATATTTACACAGAGTTATTTTAATAATAAATTGAGTTGAGTTCTCCAGGACATAATAGAGGTCAAATATTTGAGATTTTACAATCAGGGAATTTTTTCATGACAGAGAATTAATTATATCTCAGAAATTACATTTATTTTAATTTATTGTTGTCTTTTGTACAAATTTCACGAAATCCTTCCGCTTGCTACCAAATGTTCATTATTAATCACGGTTTATTAAATGTTTTTATTATTAATATTCTTAATCACTAAACTTTGTTATTAACCACTAAATATTATATTCATTATTAACCACTGAACTATTTTTATTAACTACTAATTATTCAATATTGAACAGTGTTTATTTACTGTTTTTATTATTTCACGAAGTCCTTTTGCTTACTATTAAGTAATCATTATTAATCACTGTTTATTAATACGATTAAGCACTTAACTTTGTTATTAGCTATTAAATATTATATTCATTATTAACTACTGAACTATTATTACTATTAACTGCTAAATATTCAGTATTGATCACTGTTTATTTAATGTTATTATTAATTTGCTTAATCGCTTAACTTTGTTATTCTTACTAGCCATTAAATATTATGTTCTTTATTAACCACTGTTTTTTATTATTTATTCACTTAACCACTGTCTATTAAATGTTATTATCATTTAGCTTTAACCTTTGAATTTTAGTATTATTATACACTTTTTTCTTTTTCTTTTTAATCACTGTTTATTAAATTAATTCACTTAATCGATGGATTTACTATTAACCACTAAATATTATATTCATTATTAATCACTGCTTATTATTCTTAATTCATTATTATCCACTGTTTATTAAATATTTTTATTTTTCCTTCGTTTAATCACTGAATTTTATAATTGTTAACTATCATTCACTTTTACATATTTTTTACTAATCGATATCTGACGTTTTTTGACCACTTTTGATTTTTTTGGAGGTTGACAAGTTGATGGTGTGTACACACGAGTCTGGGATGTAGATGGCTCGTTCCTCCAACATTCCTCCTATTTCCTTCGGCGACCTCGGTCCTTCGACGGTCCATTTGTAGTCCCCGCGAATAATTCCATCAATCAGGGCCTCCAGGGCACCTTTCGGGGGCTTGCACACTACAGCGCCGAAGATCTTGAGACCCACGTCAGCGGCGTTAAAGAAGAACCCGCGTAATAGGATGTTTCTTTCCTCCGTGAGGGGTATTCCGGGATAGTCCAGGATGTCGTCTTCTTCCCCGTGAAGTTTATATTCTTGTTCTTCTGTCTCTTCTTCCTTTCGAGGTTTTGTCTTTTCCTTTTTCTTTTGCCGTTTAGAGGGTAGAGGTGACGCGTCGCGTTCGTAGCTGGAAGCCATTGGGAAGCGAGACAGGGCGTACGAGACCTTACGTGATTGCTAACCAAGACGGGGCTGTATCGTACTGCTTTCTCAAAGCTTTTCTGCCTCGGCGGAAGGGGGTCGTCGGGGGGCTCCAAAGGGGTACAGGGATCTCATTAGACTTGGCGTGCCAGGGGTGGGGGGGTAGTCTCGGCGGCTTCACAACTTTGCGCAAAGGTCTTTGGCGCCGATCAGACGGTGCGACGGCGAGGAATGGAACCCAAACGGATTACTGGGTCCGTGAAAATCTCGCGGCACCCTTGGAGCTGTTAGGCCGTGCAAGTGTATCTTTTCAGGCGCCACAAGTAGAAGTTGGCTTCTAAAGAGGGGGAGTAACTTTCTCTCTCTGACACTCCTCCTTTGTGTGAGATCCCACGTATAGGTCTACCTTACGGCAGATGAAAGAGCAGTTGGCCTGTAGTTGTGGTGGCGGTGGCAGTTTTGGGGGCAAGTCCGATTTTGCTCAGAGCCTTTAGCCCTTCCAGGGTCACCCAACGCTCCACGTCGGCCTGTTTATGGCACAGAGCAATGCAACCCTTGGGAACTTCCATCAACTTGGTGACGGCGATCTTCAGTTCTGTGTATTTGTCGTTCCGGTTTGGCGATCCTTGCTCTCTCTCCTCAGAGGGAGTCTTCTGTACTCCAGATTATTTTCCATGTGGGTGTAGTGTTTGGTCCCTCCCCCTTCCCTGTGGTTCCGCCTTCACTAATTTAGCTCTCAAAAAATGAGATGATGATCGATGAATGGATGTACCGGGGTGGGCTCCTCTCGAGGGGTGAAATGTGATGGACCTTTTGTTGGTTAGCGTGTAATCAACCATCGCTAACAGTAGGCTCCGCCTCCTCGATGGAATTAAAAACCACGGTTGCATCCGCCATACACTGAGATGGTTGTGTGTCCCTCAGTGGTCTTAGTGGCCCCTCGCAGGTGGAGTGGTTAGACTCCCCTGCGAAGGTTGCAATCCGGCCCATCGTCCGAGGGATCCTTTGATACGGGTATCTGGCAGTGGTCTAGTCCTCAGACCTTCTTCCTAAGTACCCTCAATTATGCAGTTGCAACTACACTGCATAGTTGAGCTGAGGTCGAAATGACAGCGTCCATTAGTTATGGCATTGGTCCCCAGGTTGGGGATAGGGGGTGGGGGAATTAGGCAGTCGTGATGATGTGAATGACGTACTAAAAAGTATTTATTATATTCTCTTTTTAGAACACCCTTAATGAGGGGGGGGGGATTTGGGGTGTGGGAGACGAAAAACGTGAAGGAGACAATAAGTGAAAATGAAAAATGGAGATGATGAAAATGAAGTAGAGGGAATCTTCTTTCTTCAGAATTTCTTGATGAGTGAACGATTAACTTTGTGCCTTTCTCCAAACTCGTAGATAAAAATTCTCTCCGTTTAATAGGCAAAGGTACAATGGTATTATCTCGTACTTTTAACTTCCCTCCTTGAGAGGAAAATCGCTTCGGTGAATAAATGTAGAATATTTTCGGGCGTCTGCTTTACCAAGCGTTAATTTCTCCAGAGTGAAAGCGGTCCAAGCGGTGAATTTATCCAGTGAGGATTGGAAATTGACATAATAAGAGATGAAATATAGGTAGAATTAGAGAGAGAATAGTAAGAGAGTAAAGTGGTTAAAGGGTGATTTTAAAGAATAGATGATGTGTAGGAGACAGAATAGAAAGATCCCTGGTGAAAGGGTAGCTCTGTCAATGTGTTAGATTTGTGTGTTTTGGGGTTGTTTTTTCCATCACTCTTTTCTGCGACACCCAATGATGGGGGGAGGTTTTATGTATTTGTGTGTTTAGCTGTTGGATTATGTCGTTTTTGAAATCGATGTCAAAATTGACATTTTCTTCGAAGGTAATTTTGAAGATTGAAGACCAGAAAATCCTAAAAATTTCCTCAATCTCTTTAGTTTCGTCAATTTCTTTACCGTCATGTTTGAGTGTAATTTTCTTCTGTGGGGGTTGTCCTTTTAATCGTTTATACGTCTGCCAAAATGTGCGTGAGTCTCTTTCTATGTCGAGTCCTTCAATCAGTCTGTCCTATACCTGTATTTGTTGGTCCGTAATTAGTGTCTGGAGTTCGTCTTTTATCTAGCTTATTCTTCTATGGGCATTGTGGTTGGGGTCTATCAGCGCTACTACATTGGACAGGTCCCTATATTCTTGGGCCAGGGCTTTCATGGGAGGGGTCCAAATGGGAGCTGGAAGGGTTTTATATTTGATACGAGGAATACTATTTTCACCTGCTCTAATTAGGAGGTCAGTGATTTTTATCCAGCTCTTCATCTATCTCTTCTAAATTGGCATCGAGTAAATGGTCTGGGATATAATTTAGAAGGTAATTTTTGTAGCTTTCCCAGTTCGCCTGCTTATAGCTTTTGCGTTCTGGGATTGCAACTTGAATGGGATTTACGCCAATTGTGATTTTAATAGCCTGGTGGTCACTCGGAATAATGGGGCCCGGTTCAATGTAGTAATTGTATGGAAACCTGATACTGGATAAACAATATCAGGTTTCGTTGCTGCTTTTCCTGTTATATATGTCGGGAATTCTGGTCCGATTCTTGTCATGTATTGTCTGTCAAATAATACTTCGATGTTTCTACCTACATTGTTGTAGGATGTATATATACCCTGCCGCTGCACTCCTTGCATTCAGATCTCTAGCAAAGATTACGTTTTTCTTATGGCTGAAGATCTGTAGAAGGTTTTGCAAGGGTACATAGCCGCCTCTTGGGGATTGATACTTCGTGGCCACGACCAGACCCCACAGGGTAGTGCCTACCTCAATGGCAAGGTAAGATTCATCTAAGTCGGAAAACAAAAACGGACGCTTATATATGATTGTAACAGACAGTTCCAGAAACTTCTAGAAAGTTCAATATGGTAATCCTGTGAGATCTTTTTTATTCACTATAATGAAAACAAAATAAATTCAAGAAAAAAAACTCGTTTAAGGTGGAATATAAATTAAAAAATATTTTGAGCAAAAATGATCTTTGTGCCTAAACCTGGAAAGCCCCCCACGGGAAAGTATAAGAAAAAATAATAACAAATAGTTTAATGAGATTCCTAAACGAAAATAATTGCCAAAACAATTGGCAATTTGGATTCATAAAAAAAAACGGAGCACGGAGATGGCACTAAGTGTAATTATAGAAAAGATAGCAAAAGCCAAAGGCGAAAAGGCAAGCGTTGATATAGTGTGTAGAGACGTATCGAAAGCGTTCGACAAAGTTTGGCAAAAGGGATTACAATACAAAATACTCAGATTGCAAATTAATAATAAGATTGAGCGGATACTTTGTGACTAAGTAATGGACAGATACGCCTACATAGAACATGATAAGTATCGAGGAAACACATTCAAGCTAGAAGAAGGATTGCCGCAAGGAGGGTGTTTGAGTCCCATATTATATTCAATATATACGGCGGACATCCCCCCAGCTATAAACGAGGGAAGCCTTAATATACAGTACGCAGACGCCTTGACACAATAACTTGTTTGCCCCTATCGAAATGGACCTATGCAAGCAAGAATGACAGCAACTGAAATAGAATCCATAAACAACTACGAAAAGAAATGGGAAATCAAGACAAACATAAACAAATTTAAAATAGGAAAAAAACTACAGATATCTGAATAGAAAGCGAAAGATATAGATATAGCAATGAAGGCAAAGTTTTAGGCCTATCTCAAAAACAGGCTACAAGAAACACGTAACAGACAAAATTAACAAAGGAAAAATTGGGCTCAAACTACTCTTCAGATTAAGAAATCTTAACCTAAAGAACCAAAGAAAAATATACCAAGCACTTATTCAATCGGCTTTAGTGTACCCTACGGTGGCAATGTGCACTCTCTCTAAGACTAGGAGGGTTAGAGTTAGTGGGAGAGTGGGTGGTGGTCGTGGAAGGAGGGTTAGAGAGAGTAGAGTCAAGGAGGAGAGGAGGAGGTCGTAGAGCTAGTAGATGGGGGTTTAGCGATAGTAGGGGAGGTGCAGATTATGAGAGCGGGGGTGTCGAGAGATAGAAGAAGTTGGGATGGCGAGGAAGGAGGAGATGAAGGAACAGCAGGGAGGGAGGGGGTTAGTCGGCTTTACACGTGGTTTTGTGTGGCGGGGAGGTTTCGTGGTGTTTTTTTTTGTTAAATGCGGAGTGTTGTGGAAGGTGTGGCTGGTGTGTGGTAGGTGGAGGATGTGGCGGTTGTGGTATCAGTGGGAGTGGGATTAGAGGCTGTGAGAGGGAAGGGGACGGTAGGAGGGGGGTTGGTCGCAATAACGGGGAGGGAGTTGAGGCTGCCGAAGGAGGAATGCTGGTGGTAGGAGGGTGTTCAGGTATAGAGAAGGAAGGAGTGGTAGCTGTGGAGGAAGGAGAGGTGGGTGCAGTGGGCAAATGGGCAGGTAAGGAGGGTACAGTGGCGAGAGGGTCAGGGACAGAAGTGCGGGAGGAGGCAGGGGCGAGGTGAAAGTGGGGGTGGGGTGTGAGGGGGGCGGTAGGTCCAGGGGGGAATGTGTTCGTACCCACCGGGGTGGGGAGGAGTGCAGGTCTCCTGTGTACATGCTAAGCGATTAGAGCGAACACCTCGTCGGGGAAGGTGATCTGTTCTAGACCGAGGCGAGGTGAACAGTGTATTACAAAGTTTCCCCAAAGTTTGTAATTATGCTCTTTCTAAGTAGACCGGCATATGAATTATCTTAAAAAATTAGGATTTCAAGAAATTCTTTAGTTAAATTTTGGTAAACATTACGATCGGCGGCGCGAACGATGGGACGTAAACTATTTCGTCCGTGTTCCAATATGTTTCACCTTTTTGGAGTAAATTCAAGGGGACTGCTCGTGGGGGGTTTAAACACTGGGGGTGAACCCCCTACGATGATCCTGAGTTTCAATGAATTGGGGGGTCTGAGGGACACAGCCCCCAGTATATAATTATAATTGTTTATAGAATAATATTCTAACTTTTTTTTAACGTTTTTATTTAACCAAACGCGCATGAATATGAAAACGCGGGTGAACGAAACATACACACCAAAAAAATGCACTTTTTCGGGCGTGCCGTCGATCTTCAAATTTACTAATATTTTTTGTATGTATAAATAAAATTTCTAATACAATATATTCTAATAATAAGTATTATTATAAATATTTATAGATTTGTTATGTTTTTAAATTGTACCTAGATTAGGGCACATACATTTCCCTCCCAACATGCACATGCTCAAACTCAAACTAAAAAAAAGTATATACAGATATGTATGTACGTATAACCCCCCCCCCCCGCCAAAAAAACCCCATAACTATTCTTCTATCTCAACTATCATTTCTAACCTTACTAAGACGTTAGTCGTCGGTATGTATAGGTCTTTATTCAGGAGAAGAGCAAATCTTATATGAAGTTATACAATTAAATTATTATTTGACGCCTTTAAAAGTTAATATTCGGTAGTGTACTCCTCTTTTGACTATAGAAAAAGCTTGATATAAAATGTACGATTTGGGAACCTGTTTGAAGGCGCCAAGTGAAGAAGAGGATGATATGATACCATGCAGGCCATTCCACAGCTTAGGGTCAACTGCAGAGAAGGCACGATCTTCCATGCAGCAGAGATAAGTGCGAAAAAGCGAAAATAGAATGGCACTTGCCGAGGGAAGGTCTCTTTGTTGTCCGGACACATCCAGTGAGGGAGATAGGTAAGGGGGGAGTTTAAGTCTTTACATCCGAGAAGGAGGACTTTAGAGGTAAATTTAATGGTCAGGCACTACATTTCGCGGAACAGGGTTGTGCCACGATGGAACCCTCGACGGAGGAAAATTTGAGCCGCAAAGTTCTGGGTTAATTAAAAGCGACGAATTGTAGTGTTGGAAGCTCCTCTGAGAAGAAAGAGTATTACAGTAATCAAGGCGTGGATGCCTCTCTCGAAACTGTTTCGGTCAAAGTGTGACCGGATACGACTAGCAACACAAAATTCAGATAGGCCTAAAAAATAGAATGAAATTAAATTTTCTGCAAAAACGGTTGAGGTAATTTTGAATAAGATGAGCGCACGCATTTGGGGCAGGGGCGTTTTTCATCACCAAATAAAAACAAAATCATTTTCTTCGGTATACCACCCAGAGCGTTGATGGCTTTTTGCTAGCAAAATTTGAATAAAATATTGTTACTTTATAAGGCGTGATACACCATCTCCACCATCAAAATATTACACCTTGGACGCTATTACAACGATTCGAAGAAGTAAGACAGGATTTAGTAGCTTAATTAAAAGACTTGCGCCACCATTATTCAAAATTACTTTTTAAAAAAGATACTTCGTTATGAATATCTAACCGAACTAAATAGATCAGCTATTTTAAACTGAAGATTGAAGAGCGTTTGCCTGTCAGCTAATGACATGGTGACCAATTTAGCTAAATTAAACTTCATTTTGATTCTTTTGGCTTTTAAACAGTGATTTACAATAAAGAGAAACTATTTATGACAATTTTAAACTCAATTCTGCAACTCAAGAATTCTTTCATGACGCCATTTTTGTGTGAGTATAAATCGAAGTTTATTAACTTCCTTTTTGAATATATAATTATATTAACCGTGTTTAAATACCGTACTACCCCTAACCTTCTATATCGTTAGTCAGGTAAGAATAGGTAACTAAGATTAAAACGGATATGTTGTTTTTACGTTTTGAGCAACGATTTATAAGGTTAGGGGTCACAGGTTATCTAAGCATGATAAATCATTCGTAATTTTACCGATTAACACCAACAAATCGGGTAACGATAATGTTTAAATTGTGAGCAGCGATTTATAGTGAGAAAGGTGACAAGTTACCTAAGTAGGTTTAGTTTTGATAATTCTACAGATTAACGCCGCAAAATCGCCAACAGATCCTGTTACTACCTAAAACCCTATGCATCGTTGTTCGGAAAATTAAAAAATAATATTGACCTTATAAACAAATGCGCGAGGTTAAATTAGGCGGTGTCATGACATTTCAAGATGGCGTCATGGAATAATTCTTGAGTCGCAGAATTGGGTTTAATATTGACTTTTTGTGACTATCAACCGTGATAGGCTTTTTCCGCCATCGAAACATTCCTCTTAGAATACTATTAAAATGATGTAGAGAAGTATTACAGGCCAAAACGCGTGCGACTCATTACTTAAAATTACCTCATTTATGTATAAACACGTCGATCGATCGCTGGATTAACTATAATATTGAACAGATGTTAGGATTGAACTTTTCATTTAATTTAATTTCTAACCCTTTTGTTTTAAATTTCAAGTTATTAAATTTAAATTAGTTAGTCAACATAAACACAATTCTATTAGAAATTAGTCATTTAATAACGCTCTTTATGTTATTATTTCTTTTATTTCGAAATAAAATTCCTAATGATATGTGTTCTAATAATAGAATATTTATATATCTATTTATTGACCTAACACGTCTTTTTTACTTTGGGTATACTTTATACTATTTAACACTGTTATTATTTTAGAGAAGTGTAAAGCTTCTAATTTATATTCCAGACTTCTAATTTGTAATATCAATAATTCAAATATTTAAAATTTCCTTTCTTATTCCTCGACTAGGAATCAGATCAATTCTCAAACCCTCATAAGGCGAAGAATAGGACCATACGCACGCTTGCCAATTTAGATGTAATTTTATTTGTTAGAATGTTTATTTGGATGATTTTATACATCATTTAATCAGGATACAACTGAACCTCCGAAACGGCAACTACCCTATTATTACTTTACTTTACTTTAGGTTAAAGTGGTGAAATTGTGTGGTAGGTATATAAAGGTGTGAATAAGTTTTCTAGTTTGCCCTGGTGTTAGGGCATCACTAGCATTCTTCATGTCGTGGTTAACTAAAAAAAAAATTTCCTCCGTCAAAAAAGTAGCTGACTGTCATTGACAGTCAGTTTCTTCCGTATAAATATATATAAATAAATCTCTGTGTAATAAGTATTTCCACCTTCGGAGCATTCAAGCCTTTCAAGGTTGACTTTTCTAGCTGAATGATCTCAGTGTTGATTGTTCTTCAATTCCTTGTAATGTGGGCATTTAGCCCTTGTCTTAGTTTGGTATTCGTTGACTTGTTGGGTATTTGTTGACAATGGGTATTGGGGAGTTGGGCACTTCGCCTCTTTTAATTCTTGACTTTTGACAAATGGGAATTGGGGAGTTGGGCACTTCGCCTCTTTTAATTCTTGACTTTCAACTAATTAATTGTAACATGGGTGTTGGGGAGTTGGGCACTTCGCCTCTTTTAATTCTTTACTTTTGATTTTTAGGTGTGGGCACTTCGCCTCTTTTATATTTAATTTTGGTATTATTTTATTAATACTTGCTATGTAACTATAGGGGGGGGGGAGGGGACTTTAATGTGGGCACTTCGCCTCTTTTTCAATTGGTTGTTAAAAATGGTAAGAATCGATACCACTGTTGGACTGCTTGTCAACTTTTAGGTTCTTGAGTCGTGGACCTATTAGAGGAGTGGACTAACCCTATGTAAACATGGGTAGTACCGCTTCTCTCGCGCAGGTTCTACTGCTCGGGAACAGAGCAGTTCTACCTATAGCGCGTCTCCGGTTGGCACGTATATTGATGTTTAGGTTTATGTTTGGGAGTATAGTCTCGTCTATCTTGTCCCAAGTTTTTCTCCCTAGCCGTTGGATCTCCGTGTTGATCGGCTTTAGGTCGATTCTCTGGTGTAGAATCGATTGCCGAATACGGTCGATCCTACGCGTGCCTGTTATCAGCAGCGTGGCACTATTCTGTACTCTCTGCAAAGTTCTGAGAGATGTACAGCTTGCCATCTGCGTGATCACGGCCGGGTACACCAGGACTGAGCGTACCAAGGCCATGTACAGTTTTTTGATATTAGGCACGCTGAGGCCTCGGAAACGGTAAAGTTTCTTCAGCTCTCGTTTGGCTAGGGAGACTCTGGTTTTCATATGAGTCGAATATCCAGACTTGTAGAGTCGCAATCCCAGGACATTACCTTCATTGGAGTATGGGTAGTGTTCATTGTCGACGATGACGTCATCGACTTTCCGGCGGTTCATCGGAATGATCGTGAACTTCTGGCGGTTGGTTTTTATCTTCCACTTTCTTTCATATCTGTTGATGTTATCAATTTCGACAGCTGTCGCCCTCGCCTGACTACCAGAGTTCCGAAATGGACTTAGGACGATTTGGGTGATGTCGTCTGCATATTGCAGATACATCGAATCGAACCTCACTGGAGCAGGTAGGTCTATAGTGTACACTAGGTACAGCAGAGGACTGAGACAGCTGCCTTGTGGAACTCCCGCCTCGAGTTCGAATTCGGGTCCTTTGCAGCCCTCGATTGAAATTCGGGCTCTCCTATCGGAGATATAATTGCAAAGGATCCTTTCCAGGAGTGGGTTAAGCTGGAGGTTAAGGATCTTGTATTGTAGTCCTCTCAGCCAAACCTTATCGAAGGCCTTCTTTACATCACGCAGCACTACGTCTACATACCGCCTCTCAGCTTTACTGCAGGCGAGTTTCTCCGCAAGGAGGGCGAGGGCCGTTTCCGTTCCTCGTCCCTTGCGGAACCCGTGCTGCTGAGGGTTGTGGACTCCCAGCTCGGCAAGTTGTTCTTGGAGCCTGTTAGCTAGGAGTCTCTCGTAGATTTTCGCAACGAATTCCAGCAGGGCGATGGGCCTGTAGTTTACCAGTTGATCAGGGGGTTTACCTCCCTTGGGTATGAAGATCATCTTCGCAATCTTCAAACCTTTCGGGAAGTAGCCCGTATTCAGGGAAGCGTTGTAGACGTTAACGATACCCTGAATGATCTGCTGTGGGGCGTTAACCAAGTTAATTCTGGTGATACCCGTCCAGCCTGGTGCCTTTTGGCGAAAGGCTTTCACAGTGGCCATGACGTCCTCTGATGTTATGGGGCGTCCATGACCCGCCATCTCCCTGCCCTCGTTGGCTTGCTGTAGTGGATGCGTGCGATGTATTTCCTGATTTAGTTGTTCAATCAGTTGACCTTCGAATTCCTGGTCGAACTCAGCGTTTTCCTCGGGGGTAATCCTGAAAACGCTTTTCCAGAAGTTCCTGAACCTATCCTCGAGAACCACCGGGTTCTCTATGTAGTCATCGTTCTCCTTTATCCGAGCTTTGGGTCTTGGAGTAAGTCCCTTTAAGTTCCTGACTTGGCGCCAGAACTTAGCCGGGCTAAGCTCGCTGTCGATTTTGGCTATCAAGGTGTTCCATATGTCCTCCTGTTGGAGGTTGATAGCCTCTCTAAGCTCTGAACTTAGGCGTCGAAGCAGCAAGCTCCTTTCCCGGCTGGGACCCTCCCGTCTTACATCCTCATACACTTCCCTGTGAGCACGAGCGATATCTCTCATCTCCTCGGTCCATCTGGGCTGAGAAGGTGTTTTATACCCTGTTACGGGTATGCTCTCGCGGTCCGCGTTTAGTATGGACGTTGTTATCCTTTCCAACTCCCTGTCAATCTCCTCTAACGACGCCGTGCTGAGGTCAGCTGGCGCATAGTCGCTGAGTCGCTGCTTGTAGCGATCCCAGTTGGCCATGGCGTAGTTTTTCCGGAGAGGGGCTGGGAGCTGGATTGGTGCGAGAGATATTATTGTGAGAATCGCGATGTGATCACTAGGGACTGTTGGGCCTGGCTCGCTATGGTAGTTGAAGGGAAAGCCTTCACTTGTCAAGATTATGTCAGGTTTAGTGGCTGACCGGGAAGTGATATAGGTCGGAAAATCCGGCCCTATCCTTTGGATGTTTTTTCTTCCCATAATCAATTCCAAGTTTCGGCCTCTATCGTTGGTACTACCATAGCCCGCCGTTCGGCATCTGGCATTGAGGTCTCCCCCTAAGAATGCCATTCTGCGGTGTCCAAACAGTGTATAAAAATTACATAACGGGAGATATGCTCGTCGAGGGGGTTGATATGCTGCAGCTATCACGAGGTCTCCGACCAGGGTGTGAACCTCGATTGCCACAAAGGACTCATCGAGTTCTGGCAGTTGTTTGAAGATGTTCCTCTTGACAGCTATTGCAGCACCATCAAACCTTTCCTGGGAATGATTCTTCATGAGCACTCTGTAGCCCGGTATTTTTATGCGACCAGCTGTTGTGTCGATACCGTGCTCTGTGATGAGAATGATGTCGGGGTCGAGCACACGGAATATGTTACCATATGCCGTGGCCTTATCCTCCCAACCATTCACATTGAGTGTCAGAATCCTCATTTTATTGCTTACTCTTTCCATCTTGAGTCACCTAGTGTTTTTGGGTGACGTTCTTCCTCCTCCCATTCTTCTTCTTCCTGAATTCAGCGTTAGAGAGCTGCTCGCATGTGTTCTGATGAAGGATCACATTCTGTGCGAGTAGGGCCTCTTCCACTGTACCAGGGTCTATCTCAGAGTCGTACTCCCATTTATAGATTTTTGCTTTAATCCCTTGGAAAATACGACAAGGCTCCATTTCCTCTGGGAAGGGGAATTGATCGCAGGCGTAAACCCTCAGGTTGATATAGTTCGCCCGCAATCTCTTGGATTTCTTCTTTTTACCCTTCTTTTCCAGGGGTTTGGATGCTTCCGCGTCTGAGGAGTCCGAAGAGTCTGATGAGCTGCTCGTTTCCGAGCTCGCTTGTTTCGCCGTGCTTGTCATAGATTGGGTGGGAGCAGGAGTTTTCGTCTCGACTGCTACGTTATTCGTTTTTTCGGTTTGTTGTTTACTTGGGTTAGCTTGCACCTTAGTCTGCTGGGCTTTTGGGGTCATCTGCAAATGCAGTACGTCCCCAGAAGGGGGATTATCCGGGAACCACATTTGTTCCATCCCGTTTTTGGCCAACATCTGGTTCAACTCGGTGGCGAATGTGCCTGGGCGAGCCAAATTCATGACGTGCGCATGAAGTATGCACGTCATGATTTTCGTAGATCCCTCATTTTCAATTTTGAGGTATGTTCTTCTGGCATCCACCTCTGAGATGGCTGCCTTTGCCGCTTGTGCGTAGGACGTGTTCGCCCTACGTGTGACCTCATTCCTCTTTGCCTCCTGCTTATTCCTCATAACTTCTTTCTTGGCGGGACAAGACATGGCCATCGTTCGGTGGCCCTGCCCGCAACTCACGCATTTTTCTGTTGTGCTGACACAATTCCGCCAATTGTGGCCAAGCTGGCTGCATTTGGAGCAGGTCTCCTGTGGCTCCTTGCAGTCCTTGGTGGCGTGTGTCTCCATCTTATAGCACTTGAAGCAGTATTGGACCGGGGTGAACTCACCCTTTTCCACCTGCTCACCGCTAATTTTGGCGTTAAACATGAGGAGACCCTGCTCCTTCGCCTTCTGTGCCATGGTAGTCTCCGTGAAGACTACCTTAAACACGTGCGAGTAATCGCTGCCGTCCCTCCGATTCTTGAATTTTATAATTTCGGCTACCTTAGCCCAGGCCTGCCGTAGTTCTATCTCCACTCTTATCTCGCTTGCTGTATGCTGCCCAATCCACGGATCGATCCGGCGGCATACAACACTCCTGTGCGCCAGGATCTGGGGTGGCACTGCAGGCTGCAGTCCTATGGCCCGAAGGGCTTCGACTGCCTTCTCCTTGGCAATATCTTCTATATCCTTTTCGGTTTCGCATATTGCGATATAACCCGACGGAATGTCCAGGAGTCTCACCATGGCTATTCCCAGTTTACCATACACGGCCTCGAAGGTGGATTCCCTGCTGGGCTTGGGTTGCCCTTCGACAACCCGCAGAGGAATCCGGGTCGTGTGATCTTGGGCCATCTCTTCTAGAGAGTGGCCCCTTAGCGTTGATGATTGGTTGCACCAGATGCTCTCGTTGTGGGGGAACTTGTTGTTGATCAGTATGGTGCACCTCTTCTTCTACGTGTTCTTCTGTGTTGGTTTATTTGGGGGGGGGCTCCCTCTACTTCGCCTCTAAGCTTACGTGAACTTTATTGCCAAATGGGGGGGATGAATGATGGAGGGTGAGCCCGGGCGAGGCCCCTCAGATGGGTGATGAGTGGCGGACTTGATGATGGGTGGTGTTAGAATCAACTACCACCACCCGGGGTGCCGCCCCATCTGGGGTTTGGATATCGATGCTGTTTCCAACTTACACAGGGACGGTTGTGTGTCCCCCTGTGGTCCTGGCCGGAAGTTACCCTTAGAGATTAGAGCGAACTCTTCCCCAAAGCTTTCAGCATCGCCTCGTAACCGGGCGGTCTCTTCCGTAGAGTTCCACAGTGGGCTAATCCTCAAACCTGCTTTCCTTTACGTCCCCAATTATGTCTATCAAATTGGACCGACATAGTTGTGGCGAGACTAGATGAGTGGCAGTTCAGTTCATTTCAGCGTCGCGACTCCGTAGAGGGAGGGGGGGGGGGGGTTAGCACGACATCTAGACTTCTAGGTGCCGGTGTAAAATTCGTTAAGGAATTCTCCCCGTAAGGATGATGAGGCTCCAAAAAATGGCGTTTTGGGCCTCCCTTGCCTCCGACTTTTCCTCCTTTTCCAAAATTAAGATCTTTTCAGCGTCGACTTTTCAAGTGAAATTATGCTGCCTTCCCCTATTATTACAGTTGGCATCCCTGTTATATATGTTGCCGAAGATGACCTCGCTTTTTCAGACAGTAATTTTATGAAATCTTATAGAGGTGATTTTATTATTTATCACCTACAGGTAGTGCAAAACATTTATTTTCTAAAGTTCTCAACCCTTAAAAATGTCAAAAAAAAAGCCAGATTAGATAATGGCTGTTCCGGGAGATGACACTAGGACATGCTACAAGTATTGCATGTCACAAATGAAAGCTAAGTTTCAAAATTTAAAAAGTCATACCCAGAGTAAGAAGCATCTCAGTGCAAGTCCTAGACAGGATTATATTCCTCTTTCTTCTGTATTTACTCCTTTTTCTGCTAAAAATAAAACCTCCAAGTTAGAAAGAGCAATTGCCATGTACTTATGTTGCCATTCTGCTCTAAGAAACTGTGACCACCTTGTAGACATTTCGCAAAAATAATATTGATAACAGTAAAAGTGTAGCTAATATAAGGATGCCTAAAAAAATATTTTAACCGACTATTTTGAGAAGGAACTTATTAAGGATATAGGTAATAGTCAATACAGTTTGTTGTTTGATGAGTCCAATTATATTTCAGTCCATAAGATATTAGGTGTATCTATTATTTACTACAGTAAAAATTTATACAAAGTGGTGTCAACTTATCTTAGGCTGGTTCAGGTGAAAAATGTGATGCCAAAATATTGTGGAGGCAATTAAATCATTAATATCAGAAAGAAAACTGGATTTGAAAAGACTTCTTTAGTTAGGAACTGATATGTCATTCAATACAATTAGCAGTTTCCGATGCATCATCAGAATGTTTACCTAGAAACCTGGACTTTCTTTTTGCTGAAACACACAAATTGTTCTCAAATTCGTCTGTTAGACAATGTGAATAGAAAGTATTGTATGAATCTCTCAAGGATGGTACAAGTTCACTAAAAATACCAGCTAGTTGTCAGACAAGATGGCTGTCTATTCATCCTGCTGTGAAACTTATAATTGACCAATGGCCAATCTCCCTCCTGAGCTGCACTGAAAAAACAGCGGAGAGGATGGTGCTGAGTTGCCTACAGTGGAGCGTGGGGAGCTTTCACTCCCACGTGTTCGGCTACACTAGGGGGGTGAGCACGGCGGACTGCCTCAATACCCTCCTGGCTTACGCCAACAACCAGCTCACCATCGTAGTCTTCCTTGACCTCGAGAAGGCTTTCAAGCTGGCCAGCCCCCGCGCCATACTAGCCGCCCTTGTGAGGAAGGGCATCCGAGGGAGACTGCTGGGCTGGCTTCAAGACTACCTTCACCAGCGCCGGACCCGTGTGAAGTTCCAGGGTCATAAGTCTCCCTACCTGACCTTCGAGAACGGGACCCCCCAGGGTCCCGTCTCGAAGGGCCACTGTGGCGATACACACGGAGTCCCGGTCGGGGCTGCAGGCGCTGCAGCACGCCCACGCCCACACCAAGGACAACATCCACCTCACCACCACTATCCTGTGCACCCTGCAGGACCTGGCAGCGCAAGACAGGCGTGTCCGGCTCGAACGGATTCCCAGCAACGTGTGCGTGTGCGGCAACGAGGCCGACAAGCGAGCCGCCCACGGTCTCACCATCACCTGGATTGTGCTCCCCAGCCTGCACCCAGCTTAGCCTCTTCTCCTGCTTTCAGACAGCCTGTATTTCTCCCCTACTTTCTCACTTCTCCTACAACCTCTACCACAACTTTCTCTGGTCAGCCTCTATTTTCTCAGGGTAGAGGCTGACCTTCTTCTCAGCCAACTATGCCGGATCAGGGCTGAGGAAGGAGGGGGCAATGTTCCCTTACCCCTGAACGCCGGTCTGGGGTGGTAGGTTTTTAACAACCACTTCATCCCCACCCATACCTTCCTCACATCCCCTTTCCTTCTCACTTCACCATCTATTTTTTTACGCCGTGTCCAAGGTGGGGCCGCCATTCTGAGGGATTGCCAGGCCACCAGGTGGGAGGAGTGGTCCTGAATGGCGGCACCTGGCTCTGCCAGGTCTGTACGCACCCGTTGCAGGGTGGGCTACTGCGAGGGGTGATGGCGTGTGCATGCCGTGAAAAATTTAGGGTGACCATGCCCAATGATGCCAATACAAAAAAAAAACTTCCCCTTTTGCCCTCACAATCGTCGGAGCCGCCCTCGGGCAGCTCCACAGAGGAAAATGGAGGTCCAATCCTTGTGGTCTCGCAGGGGACCCTCCAAATTTCTCTAACAGGAGAGGAGGCTTACTCCTCTCCTTCGCCTACAGGTGTAGGGGACTCCCCCTAACCCCCTTCTCTGGAGGTGCTTTCGGTCACCTCCCTCTTCCCAGCGGCAGCCCCCCCCTTTTCTTTCCAAGGGAACCGCCAAGATAGGCAGCCCATAGCCGACCGCTCACCATTGAAGCGGCTCGGTAGGGCAAACCCCCTTAGGGGGAGAGGGAAGCCAGGCCCCTTCAGGCGCTTCCCTCAAAAGACCTGTTGGCTAGAATTTTAAACCTAGCGGGGGTCAAGGCCTGTGCCTCCCCAGAAATGACGTTGCTGCCAATAGGACCTGTGATGTCCTGAGGGAGGGGGGGGATGGCCAACTGGAGGCCGCCCCTGAGATAGACATGGTCCTTGAGGCAACCCAGCCTCAGACGGTAGGGCCTTTCATGGGAGCGAATCCAGATTCAGCTCCAATCAACCGAACTTGAGTCCCCCCTTATTCAAGGTCCTCCTCAAACGGCTAGGGTTTCTAAAGTAGTACAAGGAGGGGAGGGATCTCCTCCGAGCGGTGCCCTTGCGACTGCCAGGACCTTCTCCATCTCGAAGGACCTGGCTGAGGCTGGTCCATCTTGCCTGGGCGCTCCGGCCGGCGGAGGGGAAAAGCAGGGTTATTCCCTGCCCTCCTGTCCTAAAAAGAGAAAAAAGACTCGGGGCTCCTTTCCTTCCGCGGGTCCTGCGGGGATGGATGGGTCTGCTGCTTCGGTAAGCGACCAAGCCAATATCGGCACATCCGGATCCCCCGCTTTACCCAGCGGGACCGTTTCCTGTAAGGCGAAACAGCTACGCACCTCCACCGAGTTGTTAGACTCACAGGAGGCAACACCCCTGAAGTTGGTCGCCAGGCCATCTTCCGGGGTTCCTAAAGCTGTCCCCTGAAAGCAGGACACTAACAAAGGAGCTTCGGCTCCTTCGCCCACACCTAGTGGTGGGCTGAGTGGCTCGGAGACGGTGGATCCTTGAAAAGAAGGGCCCCTCGCCTCCGGAGCCGCAACGCCCGCCTAAGGTTTCGACTCGGAAGGATGAAAAGACTCGCATGGCGAGCCCAACCTCCCCCAATAAGTTCTCGAAGGCGACAGCGCCCGGGGTTCTGCCTCCGGAAAGCGTACGGCCATTCCCGTAAGGGTCTTCTGTTCGGAGAGGGCCCCCGCGTCTCCTCCGAGCTAGGCCTGGGGGGCATATTCCTTCAATGGAATGACCGTGGACTTTGGGCCAACTAGAGGAGCTGCGGAAGCTTGTCTCGTCCCGTTCCCTCTTAGCTATCTTTTTTTTGCAGGAGACCATGCTAAGCACGTGCCCCCTCCTGGGGTATAAGTTTTTTGCGACCCCACCATCACGAGATAGGGGCCTGGCTGGGGGATGCGCGGTTTACACCCGGCATGATGTCTCCGTTCTTACTTTCTCTTTAGATACCTCCTTTCAGGCAGTGGCTGTGCAGCTGGACCTGGATAGGAGGTATACTATCATTTCTGCGTACATTCCACCGTCAGCTGACTTCGACGCGGGAGACTTCCGCCGCGTCGTGGCACGGTTGTCGAGGCCCTTTCTCTTGCTTGAAAATCTGAACGGCAGACATCCTCTCTGGGGAGACTACTCAATAAATCCCAGGGGACAAGTCCTTGCCGATCTGATCGAAGAGCTTGAGATAGGTGTCCTAAATGTGCACGAGTTTACGCATTACTGCCCGAGAACTGCTTCATTTTCTTGCCTTGATCTATCTCTGTGCTCTCCGGATGCATACCCTGAATTTTGATTGCGAGGTGGTCGATGACCTTCATGATAGTGATCACTTTCCTATTGAAATATCATTTTCAGGGCAGCTGCCGCCTGAGAGCCAACCTCAGGGGTGCTTGGCGTGGGTGCGGTTGCCTGCATTTCAGGAAATGACTGAATTCCCTATCTTAGTCGAGGAGTTTAGGTCGATAGATGAGGCCGTTGAGTTCTCCTCCGGGAACCTCATCGCCGCGGGCCTGACTATTATTCCAAGAACGTCTGGCCGTTTTGCACGCCGACCACTTCCGTGGTGAATTTCGTCGGGCTAGGACTAGGTTCCACTATATTTCGAAGCACGCCCGCCGCTCTTCTTGGTGGGCATACGTGTCTTCACTTAACGGGAATACCCCTCTAGCAGAGGTGTGGAAGAGAGTAAAATTTATTCAGAGTAAGTTCTCGCAGCACCCCCCTCCCGTTCTTCACGAGAATGGGACCGCAATCTCGGACTCCCCATCCGTGGCGGAATCCTTCGCAACCGCTTTCTCCGCATTCTCGACCCGGGATGCTGCTCCGCCAGCATTCAATGCACGTCGTGATGTCGCGGAAGGTCGCCGACTGGACTTTACCTCCAGAGGCGGAGAACCCTTCAACGACAGGTTTACTCTGAGTGAGTTGCGTTCCGCTCTTGCTTCGTGCGCGGACACCGCCCATGGTCCGTCCGATGTCCCATAAGCCATGCTTCGACACCTGAGTGAGCGAGGCATGGCCTTTCTGTTAGATTTGTTCAACAGGATCTGGGTGGAGGGTCTTCTCCCAGATTTCTGGCGAATCGCTACTGTGCTTGCCTTTCGCAAACCGGGGAGAGATCACATACTCCGGCTGGTTTCCGCCCAATCTGTCTAACCTTATGCGTGTGCAAGTTCATGGAGAAATTGGTAAATGTTAGATTAGCTTTTTTTCTGGCGCGGCCTTGATGCCAACTCTAAGGCGTCGTCTCCAACAGGCATTGAACCGCGTCTATCGCTATGCCGAAGCGCACAGGTTTTGGTTTTCCTTGGCAAAGACTAAGGTGGTGCACTTTTGCCGCCATCCATGGCTCCATTCAGATCCATACTTGTTTCTTAATGGGGTACGCCTGAAGTGGTGATATCACACCGTTTCCTTGATCTTGTACATATTTGACCGACGCCTCACCTGGGAAGCTCATATTCGCAGCCTTAGGGTCTCTTGTAACCGCGTCATGGATATTCTCTGTTCCGTGACCTTCAGCGCTTGGGGCATTGATAGGGCTACTGCCTTTTTTATCGATACTTTGTTCGTTCGAAACTCGACTACAGATGCGAGTTTTATGCATCCACAGCCGAGCGTGTATTGCGAAATGTGGACTTGATCCACCCCACCGGCCTTCGCCTTGCGACCGGTGCCTTCCGCATTTCCCCCATTGAGAGCCTACAAGTCAATGCTGGGGAGATACCACTCGCTCTACGCTGTGTAAAGTGCATCATTCACCTGTACGCGCGAGCCTGGTCCCTCCCTCAGTGCCCAACAGCTCTCACTGAATTCGCAGCTGATTTCGAAGGTGCCTATGCCGCCGAGAGACGCCAGTTATACCCTAAGGCCTTTGGGTTTAGGGCCAGGGAACTCCTTCGAGAGCTAAGTATAGCTCTCGGGCTGGTGGCACCCCTGGTTCTGCCCAGGACGCTACCCTGGAGGGTACCACATTTGGCTATTTATCGCTACTCCTCTGCTCCCAAAGCTTGTACAGCGCCGGGAGTATTGGGTTCGACCTTTTTGTAGCACACCTCGTGTCACGCTTGAACCGTGATAGTGTATACGGATGGCTCCACGTCCCAATAGGGGGTCGGCTTCCACGCCGTACACCCTCTGTTTGAAGTCAGCGGGGCTCTGCAGCGCTGCGTCTATCTTCACGGCCGAGCTAGTGGCAATACACCACTCGGTATGGGAGATTACGCGACGTGCCCGGTTCGGAGATCGGATTGTGATCTATTGCGACTCACAAAGCGCCCTGAGTGCTCTCGGGGCATTGGAATCTCCGCATTCCCTAGTTCGCCATATCCATGACGCCACGGTTTTAGCGAGCCGGGCGGATGTCGAGGTAATATTCTGCTGGGTTCCTGGACTTGTAAGAATTGCGGGGAATGAGCACGCCGATGAGGGCGCCAAAGAGTCCGCGAGGCCTCGGAAACTGGACCAGCGTTTCGCTCTTCCTCACACCGACTACATGGCAGGAATACGGGCAGCTCTTCGGACTGCTTGGCAAAGAAGATGGGAGACGGTCGAAGGGAACTTAAAGTTGCGTGCTATTGCGCCGCGACTGTTTCCATGGACCTACCCCCAAAGGCGAGAAGACTTCATGCTTGCTTTCTGTCTTCTCCGAATTGGGCACACTCGCGGGACGCCCCGCCCTTTGATGGAGCGCTCGCCAGTGCCCTACTGTGAAGACTGCGTTGTTCCCTAAACTATTCGGCAATACAACCCCCAAAATGGAAACAATAAAGAGAAGAAACAAGCAGTCGAAGTGAAAACTCCTGCCCCTAAACAGAGACAAGAAAATAGCGAAGAGAGGGAAAATGCTGAGTCTGATACTAATGGTTCCTCGTAGTTCTCAGACTCATCGGACACCAAAGTACCACAAACAAAGAAGGCCAAGGGGAAGAAAAGGAAAAACAAAAGATTGCGTGCGGATAATATCAATCTTAAAATTTACGCATGCGACCAGTTTCCTTTTCCCGAAGAGATGGAACCCAGGGAAATATTTTACGGAATTAAGGCAAAATTGTTTAAATGGGAATACGACTTTGAAGTCGACGCTAAAACTGTAGAAGAAGCTCTGCTCTGCCAGAATGTGACCTTACATCACAAAACCTGCGAGCAGATTTCTGACGCCGAGTTCCGAAAGAAGAACGTAACCCAGAAACACTAAAGACACAACATGGAAAGAGTAAGCAATAGAATGAGGATTCTGACACTCAACCTAAACGGATGGGAGGGCAAAGCAACGGCATATGGAAACATATTCCGGGTGCTTGACCCCGACATCATTCTTATAACGGAGCACGGCATTGACACTACATCTGGTCAAATTAAAATACCGGGCTACAGAGCGGTCATGAAGAATCATTCTCAGGAATGGTTTGATGGTGCTGCAATAGCTATCAAGGGGAACATCTCGTTCAAACATGTACCAGAACCGGATGAATCCTTTGTGGCGGTTGAATTCCACATATTGGTAGGAGACCTCGTGATAGCTGCAGCCTATCTCCCGTTAAATAACTTCTACACACTGTTTGGGCACCCCAGAATGGAAATCTTAGGGGGCGACCTTAATGCCAGATGCAGTGCAGCGGGTTATGGTAGTACCAACGAAAGAGACCGAAACTTAGAACTAATTATGGGAAGAAAAAACATCCAAAGAATAGGGCCGGATTTTCCGACCTATATCACTTCCATATCTTACCAAGTGAAGGCTTCCCATTCAACTACCATAGTGAGCCGGGCCCAACAGTCCCGAGTGATCACATAGCGATCCTGACCACAGTATCTCTCGCTCCGATCCAGCTTCCAGTCTCTCTCTGAAAATACTACGCCCTGGCCAACTGGGATCGTTACAAAAGACGACTTAGTCAATACGCCCCAGCTGACCTAAGCGACGCAGCCTTGGAGGAGATAGATAAGGAAGTGGAGAGGATATTTGCGTCCATACTAGAAGCGGACCGCGAGTGCATACCCAAGACGGGGTATAAAACACCTCCTCAGCCCAGATGGACAGAGAAGATGAGAGAGATTGCTCGTGTTCACAGAGAAGTGTACGAAGAGAGAAGACGGGAAGGTCCTAATCGGAAAAGAAGCTCGCTCCTTCGGCGCCTAAGCACCGAGCTAAAAAGAGGCTATCCAAGTTTCAACATGAGAAAATATGAAACAGCCTGATAGTCAAAATCGATAGCGAGCTCAACCCGACTAAATTCTGGCGTGAAGTGAAGAACCTAAAAGGACTAACCGGAAGAACTAAGGCTCGAATAAAAGAGAACGGATATTATATAGAGGACCCAGCGGTTCTAGAAGACAGATTCAGGAATTTTTTGAAAAAGGTCTGTAGGATCACTCCAGAAGACAATGAAGAGTTCGACCAGGAATTCAAGGGCCAACTGATCGAAGATCTGAATCAGATTATACACCGCACGCACTCACAACATCAAGTTGACGAAGACAGGATGATGGTGGACCATGGCCGTCCCAAAACACCAGATGAGGTCATGGTCACTGTAAGAACCTTTGAACAAAGGATCTCAGGCTGGACGGGCATCAACAGAAACAACTTGGTAAATGCCCCACAGCCGATCATTCAGGGAATTACAAACGTTTACATTCCGAGTTCCGCAGTGTACAAGGAACGGAAAAACTCGAATGCAGCAAAGCTGAGAGAAACTATGTAGATGCGGTGCTGCGGGATGTAAAGAAGGCCTTCGATAAGGTCTGTCTGAGAGGGCTTAATTCAAGATCCTCAACCTCCATCTAAACACAATCCTGGAAAAGGTCCTTTGTAACTATGTCACGGATAGGAGAGCGTAAATCATTATCGAGGGCTGCAAAGGACCCGAATTCGAACTTGAGGCGGGAGTTCCACAAGACAACTGTCTGAGTCCTTTGTTGTACTTTGTGTACACAATTGGCCTCACTGCTCCAGTGAGGTACGATTCGAAGTATCTGCAATAGGCGGATGACATCACACAAATCGTTCCAAGTCCATTCAGGAACGCTGGAAGCTAAGCAAGGTCGACAGCTGCCGAGATTGACAACATCAATCGTTATGAAAAAGTGGAAAATAAAGACCAACCGCCAGAAGTTCACTATAATTCCGATGAACCGCCGGAAATTAGACGAGGTCCTCGTTGACAATGAAATTTATCCGTATTCTAACGAGGAAAAGGTCCTGGGCTTATGTCTTTATAAATCAGGATACAAGGCCCACGTAAGGAAAAGTCTCCCTATCCAAAAGAGAGCTGAAGAAACTGAACCGTTTCCGAAGCCTCAACGTGCCAAATAAGAAAAAACTCTACAAGGCCCCGGTACGCTCCGTCCTGGTTTACCAGGCTGTGATCGACCATATTCGACAATCTGTTCTACATGATAGAATCGGACTAAATTCGATCAATATGGAGATCCAAAGGCTAGGGAGAAAGTCTTGGGACAAAGTAAACCAAGATATACTAACAACAATTTAGATATACCGGAACACAGATTACGCACAGTAGAAAGGACGTCTCTATTCCTCAGCGGAAGAACCTCTGCGAGAAAAAATACGAGACCCATCTACACCTAACAATATACAAAAGGCAATTAACTTTAATAAAAAGAGGCGATGTTGCCAAATTCAAATAAAAAATTTAACTAACACCAAAGAAGAGACGAAGTATAAAAGGCAATAAATTTTAACAAAAAGAGGCGAAGTGCCCAAATAAAATTTCACTAAAACAAAAAAAAGAGAAGAAGAATAAATAATCAACAAAATTAACCAAATATGAATAAGAAAATGAAGATAGATTAACATAAGCGAAAAGAGGCGAAGTGCCCAAACTAAGATTTAAATTGAAAATAATAAATGAATAACTAAATACAATAACAACAAGGTAATTATAATTGAAATAAAAAAAGAAGTAATAAATAAAAAAGTACAAATAAAAGAGGCAAAAATGCCCATATAAAACAAGAGATAATTAGCAAAATAAAAACCAATTGAAAGGCTTGAAAGCCACGAGGGAGGAAGTTATTAATGGAATCATATATATATATATATATATATATATTGGACATTGGACATAATAAGTGAGAAATATAGTAGTAGAGGGTTTTAGTAGGAGAAATAGTGGGGAAATAGGGGAAAATATAATAGGAAAGTGAAAACGAAAGGTAGAATGAAAGACAGATCCCTGGTGAAAGGGTATCACTGGCTTTCTTTGCGTTTTGGTTTTGTTTTTTGATAGCATATGACTATACTATCTGGTGAATGCGGTGGGCATTCGAGCCTTTGTATTAATACATGGTATCTTTACGTGGCTTTTGGAAGATTTTCATCTTCAATTCTGGGTGTTTCACACCTAGATTTGGATTTTTTGGTGTTGTTTATATGTTTTTGGCGATATTTTCGCGCAAAAATTGGGGAAGTGTTATTTAAAACCAAATTAAACAAGTGTTAATTCGGTGGCTAAACTCGTTTGGCTTTGTTCATGTTTTTTGTGTTATGACTGGGGGTTATTTAGTATTTAAGTGAACTTAGGGTCGACGTTAAAGTCATTCGGTAGTCTACTGCTTTTGAAACTAATTGGTCGTCTTAAGTTAGGTAAAATGTCGAAGTCGATGTGCTCCAGTACAAACTCGGGGGGGAGGTGCCGGTGCACCTTGTCCCAGATTTTGGTTGCTCTTAGTTGAAGCTCCACGTTTATGGGGGTCATCCCCAGTTCACCATGGAGTTCACTCTGCCTTCTCCCTTCTCTCCTTCGGGCTCCCGTAATGATATATATTGCCTTATTCTGGACTCTTTGCAGTTTAAGGACTTGGGTCTTGGAAACTACGTTTATAGGGATCGGGGGGTACAGGAGTTTTGAGCAAATGCACGCATTGTAGATCTTCAGTTTGTTGGAGGTACTCAGGTTTACGAATTTGAAAAATTCGCCCAAGTCCCTCCGTGCATTCTGTGTAGTTCTCGCTACATGGCTCCTATACCCACCGGTCGTAATTTGCAGTCCCAGAACCGTGCCCTCCGTGCGGTATGGGATGCGTGCACCCCCCACACGGATGTCTGCCAGAGTCCTTCGGAATAATGGAATTACACGGAACTTTTGGGCATTGGTGGATATCTTCCATCTTCTCTCGAAGGAGTTGATGTTTTCGATTTCCACTGCCGTACTTCGTGCCATGAAATTCGCATTCCGATAAGGCCCCGTACATATCATCGTTATATCATCCGCAAACTGGACGTATAAGGAACCCTCAGTCAAGGGTTGGGGAAGGTCTATGGTGTAGATGTTATAGAGCAGGGGAGAGATGCACCCGCCTTGGGGCACCCCCGCCTCGAGTTCGAACTCAGGGCCGCTGTAATCTTTTATACTCAAAAACGCTCTCCTCTCCATCACATAGTCACAAAGAATCCTTTCAAGTATGGGATTGAGGCCTAGTTGAAGGATCTTATATTGTAGGCCTCTCCTCCATACCTTGTCAAAGGCCTTTTTGACATCGCGTAGCACCAGATTTGCATGGCGTTTCTCTGATTTTACTTTTGCCAACTTCTCGCTAATTACGGCTAGCGCCGTGTCTGTTCCTCGCTTCGCACGGAAGCCATGTTGTTGGATGTTATGAGAGTTATTTCTCTCGAGGAACATGTTTACCCTGTTGGCCAATATCTTCTCCAAGACTTTCCCTGAAAATTCTAGGAGAGATATGGGCCTGAAGTTAGCTGGACTGTCCGGTGGTTTACCGGCTTTTGGAATGAATATCATTTTCGCAACCTTCCAGTGGTCAGGGAAGTATCCCACGTTTAGGCATGCGTTCATGATATTCATGAGCCCCAGTAAGATATTGGGCGGGGCTCGAATAAAATTCTCCTTCGTCAGTCCTGTACGCCCCGGTGCTCGCTGTCGGAAGGATTTTAAGGTCATAGAGAGTTCCTCGGCAGTAATTCTACCGCCGAGTCCCTCCATTTCCCTGTTCTGTGATACGCAATGATGAGGATGCGTTCTATGTATTTGGTCATTCAGGTCGTTAATAATTTCGTTTTCGAAGTCCAAATCGAAGTCATCATTCTCTTCCGGGGAAATCTTAAAGATAGATGCCCAAAAGAGTCTGAATTCCTCTTCGATTCTTTCCACGTCAGAAATTTCAGTGTCGTCACGTACAAGTTTAACAGTCCTTGGTGGTTGTCCGCCTTTAAGTCGTTTTACCGTCTGCCAGAATGTACGTGAGTCAGTTTCTACATTCAGTCCGTCAATCAAATTATTCCAGAGTACACTCTGTTGGTCCCTTATAAGAGTCATTAGTTCGTCGCGTATGAGTCGTGTTTGTCGGTGTGTGTTAATGTTGGGGCCAGTGAGGTTTACTTCATCGATCCGTTCCTTATATTCCTTTGCGAGGGTTTTCATTCTAGGGGTCCATGAGGGGGCAGGGAGAGTTTTATACTTAACTCGGGGGATGGCTTCCTTGTCGGCTTTTAATAGTTTTTCATTTAATTTATCCAACTCCTCGTCAATTTCTTCAAGGGAGGCATCATTTAAGGGTTCTGGGTTATAATTTTCGAGGAGTTGATTATACTTATCCCAGTCGGCTCGAGCATAGCTCTTTCGCTCTGGGATAGGGATTTGAATGGGGGAGGTTGAGACTTTAATAAGGATAGCCTGGTGATCGCTGGGAATAGGGGGGCCCGGCTCAATGAAGTAATTATAAGGGAACATATTGCTGGTTAGCACAATATCTGGTTTTGTTGCTGACCTGTGAGTAATATATGTGGGGAAGTCTGGTCCAATTCTAGTCATAATGTTTCTATCAATAAGTGTCTCGAGATTCCTGCCTGCTGGGTTGGTCGACGTATAACCGGAGGCAGCGCTTCTTGCATTGAGGTCACCGGCAAAGAGAACGGTTCTGCCGTGACCACATAACTGCAAGAAGTTTGGGAGGGGCAAATACCCTCTCCTTGGGGGTTGGTACCCCGTTGCCAGGACCAGGGGTCCCACTGCCGTACGGACCTCCACAGCAAGGTAAGATTCGTCGAGTCCACTTATTGATCTGAAGTCAAGACCTCTTTTCACAGCTATGGCGCATCCGTCAAAACGTTCTCCGCTGTGATTTTTGGTCAAGACTTCGTAGGGAAAGATTTTTATCTGATTAGCGTCGTTTATTCCATGTTCAGAAATAAATATAACGTCTGGGTCACTTTGTCTTAATACGTTTCCGTATAATATTTTTTTGTTTGTCCATCCGTCAGAGTTCAAATGTAAAATTTTTAGAGTCGTCATTTTGTAGTTCACTTAAGGGTTTTCGAGTGTAGTATGATGTTTCAGGACTTTATTCTCTTACGAGTTTAGGTCCTTGTGGAGTGTTTGGGGGCGTTATGGTTTTTCCTGTACGTTTCTTTCTGTATTCGCCGTCGGTTAGGGTGATAAAAGAGTCCGGAGTCAGTTTTATCAGGCCTTGGAGTAAAGCCTCCTCGACCTGTTTTTCACTGAGTTCGTCCGAGGTGAACTCCCATTTGTATATTCCGGCTATTAAGCCTTCGGATACGTCAAGGGCATCCATCTCCTTAGGAAAAGGGGACCTTTCGGCAGCGAATACCTTCAAGTTAATTTTTCTTGAATGGTATGCGTGCCTGGATTCCCTCTTACAATAAGAGGACGATCTCGGGCGTCTCTGGGGCTGCGAGGTTTTCCGTGAGCGGGGCGAACGTGCCCCTCCCTCGGCTCTCGCAACTCCAGTCTCCGTGCTCTCGTTATTCACTTTTTTTGTGGGTGTGGTTGCGTGGGTATTTTTGTTATTCGTGGTTTCTTTGAGTTGTTTTTGTTCCGTGCGTGCTTTCGCAGCCTGGATCCTGGGGTCTCTGGAGGAAGCTGAGGTTGTGGCATTACTGGAGGTTGGGAGATTCTGACAATTAGTCTCGCACTGAGGTTTGAGACTAATTTTCAGGATCTCTTCTGACCGCGGGTTCGAGGGGAACCACATACTCTCCATTCCATTATTGGTTAGCATCTTATTAAGCTCATCTGCAAAGCACCCCGGGGAGGAGAGATTCGCAATATGAGCATAATATATACAACACATAATTTTAGTCGAGTTTTCATTCTCGACGTGGAGATATGTGGGGTTCACTTTAGACTCCGCTACCGCAGCTTTTGCGACCTTAGCATAAGTGGTATTGGCTTTCTTTTCCTCGTCGGTTCGTTTTTGTGCGGCTTTGTTCTTTAGGATCTGTTTCTTGATGGGGCAGGCCATGGAGAGTGTCTTATGTTCCCCCGCGCAGTTCAGACACTTCATGGTGGTGCTCTTACAGCTCCTCCAGAAGTGGTTGTCCGATGCACAAATGGAACATAAGGTAGCATTCCCTTTGGGGCAGTTGGCTGTGGTGTGCTCCTCATACTTATAGCATTTGAAGCACATCTGGAGGTCGATAAACTCCTCACGTTCGATCTGCTCGGGGCAGATACGAACGTTAAAGAGGAGCATACCGCACTCCGTAGCCTTAACCGCCATTGCCGAATCTGTAAACACTATCTTAAAGACATGCGTGTAATCCTTAAATTTAAGGATTTCCGCAATTTTAGCCCAGGGGTGTTTTTTTTCAACCTCAGCATGAATTTCTTCAATGCTGTGGCTGCCTACCCAAGGATCGAGGCGCCTAAGAATTATGCTGCGATGTGTTTTTATTTGTGGAGGCGTGTGGAATCTTAGGTTAATCTTTTTCAACGACTCTGCCGCTTTTTGAGAGGTGAGGACCTCGCAGTCACTCTCCTTTTGGCAGATAGCCGAGTAGCCATTGTGAGTATCGA
Source organism: Ceratothoa steindachneri (assembly GCA_963969495.1). Classification (NCBI taxonomy): domain Eukaryota; kingdom Metazoa; phylum Arthropoda; class Malacostraca; order Isopoda; family Cymothoidae; genus Ceratothoa; species Ceratothoa steindachneri. The sequence continues at coordinate 110,867,793 of OZ018333.1, forward strand.
TGAGGCGTACTAAGGTTACCCCTAGTTCCCCATGGGTTATCGCGAAGACTTCTCCCCGATCTGGCTTGGGGCCATCGGAGAGAGTCCTCAGCGGTATCCGCCGAGTCTCCCTCATTTAAATCTCCATTTCCGCATGGGAGCTGAAGAAATAAAAGAAGTTACGAAGACTCGGAGTGTGTGGCTGTGTTCGTGTGTGTGAGTACGTGATATTTAACACCGGTGAGAAAGAATAGATAAAAGAAGTAATCCTTGTCCAAAACAAAAAAACCCGATCAAAATGGCACTTTACCTTGGGTGCAGGCGCTTTTCGAGGGCCTGCAGGTCTCCGGTCCACCACAAAGGGAGTCCGGGGTGGAAAATGGAGGGGGAGGGCGGAAACAAGTTCACCCTCGCTACCGACGCACGAAGCGAGCGAAATTTCACTTTTTACGTATAGGAACGCAATGACAAATTCGTACGTACGCCGATTCAGAACTCCTGGGTGAGCAATCACTAAAATGCGCGAAAACACTATTCACAAAACGTGCGAAAACAAACTTAAGGTTGGCTTTATCAAAAGTCACGAGTGAGAAGAGCAAGACTAACTCCGGCAAGCAAAGCAGTCATATATATATATATATATATATATATATATATATATATATATATATATATATATATATATATATATATATATATATATATATATATATATATATATAACAATAGAAGAACCTCAGCAACATTATTGACGGAGGAAATATACTTTTTAGACAAACGGGAGGCAAGCATGCTAGTGATGCCCTCAACACCAGGGCAAACTAGTAAACATTTTTACACCTATGAAAACCTACCACACATTTCATCACTTTCATTAACTTTGAACTTTCGATTAATCATAATATTTGAGATATATTATAATTCAACTTTCCATTTAATTTCATTTTCTTTGATTTTTTGAATTTCAAGTTATTTAATTTTAATTAGTTAGTGATCTTAAAATGAATTATGTTAAGAAGTAGCAATTCAAGAAATTCTTAAGGTAATATTTGTTTATATATAAATACACTTTTTAATACAATATATTCTAATAAGTATTATTATAGATATTTATAGATTTGGCAGGTTTTAAATTGTTTAGTAAAACGTGTCAAAATTTTTGCTTACGTCTTTATTTTGGAGAAGAGTAAATCTTCTGATATGAATTATAGAATTTAATCATTATATGTTGCTTCAGAAGGTTATTATTCGGCAGTTTACTTTTCTTTTGACTATAGAAATCGCTTGATATAAAATGTATGATTTTGGAACCTGCTTGAAGGGGCCAAGTGAACAACACGATCATATGATACCAAGCAGGCCATTCCACCATTTAGGGTCAACTGTAACTACCATGCAGCCAGCGAGGAAGCGAAACAGGATGGCACTTGCCGAGGGAAGGACTTCGTTGTCCGGACACAGCCAGTGAGGGAGATAGGTAAGGGGGGAGTTTAAGACTTTACATCCGAGAAGGAGGACTTTAGAGGTAAATTTAATGGTCAGGCACTACAGTTCGCGGAACAGGGTTGTGCCACGATGGAACCCTCCTTGACGGAGGAAAATTTGAGCCGCAAAGTTCTGGGTTAATTAAAGGCGACGAATTGTAGTGTTCGGAGCTCCTCTGATAAGATTATTACAGTAATCAAGGCGTGGATGCCTCTCTCGAAACTGTTTCGGTCAAAGTGTGACCGGATACGACTAGCAACACAAAATTCAGATAGACCTAAAAGTTTGATTGAAAGTAAATTTTCTGCAAAAACGGTTGAAGTCAATTTGAATAAGATGAGCGCACGCATTTGAGGCAGGGGCTTTTTTCATCACCAAATAAAAAAATCACTTTCTTCGGTATAACAAAATCTGGATAAAATATTGTTACTTTATAAGGTGTGATACACCATCTCCACCGTCAGAATATTACACCTTGGACGCTATTACAACGATTCGAAGAAGTATGACAGGATTTAATAGCTTAATTAAAAGACTTGCTTTTCATTATTCAAAATTACCTTTTAAAAAAGATACTTCGTTATGAATATCGAACCGAACTAAATAGATAAGCCAATTTAAACTCAAGATTGAAGATCGTTTGCCTGACAGTCAATGACATGGTGACCAACTTACCTAAATTAAACTTTATTTTGGTACTTTTGGCTTTTAAACAGTGATTTACAATAAAAAGAAACGATTTATGGCAATTTTGAATAGAAGTGGTTCACACGGTTAAGCAACTAAAGCTTGTAATAATTTTTCGTATTGTTACAATAGTGTCTTAGGAGTAATATTTCTATAGTGGAGTGTTTATCACGCTTTATAAAGTCACAAAAAGTCAATATTAAACTCAATTCTGCAACTCAAGAATTCTTTCATGACGCCATCTTGAAATGCCATGAGACGGCCTAATTAACGCTCGCTCATTTTGTGTCAGTATAAATCGAAGTTTATTAACGTCCTTTTTGAATATATAATTATATTAAACGTGTTTAAATACGGTATTACCCCTAAACTTCTATATCGTTAGTCAGGTAAGAATAGGTAACTAAGATTAAAACGGATATGTTGTTTTTACATTTTGAGCAACGATTTATAAGGTGAGGGGTCACAGGTTATCTAACCATGATAAATGTTTCGTAGTTTTATGGATTAACACCAACAAATCGGGTAACGATAATGCGTTTAAATTCTGAACAGCGATTTATAGTGAGAAAGGTGGTAAGTTACCAAAGTAGGTTTAGTTTTGATAATTCTACAGATTAACTCCGCAAAATCGCCAACAGATCCTGTTACTACCTAAAACCCTATACATCGTTGTTCGGAAAATTAAAAAATAATATTGACCTTATAAACGAATGCGCGAGAATAAATTAGGCGGTGTCATGGCATTTCAAGATGGCGTCATGGAATAATACTTGAGTTGCAGAATTGAGTTTAATATTGACTTTTTGTGACTATCAACCGTGATAGGCTTTCTCCGCCATTGAAACATTCATCCTAGAATACTATTAAAATGATATAGAGAAGTATTACAGACTTTAGTTGCCCAAAATGCGTGCGACACATTACTTAAAATTACCTTATTTCTCTATAAACATGTCGATCGATATCGCTGGATTAACTATAATATTGAACAAACGTTAGTATTCCATTTTTTCATTTAATATAATTTCCGACTGATTTTTTGTTTTAAGTTTCAAGTTATTTAATTTAAATTAGTTAGTCAATATAAACAAAATTATATTAAAAATTAATGATATAAAAAGACTCTTAGTGTTATTATTTCGTGTATATCTAAATAAAATTCTTACTGATAGGTATTCTAATAATAGAATTTTTATATATCTATTTATACAGCTAGCATGTCTTTTTGAATCTCTATGAAATAATCTTAATTTGATATATTTTAGAGAAGAGTAATTCTTCTAATAAAAATTGATCATATGAAAATATTTTTATCATCGCTCTTTTAACTATAGCAAACTTTCATATAAATGCTAGATTATCTTTTCTATGCTTCCCATGTTTTGGGGCCAATTATAATCAAAGAAATTCAAAATGTAACGACTATTGTAATTTTAAAAAAATATAATTAATGTAATAAAAAAATAATATATTTACCATATTTTTTTTCTTAAAAAAGTAATATCTCCATCCTTTTTTGCGGATATCTTTGCTTTTCGCTTAATTTCTTGCAAAGTTCTTGTGCTGGGCTCCACTTTGTGCAATTGATTTCGTGAAGCATTGACTTGCAATGCATTTACTGTGCTTATCTTTAAACTTGAGCGATTTTTCACTTTGATATTATTCAAAAGAGAAAATATTCTTTCTTCAGCTGCTGAAGAGTGGGGTAAAGCCAACGTGTGAAACATACATTTACTTAACAAAAGATAGTGGGGTTGATCTCCGCATTTTTCCAAGGAAATAAGAGGCCAAAATTTTTCAGGTTCAATTTCTTTGAAACAAATTTTTTCCTGATTTGGAAACTTCATTGTCAAAGGGATGATTGACGTAGGTTTCCCTTCGGAAACATTGGTTGGATCTAATTCTTCTAACTTATTTAAATTAGAAAGACAATTTGAAGATAGGAAGCGACTCATCATTTCTTTCGAAACACGCACATAAAACTTGATTGTATTATTTCGAAATTCTTCAAGGTCTTCCTGACTGATGTTTTTTCTAGTTTTGCCTGTAAATGCTTTCAGGAATGGCAGCACAATTAACATTTTCTAGTTTAATGTAATTTGCAGAATTGCTAATATCAATGTCCTCAATTTCATTGGCTTTTACAATTTCTTGCTTTAGAAAATTGTCCAAAATGGCTTTCATGCCTCTAGTTATAGAATATCTCAATTTGTGCAGTCTAAATGATTCAGCCTGAAATTAATCTTATTAATACATGTCAATATATAGGCTAAAAATGCAAAATGCATTTTTGTTATTGGCTTCTGCAATTCCTCAAATATTTTCGTAGCCATTGGAATCTCATCCTCAAAACTCGCTGTGGTGAAAAATAACAAAAGTGCTGGCCATTAATCAAATATTCGTTTAACTATATTTTCCAAAGATAGCCATCTAGTAAAGCTAAGATGAAGAATCTTATGCTGGCTAATTTTTGCAAAACTTTGAAATTCTTGATATTCCGATAAGCGCTTTTGGTCTATTGATAATGTATGGAGAAATATTTCTTACTAACTCCTCTAGTTGGCGAGGCAATTCAAGACAGGCATTGGAAGCACACAGTTGTATAGAATGACACACACGTGGTTGCACAATTAAATCAGGATTTTTCTCTTTAAGTAGTTTTTGAACCCCACCCTTGTTCCCCATCATCCCACTGGCATTATCACTAGCAAAACCGATTAGGTTTTCAAAAGGAATTTCATCTTCATCAAAAAGCTTTATTATAACACTATAAATGCCAATAGCACTTGCATCTTTGATTTCTATTAGGGTCAAAAATTTGTCCACAGTTTTCTTAATTTCTTCATCATAATACCTGACAAGCCAAACAAGTTGTTTCAGTGTAGGTACATCGGTTGTTTCATCAATTATAAGTGAAGATTTTGTTGTTTTTATCCTAGACAATAGATTATTCAAAGTATAAGGGCCGAATCACATTGGAAAAAATACTTGTGCCTTTGGTTCTTGCGCACTTTATATCTTTAGCAATATTCGAATCTGGGCATACATTGGTAATAAGACCTGCCAAATCGTCTAAAAGAGCTAGATGCAAATTGTGTTCACCAATGAATGCACAAAGTTTAAGCTCAGCAGCTACAACCTTCTGATTCTGAGAAGAATGCTGTGAAGTTATAAAATCAGTTAGATTTGCGGAAGTTCTTATTACTCTTATGTTCTTTTTATGCTTTTCCGAGGTTTCGTGTCTTTCTATGTGTGTAAGGGCACCTAAAATTTCAACACTGCACAATTTACAGAATCCTTTGTTGCCCTCATATTTACTCACTTGCAGCCATGAAGAAAATCTTTTGTCATTGAATATATGTGATGCTATTTTCCTTTCACCTTTTATTACAGACATTTTTTGTTTCTTCTTAGTGGTACTGTATTCAGTTATATTATAAGTATCGTCATCACTGTCACTCATATTGAGATGGGGCGATAATTTAAATCTTTAAAAAAATCAAGATCACTCGGCACATAAGAGTAAGAAATTTTTACATCAATGCATTATGGAAGTTGGAACCTATAAATGAATTGACCAATAAGAGACGAGTTTACAAATCGCTTATCTTAGCTATACGTTTAAGATTCTTTATATGCATGCCTATATGTCAATCTATATCACAACCAAAACCAGCCGCTCCAATAACAACTGATGTTCCCGCTCCCACTAACCCAACCCAAGAAGATCCCGAACCAAAAACCGCCACAACAATCGAACCCGCCACTATTGTTCCCGAGGTGAAATCACTTAGGGAAACCAAAAACAAGCACAGACATTGTAGCCGCTCCAAGCGATCACCCATCCGGCAGAGGGGCAGGTCAACCTCTTCATCGAAGGAAGGCAAACATGCATACCACGGGAGGAGGATTGAACTTAAAAATTTTCACCACTGACGACGTCCCCTTTCCTCAACAAAAAAATATAAAGATGTAAGCAACGGAATAACCACAGGAAGATACAAATGGGAATACTCCGAGGTTGTCGAAGAGGCCCTCATCCTCAGAATGGTCTGGCTCAACCAGGAAGCATTCGTAACCCTAACCTACTCAGAGTTTAATAAAAAGAGATCCGGCAAGTGCCGATCTCCTCCAGCTAGCCCCTCCACCCCCAAGAAATACGTAAACAGGAACGACTAATTGACAGACGACATGAACAGACTAAAAAAGGACTTGACAATCTTACAGATGAACAGTGACGGATGGATCGACAAACAAGTGACTTATGGCAACATCATTAGGAATTGCAACCCTGATATCGTTCTGATATCAGAACACGGTATAGACACATCACAGAAGACAATACAGATATTTAATTACTCCGTGATGACTAAAAACCATAGCTACGAACGTTTTGATGGCGCCGCCATCGCAGTCAAGAAAGGTATTCTGTTCAAACTACTCCCTTCTTTAGACGAGTCCTATCTGGCCATCGAGGTCCAAACCAGCCTGGGGCCACTTGTGGTATCAACAGGGTACCAACCCCCAAGGCGAGACTATATCCCGATGCACAACTGTCTCCAGCTGTGTGCACACGGGAGAACAGTCTTGTTCGGAGGGGGGGATCTCAACGCCAGATGCCAGGAATCTGGTTATACCGGAGGTCTAAACAAGAAGGGAGAGAACTTGAATAACCTTATTAACAGAGGTATCGTTGCCCGCATCGGGCCCTACTTCCACACCTTTATCACCGACATCTACGCAACCAAACAAGATATTGCTCTAACCAGCCCTCAATTTCCCTATAACTACCATATTCAGCCCGGACTTCTAGTCCCCAGCGACCAAGTCGCTACCTTTATCAAAATCTCATCCAGCCCCATCCAAATACCCGTCAGGGAGCGAAAATGCTACTCCCGAGCGAACTGGAAAGAGTACCGTACGCTTCTCGGTGAGTTCAGAGCTGAGCCCCTAGAAGAAGCCACCCTGGAGGAGATCGACCAGGAACTGGCAAGGTTGACGGAGGCAATGGTGAAAGCGGACCGCGCAACGGTACCAAAAACTTCGTTCAAAACGTTACCAGCACCAAGGTGGACCCAAGAACTTTATGACCTATCAGACGAATACAAAAGACTCACCGAAGATATTAGACTGGCCAGCACAGACAGAATTAAAAACAGACGATTATGAACACTTAGGACAGAGATGAAGACTCTCATAACAGAGCAACAGCAAGCCGCCTGGAATGACCTTGACAACAAGCTTGACGAAGAGACTGATCCCCGAACATTCTGGAACTCAATATCCAGACTGAAGGGTAGGCCACCTGACAAAACCATTCTCCTCAGTAATGATGACGGGACAAAAATGGACGCGACAGAAACGGAAGAGGAGTTCAGAAGCTACTGGAAAGATGTATTTTCCATCACTCCAGAAGAAAACAAACTCTTCGACCTACACTTCGAAGAACGAATTCATGACCAATTAAGACTTGTACTAGACAGGACATACCCCTTTAATAACGCGACTGCTGACAGAGAGATGACAGGTTACGGAAGAAGAGTAACGATAGAAGAACTCATGACGACACTACGTTCCTCCAAGCAGAGCACAAGGAAAAACAGGATTGACCAAACTCAACTGGGTGAATGCCCCCCGAAACATCTTAGAGGGGCTGGTCAATCTAATGAATGCGTGTCTGAACGTCGGCTACTACCCGGACGAATGGAAGATCGCCAAAATGATCTTCATTCCAAAAGCCGGGAAGCCGCCCGACAGACCAGCAAATTTCAGACCCATCTTCCCCCTTAAAGTGGCTGGCAAGGTCTTCGAAAAGATCCTTGGTAGTCGTATCCAAAATTTTATGGAGGAAAACAACCTCCATAATCAACACCAGCATGGATTTAGAAGAGGGAGAGGGACCGATACGGCGCTAGCAGTCATCACCAAAAAACTGGCGAAGATTGCTAGCCAAAAAAGGTACGCTGACCTGGTGCTCAGAGATGTGATGAAGGCTTTTGACAAAGTATGGAGAACTGGGCTTCAGTTCAAAATACTAAGACTCGGACTAAACCCAAGAATGAAAAAAATTATTTGCGACTACGTGACAGACAGAAAAGCATACTTACAAATATACAATCATACTGGAACAGACTTCGAACTAACTGCAGGCGTACCGCAAGGGGGGTCCATAAGCCCCCTCCTTTACAATATATATACCCTCGACCTACCCGATCCGGTCAGGAAGGACACCCTGTATGTCCAGTTCGCGGACGACATCTCTAAGATTATGACTGCCCCCTTCAAAAATCCCGACCTCATGGCCCAAATTACCGTCAAAGAAATCGACCACATCAACAGGTTCGAAAGAAGATGGAAGATCGCCACGAACACCCAAAAGTTCAAGGTTATTCCATTCTTTCGTAAGAAACGGGCCCATATTGAGACCGATAACGTCCGGATTCCTTACAGTAACGACGGGACAGTACTTGGACGAAAGATAGGTAGTAATGGATACGGTAGTCACGTTGCTCAGGCAGCAGCACGAGCGCGGGTAGAGCTTCCAAAGTTGTTCAGGTTCCGAAACGTGAACACAGCTAACAAAAAGAAAATCTATAACGCGCTCATAAGATCGAAGCTACTGTATCCACCAATACCTATCAATGCTAGTTCCAAAAATAAAGTACGACTCCTCCAAAGAGTCTAAAACAAAGGTGTACTACTCATAACAGGCACCAGGAGGAGAGAAAGAAAGAGGCAGAGGGACCTTCACCAAGGAATCCAGTTGACTCCAATCAACATGGAGCTGCAAGTAGGGGCCCGAAAAATCTGTGAGAAAATCCCAAGACTCTTGACGGACGAAATCAGACAGAGACACATCGACATTCCGCTACATGACGTAAACAGAAGAAGACTGGACTTTGCCAGTAGCAAAGCACAGACAGAAAGACGAGAAGACCCAATCTATACATAAAACTAATCACTCCAAACAATGAAATACACAAGTTTGAACAAGAAGAACACTGAAGACACTTAAGCGAACAACGAGAGAAATACAGAACTTACAACAACAACTTACAAAGGCTTGAATGCTACAAAACAACTACAAATTACAAGAAACATAACGAACATTCAACCAATAACATTAAAAAACAAACAACCACACAAACAAAACATGCTATTCAATAGCAATCCAAACAAATAAGAAACAAAAAAGAAGCAGAAAACAGTACGAACAACAAGAATATTAGAGCAATAACAAAGAGAAGAACATCCAACCTCTAACAAATGCCTGCGATTCCTTATCACCATGGATTCCCCCCCCCCTCTATCCTTTTCATCAGGGATATCTATCCCTACCTATTTATCTTCCACTATTATATACATATATGCATACATGATGGCAGTTGCAATCATATATGTGTGCATGTATTTTCCTTCCACTACTTTTTATATCCAAAGTCCAAAGTCCATCTATGTCACTTCCAGATCAGCAACCAAACCTGACATAATCTTGACAAGCGAAGGCTTCCCATTCAACTACCATAGTGAGCCAGGCCCAACAGTCCTAAGCGATCACATAGCGATCCTTACCACAGTATCTCTCGTTCCGATCCAGCTTCCAGTCTCTCTCCGAAAAAAAACTACGCCTTGGCCAACTGGAATCGTTACAAGAGACGACTCAGTCAATACGCGCCAGCTGACCTAAGCGAGGCGTCATTGGAGGAGATAGACGGGGAGCTGGAGAGGATAACTACGTCTATACTAGAAGCGGAACGCGAGAGCATACCCAAAACTGGGTATAAAACACTTCCTCAGCCCAGATGGACAGAGGAGATGAGAGAGATCGCTCGCGTTCACAGGGAAGTGTACGGAAGAGATAAGACGGGAAGGTCCTAACTGGGAAAGAAGCTCGCTCCTTTGACGCCTAAGCACATAGCTAAAAGAAGCTATCAACCTCCAACAAGAAGAAATTTGGAACAACCTGATAGCCAAAGTCGATAGCGAACTCAACCCGGCTGAGTTCTGGCGTCAAGTCAAGAACTTAAAGGGACGAACCGGAAGAACTAAGGCTCGAATAAAAGAGAACGGAGACTATATAGAGGACCCGGCTGTTCTAGAAGACAGGTTTAGAAACTTTTGGAAAAAACGTCTTCAGGATCACCTCTAAAGAAAACTATGATTTCGACGAGGAATTCGAAAACCAACTGATTGAAGAACTGAATCAGGTTATGCACCGCACGCACCCACAACATCAAGTCGATGAAGGCAGGGAGATGGCGGACCACGGCCGTCCCATAAAACCAGAGGAGGTCTTGGCTAATGTAAGAGCCTTCCAACAAAAGGCACCAGGCTGGACGGGTATCACCAGAAACAATTGGTAAATGCATCACAGCAGATCATTCAGGGAATTGCCAACATTTACAACGCTTCCCTGAATACGTGTTACTTCCCTGAAGGTTTTAAGATTGCTAAAATAATCTTCATACCCAAGGGAGGTTAACCCCCTGATCAACTGGTAAACTACAGGCCAATCGCCCTGCTGGAAATCATTGCGAAAGTCTAGGAGAAGCTCCTGGCTGACAGGCTTCAAGAACAACTAGCTGAGCTAGGAACTCATAACCCTCAGCAGCACGGGTTCCGCAAGGGATGATGAATGGAAACTGCCCTCGCCCTCTTAACGGAAAAACTCGCTTGCAATAAAGCTGAGAGAAGGTACGTAGGCGTGGTGCTGCGGGATGTAAAAAAGGCCTTTGATAAGGTCTGGCTGAGAGGACTAAATTCAAGATCCTCAACCTCCAGCTAAACCCAATCATGGAAAGGGTCCTTTGTAACTATATCACGGATAGGAGAGCCCAAATCGCGATCGAGGGCTACAAAGGACCTGAATTCGAACTCGAGGCGGGAGTTCCACAAGGCAGCTGTCTGAGTCCCTTGTTGTACCTCGTGTACACAATTGGCTTACCTGCTCCAATGAGGTACGATTCGATGTATCTGCAATATGCAGATGCCATCATTCAAATCGTCATGAGTCCATTCAGGAACGCTGGAAGCTAAGCAAGGGCGACAGCTGCCGAGATTGACAACATCAATCGCTACGAAAAAAGTGGAAGATAAAAACCAACCGCCAGAAGTTTACTATAATTCCAATGAACCGCCGGAAAGTAGACGACGTCCTCGTCGACAACGAACTCTATCCGTACTCTAAGGAGGAATAAGTCCTGGGCTTATGACTCTACAAATCAGGTCACAAGGCTAACGTAAATACCAGAGTCTCCCCAGCTAAAAGATAGCTGGGTGTGATCACGCAGATGGCAAGCTGTACCTCTCTCAGATCGATGCAGAGGGTGCAGAATGAGGCCACACTGCTGATAACTGGCACGCAAAGGATCGACCATATTCGGCAATCGGTTCTACACGAGAAAATCGGACTAAAACCGATCAATATGGAGATCCAAAGGGGACTGCTCGTGAGGAAGATATCACTGCGGGGACTACCTTGCGAGTATCCTGAGTTTCAATCAATTGGGGGTTGTCTGGGGGGCGCAGCCTCCCCCCCAGTATATACTCATATACAAAAAAATATAACGCCGTAATTGTTCACATCTGATGCTACCGTCTGACGTCATAAGAGATATATTGTAGCCCATAAACAGCGCCACCTACCGTGCGCCCCGAAACTGAAGTGTTACCTATTATTCTTTTCAAATCATTTATAAAGGATACAACTGAACCTCCGAAGCGCCAACTACCCTATTAGTAGAGTTGTAATCCCTGTTATATATGTTGCCGAAGATGACCTCGCTTTTTCAGTCAGTAATTTTATGAAATCTTATAGAGTGCATTTTATGATTTGTCACCTACAAATAGTGCAAAGCACGAATTTTGTAAAGTCCTCAAATCTTAAAAATGTCCAAATAATATAGCCAATAATTAAGAAAAGAATGGTTTCAAGATAAAATTGTCAGATTAGATAATGGCTATTCCGGGAGATGACACTAGGACATGCTGCAAGTATTGCATGTCATAAATGAAAGTTAAGTTTCAAGATTTAAAAAGTCATACCCAGAGTAAGAAGCATCTCAGTGCAAGTCCTAGACAGGATTATATTCCTCTTTCTTCTGTATTTACTCCTTTTTCTGCTAAAAATAAAACCTCCAAGTTAGAAAGATCAGTTGCCATGCACTTATGTTGCCATTCTGCGCTAAGAAACTGTGACCATCTTGTAGACATTTCTCAAAAATAATATTGATGAGAGTAAAAGTGTAGCTAATATAAGGATGCCTAAAAAATATTTTAACCGACTATTTTGAGAAGGAACTTATTAAGGATATAGGTAATAGTCAATACAGTTTGTTGCTTGATGAGTCCAATTATATTTCAGTCCATAAGTTATTAGGTGTATCTATTATTTACTACGGTAAAAATTTATACAAAGTGGTGTCAACCTATCTTAGGCTGGTTCAGCTTGAAAAATATGATGCTAAAAGTATTGTGGAGGCAATTAAGTCATTAATATCAAAAAATAAAACAGGATTTGAAAAAAATTGTTTGGGTAGGAACTGATATATCATTCAATACAATTAGCAGTTTCCCATGCATCATCAGAATGTTCACCTAGAAACATGGACTTTCTTTTTACTGAAACACACAAATTGTTCTCAAATTCGTCTGTTAGACAATGGGAATATAAAGTATTGTATGAATCTCTCAAAGATGGTACAAGTCCCCTAAAAATACCAGCTAGTTGTCAGACAAGATGGCTTTCTATTCAACTTGCTGTGGAATGTATAATTGACCAATGGCCAGAACTAAAAGCTTATTTTAATATAGCAAGAAATAAAGATAGATGCTACTCTGCTGAACTTCTTTTTGAGGTGTATTCTGAAGAAAAACTCTTCCATATCTACTTTTCTAGCTACCCTTGCTTACTAAATATTAAGAGTCAACAAATTACTTGAATCTAAAACTTGTGATAAAGTTAAACTTCTGGTTGACCTCCTTCTGTTAGTTATATCTATTGGTAAAAAAATAATGATTCCAACTAGTAGAATTGAATTGCCACTTGTTATATTAATGAGTATTTGATCCCAAAACAATACTTGGGTTATCTATTTAAATAAAAAATTGATGAATTAAAATCTAATAAACTTAGAACAATAGATGATGAAAAAGGTTTGAAGGAAATATATACAAATTATATTGTCTTTTTCAACAACTGAGACAGAGACTTCCAGATAATATTAATGTTTTATAAAATCTTTCACTTTTCTCTGTGGAGAATATGCTTCAGCTAATCAAAGATAATGTTTCAATTTGTGAATTCCTGGAGTACCTCAACTCAAGAAACAATTACTAATGCTGAGTTTCAAATGACAAAAATTATTTGGTTGATTAGAAAAATAAAACTAATACAGATGCTTTCTGGAAAGAAGTTCTTAAGTATCAAGATGCCTTTATTCAAATCCTTTTGAAGAAATCAACAAATGTGCTATCTCAGCATTAGTATTACCTCATTCTAAAGCAGATATTGAAAGAGTCTTTAGTGCTGTAAATTATGTAAAATCTAAACTTACACATTGCGCTCCCTCGTGGACTCCAGTGCACCGGTCTTTGTAGCGCTACCCCGGCAGCAGCAGCAGCGCCTGGAGGTGGTGTAAAATACCGCCATAAGGACCATGTTGTGGGCACCGAGGTGATGCAGTGCCTGTGTCATGCAGAGCGAGGCCCGCCTGGAGCCCTTCACCGCCAGGGTGGACGGCATTGTGGCCTGTTGGTTGGCCAGAGTGCTCCAGCGCGACGTAGAGGGTGTTGCGCAGGGCATCGAGTGCCTGCGTAACAACAGGTGGCTCATAAACGTCACCTTAGCAACCAACACCCTCAGCCAGGCAGGGAACTGGCTATGGCGCGACCACGAAACCCCCCACCCCGCCTGCGCTCCACCACCACCATGGGAGCCCCCCACCGCATACTCCACTGCCACACAGTTGCCCGCCAGCAAAGCGCACTGCCTCACCGAGGAGCTGCGCCAGCACGCCCTTAGAGCCATGTCTAAGGTCACGGAACCAGGCAGCGCAGTCTACTTCACTGACGGCTCCGTCCACCCAGAAAGTGGGAGGTGGGCGTGGAGGACATAAGAACACTGCTCCACCCTCCTGACGGAGCTAGTAGCAATCCTGCACGCTCTGCTCCGCCGGGAGGCCAATGTGGCGCCCACTGGTGCACTATCTCCTCTCCTGCCCAGCCACCGCCCGCCTCAGGCCAGAGCTAGTGCCAGCCCCTCACCCTGTAAGAGGCGCCCTACTGAGGGCGCGAAATGCAAGAGCCGCCCAGGTGGTCCGCCACACACTGACAAACGAGCTGCTGGAGGTGCTGAAAACAGCACCCCCTCCGCGCCCAGCCGGGCAACGGGTGGTGAGGACCGCTGCCACCCACTAGCAGCAGACAACCCAGGCGTGGGACACTCCGCCGCGTCTTGCTGCACGCCAACATTTGCGGGCTCCCCGCTTTGTGTAATGCGTACGCTTATGTTATGTGTATTTATATATTATTATGTCATATATTATTATTGTATTATATCATGTATAAACGTACGCTATTGCACAATAAACCTATACAAACAAAGCCTGGCTGAAAAAAAAATAATTTGATATATTTTAGAGAAGAGTAAATCTTCTAATTTAAATTAATGACTAAATTTCTTATATCATTGCTTAAAATATTCAAATCTAAAGCGTTCTTCCTCTTCGACTAGGCACAAGCTTGATGAAATAGTTACGTTACTGTTTCCATGTACCCCCTGGTAGTGCCGATACAAAGGCCAGGGGTATTGTCGTTTGGTTGTCCTCAGGGTTGCCAAGTTTATCCTTTTTTTTTAGATGCCTCTGTCCTGTTAGTCCTGTTCTACCTCCAAAATGAAAAGATGTTCATGTAGGTATCACGGCAAATATAATGTTATATTTTGTCAGCATATTTTGAAAATCATAATTTGACCACTTCTTAAACACTACTTTTTATTCATGACTTGGCGTCTTTTTAACTCTGGCGATGTCTGGCAACTCTGGTCTCTGAAGACTGAATTAGAGTTGCCAGATTGGCAAACTGCCGTAGTTTATGAAGATTCTTGGACGTGACTTTACGTGTTTTACGATATGGTGATTAATTATTATATATGATTGACATAACAAATCGTAATGAAAATACCACTCATAGTATTTTATGATAAAGGCATTCCAGTGCTAATTTAATGAATTCTATGTCTATGGCAATGAGTGTGTTTGTTTTTTGTTATATTTCTGGTATAGGCCTAGGACTATTGCTATTTGGCCTAGGCCCTAATAGGACTGGGTCTATCATTTCAATCAATTAGGCCTAATTTGTTTTACATTCAGGTCGTGTGATTTTTTATTACAAAATAATTATCCTTTTCAAAATAGTGAAACTAGTGAATTAAAGTTATAGAAAATTCAGTTTAAAAGTACTATAATTTTATATTTTCTTAACTGGTATTTTCAACGTCTCAATGTGTAAAAACTAAAAGACATTTAGCAAATACATCTTAACTATGAGTAAGTGGAAAAATTACTACAGCAATCGAAGGCATTATAAAAAAGAGTGGGAGGAACAGTTCAAGTGGTTGTCGTGGATTTACAATGAATGTCATTGCCAATGGTATAAATGCTCTTTAACGAATTTGCAAAAATCTGCATTTGAGGAACACGCGAAAACAATGAAGCATAAAAAGGTTGCAAGTTCTTTTGCAGAATCTCGCAAAATAACAGACATTTTCAAAAAGACGACACTTTGCTTATCGAAAGAACTAAAAGAATTTGAAATTAAATACAGTGTTTCAACGGCTTGCCACTGTAGTGTTCGTTCAGTCATTCATCAAACCGAACTTATTACTTAATATGGAAAAGGAAGCATCCTTGAAAATGTCAAATTGCAACGAAGTGTATGTGCTTCATAAAAAAAATGTCTCATTGGCATTGTTTGAAGAGCTGGTCGACGATCTTCGCGGAACGAAATATTCCCTATTGATAGATGAATCCACATATGTCAGTGTGACAAAACATTGTGTTTAATACCTGTTGTTTCTACAAATGGACAAAGTTTGTTTGATGCAATTAATGATTTCTTGAAGCTCAATGCTATTGATATAACCAATTGCATTGGATTGGGCAGTGATGGTGCAAATAATTTATCTGGAGAGGCAACTCTGTGTTTTCGAGATTCAGAAATATTAATCCGGATATCACTTTTATTAAGTGTACTTACCTCAGTTTAGCCTTGTGTACAGAAAAGGCTTTCAATACGTTGCCTCCATGTTTGAGTTATATTATTTCAGAAATTCTTCGCTGGTTCAGTATAAGTTCTCTATGTCGAGAAGATTACAAGAACATATATGCCACGATGAACGACGGAAATGAAGAATTATAACCCCAAGTGTTACACGCTGGCTAGTTCGAGGAAAATGAAATCCTAATTCAGTGGGAAGAACTGAAAGCATATTTCCACTCCATTGTTGGCAAATGTTATATTGTTATAACACTGAGGAAAATGGCTGCTGATGAAGAAAATAAACTTTATCTAACCTTTGTTTGCCCCTTGATCCAGAAATTTGACCCTACCCTTGAAGAGTTTCGGGACCTTTTGCTCAAAACACTTTACCATGATATTCAAGAGAGGAAATTATCCTGGTTACCAAGTGATGGTAAACTCGATGACAAATTTGAATATGACTTAAAATGCAGAACCATTTTTGTTGAAAGAAAGATAGCAACCCAGAAAAACTGTCGTGCCTTTTTGACTGAGGCGGTAAACCAAATCGATAAAAGAATTGGCAAGAGAACTATGAAAATGAATTATATTAAATATCTTATCCCAAGAAATGTCTGAGCCAAATGAAACCACGGTTTAGTGAGCTACCCCTGGCTGAACTCACCGGCGCAGAAAATTATGATGTCCAAAACGTTGCTACCCAGTATGAACGTATCTCCATAAAAAAACTAACTGGAAGGAAGGATTTTCCGATTCAGAAATACCGGCAGACCCAGTCAAATTTGGGGCATTTGTTTTGTGCTATGAAAATTCAATTGGAGAAAGATGTTACAGAGAGCTTGCTACGATTGCACTGAACTCTTACTGCATTCCCTTAAGTACAGCATTTGTTGAAATGTTTTTTTCACATGTGACAAATGTAAAATCGAAGGCCAAAAACAAATTAAGCACTCATTCTCTCGAGGCAATCCTTAGAATAAGAACGCATCTTTATGACAGAGGAATATGTTGCCCAAATTTTGTGGTAATTGACTAAATGCAAGCGCTCTTCACTAGTTGCATCTACGCTGATCTAGAAGCAGACAAATGTGAAAGAGCTAGTGGTAAGGATTTAATTGCAAACACTAGTATAACTTGTTGCAAATGAAGACTGTGAATTGGATTCATTTGAGGAAATCCTTTCAACTAATTTTTAACATGCAAGTATGTTTCGTTATCCATAATCCTGTATTTTAAGAACGAGATTTTTTGAAGGTTTGAATAATATTTTTTCATTTAGTCCAGTTGTAACCTAAGTATATTTAATTTTTTTATCAGTTATTTCTAATCATTCTTTTACAAGAAGAAGAAGAACAATAATAATAAGAAGAAGATGAAGAAGAAAAGTGTTAAAATAAAGTCTATAAAGGGGATTAAAAAAGGCGGTTAAGATTAGCAAATAAGGCCGTAGGCCACACTGCCTGTGTAACCAAGCTCTTCCTGTTAAGGAAGAGAACAGCGGCTTGTATTTTATATAATATTAATGAGTAAAGTAACAAATTACATTGTATATTATCTCTGTATTCCCGTCTGTGCTTTTTCTTGGTGGATTGTCCCTTTTTCACGATGTCCTTGCCGCAAAAAAAATTTCTCTCAATCGTGTGGCAACCCTGATCCAAATAGAAAAAACAACAAACCTAAATTTTTATGCCAAAGAGATTTGAAGACCTGAATATTAGAGCTGGAAAGTTAGAAATTTATAATAGAAGATTAAATCTTCTCCAAAATATAGGATGACCCAAAAAAGGGTCTGCACACACTTTTTGTAACAAATATGGAAAGGCATGATAGGTCTATAAATCGATATATAAATATTCTATTATTAGAATGCATATCATTAGGAATTTTATTTTGATATAAAAGAAACAATAAGATAAAATAATTCTTTAAATCACTAAATTTTAACACAATTCTGTTTATATTGACTAACTAATTTAAATTAAATACAAAAAATTTAAAACTTAGGAAAATCAGCTCTTCAAAATTAAATTAAATGATTTTTTTTTAAGAGCTCAACTGGCGATTGCCTACTCGGGCATTAGTCATCATATTCAACATTGCCTAAAATTAAGCATCTTTAAAAGAGGATGTTAAAAAAAACAAATAAAATAAAACAAAGAAAAAGGTAATAAGCCAGAAGCAAGGTCAGGCGTCGGGGGGAGGTGCGCCTCCCCCTGGCGCAGGAACATGCACCCTACTAAAATAAGCAAAAAAACCCCAGCTATTTAAATAAAGGGGACAAGGCCGGCCTACTCCAAACAGTCTAAAAGTCCACAGGTCGGTGTGTACTAACCCGTCCCGAGTACAAGGGACAGGTGGTAGCGACCGCGCCCATCCCGGAAACGAGACAGGTAACGTGCGCGGAGAGCGGCTAGACTGGGACATTCAACAAGAATGTGCCGAACAGTCTGGGGGACAACGCAGTCTCCACAGTAGAGTGCAGGTGAGCGCTCCATCAGATGGCGGTGCGTTCCGTGAGTGCGTCCATTCGGAGAAGGTAGAAAGCAACCTGAAGCTTTCACGGCATTGGGGGTAGGTCCATGGGAACGATCGCAGACAGCGGCACGCAACTTTAAGTTCCCTTCGACCGTCTCCCATCTTCTTTGCTAAGAAGTCCGAAGAGCTTCCCGTATTCCTGCCATGTAGTCAGTGACAGGAAGAGCGAAACGCTCGTCCGGTCGCAGAGTCCTCGCGGACTCTTTGGCGCCCTCATCGGCGCGCTCATTCCCCGCAATTCCTACACCTCCAGGAACCCAGCAGAAGATAATCTCGACATCTGCCTGGCGTACAAGAACTGTGGCGTCACGGATATTGCGAACCAGGGGATGCTGAGATTCCAATGCCCCGAGAGCACTCATAGCGCTTTGTGAGTCGCATAGATCACAATCCGGTCTCCGAACCAGGCACATCGCATAATCTCCCGTACCGAGTGGTGTATTGCCACCATCTCGGCCGTGAATACAGATGCAGCGCATGGCAGAGCCCTGCTAGTTTCAAGCAGAGGAGATACGGTGTGGATGCCGAGCACCTCTTAGGACTTGGAGCTATCTGTATACACTGGCACGGTTCCAGCGGGACACGAGATGAGCTCCAAAAGGTCGAACGCTTTGGGAGCAGAGGCGTGGCGACAAATAGCCAAATGTGGTACCCTCCAGGGTGGCGTCCTGGGCAGAACCAGGGGCACCAACCGCCCGAGAGCTATACCTAGCTCTCGAAGGAGTTTCCTGGCCCTAGACTCAAATGGCTTAGGGTATGACTGATGTCTCTCGGCGGCATAAGCACCGTCGAACTCAGCTGCGGATGCAGTGAGAGCTGTTGGCCATTGAGGGAGGCGCTGGGCTCGCGCATACAGGCAAATAATGCACTGTACACGGCGTAGAGCGAGTGGCATCTCCCCAGCATCGACTAGTAGGCTCTCAATGAGAGAAGTGCGGAGGGCACCGGTTGCCAAGAGAAGGCCGGTGTAGTGGGTCGAGTCTACCTTCCGTAATACACTCTCGGCTGCGGATGCATAAAACTCGCATCCGTAGTCGAGCATTTCGAACGAAAAAAGGATCAATAAAAAAATAAGGAAGTAGCCCTATCAGCGCCCCAAGCGCTGAACGCACGGAACGGAGAATATCCATGGCGCGAGTACAACAGATCCTAAGGCTGTGAATATGAGCCTCCCAGGTGAGGCGTCGGTCAAGTATGCACAAGATCAAGGAAACGGTGCGATTCAACCACTTCCAGGCGTACCCCATTAAGAAAAAAGTCTGGGTCTTGGTTGAGCCGCGGATGGCGGTAGAAGTGCACCACATTAGCCTTAGCCAAGGAAAACCGAAACCTGTGCGCTTCGGCATAGCGAGAGAAGCGGTTCAATGCCTGTTGGAGTCGACGCTCCAGAGTTTGCATCTGGGCCGTGCCAAAAGAGATTGAAAGGTCGTCCACGTAGAGCGTAGCGAGAACATCTTCTGGCAGCACCGAGGTGATGCCGTTGATGCTCAGGGTAAAGAGTGTGACACTGAGGACACTCCTGCGGGACACTATCTTCCTGCTCCATTGGGCCGGATAGGGCTCCCCCCCACCCGTACGCGCAAACGACGATCTCGGAAAAATTCAGATATAGACATTGGAAGGCGTCCCATCTCCCCCATCGTGTGGAGTCTCCATGATACCGTATCGCCATGCGGTGTCATAGGCCTTCTCCAGATCGAAAAACAACGTGGCGTAGTGCTGTCTACTAAGGAAGGCCTCGCAGACGGCATTTTCCAGGCGGAGCGGAATATCCGACGTGGAATGGAACTTGCGGAAGCCGAACTGTGTAGAAGGCTAATCTAACATTTACCAATTTCTCCATCAACTTGCACCCGCAAGAGGTTAGAGAGATTGGGCGGAAACCGGCTCGAGTAGTGTGATCTCTCTGCGATTTGCGAAAGGCGAGCACAGTAGCGATTCGCCAGGAATCCGGGAGGAGACCCTCCATCCAGATCCTGTTGAACAAATCTGACAGAAAGGCCATGCCTCGCTCACCCAGCTGTCGAAGCATGGCGTACGGGACATCGTCCGGACCATGGGCGGTGTCCGCGCACAAAGCAAGAGCGGAATGCAACTCACTCAGAGTAAACCTGTCTTTGAAAGGTTCTCCGCCTCTAGAGGTATATTCCAGTCGGCGGCCTTCCGCGACATCACAACGTGAATTGAATGCCTGCGGAGCAGCATCACGTATAGATAATGCGGAGAAAGTGGTCGCGAAGTATTCTGCCACGGACGCGGGGTCCAAGGCTGTGGTCCCATTCTCCTGGAGAACGGGAGAGGGGTCCTGCGAGAACTTGCACCAAATCCTTTTGATTGGCTTCCACGCTTTTGCTAGAGGGGTCTTTCCGTTAATTGAAGACACGTATGTCCGCCAAGAAGAGCTTCGAAATATACCGGAACCTAGCCCTAGCCTGACGAAATTTACCGAAAGTGAAATCGTTCGGGCGGCGCTTATAGCGCATGTAGGCATAACGCTTCTGTTTGATGGCTGTCTCACACCACAGGAGTGGTCTGCGTGCAAAACAGCTAGACGTTCTGGGAATAGTATTCAGACCCATGATGATGAGGTTGCCGGAGAAGAACTGAACGGCCCCATCTACCAACCTACACTCTTCGACTGAGATAGAGAATTCAGTGATTTCCTGAAATGCAGGCCACCGCGCCCGCGCCAAACACCACCGAGGTGGGCTCTCGGGCAGCAGCGGCCCAGAAAATGATATTTGAATGGGAAAGGGATCACTACCATGAAGGTCATCGACCACCCCCTAATCAAAATCAGGCTGTGCATCCTGAGATGACAGAGATAGATCAAGGCAAGAAAATAAAGCAGTTCTCAGGCTATGATGCGTAAACTCATCTACATTTAAGACACATATCTCAAGCTCTTCGAACAGATCGGCAAGGACTTGTCCCCTGGGAGTTATTGAGTAGTCTCCCTAGAGAGGATGTCTGCCATTTAGATCTCCAAGCAAGAGAAAGGGCCTGGCAACCGTGCCACGACGCGGAGGAAGTCCCACGCGTCGAAGTCAGCTGACGGTGGAATGTACGTAGAAATAACAGTATTCCTTCTATCCAGGTGAAGCTGCACAGTCACTGCATGAAAGGGGGTATCTAAAGTGAAAAGAAAAACGGAGACATCATGCCGGGTGTAAACCGCGTATCCCCCAGCCCGGCTTCAATCCCGTGGTGGTGGGGTCGCAAAACCCTTATACCTAGGGAGGTTGGGCAGGGGGCACGCGCCTAGCATGGTCTCCTGCAGAAAAATAGGTAAAGGCGAACGGGACGAGACGAGCTTCCGCAGCTCCATCCAATCAGCCCGGAGTCCGTGGCAATTCCATTGAAAGAATATGCCCTCCAGGCCTAGCTCGGAGGAGACGCGGGGGCCTTCTATGAACAGAAGACCCTCACGGGAATGGCCGTACGCTTCCTGGAGGCAGAACCCCGGGCGCTGTTGGCCGGACAAAGCGTTGAAGGCGCTGTCGCCTTCGATGACTTATTTGGGAAGGTTGGGCTCGCCATGCGAGTCTTTTCCTCCCTCCGCCTCGAAACCTTAGGCGCTTGTTGCGGCTTCTTAGGCGTGGGTCCTTCTTTTCGAGGATCCACCATCTCTAAACCACTCAGCCCACCACTAGGCGTGGGCAAAAGAGCCGAAGCTCTTTTGTTGCTGTCCTCCTTTCGGGGGGGGGAGGGGCAGCTTTAGGAACCCCGAAAGATGGCCTGGCGACCAACTTCAGGGGTGTTGCCTTCTGTGAGTCTAACGACTCGGTGTGGGTGCGTAGACGGTTCGCCTTACGGGAAACAGTCACGCTGGGGGAAGGGGAAGAGCCCTGCTTTTAGCCAGTGCTGGGTGTGAACCCTTTGTGCCGCAAGCTTTACCAGGGGAGCGCCCGGGTAGAGTAGAGCCCGCAGAAGGGCTCCGAATGGGCGCAGAAACAACTGTGCTCGTTAGCTTGGATGGGCCAGGAACAGAGGGTATCTTTCTTAGCATTGAGGCGTAAGACGTCCCACGCAGAGCCAGGCGCGCCAGGACCAAGTTCTTAGCCTCGCGGAATGAGAGACGATCCTGAGCTTGATCCGCCAGGATTGTTTTCTCAAGGAGATATGCACCACATTGCTTCGAAGAAGCGGGATGCGGCTCTCCGCAATTGACACACTTGGCCACACGATTTGGACTTATCGTGTGCGGCCTTGGAGCACTTTACACAGACTTCGGGTGACCCCGACTTTGCACGTCTACAGGAGCGATTTGTATGGCCGACGGTGAGAGTAATAGCACCTCCGCGGCAGTGGCACGAATGTCTTCACGCAGTACGGTACCAACCTGCACGCACCGACTCAGGGAGCTTGTCACAGTCGAACGTGACGAAGAGTGTTGGGGTGGGTCTTGAAGCCCCTCCTTGTTTTCTCATCACATGCTCAACCTTGACCGCCCCGTGGTCAGCCAGCTCTAGGGTGATGTCCTCAATGGAGTAGTCAACGAGTTTCCTCGCATAAACTACTCCTTGCTCAAAGTTCATGGTAAAGAGCGGCGTCACATTCACCGGGATGCCATCGAGTGTCCGAAGAGCACTTACGAGTATCTTGGCCGCCTCGGAGGGATCCGCCGCATTCTCCAGAAGGTTCCCGTCCGAGAAACGGGTCACATTCGGCTCTCTACCAATTACACTGGCTAAAGCCCTCTTCTGATAGATCATGTTGCCATTGGCCAACATGTTGCCATTAATGGAGCGAATAACTAAGAAGCGTTTGAAGTCAACGGGCTCGAAAACGCCAGGTAATCTCTGAATGAGGGGCCCCGACTTAATCGAGGCTCCACTCTGCGCACTTTTGATCTTATTTTGGGATTTCCCGCCCAGGTGAACACCAGGGCCGGACGTGCTGATCTTGGCTTGGTCACCTTGTAAGTGGCCTCGTCCGTACCCGCGACCCCCGTTGAGGGAGAAGAGCCCCGAGTCTTTTTGTTGTTTTTTTTTATTAGTCCTTTTCTTTTTAGGAGAGGAGGGGGGGGGAATTGACCGGCTTCTTCCCCTTTCCCAGCAGGAGCCCCCGGGCCAGATGGGTCGGCCTCTGAAAGGTCCTTCGCCGAGATGGTTAAGGTCCCAGCAGTCGTGGGGGCACCGCCCGGAGAGGAGATCCCTCCCCTCCTTGTGCTGTCTTAGCAGTCCGATCCTTCTTGCGAGGGCCCCGCACAGGACCAGAATCGAGCTCGGTGTTTGATGCCAAACCCGAATCTGCCCCCATGGAAGGCCCCACCTTCTGAGGCTGGGCTGCGTCAGGGAGCATGTCTATCTCAGGGAGGGGCCTCCAGTTGGCCATCCCCCCATGACATCACAGGTCATGTCAGTTTCGTCCTTGTTCTTTGGGGGGGGGGGGCATAGGCCTTCACCCCCGCTAGATTTAATATTTGAGCCAGCGGTCTTTAAGGGGAAGCAGCCGATGGGGCCTTTCTTCCCCCTTCCCCTAAGGAGGTTTGCCCTACCGAGCCGCTTCAACGGGGAGCGGCCAGTAATGGGCCGCCTGCTGGCTTTCTTGGCAGTCCCCTGTGAAAGCAAAGGCGGGAATTCCAGATTTGAGATGGAGTCACGTGGTGACTCCAAGGAAGTGGGTGAGGGGGAGCCTCCTGCACTCCTAGGCAGTGGGGAGGAGTAAGCCTCCTCTCCGGTTGTAGAGTTATGGAGGGTCCCCTGGGAAACTACAAGGGAAGGGACCTTCATTTTTTTCTGTGAAGCTGCCTGAGGGCGGCTCCGTTGTTCTTAAAGGGGAAATTGGAAGAGATTTTTTTTTCTATTTTTCATCCATGGGCATGGTGACCCTTTTTTATGGGATGCAAACGCTAATCCCCCCACAGTGGCCCGCTCTGCGAAGGGTGAGTACAGGCCTGGCAGAGCCAGGTGCCGCTATTTTGGACCACCCCTCCCGCCTGGTGGCCTGGCAGTCCCTCAGCATGGCGGCTCCACTTTGCACGCGGCGTAAAATTGATAGGTGTGAAGAGAGAAGGAAAAGGGATGTGAGAAGGTATGGGTTGGGATGAAGCAGGTTGTTAAAAACCCACCATCCCAAACCGGACCTTAGGGGTTAGGGAACATTGCCAAATCCGGGTTAGGTGACTGAGAAGAAGTCAGTATCTACCCTGTTAAATTAGAAGCTGACCAAGAAGAAATAGGTAGAGATTCGTTTTAACACAGTTAATTGTGTGGGAGGGGGGGGGCACCCCAACACTTCCCATAACTTTAAAAAAATCCTCGGAATATTCCTAATTCGAAAGCCTACCTTCAGATTTGAATGCAAAAGTCGATTGCTAAATCTCGTTAGGTCTTTAGTTTAAATCAATGCCGGTATTAGAAAGGCTCGTGCCCTTAAGGGGATAGCATATTTGTTCATTAGTCACTTTTCAAATTCTTTCGTTCAAAATTCGCATTTTTTGGTTTTGAATATCATTTTATTGCAATTTTATGGACTTTTTATGGTATAATTATGTTTTTTTCGCAAAGGTGACTAGAACATAGTGAAAATTAAGATAATGCAAAATTGTATACATTGTGGAACACTTTTCATACATATTTAAAGTTAATTTATGAAAAACAAAACTACACTATTGATTTTTATATCATTTTATTGCAAATTTTATGCCCCTTTTATTGTATATATTTTGGTTTAGCAACATGACTAGAACATAGTGAAAATTATAATAATGCAAATTTTATACATTCGGGAAAATTCTCCGTAGATTTTTAAAATTGATTTGTGAAGAAAACGCAAAAATATACCGTGTGAATTTAAATATTTGCTTAAAAAACCCGGCGCCTGAGAACTAGTATATATTTTTAGCATCATTCGAATATTAGGCATTCAGAACAAAACCTATAGTTGACGCCTGAAAAATATATGTTTTAGTTCACCATTAACACAAATTTACCTGGAACTAAAGAAAACTGATTTCAAATGATAACTAAATCATATGTGCATCATTTGCTCGTGAACTGCTAGCAATTCCATTATATGAAATCAGGTTTCAAGGGGAGGGGTTCTGAAAGAACTCCCTGTCTCTCGAAAACGGCGCCGTGGGTTATTACAATTTTGGCAGGAATAAAAGGGTTTTTAATGAGCTAAAATATCAAATATAATAATCTAACGTAGTAAAAAGTTGAAAAATGAATGTGGTATCCCCTTAAATTCACTAACGGAAAATTTGCACTAGGTTTTTCGCCCTTTCGAATCTTTTAATCCCGGCCTACCACAGCTGCTGCACGCCATTATACCATATAAGCAAAGGAAAAAAAATACAGCCGTAAATCGTTCTAAATACACGTGAAGGTAACACGAAATGCTATTGGTTCATTGGAAACGGACGCATGCGCAAAGCGCCGACGGATAAAAAAAAAACATGGTATGGGTTAATATCGCCAAAAGACGGATGCGTACATTCCCTCTAGATCTCAAAAGCCCATGTCTAGGCGATTGAATCAAGGCAAAAGTTGAAGGGGCTCGGTTGAAAATGAGGCAGAAGGATTTGAAAGGACAAGTGGGCTAAAAAGAAACAGATCATCTAGAAATATAGTCTGAGGCAATATAGGTCACCTAGGCAGTCATTGGCTCTTCAGCTTAATGTAGGATCCAAACCACGGTGTCTTTTTTATCTCAGTCTATTCATCATTTTCTTTGGTCCCCTGTCCCTCGTGTAAGTTGCAGGCTCGGTAAATGTGTGCTTTGATAGAGATAGAAAGTTCTTAAATTGAAATCGAGGGAAATTAGAGGTTTACATATGGCTGCAATGTTGCCTGGAGGTCAGTCTAATCTCTAGCAGTTTAAGTAAGTATTTAAGTTAGAATTAGTTTAAGTAGGTATTAGCTTATAAGTTGTTTTTGAGTATGGTTAATAATTTCATTTTGTTCTATCTAATTTTCATGGCGTTCAAACTGTTTTGAGCTTAAATAATTGCTACTGTTACGCAGTTCTCTCATGAATACTTACTTTTCCATGGTTAAATTTTTATAAATTTTCTGAACTTCGCCAATTATAATAATTATAAAAAGAAACTCTAAACTAAATTTTCCTCCTTTCAAAATATCACATTGCTAAAATATAGTTATAGAAGAAGATATATAAAAATACATTTTCTGAATTTCACCATTTTTAATTCTTTGGGTTTTAAAAAAATTCACATAATTTTGATACTTATATTTATTTCTGAACTTTACCATTTTGTTTTTTTTTATATTATAAAAGAATTATTAGAAATAACTTTGATAAAAAACAAGTCATAACCAAAGTAAGATGAAATAATTATTCAAATACTAAAAAAAATCACCTTCTTAAATTATAGAGTTAGTGAAAATTAATATTAATATACATTCTAATAATATAAACTGCTTAGAATTGGTCCTTATTCTCGACAAGAGCAAATCTCTTATATAAATTTATAAGATTAGAGGTCTTATAATAGCCAAACGCAGGGCCGCCCACAACGCCCACCAGCAAAACAAAGAATTGGAGGCAACCAAGAGGTAAGCGGTGTGGTATGATGCAGCCACAGCCTATCGCCCACTGAACCCATCCTTCCAGCAGCCCAGAGCGAACGGCGGGCTGCTACAGCGTGTGAGGTTGGGCTACTCCACGCGGGAAGAGCTGCACGCCGACTTTGTGGCAGGGAGGTGCGAACACTGTGGCGGCCGCTCCCGGCGCCCACTGGTGCACTACCTCCTCTCCTGCCCAGCCACCGCCCGCCTCAGGCCAGAGCGAGCGCCAGCCCCTCCCCCTGTAAGAGGCGCCCTACTGAGGGCGCGAGAGGCAAGAGCCGCCCAGGTGGTCCGCCACACCCCAACAAACGAGCTGCTGGAGGTGCTGAGAACAGCACCCCCTCCGCGCTGATCGCCGCTCGCGCCCAGCCGGACGACAGGTGATGAAGACCGACGCCACCCACTTGCAGCAGACAAGAAACGCGTGGGACGCTCCACCACTTCTTACTGCACGCCAACACTGACGGGCTGCCCGTTTTGTGTAATGTGTGCATTTATACATGTATTTATATTATTGTATCATATTATTACTGTATTTGTCTTTTTTGTCGTTTTTTTTGTTGTTTGTTTGTTTTGTTTTTATTTTATTATTATTTGTATTATGATTATGTGTAAATGTACTCTATTGCACAATAAACCTATAAAAAAAAAAAAAAAAAAATCTTTGTTACAAATGACTGCGCTTCGCTTCAAGAGCTTTCAACACTCATCTGAAGAGAGTAAAAGTCCTGCTTCATTCTTTCATCTGTATTTCCACGAGAGATAGTAGGTGAAGAATCTTACGCGCTTCTCAAGACCGTTGACGGCTAACGTCCCTGGCCCATTGAAGAAGTCGCGGGCGCGCGTTCTTACCGGGGAAGCCCTCCACCGAACCCTATTTTCGGACCAGCGTTTTGTTCCTCCCATAAGACCAGCAGCACATCTCGCGTCCTTATAACTTCTCTGCCACTTAAGACCTGTAGAGACCACCGGTACCTGACGTGTCTGAACCCCGGAAGGAAGCCCTATCGGGGGCGCGAAGAAGGGGGCCTCATTAGGGGGCGGAGTGGTTAGTACCGGCAGGTGGGTCCTGCTAGACAATTTAATATAGGTAGGGCAGAGAAGGTGGTCCGAGCTTTATAATAGGGATACATTTAATAGGAGCCTGGTTGACCCCAGGTGAAGACTCCCCCTAGCGGGCCGTCATGGACGACCCCAGGGGACAAAGAAGAATCCCCCTCTGGGTTAAAGAGAGTTGCCCGAAGCCTACGAGGGAAACGGTATTCTCAACCATTTTCAGCTCGATCGGGGTAGCACTATGCCGTCTAGTCGACCAAACTTACGGCTATCTAGCAATCTGCGACACAGATCTCGACGTGGATAGACTCCTCAGTGAAGATGCACGAGCGAAACTCGACAGACTTGGTTTGGCCCCGAAGATCCCTCCCCACGTCTCTGCTCAGAGATCCATTATCTGTCGTCGCCTAGACCCTTGGGTTGGCTCCCATACCATCGAGGAAATTAGAAATGAGATTGAGGCTGGTCAAACTTGGGCGAAAGTCGAAGAGGTGTACAAGTTCAAGAATCGTGAAGGGGGTGACTATTCCCATCTATTTAAAGCCACCTTCCAAACCTCTGAGATGGCCGCTAAAGCAGCTGAATCCGGTCTTGTCTTATTTTATACAAAGATTTTCGCATCGTGTATAGAGAGAGAAACCTTCGTGTCGGTACAGGTGTGTTTCTCCTGCTATGCCTTGGAGCAGCACGCCACTAAAGACTGCACCTTCCGTGGAAAGGTTTGTAGCGAATGCGCCGGAGATGGCCACACCTGGCGTGAGTGTACGAGCGGGTCTGCCAAAAAGTGCCTTAACTGCAGCGGCCCACACCGTACCCTGTCGATGTCGTGCCCTATGAAGAAGACATTGGTCACCGACAAGAAAAAGAATATACATGAGGAAAAACACCGCAGGGCAACGACCTCCTACGCACAGGCAGCCCAGACTTAGGAAAAAGAGAAGACCCTCTTACAATTGGACCCCTCAATGAACTTGGACCTCGTGATGTGCGTCATACACGCTCATTTTGTAAATATCGCACAGCCAGGTAGTTACGCTACAGAGCTAAATCGCATGTTAACTCAGAATGGGATGAAGCCAATGTGGTTTCCGGACAATCCCCCCTCAACCGAGTTATACCAGACCCAGACGGGAATTAGACCTCCTGCTGAGGCAAGGAGACGCTCGAAATCTCGGGATCCGAGACTTAATAAGCCCAGTACGTCAGACACCCCTACAATTGTGGAAACCGAACAACCTTCTCAAAAGGACGCCGATACCCAGAGGACGACCCAAAGAAATAGGAGCCCCAAGAAGACCAAGCAACCCTCCCTAGTTTACAAATCAACAGATATCAACCTACGTGTATATGCCTCCCCATCTGCCCCTCTCCCGAGATCGGCAAAGGTCAAGGACATTGTTGATGGGATGATCAAAGGCAAGTTTAAATGGGACTACGACTTTGATATTAGCGAAGAGGAAATGAATTCGGCACTCAGACAAGGCAGAATCGAGATATGTGGCGAGTCATGTCTCAACCTTTCCCATGACTAATTCAAGAAGAAGAGATCTGCTAGAGTGAGGTCGCCCGCACAGGCGGAGCCAGCGAAAGTGTCGAACCTTCACGGGGAATAATATGGACAATGCGATCAAATATATCAACAAGCTTAAGATCTTCTCCCTTAATGTTAATGGATGGACGGGTAAAAAATTCGTCTACTGCAATATAATCCGTGAGGTAGACCCTGATATCGTCCTTATTTCCGAACACGGACTTAACCCGGAAATAGACCCAATTAAGCTGTTCAACTATACCACCATCACGGCTAGTCACTCTAATGAGAGATATGATGGCGTCGCCCTTGCAGTTCGTAAGGGCATCAGATTTAAAGAAATAAGCAACCTAGAAGAGTCGTATCTAGCAGTTAAAATTAGCACACTTGTCGACGATTTAGTTGTTGCAGTAGGGTACCAGCCACCAAGGAGATCGTATTTGCCCCTACCCAATTTCCTCCGCCTCTTCAGAAGAAACTGCTCCGTGATTCTCATCGGTGACCTAAACGCTCGCTGCAGGGACGCAGGCTAC
The DNA here is from genome assembly GCA_963969495.1 of Ceratothoa steindachneri. Taxonomy (NCBI): domain Eukaryota; kingdom Metazoa; phylum Arthropoda; class Malacostraca; order Isopoda; family Cymothoidae; genus Ceratothoa; species Ceratothoa steindachneri. The sequence continues at coordinate 110,898,398 of OZ018333.1, forward strand.
ACCACGGCGTTCAATGGGGCGGGTAACTCTTTGAGACTTCTAATAGAACGCGGCGTGGTTAACAGAGCAGGTCCGGATTTCGCTGCATACTTGACGAGGAGGTCATCAACTACCCCCGACATAGTGCTGACGAACGACAGATTCGCGCTGAACCATAATACCGTCCCTGGCCCTTACTCTCCCTCTGACCACCTTAGCATGATCACTAACATCTCGATCTCACCTATCCAGGTCAAGGTCCCCTCCCGTAGATGTTTGCCCAAAGCTGACTGGCACGAGTATAAAAGAGTCCTCCAAGACTTTCGCATAGAACCCTTGGACGGGTCTACCTTCGAGGACTTAGATCGGCACCTCGAGGACCTCACCACCAAGACTACGGAAGCTAATAGAATAGCTATCCCGAGGGTCGAATATAAAACTCTCCCTGTTCCACGATGGAATCTAGAGATTACATCAAGGAAGGACCGACTGGAGGAGCTTATTGCGGAGATAAATGAGAATGGGAACACGGCGGCGCGATACCGTGAATTTCGGGACCTGCGCATGGAAATTAAACATTTCATCTGTGAGGAGTCTAAGGCAATCTGGGATGGCATGATTGACAAGATGGACATTGAAACCAACCCCAGAAAATTTTGGTCAGAGATTAAAAGATTAAGCGGCACTCAGCAAAGCAAATCAAATATCACCATCACAGCTGAGGGAAGAACCATCACCGAGTACCGAGTTATAGAGTCCCACTTCAGAGAGCACTGGAAGGGGAAGTTCGATATAACGGAGGAGGAGAATGACGACTTTGATGGGGAGTACGAGGAAGAAATCTTGTCAAACCTGGAAGAGCGAGGACCATCCATAACGCCATACCACTTCGTCGATCACACCCGATGAGCAGAAGCCGAGGGTGAACCGTTCTCCCATGAGGAGTTCGAGACAGCCCTAAAGAGCTTTAAGCAGAGGGCCCCTGGCATATCTGGTATTACTAAGGCGCATTTGGTGAATGCCCCTCCAAACATCAACGAAGCCTTGCTTAGTCTCTTTAATGCCTGTTTGAACGTTGGCTACTTTCCGGATCTATTAAAAAGGGCCAGAATGGTCTTTATCTTGAAGCCAGGGAAACCAAAGAAGGAAGTTAAAAGCTACAGGCCCATCTCCCTTCTAGAGTTCATCGGGAAACTTTTGGAGAAGCTCCTTAACAACAGACTGAAGAACCTTCTAGAGATTAGGGGCGCTTACAACAGACAACAACATGGATTCCGTAGTCACCTCGTTACGGAGACTGCCCTCGCTCTCATGACAGAGTACATTGCGAATGCGAAGGCCGAAAACAGGAGGGTGGACGTTGTGCTCAGAGACGTGGCCTCTGCATTTGACAAGGTTTGGGTGCCTGGGCTAAAGATCAAGCTATGTAACCTCGAGATGGAATCAAATATCACCAGGATCCTCTGTGATTACTTAGAGGATAGAGAGGCAACCATAAAAATTAATAACTACGAGGGGCAACCCTTTTCGTTAAACACGGGAGTGCCTCAAGGGGGGTGTCTGAACCCGACGCTGTATACCATGTACACGAGCGACCTCCCTTTTCCTACTCAAGATTACGCCGTATATGTTCAGTTAGCCGACGACATTACGCAAATTATCACAAGCGATTACCAAGCCCCTATTTTCGTCGCAAACAGGTCAGCCGGGGAAATCAGTAACCTCAACCTCTTCGAAAAAAGGAACAAAATTCGCACCAATATGGACAAATTTAAAATCCTCCCGATCGGACGTGTCACAACGGCCGACATCATAGCTGATGGTGAGTACTATCCCTACACGCGAGAGGCCCGTGTTCAGGGATTACAGATAACTTCAAATGGGTACAGTAATCACATCAAGGAGAAAGTCTCGCAAGCCAAGGTCAGACTTAGCCAACTCTACAAGTTCAGGAGACTCTCCTTCCGCAATAAGAGGAAGTTATATTTGGCCTTGGTTAGACCAATCTTACTATACCCCGCCGTTCCCTTGCATTTGGCGAGCAAGACGCAAATTCGCACGGCACAGGCAGTGCAAAATCAGGCGCTGCGGTTCATCCTTGATTTCACCATGCTAGACATGGTCCCATCGATTAGACTGCACGAACTCACAGATATCGACCCCCTGAATGTGACGTTGCACAGAAGAGCTACGAAAATATGGAGGAACATGCACAGCTATTTACCAGTAAGAGTCATGCAAGATGTAATAATTCCCGAAGATGACTACCCGGATAGACGTTTCAAAGCAGGATTCGCTAGCAGCCAACAGCGGTTGCACGAAAACCTGGAACCGATATACAAATAACAATCTCTCACCGGAAAAAACAATTAAAGTAAACTGCCGAATGTTTGGACGTTAGACTGAAATTAAAAAGATAAAAAGATCCGTAGTGGACAAAAAAAAAAAAAAAGATCCGTAGAGGACAAATTGTTAAATAAATAAGGCACAATAACTATCAGTTGAGGACAAACTGCATTGAATCAACTAAGTGATCGGAGAGTAACGAAAGCTCTCGCCACAAAAAAATGCAAAAGTACGAAAACAAAGGCTCGAATGCTTGAATAACACGCACGGAAGCATCGTACAAGCGCATGGAAAGCCATAGCCAGACGTACTGGCACACCATTCTCCTACTAAAATACCACTTTTTCTATCTTTTACCTCTCTTACTATCACACCCCATTTTCTATCTTTTATGATCCTTGAATCCTTGTTACAAATAGTGTGTGAGGACCTTTTAATTTATTCTATATTTTAGAGAAGATTTATTCCTCTATTATAGATTTCTAACCAAATGTTTTAGTTTTAATATTTCCGTACAAAGCTTAGCCGCCCTATACAACATTATATTCTTCTTTATTTACACCTTTTTCTGGCACTCATTTTGATAAAGTGTGTATGTCATTCAATACAGGTAGCAGTTTCCGATGCATCATCAGAATGCTTGCCTAGAAACTTGACTTTCTTTTTGCTGAAACACACAAATGGTTCTCAAATTCTTCTGTTAGACAATGTGAATATAAAGTATTCTATGAATCTCTTAATGATGGTACAAGTTCCCTAAAAATACCAGCTAGTTGTCAGACAAGATGGCTTTCTATTCATCCTGCTGTGGAATGTATAATTGACCAATGGTCATTACTGAAAGCTCATTTTAATATAGCAAGAAATAAAGATAGGTGCTAAGGGTGAATGGGGTCAATGAGGTCGATTGCCACACGGGAGAATGGCTCAGAAATGATGGGTCACTTCTGAAGAGAAGCGGGATTGATGCGGATTCTCTGCTGAACTTCTTTTTTAGGTGTATTCTGAAGAAAAACTCTTCCATATCTACTTTTCTAGCTACCATTGCTTACTAATAAAGTTGAACTTCTTGATGACCTCCTTCTGTTACTTATATCTATTGGTAAAAAAATAGTGAGTACAACTAGTAAAATTGACTTGTTCACTTGATATATTAATGAGTATTTCACCCCAAAGCCATACTTGGGTTATCTATTTGAATAAAAAATTGAAGAATTAAAATCAAATAAACTTATAAAAATAGATGGTGAAAAAGATTTGAGGGAACGATGTAAAATTTAATGATCCTTTCTGTGATCTTAGGTGAGATCACTCTCAACCAGAATCCACTGGCAGAATTCCTTCAAGTTTCAAATGTGTAAAATTATCACTTATGAAAGGTTCATATTTCATATGCGTTTTGGGGGTGAACTTTGCCAGAAAGTTAAGTCCAGAAAGAAAAAGGACATTGTATAAAGCATTTATCGAATCGGTCCTGGTGTATCTACCGATCCCACTGCCCCCAATATCGACATCATACAAGAAAAAAATGCAAAGAACACGAAACAGAGCGGCCTATTTGATCACCAACACGAGAAGAAGGGAAGGAAAAGGGATACAAATATTAAAAAGGCCAAAATTATAGAAATGTTGAAATAGGCCAAAATCGACCCGATAAATAAGACCCTGAGGAAATGGGCGAGGAACATAATATGGTCGAAGATAGATGGAAAACTCCCAGATAGAAGCCTGAACTAAGAATAACACAAAAAACCAAGTAAAAATCCCGAGCTCTGAACTAAGAATAACACAAAGAAACCAAAACAAAAAAAAATTCTCGAGCAGCAGGAACCACCTGCAAGATGAAACCCCAATATTAACATAAACAAAACAAGGAAATTCAAAATTTAACCCAAACATACCTCAAAAGAGATAAAGGCGTGAACGGCTGAAATAAAATATAAATATATCTACACTAACCAAGAATAATTAATTAGAATAAACGTCAACCGAAAGGGGGCCTTACCGTAAACCACAAACTGTATTGAAAAAGGTAAATAAACAAGGAATTAGAAGAAACTAATAAAGCAAACTTAGAAAGAACAAATAAACAAAGACAACTATTAAAGAGAAAAGATCAGCCAGTATCCTGACAATTTTCTACACCCACACTTATATTTCCCCCCTCCACATAATAATAATAATAAAAAGAAAGCCCTCTCATGCTACCTGTTACTATTCTCTCCCTCACTTATCTCACCTCAACTAATAAAAAATTTAAATTATGTATATTTTAGAGAAGAGAAAATCTTCTAATATAAATTTATAACATTAAATTTCTTATATCACGACTTCAAATATTAAATTAGTTCAGTCTGCTCCTCTTTCGGCTGGGGGAAAAGCTTGATGTAAAAGGTTTTCTCCAATACAAGTGCAGATTCCCAAACGAAGATGCCTAGCAAGAGCTAACTGGGAATTATTTCGTGAACAACTGCGCCAAGTGCATATCGAGCATCTCGAGGGGGCAACCTTAGAAGAGATCGACGAGAAACTCGATTTTCTCACCTCGAAAATCTTGGAAGCTGACCGCCTGGCTATCCCCTGGACGGAGCATAAAATTCTCCCTTCTCCAAGATGGGACGAAAATATACAGCAGAAAATGGATCAGCTGGAGGCAGTCGTCTTCTTCATAGATATGCATGGTAACACGGCAAAACGGTACCAAGAGCTGCGTGAGTTGAGAAACGAGATCAGGCAACTCATACTTGAGAAGACGAGAGGCCAGTGGGATGAAATCATTGCTAAAATCGACGCAGAAGGAGATCCCAAAAAGTTTTGGTGTCAAATAAAGAAACTGAGAAGCACTCCTCCTAGAAACAACATCAGCATTAGAGTCAACGGCATAGAATATACTGAAGACCGTGATATTGAGAGAGAATTTAGACAATACTGGCAAAACCGCTTTCGCATTAGCGATGAGGACAATGAGTTATTTGATGAGAGGTATGAAGAAGATGTTCTACTTAGATTGCAGGACCTAGGTGCCGACCTCACTCCACATCACTTCGTGGACAGATCCCGCGTTGCACAAGATGAAGGTAGACCGTTCACACATGAAGAATACGAGTGGGCCCTCAAAAGCTTTAAACAAAAAGTGGCAGGCATAACAGGCATCACTAAAATGCACATGCTGTATGCCCCCAATAACATCAACGAATGTCTACTGGAGATATTTAATGCCTGCCTCAATGTTGGATATTTCCCGGACCAATTCAAAAAAGCCCGTATGATCTTTATTTTGAAACCTGGCAAACCGAAGAAGGAAATCAGCAGCTATAGGCCCAACTCCTTGTTGGAGTTTATGGGCAAATTACTCGAAAAACTTCTCAACACCAGACTAAGGACCTTCCTGGAAACCCATAACTTATACAACTCTCAACAACGTGGGTTTAGGAGGAAATTAGGTACGGAAACGGCTCTGGCATTAATTACGGAGAGAATAACGATTGGAAAAGCGACGAATGGTAATGTCGATGTCGTACTTCGCGACGTGGCCTCGGCATTCGACAAGGTATGGCTACCGGGTCTTAAAAGCAAACTGAGTAAACTAGCCATGGATAGAAACTTAACCAGGATTTTATGCGACTATCTGGAGGAAAGAGTAGCAGTGATGAAGATAAATGGTACAGAATGGATATCCTTTAGTCTCGAGGCTGGGGTACCTCAAGGGGGCTGCCTCAGTCTCACCCTGTATTCAGTGTATACTGGGGATTTACAACATCCTGTTCAAGACCTTACCCAGTACGTACAACTAGCAGATGATATCACTCAAATCGTTACCAGCGTTTACAAAAATCCTAATGATATCGCTAACAGGACAGGGAGGGAAATTGTTAATGTTAACAACTTTGAAAGAAGAAATAAGATAAAAACAAATGTCCAAAAGTTCAGAGTGATACCAGTTGGCCGTCGAAAAACATCAGACGTGCTAGTGCACGATGAGCTCTATGAGTACTCAAGACAAGGCCGAGTTCTAGGCTTGGAATTAACATCGAATGGGTACAGGACCCATTACCTACAAAAGATCGCCGTTGCTGCGAAAACGCTACAGTCTCTCTATCGCTTTAGACATCTCTCGGCGAGCAACAAAAGGAAACTCTATCTGTTGTTCGCGAGACCACTTCTCTTGTACCCGGCTATACCTCTTAATACCCTGAGCAAAACAGTTATTAAGAAAGCTCAAAATATCCAAAATAAGGCAATAAGATTTATTACGAACGTGTCACTGCTTGACTACATTCCTACTAGATTACTACATGAAGCGACGGACATCGAGCCATTAAACATCACCCTAAATAGACGAGCACAAAACATTTGGCAGAAAGTCTATTATAATATGCCAGAAGAGTTGCTGAACCCGATTAGACTACCTGATTTAGACATGCAGAACCTAAGGTTCAGGCAAGCTTTTAAAAGCAGCCAAATAATAGCTCGACAAGTAATCCAACCGATTTATTGAGAAACTACCAGAAGATTAATCCTATTTCAACTCAAATTGACAACTCAATATTAAACGATGGATAAAGAAAACCAAACTGATTTATTTCACGTAAATAATGATAACAAATTGATCATAAATGATCCTAAGTGGACAGTTAAATAAGAGGAATAAATAAAATAAACATAAGTATAATATTAACTAAAAGATCCGAAGTGGACAACATATTAAAAAAAAAGAAAAAAAAAGAAGAAGATCCGAAGTGGACAATATATAGGTAAATATAACAAAATAACAATAAATGAATAAATATAACAAAAGATCCGAAGCGGACACATTAATATAAGTAAAGTCATCCAACTATCAAGAGGCCTACAAGAATTCAAAGGCTTGAATGCTGCAATAAGAAACTAGTGATAATAACTACAGCTAATAAAGATATAAACGACTGAGGTAGCCAGACAACCTGGCACAACTACTCTCTCTCTATTATACACCTCTTCTACCTATCCTCTCTACTCTTACACATTTTCTACCTTTTTTCATCGTTGATCGTTGACCATATGCTAACAGGCAGACCATTCTTCAGCTTATGGTCAACTGCAGAGAAGGAGACATTGGACATTGGATATGATAAGTTGTGAAAGGAAAATATATACACACATATAAGATTGCAATGGCACATATATATATATATATATATATATATATATATATATATATATATATATATATATGGGAAATATCACGAAAGTTAGCCCGTGATAACTATAAATATGAATATGTACGCGGAAGGAAACTGAATAAAAAGCAGATTGGAGTAAGTACTTTCGTCTATTCGACATTTTCAAACTCAATGGGAAGAAAAATAAGACACCCAGTATTTATACAAAGCACGTTTCCCTGGGATGAGGTCAACATTTTAATGCTATCAGATAAGTCAGATAAGTAATCTCACCATTAGCCCAGGGCTGTTTTCGTTAGATCCAATTTTATTTCTATTTCTAAAATCCGACTTATCTGATAGCATTTAAATGTTGACCTCATCCCAGGGAAACGTGCTTTGTATAAATACTGGGTGTCTTATTTTTCTTCCCATTGAGTTTGAAAATGTCGAATAGACGAAAGTACTTACTCCAATCTGCTTTTTATTCAGTTTCCTTCCGCGTACATATTCATATTTATAGTTATCACGGGCTAACTTTCGTGATATTTCCCATATATATATATATATATATATATATATATATATATATATATATATATATATATATATATATATATATATATTATATATATATATAATAGTAGAAGATGGATAGATAGGGATAGATTTCCCTGGTGTTAGGGGATCGCAGGCGTTTATCTGAGATTGGTGTTCCTCATTGTTTTTGTTGGTCGGTTTATATTCATGTTCTTTTGCGTACTCTTTTTCTGTTTTTTGTTTGGGTTGTTCTTGGTTTGTGATGGTATTGCATGTTTGTTTGTGTTGTTCCTGGTTTGTGATGGTATTGCTTGTTTGTTTGTGTGGTTTCATGTAGATTATGGTAGTTTTTTTGTGGCGTTCAAGCCTTTGTAGGTGTTTTCTGTATCTTTTGTATTTCTCTTCTTGTTCGTTTATGTATTTTTAGTGTTCTTTTTGTATATGCTTTTCGTAATTTATTGTTTGTCGTTGTTTCATATGCGTAGTCTTAAGTGTAGATTGGTTCTTCTTGTTTTTCAGTCTGTGTTTTACCACTGGTGAAGTCTAGCGTTCTTTTGTGTATGTCTTCCAAAGGGATGTCAATGTGTCTCTGTCTGATTTCGTCCGTCATGTGTCGTGGGACTGTCTCCCAGATTTTGCGGGCTCTTCTTTGCAGTTCCAAGTTAATTAGGGTCATCTGGAACATTTGATGTGGGTCCCTCGACCTCCTTCTTTCTCTCCTCCTAACGTTGGTGATTAAGAGTACTCCTTTATTTTGTAACCTTTCGAGGAGTCGTAATTTCTTTTTGGAACTAGCCTCGATAAGTATAGGTGGGTACAGTAGCTTTGATCGTATGAGCGCGTTGTAGATCTTCCTTTTGTTGGTCATGTTCAGGTTTTGGAACCTAAATAGCTTGGTAAGCTGGACCTTCGCTCGCGCTGCTGTCTGAGCAACGTGGCTTCCGTATCCATTTTTACCTATCTTTAGTCCTAGTACTGGCCTATCAGTTCTGTATGGAAAGCGGGCGTCATCTGTTTCGATATAGGCCCGTTTCCTACGGAAGAGCGGTATCACCTTAAATTTCTGGGTGTTAATGGCGATCTTCCATCTTCTTTCGTACCTGTTGACATGGTCGATTTCTCTGGCTGTAATGTGTGCCATGAGTTCAGGACTTTTGAAGAGGGCAGTGATGATCTGAGAGATGTTGTCAGCAAACTGGACGTACAGCGAGTCTTTCCTGACCGGATCGGGTAGATTAAGGGTGTATATATTGTATAGGAAGGGGCTTAGACACCCTACTTGCGGTACGCCTGCCGTTAACTCGAAGTCTTGTCCCGTGTGGTCGTATATTTGTATATACGCTATCCTGTCTGTCACGTTTTCACATAGAATTTTCTCTAGTCTTGGGTTTAGTCCAAGTCTTAGTATTTTGTATTGAAGCCCAGTCCTCCATACTTTGTCAAATGCATTTTTAACGTCTCTGAACACCAGGTCAACATACCTTTTTTGGCTAGCAATCTTCGCCAGTTTTTCTGTGATGATTGCTAGCGCCGTATCAGTCCCTCTCCCTCTTTTGAATCCATGCTGGTGTTGGTGTTGGAGGTTGTTATCCTCCATAAATTCTTGGACTCTAATAGCAAGGACCTTTTCGAAGACCTTGCCTGCCACTTCGATGAATGAATTGGGCCTGAAGTTTGCTAGTGTGTCCGGCGGTTTTCCGGCTTTTGGAATGAAGATCATTTTAGCGATCTTCCATTCGTCCGGAAAATAGCCAAGGATTAGGCACGCATTCATTATATTGACCAGCCCCTCTAAGATGTCACGGGGGGCGTTCAAGAAGTTAAGTTTGGTCAATTCCGTTTTTCCTGGTGCTCTCTGTGCTTTACTACTGATGAAGTCTAGCGTTCCCGAAAATCGACGCACAGCCTATATGTCCCTTCTGACTTATTTACCAACACAGTGGGGAGCAGTAATTAGATTGGGAGGGTACTATAATCTTTAAATTTAACAATTCAGTAACTTCTGCGTTGAAGACTCTCCTAAATGGATGGGCAGGGGGTACAGCTTAGAACGAATAGGCTCCAGGGTGGTTAAAATAATATCATGCTCGAACTGAGCGACCCTAACTGGGAATCTCAGAAATTACGTCTCCAAAGTGACTCAATAACTGCTGCGGCTGACTCTTCGAATCAGGAAGGGGGGAGCTGGGCGTTAACGTCTAAGTCAGATGACTGAGATTCGGTAGCGGTGGGCAAGGATTACTCCTTGTTCTGTTTAATGCAAGCTACGCACCATATTCAGCGGATCTAGGGGGTGAATGGGGCCGATCCGGTCGATTGCCACACGAGCTAAGGGTTCAGATGTGATGGGTCCCTTCTGCAGCGGAGCGGGTCTGACGTGACCTTTTTCGGCTTTCCTTTGACAGATCACACGAACGGCAATAATTAAGGATGTCATCTGCCCCACTGGGCCAATAAAAATATTTAAAGATTCTCTGATCCGTTTTAGTATGGCTGAAATAACCAGAGAAAATACTATCATGGGCCGTCTTTAATATGAGGGGTACTTGCGAACGGGGGATGCATAATGCATGGACCTCTGAACTATTACTTTCCTAGCCGGCGCGGTACAGGAGGTCGTTCTTCACGACGTAGGAAACGACTTTCTTACCGCAGGTGGACTCCTGAATCTTATTAATAGCCTTGGTCCAGAGGGTGCAGAGTGAATCGCAATCCTTTTGCTTTTTAGCGAATTCATAATGCCACGAAACTCGGAGTCGCAGGGGGATTCAAGGGGAGCGGATGCCTCTGCTTCCGTTTTGGTCTGGGAACGCGGGAGGATGGGTTGAACCACAGGGGTGGAAGTAACCTTTGGGCACTGTCATACCAGAAAAGCGCAGAGCTTCATTGGGGCCGCTACTTCCTCAGCCCAGCCGGTATAATCCGGGCATTCATTTACGCATTTCACAATGGGGAATCGATTTGACGCCCAGGGTAGTCATGTACTACCGCAAACCAAACATATCATGGTTCGGATAGATCGGGGGGAGCAGCTTGTCCGACACCACAATATATGTACACCCTGTATCCCGAACAAGGGTGGAGACCCGGCATCCGTTTACTGCTCCGGTCTCAAACTTCAAGCTTTGTTGGGAGCTCTTCTCCAACAAGAAGTTTACCTGATCGTCCTCGGGAGAAGGAGCAGACGGAGAGGGAGCGGTTCAACCTGCGACCGTTGTGGCGCGAGGAAGGCACAAATTTGGTGCACTTTATTGAGAGAACTAGGACGGAATTGGGAGTTCTGAGGGCAGTTTGTCCTCAAATGTCCTTCAACACCGCATGAGAAACACACGATAGGCCTCCTGGGGAAGTATGACGAAGGGAGATTCGACGAGAATGGCTTGACGTCACGGGGTTCAGACGAAGAAAGATTTATGGGCTTGGAGGGGCCAGTTATTTTGACAAAGTTACTAGGGTCATGGGGGTAAATTTTTGTGGCCACTTTTACCTTTCGGGGACGATGGATCAGAGTATCTTCCTTCCTTAGGGTAGCAATTGTGGTTCGCGGCGAATACATCGGCTTCTTCGATGCATTCCTTGAAGGTGGAACACCTCCGGTCCTTCACAAAAGATTGAATCTCAGAAGAAAGCGAAGCCATAAGCTGGTCCTTCAGAATGAAGTCGACTAACGCTTCATACTCGTCGGGAACTTTCGAAGAATCGAGCCAGAAGTTGAAAAGTCTCTGAAGCATATACCCAAACTGTCGAAAAGTTTGGTTGGGCGTCATGTTATACGCTGCTAACAATTCCGATTTCAAAGTCTAATAATCGATCGTTAGCTCCGGCGGAAAGGATATGAAAATATCTTGGAGCTTAGAGCATAGCAAGGGCAGGAGCTTAGCGACACCATCCGCTTCAATGTCCCAGTTGTTTAGCTCGAAGATCTTTTCAAAATGTGTCAAATAGGACCCGAAATTTCCTTCATTGTAAACGAGGAGCTTCACTGACGCAGTTTGTGGAACGTCCATCCGCGAGTTTATGGAGATCATTTTGATCCTCGCTCTATTCATTTCCAGTTCATGTTTCGGATGCCTTCTCTTTCTTCTCGTTCTTTTTTCTCTCTCTCTCCCTCTCTCTCGTTCTTTTCTTTCTGCTCCGTCTTGTTCTTCTCTATCTCTTCTTTCCGCTCTCTCGGCTCTCTCTTCTTCTTGTATATAGGACAGAAGGTCCTTTCCGGATAAACCAAGAGATTCATCTTGAAATTTTAATTGACCGAATGAAAACACGATGGTCTCGAATTCGAACTAAACTTAAAAAAAAAAAAAAACGTAACGGGATTGTCGACCCGAATTGACTCGGTATACGCACGGCGTGATTAATAATTTCCGTTTATCACTCGGAAATACGCGAATTAACGCGAGAGCCTTCAACTTTGCTCACAACACCGAAAACAAAACTAGACTGAGCCTTTCTTGATATGAAAGGGGTAAAATTCCGATGGGGGAAATAATTGAGAAGCGCGGTCTCAAAACCTACACACGGTAAGTATAAAGGCGGGTACACACAACAAATGGAAAAAATAGTTCGCAAGAATATTTCTCCTTACCTTCTCAATAGCCAAGCCTTCAGCCTAAAAACCTTTAAAAGACTTTAAAAGGAACCCCACACCTGACACCAGTTAATATAGATATTATGCCGTAGAATAACCGCAACATATACGTCACTTCTACCCAATATGCGTGAACACTAAGGTCAAACGGGTAACATTGACTGAACTCTGATCACGACAGAGATGGGGGTATAGAAGTGTGTGTGTTGCGGAGGGGGGGAGGGGGGAGGTCCAACTTCCCTGAACGAGTGCGAAGGATTTAAATACAAAACGATCGAGTGCAGTTGGCCGATATTAAACTAATGAAGGCTAAGGGCTATGAGGCTTATGAAAAAGTAGGAACAAAAATAAACTTTAATATTTACACAGTTATACACAATAAATAGATTAAATAGAATAATAGCAATGGATACTAGATGTATACGATAACCGGACTAATAGAGCTATTCAAAGTGAGCGCTACGAAGGAGGGGGGGGGGGAACATCGAGAGGCGATACGAGCCTCTGCACATACGCACACAGGGATGACTGGCAAAGTAGCCACAGATGATTCGTCTCAGTCTAGCTTGGGTTCGAGGCTTTAAGATATTAAACGGGGATCGGATGGTTATTCGAGGGACTTTAACCAGGGGGAGTTTAACCTCTAGTAGTAACACTAATTAGAGGAAGTATTCGTGCCAAACGAAATGTACGGAAGCCAAGGATGGGCCAATTGACTGAGGCTCAGTTACTTCGGTATAATTCTAGCTTTCAGCTCGTAGAGAACAGGAGCGCGAATGACGTGTTTCGTTGTAAAAAGCAAGCCTATACTGTCGATGCCCAATTGGGACCAACAATATATAGGGACCAGCCGGAACCGTTACTGCCTCCGTCAAGAGTGGGCGCGGGGGAATCTCTCCACAACCAACACGGCGCTTGAGGGATGGGAAGTACTCCCGCGGGGGTTTCTTGATAACGCCCTGGGAGATGATAAAAGCGCGCGTTTGAGATTCCAATCCCTCGCTTATCGCGGAAAGCAGTTTGATATTCTGACTGTTCCCACGCTCCTCGCTCACATGCATTGACCTCGTGCCTGACCTCGTGGTTTCGACGGGGCAGATGGCGGCAAAGGGCTTTCATTCTCGACAACTCCTCCATTTCCCAAATATTACTTTAAAAAAAGTCCTAATTCATTTCTTTTGTTACAGGATGCCTTCAATCGGTCCAAGAAATTTTCTGACGTGGTCACTTATGTGCTTGTGCAGCCTGCGACCCTGCCATCCCAGGCCCTAGCAGCTCAAACCTTGCTTCTCCAGAGATCACCCCAGAGAGTGTCAGGCCGTTCCCCAAGGTTGCTCCTCGTCCTTATGGAAAGGGACGTAAGAGGGTAGGGGCCTGCATTCTGACTGAGAATGAGAAGGCCATCACAGATCTAAGGATGAAGGCAGAGAAAAGGTAGAAGATAGAGGAGAACAAGAAGGCAGTGGCTGAAAAGAAGGCATTAGGAAAAAAGAAAAAGTGTGCATGGCGCAGGAAGTCTGTCCTTGTAGAGCAAGATAGTGAGGAGGAAGACGTTAATGATTGTCTTATGCATTTCGATGAATCATCAGAGTATTCAGACGAGGTGGAGGATGAAGACAATTGGACAGAATTGTCATACCCTTTTGCTGAGAAGGCACCAGAGGTGAGGGACTTTATATTTTTGCAGCCAAAATTTATCAATTATCATAATTCATTAGCGGGACTAGCCTAATCTGGCATATATATTTATTTTTTGTTTTATCTCAGTTTTGAATTCTTTTTCAAGTGGGAGACTCTGTTCTTGTTGAGCTGAAGCTGGAAGAGGCAAGGAACGTCGGCATATTGGTGTACTATGTTGACCAGGTCTTGGCCATCATGGAGGATGGGAAGTTTAATCTTTCCTCCGCATGAAGTCAGCTTTCTCCAATGACACCTTTACCATCCCTACCATCTTGGACGAAGCGTCTGTCGAGCCAGGAAAGTGTAAGGGTGTCCTGATAACCACCAAGGGTGCCACCAAGAGGCAGGCCGACCTAGTTAAGGTTTCCCCCCCTCTGATTGCCTTGAATTCCCTCTATTTGTATGTAATTAGGTTATAAGTTGCTCAAATATACTTTAAGTTCTCTTAACTTTCCTCTCTGGTTCAAATAGTTGCTAATAATTTATAAAATTTCATAAAAATTCAAAAAATGGTTTTTGTCTGCCAGAGTTAATTTTGTTTTGTCAAATAAATGTTAACTTTTTATGTGCTTCTCTTTCATTTCATCACTAAATAATTATGTTGGGTGGCTAGGGTTATCTTATATGTTGATTTCAGGCAAAAAAACACAATGTTTTTTGTTTATGAGCTTCAAAGATAAGGGTAGATGTTCCCCCACACCCCGGTCGGTGTTTCCCTGCGGTAGGGAAACACCGACCGAGGTCCCCCAAAATTTTGAAGTGCCAAAAATGACAATTATTCTCTGAGTTGGGGATTTATGAGTATACCATAGGTGGGCCATGTTGTGAAGTTTGCTTTGGGCTCAATTTGCATTCGTTCAGTTACAAAATGGAATTTTTATGCAGGTTTTTCTAGTAATAGGTCGGTGTTCCCCCACCGTACCCTAGAGTTTTTGTACATCGTTCCCTCAAACTTTTTTCATCATCTATTTTTATAAGTTTATTTGATTTTATTTCTTCATTTTTTTCTTCAAATAGATAACCCAAGTATGGCTTTTACTAGTTGGAATCACTATTTTTTTTTAAAACAATAGATTTAACTAGCAGATGAGGTCATCAAGAAGTTCAACTTTATCACAAGTTTTAGATTCAAGTAATTTGTTAACTCTTAGTACTTCAGTAACAAGGGTAGCAAGAAAAGTAGGTATGAAAGAGTTTTCCGTCATAATACACTTCAAAAAGAAGTTCAGCAGAGTAGCATCTATCTTTATTTCTTGCTATATTAAAATGAGCTTTCAGTTTTGGCCATTGGTCAATTATACATTCCACAGCAGGATGAATAGAAAGCCATCTTGTCTGACAACTAGTTGGTATTTTCAGGGAACTTGTACCATCCTTGAGAGATTCATAGAATACTTTATATTCACATTGTCTAACAGACGAATTTGAGAACCATTTGTCTGTTTCAGTAAAAAGAAAGTCCAGGTTTCTAGGTAAACATTCTGATGATGCATCGAAAACTGCTAATTGCATGAATGATATATCAGTTCCTACTCAAACAATTTTTTTCAAATCCTGTTTTATTTTTTGATATTAATGACTTAATTGCCTCCACAATACTTTTAGCATCATATTTTTCAAGCTGAACCAGCCTAAGATAGGTTGACACCACTTTGTATAATTTTTACTGTAGTAAATAATAGATACACCTAATATCTTATGGACTGAAATATAATTGGACTCATCAAGCAACAAACTGTATTGACTATTACCTATATCCTTAATCAGTTCTTGCTCAAAATGGTGGCCTAAAACATTTTTTTAGAATATTACTACACTTTAAACGATGCATCCTTACATTAGCTACAATTTTACTGTCATCAATATTATTTTTGCAAATGTCTACAAGATGGTCACAGTTTCTAAGATCAGAATGGCAATATAAGTGCATGGCAATTGCTGCTTCTAACTTGGAGGTTTTATTTTTACCAGGAATATAATCCTGTCTAGGACTTGCACTGAGGTGCTTCTTACTCTGGGTATAACTTTTAAAATCTTGAAACTTAGCTTTCATTTGTGACATGCAATACTTGCAGCATGTCCTAGTGTCATCTCCCGGAATAGCCATTATCTAATCTGACAATTTTATCTTGAAACCATTCTTTTCTAAATTATTGGCTATATTATTTGGACATTTTTAAGGGTTGAGGACTTTAAAAAATAAATGCTTTGCACTATTTGTAGGTGATAAATAATAAAATTTACTCTATAAGATTTCATTAAATTACTGACTGAAAAAGCGAGGTTATCTTCCGCAACGTATATATTGGGTTGAGGAATAAGTTTTGCGGTTTTATCAAATTTATTCATTGCCATTAACAATTTTAGAAAAACTTCATTTTTAATTGATAACAATATGGAATTTAATCAATAATGTATTCTCCGGTTATTCACGATTTCTTCCCAACGCTCAACTAGTTTTTCGATGCCTCTGCAATAAAAATCTCTGGATTTTGACTCGACGAATTCGTCTAACCAGGTTCTTAATTCCACATCAGTATTGAACGAAACGCCGCGCAAATTGTTGGAGAGCGATCGCAACAGATGGAAATCCGATGGAGCCCAGTCTGGCGAATATGGAGGATGCGTCAGGATTTCCCAATTAAGCGTTTGGATGGCGTCTTTTGTCATATTGACAATGTGAGGACGAGCATTGTCGTGTTGCAGAAGGACTCCATAACGTCGATGAGGTCGCTTTCACGAATAGCTTCGGCGAGTCGATACATTTGTTGAACGTAGAGTTCTGCATTGATAATCTCGTTGTTCGCGAGGAGCTCATAAAGAATGATGCCTTCACAATCCCACCATACACACAGCATCGTCTTTCGTGGATGAAGTCCTTGCTCTATTCGCGGAAGTGGTTTTTTATTGGGGCTAAGCCATTGTTTTCGATGGTTCATGTTGACAAAAACATATCACTTTTCGTCGCCAGTGATGATGCGATGAAGAAATCTGTCCTTATATCCACGAGTAGCCTTGTGGCGAGCAAGCAAACCTGCGGCAATCGTGGAGTGTTGAAGTTTGTTGTTTTCGCTCGAAACGTGCGGAACCCATGCACCGAGTTTTTTAACTTTCCCCATCGAATGAAGGTGATTCACTACAGTTTTTTGATCACACGCCAATTGTACAGCCAATTCTCTAGTCGATTGACGACGATTTTCATGAAGAAGGTCGTTCAATCGATCTTCATCCAACTTAATGGGGCGACCAGAACGTTCTTCGTCATTAAGATTGAAATGACCGTTTTTGAAACGTGAAAACCACCATTGAGCTATTCTTTCTGATAAAGCATTTTCTCCGTACACAGCACAAATATCGCGACGAGCTTTGGCTGCGTTTGCATTGTTCCCGTTTCGATTGAAAATGAATATCAACAAGTGTCGAAAATGCGCCTTTCTTTCAACTTGACATGCATTTTGAGGGTACAGAACAAAAATTAAATTAACACAACTTTTAAATAAACCGCAATGACTAATTACTCAACTTCAAGACGTAGCCTAAGCAAAAGCCTAATAGCCTACGCTGTTAAAGAACGTAGCCTAACCACAAAAAAATTTTGCTCTCATTATTTTTTCTTAATATGTGCACAAATCACGTCAACAAAACTTAAATCAACACAACATTAAAAAAAAAAACGCAAGAACTTATTCCTCAACCTAATAATATGGATGGCAACTCTACTGATAGGGCGGTTTAGTTGAAAAATATTAAGAAAATTACGCAAATAAACAAACACCTAATAAAAAACACATCCAAATGAAACAAAAAACATCTAAATGTACACGTGAAACATACTCGAAGGGTTGTTATAGGTGAGTTAATATAAGAAATTTATACTAGAAGATTTCTTCTTCTTCAAAATATATACAATTTTAAGTTTTTCATTGAAGCTTTAGGAAAGACACGTTGCGTGTATAAATAGATATATAAATATTCTATTATTAAAATGCATATCATTAGGAATTTTATTTAGATATACAAGAAACAATAAGATAAAGATTCTTTTTAAATCACTAATTTCTAACATAATTCTGTTTATATCGACTGACTAATTTAAATTAAATAGCTTCAAATTTAAAATGTAATAATATCAGTTCTTCGAAATTATATTAATTGAAAAGTTGAATAATAATATTATAATTAATCCAGCGATCGATCGACATGTTTATACATAAATAAGGTAATTTTAAGTAATGAGTCGCACGCGTTTTGGGCAACTAAAACCTGTAACACTTCTGCATCCTTTTCATAGTCGTCCAGGACTAATGTTTCGATGGCGGAGAGAACCTATCACAGTTCATAAAGTCACAAAAAGTCAATATTTTAACTCAATTCTAGACTCAAAATGCTTGCGCATTTGTTTTTAAAGTTAATATTAATTTTTATTTTACGAAGAACGATTGGGAAGGTTGTAAAAACAATCTGTTGGCGATTTTTG
Source organism: Ceratothoa steindachneri (assembly GCA_963969495.1). NCBI lineage: Eukaryota > Metazoa > Arthropoda > Malacostraca > Isopoda > Cymothoidae > Ceratothoa > Ceratothoa steindachneri. Next base: position 110,917,149 of record OZ018333.1, read on the forward strand.
TGGCGTTAATCTGTAGAATTATCAAAACTAAACCTGCTTAGATAACTTGCTACGGCTATCCTTATAGATCGCTGCTCAAAACGTAAACACAATCACGTTAAACGATTTGTTGCTGTTAATCCGTAAAATTACAAGAAATAATCCTGCCTTGATAATCTGCGACCCCCGACCTTATAAATCGTTGCTCAAAATGTAAAAACAACATATCCGTTTTAATATTATTTACCTGTTCTTACCTGACCAACGATATAGAAGGTTAGGGGTAGGACGGTATTTAAACACGGTTAATATAATTATATATTCAAAATGGAACTTAATAAACTTCGATTTATACTCACACAAAATGAGTGAGCGGTAATTAGTCCGTCTCGTGGCATCTCAAGATGGCGTCAGGGAAGAATCCTTGAGTTGCAGAATTGAGTTTAAATATTTACTTTTCATCATCATCATCATCATCATCATCACTGACTCTATAATTTAAGAAGGGGATTTTTTGAGTATTTTAATAATAATTTCATCTTAGTTTGGTTATGGCTTATGTTTTTATCAAAGTTATTTCTAATAATTCTTTTATAATATCAAAATTTAGTCGAAATTTAATGGGAATCAAATGGAGATCGCAGAACATCGGTGTGACTCGACAGAAGCGTCAATTTAATAGTGTCCTAGGAGTAATATTTCGATGGCGGAGTCTATCATGCTTTATAATCATAATCAGGCAATGGCTTCGTCACTCCCCACTACGGAGGGGGGGGGGAGATTGCGCTTCGCTACTAAGATTAAAATTTATAATCTAAAAAAAGCAGCCATGGTTAAATTTTTATAAATTTTCTCAATTTCGTCAATTATAATAATTTTAAAAAGGAACTTTAAACTAAATTTCCCCCCTTTCAAAATATCACCTTGCTAAAATTTAGTTATAGAAGAAGATATATAGAGATGAATTTTCTGAACTTCACCATTTGTAATTCTTTGGATTTTAAATAATTCACAAAATTTCGATTCTTATATTTATTCCTGAACTTCACCATTTTGTTTTTTGATACTATAAAAGAATTATTAGAAATATCTTCGATAAAAAACATAAGTCATAACTAAACTAAGATGAAATTATTATTCAAATACTAAAAAAAATCCCCTTCTTAAATTATAGAGTTAGTGATGATGATGATGATGATGATGATGATTTTCTCTTCTCTAAAATATATGTAAATTGAATTACATTTGATAAACAATGACGAAGAAATAAATAAAATGAAAAGGAAAGTGGTATAAAAAGAAACAGATCAACGAATCACTCCCCCCCCCCACTCTTCCATCCTAGCTCACTCTTTTGAGTCGTAGAGCAAGGCGGAAGGGGCGAGGGCGATGACTCAGTACTCCCTTGTAGTTTTCCGAGCCCCTTACACCCAAGTCTGGGACTCTGAATGGGTGGACTCCGAGGCCGAGAGTGAGCGGGAGATGAAGAAGAAAAGTTAAGGATAAAACAACTAGAAATATAGTGTGAGACAATATAGGTGACATAGGCAGTCATTGTCCCTACAACTTAACGTGGGATCCGAACCACGGTGTCTTTTTTCTATCTCGGTCTATTCATCATTTTCTTTGGTCCTCTGTCCCTTGTGTAAGTTTTGGCCCCGGTAACTTTGTTTTGATAGAGAGAGAAAGTTCTCATATTGAAATTGAGGGAAATAAGAGGTTTACATATGGTTGCAATGTTGCCTGGAGGTCAGTCCTATCTCTGGCAGTTTGAGTAGCTATTTAAGTTAGAATTTGTGTGAGTAGTTATTGGCTTATAGAGTTGATTTTGGAGTATGTTTAATAGTTATCTAATTTTCATGGCGTTCAAACCGCTTTGAGCTTAAATAATTGCTACTGTTACGCATGCTCCCCCATGAGTATCTTTTTTCCTTTTTTTTTCTATCTTAATTTGCCCCCCTAACTAACTTATTAACTCGATTACTATTCCATCTTTATATATATGATTTAACTATTGGATCCGTTGCTATGGACATGAACATACATGAACATTTAGATCCAGTATGGTTAATGTACCCGGTTCTGGTTGTTTTGCCACCTTTTATAACGGCATATATTTTTGTGTAAAGAAATATTAATTATCACGGGGCAACATTTTTTTTTTAAGAGTTGGGTACTTCTTAAAGGAAATTAAGTAATTTTTATGTAATTTCATGCACCGAATCCAAATATCACTTTGAAAAATGCTTATTGGCTATAGGTTTAAAGATACTCGACATTTAATAGTTAATTATTTTATTATAGCGTACAGTATGTGTCATTATGTTTTAAACTCTATTCCATATCCACTCTCTGCCTTTCCCTTGGCGCTTATAGCGGGCTGTAGAATTATAGATATGATGTATATGGGCGTTATAGGTCCCTTTTATGTGACATGTGCGAAAAGGGGACTCTTCTCGATGTAGCAGGCTGGGTTATCTGATCGGCGAGTTTCCTTAGGAAAAGGAAGATACTGAGCTGGATTCTTTATTCTTTGGATAACAGCGGGAACAAGCCTCGAAATGGCGAACGGATATGACAAATTTATTCTTCTTGAATAATGATGAGGGGAAGTCCATCTTCACGAAAGCGAAATAATACAAGCGGGAAGTCCATCTTCCCATGTACGAAAGAGAAATAATACAAAGCGGGAAGTCCATCTTCCTATTTACGAAAGAGAAATAATACAAAGCGGGAAGTCCATCTTCCTATTTACGAAAGAGAAATAATACAAAGCGGGAAGTCCATCTTCCTATTTACGAAAGAGAAATAATACAAAGCGGGAAGTCCATCTTACCATTTAGGAAAGAGAAATAATACAAAGCGGGAAGTCAATCTTCCCATTTACAAAGCGGGAGGTCCATCTTCTCATTTACGAAAGAGATTAATACAAAGCGGGAAGTCCATCTTCCCATTTACGAAAGAGAAATAATACATACCGGGAAGTTCGTCTTCCCATTTATAAGGTTCAATGTGTGAACTGTTTAAATTTTCATCCGAATGTTTTACTTGGTTCGACCCCCACAGAATCATCTCTTGCAGCAATACTCCAGTTATACTCTGCAAACATTGTTGTGCTCCATTTAACCTGGTACCAGAGTTAGGCACTAAATACATTTAAAGTATTTAAATACTAAATATTAAATACATGATAAAAATGTATTTAGATACTAAATACTAAATACATTTTGAAAATGCATTTAGTATTTAAATACTAAATACATTAAATGTATTTAGGTTAATTTTTAAATACATTTCAAATACATGATATATAATGACAATCGATAAGGACCATTGGCATCACAACAAAAATTTCCATTAAAATGAAATTGTATATTATAATTACTAATGTAGGATTTGATGACAATTGGAATTAGGTACTACAAAAAAAAAGAGAAAGTTCCATAGAATGAAATTTCAGTTATTTCTATCAGCATTACATTTAAGTAATATCAGTTGCTGAAAGGTTTCGTCAGATAAAGAACTCCGTTTTGGAGATAAGGTCAATCCTCCTAAAGAGAAGAGCCGTTCCACAGGAGCTGACAACGGAAAGGTTATGTTGTATTTAATAAATAACTTTTTTATGTTTGAATATGTATCTAAACTTTGAAGTGTTTTATTTCAATCCTGAAAGTAACTAAACAATTCTAAATCTTTTGTTGATCGTGTTTAAGTGGGTTTTGTAATTTCAAAATAATCCTCATTGTCCGATACACGACTGAATGATTCAACTTCGGGTCCCTCTGCTAAATTCTCAATCACTTAAATCATAATATTTTTAACAGAGTCTTGGTGACTTGAACTGTCCTATGAAATACTGATATCTAACCAACGGAGTTTGAAGAATGGATGGCTTGTTGATGCAATAATGGCATCTGTAACGCTGGCTTCATTTGCCAAGGTCAAATAAGATTGATAGCGCTTTCCAAAGCCCTTAGTAACTTCACTTAGAAGAGGTTGGCAAATTTCAGAGAACGTGACTGAAAACTCTTCAGATTTTTCTACACAGTGAGCAAGGTAGGGAGAAATTCTCCATAAAACAGTTTTGTTCTCTTTGTAGGCGATCAATTGCCACAGCAATATGAGCCAAAACTGAGACATACTCCCCAAGAAATTCAATTTCGTGACTTCTGAACACTGGAAGTTCAAGAGACGTCATGAGTTGATTTAATTTGTCCTTGTGTTTTGAAAGTAACGACAATGCATCAAGCAGAGAATTCCAGTTTTGATAATCTCTGCTGAGCATTTCCACATCGCAGCATGATTGATATTTGCAAAAGAAGATATTTTCAGTGCCTCGTTTGCATCATTTGTGGCGACGAGACTGAGTGTGTGTGAAGCACAGCGCACATGCTTAGGTAGGCTGAAGCTGCATGGGTCAGACGAAATGTCTTCTTCCTGATCTAAGGCACTTCTCATTAAGAACCTATCTTCCAGCTCAGGGCCACCCTTATCTTCTTGATCTACCTGGATTCCATCTTCTGAATCTGTGGACACATTTGCAGCAGAGACTGCAAATTCTTTAAACGCTTTAACAAAATTATAGCCATTATCAGTGACGGAGCCCGTGATTCTCTGCAGGGGAATATCGTATTCATTGATGATATTCTCCATATGTTCAGCAATCTTGATGTAGTTATGTTCTCTTTTGAAGCGACAACATGCCAATACTCCACTGTGACAGAAAAGAGCAGCTTCCTCAAGCAGGAAACCAAATTGAAATAACATTCCAATGTTTGTCTCATAAATGTTTCCATAAATTTCACATATTAATATAATCGAGATAAATCCCACCCCAAAAATAGGTCTGATTTCAGCCAAGAGCTGATAACTCCCAACTGTAAAGACATTTTCATTTCATATTTCATAGAGAGCAAAATCTTAACATACCCAATGAACTTTAACGCCCAAAAAACTACAGTGATGATTTGACCAAATATCTTCAGTAAGACATAAGTAAGAGGTGCTGTCTAGTTTATTCTTCAGTAGAACTCTTGCCACTTTCTCTTCTTCTATAAAATTTCGGCCTAGCGTCCGCCTTGAAATGACGTCAACTGAAGAATTTAGACCTGCGGTAGTGGAATGTGTGATTAGTGTGAGTGAAATTGATTTTCACAGTGAAATGAGAATATATGGTATGCATATAAAATTTTATATATAAAATGTAGCTATATGAATATCCTATAGCTATATAGGACTGGTGCATTAGTTCATAAATATATTATTAGTCCTTCATATTCAGAATTACATTGTAAAATATTGATTTTCAGTATTGTTAGGAATATATACATTATCAAGCTTTATTTCCTACATTTTTGACGGGTGAGCATGCTAGTTTTGACATAATGATATACAGGTATTGCTACTATAACGAGATACATCGTTATAGGAATTCATCTAATAACTACATATAATCGATCAATAATTGTACTAATTATTCCTGAAAAGTTTTTATTCAATAACATCTTCAAGTAAATGATAGCGCGCTTTAAGAATATATGTATGTTGATTCTCATGAAATTATTGCAATATTTTATCCTTTGATGTTTGTATATGTCTTCCTTTATTTAACTTCGTTATATAGCTTACGTAGTGACCAATGATCCGAACGCTTTAGTATTTGGTCGTTATAAGAACTTAAACCTGTACTACTAATACTATAATCAGAGCCGGATTAAGGGGCTGGCCTAAAGGGCCGGGGCCTTGGGCCACCCACCAAGAGGGGGCCTTCCACCAAAACTAAATTTTAATAGAAGTAAACAATTTATTTTTAACCCCTTAAGTATTATTTTTTGGTATTATATATATGTTGATGATGTTTATAAGGTATTTTAAATTAACTGATAAGGGTTTGTAGCCCTTCTAAAAAATACAGAACAGAAACTTTCTTGCCTGTTATTGATCAGTTTATCGCTTCTCTCGACTAACGTCTGCAAGTATATAAACAGATACCAAGCCAATTTAGCTTTTTTAGCCATGTGAAAGAACTGTCTTCAGACGAGCTTCAGGCCGCAGCAGAGCAACTCGTCAGGTTTTATCCAGATGAACTGTGTCAGTTTGTAACATTTGCCAATATCTTAACAGACGAGGAGCCAAAAGATATCAGCACTGAGCTTTCCCTGTACAGACTTATCAGAGACAAGGGTGTGCAGGACACTTTCCCAAACATTGAGATAGCTCTACGGATATACCTTATCTTGATGGTATCAAACTGCAGTAGCGAGCGCTCCTTCTCAAAATCAAATTAATTGAGAACCGATTACGGACATCCATGAAGCAGGAACGACTTGTAAATCTGGCTATCACGAGCATCGAGTCAGATATACTGCGTGAATTGGACTTCAGTGACATTATCAGCGACTTTGCAACACAAAAAATCGAGAAAAGTGTTTGGACTGTAAGGGTCATAACTCCATCCATTCTCTGATTTGAACTATGTTTACTTGTTAGTTGTTACTTATACTATAATTTTTCATGAAAAATTAAATAATTGTAACTGAATTTCTGTGTGTAAATAAATTTGGTAAGAACAACTTGTGTTCATTTCAATTCGTGTGCATGCATTCCATATAGCATAGCAAGAATAGTCCCCGTTCAGTATTTCCTAAGTAAAAGTGTCCTATTTATATATTAGGATTTAGGTTACTAGTCTGTAGTGTATGCAATGGGGCCCCTATTGCCCCCCGCCCTCCTGAAACAATCTTGGATCCGCCACTGCCCAACAGCTAACAATGGGCCCCCCACCAAAATGGGCCCTGGGCCACCCACATCCTAAATACGGCCCTGACTATAATTGTAAACAACATTTGTATTTCAGAACTCACCTTTAATTAATCTCACAAAAGCTGGTTGCTCCATGGTTGATAGGGGATGCACTCCTTGTATGATAAAATCTGCAATCAGCTTATCAACATCAAATTGTTTGACCTTGTTAGTATTCAGTGCAAAACACTCCGGTAATGTCTTTTCTTTAGCACCGCTGCATGAAGGACCATCCTTTAATACTGAACATTTTCTTTTTGAATCTTTTCTTTGAGTTGTCACGTAGTTATCTACTTTTTGCACCAAAGAAGGATGCTTTCTTTGTTGATAAATCTACATGATCAGATAATTCAAGGAAACTTATTTCACGTTGCCATAATTCACGTTAAATTCAATCAGCATATACTATAAATAAATGTGATGTAAAAGGAAGCAGGTAGGTTTGTGCATGGTTAACCTACGCTACTTAACATCGTTAGCTACTAGCAATTTTGCCATTTTTTAAAAATAAGAAATAGTGAAAATTGTCACTTCAATTAAGTATCATATAATTAGCTTTAATACATTCTTTCCTTCAAATGAATGCGTAGATTAGACGTAGCATTGCTCGCCGCAGAGATTTCGCCATTGCTTGATGTACATACACGCTTCACTTTTTTTTCCGTCGGAAGATTTCACTGTAAAAAAATTAACATCTAGTAAAGGATGACTGTAATTACATGATTCTTTATCTTCCTCGTTTTTATTATTGTCTAATATCTCCATTTCACACTCTTTTGAAGAAACTGAAGTTGTCATGCAGCAGTTAAAATAACGCTGAGCGATTTCACTATACAACCGAACACAACTGTGACCAGCTGTTAACTGAATTTGAACTGATGCAAGCAATCTCCCCTCACCGGCTCACGCAGTCAACTGTTTGTGCATACAAGTTGCGACGAGCTAAAACATGCATTACACGTTCTTAACAGCTATATAAACCTTTTATCAGTAAAGTATTCACAAAAAAGTATTTAAATACATTGTATTTAAATACTTTCAAAAGTTAGTAAATACATGATTTCAAATGTATTTACAAATACAATTTTAAATACATAAATGTATTTAAATACTGCCCACCTCTGCCTGGTGCGGCTTTTTCATGGTTGAAATATCTTGGTGAAACATTTCACCATATTCGTTACTAACTGCACCACATTTCGCTCGAAAAAAGTCGAAATTTGAGTCCAAAAAAGGGATTTTAAGTGACATGTTACATCTCATGTTCTTGTAAGCCTTGATGAAGGTTTCCACCACTTCTTCATAGTTTCTTTTCCCTTTGTTTCCGAGAAATTCTTTCCCCGCTAACTTGAATGCTTCCCAAGCAGCTATTTCCCCCCCATGAAGGGCTGATTTAAAGTCGCCATCTTTAAGAAGTTCTCGAGTCTGAGGACCAATGAAAACCCCCACTCTTACAAAGTTTTTCAAGAGCTCCAGTTTTATGTGTAGTGGTGGTAGCAAAATTTTGTTTGGTTCAGTGAGAGATGGATGTTGAACATTTTTAATCCTAGGCTTCAATGAGTGAGGATTTAGCCAATCTCTCCTGGTATAGTGGCAACCTCTTGCACGGCTGTCCAATTCACACAGAAGGCAGCAGTACTTGGTGTATTCCCCCTGCAAGCCCATCACAAGAGCAACAACCTTTAATACACCACAGAGCTACCATTGATGTTCATCATATTTTATGCAATGCAACATACTCGTATGCTTTATATTCTCATATGTTTCTTTCATATTATGTGCTGCATAGCCCACAGGAACTGATGGTTCACTATTGCCGTTGTGCAGCAAGACACCTTTCAGACCTGTTTTTGATGAATCAATGAACTTGTCTGGGTTCTTATTCGATGCCAAGTGCTACCATACGACCATTAATATTTTTGCATAACACTAAATCACTTCCATTACGAAGAAATCGATGAACTACTGCTGACGGTCACGAAATTTTGAAATTTACACATCAGCTGCTAGGAGATTCTACTGTTGTAAACGAGAGCCTAGTAGCTCTGCCTTATTCTTGGATAATTACAGAGATCCCTGACGAGGTCATGGATTTTCCCTTGTGTTATAAGATATGGCCTAGAGGAGTGTGCTTCATCAAAATTTGGGACACTCTGTAATCCAGCGCGGTCATCTTTTCTGCTTCATCCTCAACACTTTCCTCATCTAACTGGGATGATACCGAAGCTGGTGCATCAGGAATAGGTAGACCTTCTCCATGTGAACTGGGAGAATAGCTGATGTAATGTTTGGATATTCAATGGACATCTTTTTCTTTGACAAGCCCTTTTTACTGGAGGTATCATGCATAAATAAAAATTGTTGGTATGGTCTGTTGGCTCCCGCCACGTCATTGGCACAGACAAAGGCATTCCTTTCCTCTTCTTGTTTGACCATTGGCGCAGGTTAGTAGCACAAGTGTTGCAGCATATGTGAGGAGCTCAGTTCTTGCCCTGGTCACCAATTTTGCATAAAAAATATAGGTGATATGCTTTTCTAGTCATAGCATTTATACGATGCTTCTGTGATACAAAGAGCTTAGCATAAGTATTTATATCATTCAGTAGGAAAATAAAATAAATATAAAATGCCTCACATGTATAACAATAGCTTGCTCATGATTATTTATTATAAGTTTAAACAGTGTTTGACTGTGAAAATCACTTTCTTATCACCTCAAAATGTAAACTTGCACAGCACAACCACCTTCTATGACTGTTGGAACAATGCTAAAGGGCAGATAGTGTGAGTGTAGTAAGAAACACCCTGCCGCAAGCTCGTTGGAACCTGTTGTACTACGTAGGTGTAGCTTGAAAATTAGAGCCAACAAACAATTTTAACCATGATATTCATTATCAGCGACCTGAACCTAGTTGGAAATTGCTGCTCTGGTCTCGGAATCATTTTAGTTGTTAACCAGAGTTATTGGGTCAAACCTCTTCTCTTCGAAACACTCAGCCGAAATCTCTTTGTAGATCCATCTGTTCTATTTCTCCTATCGTCTACTACAATTTCTCCGCATTTAAATACTAGAACCAACTCATGCATAAAAAAACAGCCCTCCTGCGATCCTCCCGCGAAGCCCACATACGCAAAGTTCTGGAAGAAAACAAAATATCCGTCCTATACTCACCCAGCTCTGAATTCGTCTCCCACACTACCCCAATCTCCTCTCCCATGTGCCTTATGTACCATTTTTTCAGAGAAAACAGTAAGTATTTTTTCTGGGATCCAGCCTTTGCATCCTTCCCCACTTTGACTAAAACAGTTTCGAGATAGCCATCCCAGCATTGATTACTCTGACTCTCTTCCTACTGGAGCTCCCAACACTACAACTCGTCCCCTTTTACTTACCCAAAACCTTGCGGATGAAATTTTCCCTCAGTTGAGAAGGGTTCTTTCGTGCCATACCCTTGTTCCACGAACTGCACTGACTGCCCTGTACATTTTGAATTACTTTTAAATTCTTCCTTCTCGGATGTACAATCTTAAACTACCACCTTACCTATTCCCCTCACTGGCTGTGTCCGGACAACGAAGAGCCCGTCCCTCGGCAAGTGCCATCATGTTTTCGGTTCCTCTGCCCTCTCTGCGGTTGACCTTTAGCTGTGGAATGGTTTGCCTGCTAGCATATGATCCTGGCACTTTCAAGCAGGCTCTGAAAACCTACCTTTTATATCAAGCTTTTTCGTAATAGAAGGAAGAGCACAATGTAAGAATTTCTTTTTCATAAGGCATGATATAAAAACTCTAATATTATAAATTTATAATATTAGAAGATTCGCTCTTCACAAAAATGATAAACCTTATTTTTTTTAGTGAACAGTTGAAATGAAACTGAAGTAAAGGTGGGAAGAGAGGTAGAAAAAGATTGCCAGCCCCCAGCGATCCTGAAACGACCGGAGTGGGATGGGAGGAGACCCAACCCCCCCTATAGCCCCTATCCACCACTCCAGAGCCCAAACTAGGCTGGATACCAGGAGATAGAGAGGGAGAGGAGAAGTAAAAGGTAGAGATAGCAAAGGTTGAAGTAGTGTAGTAAACTTGAAAGTTGACCTAGTTGGTCGGTGGACCTACAGTTTTACGTGGGTTCCGAACCACAGTGTGTAATATATCCTTTTTTTCTATTCTGCCCCTGTTCTACGTATTCAGTGTTTAGTCCTTTAGATATGAAGGATAGAAGAAAGGTGTGGGGAGAAGAAGAAGGAAGTAATAGGGTTGTAATTTAATGCTAGGTTGCATGGAGCTCATCCTAATCTCTATCGTTTTAGTTATGTCTTAGTTTTGAAGTCGATAGTTTGAGTTAGTAATTGCCTGAGCTTCAGGCTTATCCTTCTTTGTTGTTTTTGTGATCTCTTGTGTTATTTTTTTGTTATTAGGCGTTCAAACAGTTTTTGTTCTTTATATTTTTCCTACTGGTAAAGTTTTTATCCTTGCCATTTTTCCTTGTTTTACTTCAACTTTTTTCTCAGTCAATCCTTGTTGTATAAGTGGGTAAGAAGCTATGTGCCCCCCATCCGTGTTCTCCTCTCCTATTTCTTGTTGTTTTCTGAATCAGTTTCTTTGCTCTTTCCCCTAGTATCTTTTTAAGTGGTTTCATCTTCACTTGTCTATGTAAGTCTCTTTGTCTTCTTCTGTCTCTCCTTCTCGTGCTAGTGATTACTGATACTGCCTTGTTTTGAATACTCCGCAGCTCAATAATTCTACTCTTTTAAATGGTGCACATAGGGATCACTGGATATACCATTGCTGACTGAATGATCGCTTGGTATATCTACCACTGAAAAAGGTATCAGAAGAAAAAGATATTGGTATTATAGTCTGCAACGATTTGAAAGTTGGAAGACAGTGCGCGGAGGAACGCAAGAAAACAAACAGAGTGCTCGGTTACATATATAGAAATTTTGACTACAAATCGGAAAATATAGTAATTCCCCTGTACAAATGTTTGGTTCGACCTCATTTGGAGTACGCAGTTCAGTTTTGGAATCCATACTTGCAGAAAGATATAGAAATGTTCGAGAGAGTGCAACATCGTGCTACTGAAATGATACCTAGACTACGTCAAAAATCCTACGAAGACAGGGTTAAAGCACTTAACTTGCAATCACTTGAGACGAGAAGGTTAAGAGGAGAACTCATACAAGTCTTAAAGATCCTAAACAATTTTGATAAAGTAAAAATTGAAACACTTTTCGAGTTAGACGCTTCCTCAAGAACCTGAAGCCATGGATACATACTTAAGAAACGAAGATTTGAAACAAATAACTTTTTCTTCAAACAAGGTGGTTTCCTCGTGGAAAGAGTTGCCGGAGATCGTTATTAAATCAACAAGCATAAACATCTGTACAAAACGCTTAGATGCACACTTTAAGTGCATCGGCGTGGTTTGAAGGAGCTGGCCCAGAAGTGGACCACACGGTCTTTGCCGGCTCTGACCTCTTGTAATCTTATATTTTCTTCTTGTTTCTCCGGTTAAGGGACTTGATCCTGCATAGTAGACTCATTCCTCTTCTTCATTTTCAACTCGGTATATCCTGTCCTGTTAATCGTCAGTCCTAGTACTTTAGCTTCATGAATGTAATCGTATCTCTCTCTTTCGACAAGTATGTCTCTGAGTTTCCTCCTGTAAATTGGCACAATTTTGAACTTATTTATATTAGTGCTTATATTCCATTGTCTTTCGTAAGCATTAATCCTCCTTATTTCCTCTGCTGTTAATCTTGCCTGTCTTTCGTGGTTCCTGTATGGGCAGACGACGATTTGTATGACGTCATCTGCGAATTGTATGTTGAGGCATCCATACGTAAATGGTGGTGGGTTGTATGAGGTATAGATTGAGTATAAGTGATGGACTCAGTTACCCTCTCTGCGGTAAACCAGCCTTCATCTTAAATTCTTCTCCCGGATGGTTCCCTATCTCGATGAATGCACTTCGATCCGTCACGTAGTTTCAGATTAGTCTTTCCATTTTGTCATTCATATGTAGTTGTAGTATTTTGCATTGCATTCCTCTAATCCAAACGCAATCGAATGCGTTTGAAACGTCCTTGCAGACAGTGCGAGGTGAAAGAAGTATGGTGATAGAGAGATAGGATGAGTGGGTTTTTTTGTTGTTTATTTTTATATGAGGGGATGGGTGGGGGAAAAGTGAGTACGAATGACGAGTGATGAATATTTGCCAGGAGACTGGCTGTTCTTCTTTTTTGAGTTATTCTAATTAGTCTGTCTTCTATATTCTTTCAAAGGTTCTGCTAGGTTGGACCTTTTACATCTAACTCATAAATTTATATAAATTTATATATATATATATATATATATATATATATATATATATATATATATATATATATATATATATATATATATATATATATATATATGGGCATCTATATGTTGCTTCTAATTCATGTCTTCTTTGATTATTATTCTTTATTGTTTATTTAAATCTTCCATGCCTTTGTATTTGTGTCTACTGCTTGGGTATACTTGTCTTAATTCATTTCCTGTTTCGGATTATGATTTCATGTATAGATTGGGAGTTCTGCCTGCCATAGATGGATCCTACTGCTTGGAAACCTCTTAGCTGAGTTTACATTTTGAATTCTCAGATTTCTAAATATCTGCGGATGTTTTCATTAATTCTTTGCCCTATTTTCTTCGCCCTGTTATCAAAGGTCAGGTTGATTGGGTCAATATCTGCTATTTGATTAAATCTCTGATGCGCTTTCTTTCTGCTCTTTTAGTTTGGGTTATTAAGTAAATTGCTTTATTTTGGATACTTCGAAGTTTCTTCTTATTTGACTTCGGGACAGTGTGCAAATGGATCGGGGGGTATACTAGGACCGATTCAACAAAGTGTTCTCAGTCGTTTTTTATTCATTCTGCCCAGGGTATGCATTAGCCTTAGGCCACCTATGGCTTTGGCTATCCTTGCGGTCGCATGAGCGTGGTAGCCTCTTGTGCCAATGTGTGACCGTAGTACATTTCCTTCCGTCGCGTAGTTGTAGTTGGTGCCTTCAATGGGTATTTGGTCTTTCTTAAGTCTCGATAATGATATTATTTTAATTTTCCATTTGTTTTCATAGTCATTAATATTCTTTATTTCTCTTTCTGTAGATCGTGCCTGCCATCTTGAATTAGTGGATCGCGATGGAATAATCTGACTGATGTCTACCGCGTATTGAATATTTAGACATCGCAGTGTTATTGGGGGCGGAAGATTGAATGTAGGGTGGGGCTCAGACGCCCCTTCCCCTGTGGGACCCCCGTCTATAGACGGAAAGTTGGTCCCACATGGTCCTCGATCGAGACGTAGGATTTCCTATTTGTGACATAGTCAGCCAACATTCTCTCCATCTTGATGCCGAGATCGAGTTGGAGCTTATATTTAAGCACTTCAATCCAGACCTTATCAAAGGCCTTCTCGACATCACGGAGGACTACGTCCACGTATCCTTTTTTCTGTTTTGGCCTGTGCAATCTTTTCGGTTAGTATGGCTATTGCTGAGGAAGTGTCCCTTTCCTTTCAGAAGCCGAATTGATGGTCATTGTATTTTCCGTTTGCTTCCAGGTACTCGACCAGCCTTTGATTCAGGATCTTTTCCAGGACCTTACCCGGAAAGTTCAGTAGGGAAATTGGTCTAAAGCTAGAAACTAAGTGTGTTGGTTTCCCTTGTTTCAGTAGGAAAACCATTTAACTGTCTTAAATTTTTCTGGATAAGTTCCTATGTTTAGATATGCGTTGAACAGATCAGCAATTGCCTTCGTTATATTCTCTGGGGCATTCTCATAGTTATATTTTGTGAGGCCTGTGCTCCGGGGAGCCTTCTACTTAAATAAGCTTATCGCACTTTTCAACTCTTCTTCAGTGATCTGTACTCCTAGACCACGTTTTCTTGTGTCATGTAGTCGACTCTTCTATCTGGGGTAATTTTGTGCTTGTTGGTTATTAAGAATCTGTTTACTCTTTCCTCCGTTTCTCCATCATATCTCCGGTTGTCCTCTTCTTCGATGGAATATATTCTGCCCCAGTGATCTCTAAATTTATTTGTTGTTTCTTCGTTGCCGTTTATGATTTTACCTTGTTAATTTTGTTTTTGGATCTTCTTTCTGGGGGGTTTATTTTTTATTAAATTTATTAATTTCCAAGCCTTTCTTGGTTCTTCAGTGTTTTCCACTTTGCTTATGAATTCATTCCATTAGTCTCTTTGCTGTTCTTCAATGAGAAATATCATGTCACTCTTTAGTTGTCTTACCAACTTAGCCTTTAACTGACTTCTGCCTATTTCTCTAATTTCAGTGTATTTATGCTCAATGTTCCTCGCTTTTCTTCTCACTTCCTCAGTCCATTTAGGGCGAGGGGGCGTTTTGTATTCAATTTTTGGAACGCATTTCTCATCTGCATCTGTGATGCACTTTATTAATGCGTCTGTTACCTCTTCTAGCTCCTCGATGTTTTTGCCTCCCAGTTCTGGTTGAGCTTAACCCTCCAGTATAGTCCTATATGCATCCCAGTTTATCCTTCTGTAGGATTTTCTTGGTGGAATTTGGACCTGTATTGGGTTCTGGTTAATGGTCACCAGAATTCCAATATGGTCACTATATGGGGCAGGAACTGGTTCCATATGCATGTTTTAGGGGAAGTTATTACTAGTTAGTACTATATCCGGTTTGGTTGATGCTCTTCTATTTATGAAAGTTGGTAACTCTGGTCCAGCACGTATTAGGATGTTCCTTTCTATCAGGAGTTCTAAATTTCGTCCTGCATTATTTTTCGTTTTGTATCCCGATTCCAGCGATCTTGCCTTTAGGTCTCCCAGCAGTACTGTCGGATTGCTTTTATTAAATACTTCCATCGAGTAAATTGGTATGTATGAGAGGCGAGGTGGTTGGTAAGCTGCTGCTATCGTGAATGGAGAGAACGCCATTTGCACAGTCACAGCAGCGTATACCTCATTGACCTCTTTTTCTTGGGCAAAATATAACCCTTTTTAACAGCAAGTGCTGTTCCGTCATATCTTTCACCGGTTGTTTTTTTCTTAATGATGTCATAGTTGTGTATTTTTATTTGTTCATCGTCTTTGATTCCGTGTTCGGAATTTGTTATTAGGTCTGGGTCTATTTGGCGAAAGAAGTCACCGTATTTAATATTTTTTTATTTTTCCACCCATCATCATTTAGGTGGAAGATTTTGAATTTTCTGTTAGTGTGGTCCATGATCTGTAGCGTTAAGTTTTCTAATCTGTTTTGTTTTGGCGTTCTTCCACTTTCTGTTTGTCACCTTTTCGAAAGTCTCTTCTGTGAGCATTTTGACGTCGTTGGGGTAGCATCTGATTCGGTTCTCTTCTAATATTTTTTGATGGAGGATTCCTCGTGATCAGTGACGTGGGTCCATTTGCATGTTCCTCTTTCTATGCCTTTTTTGATGTCTGTTAGTTTGACACCTTTAAGCAGAGGATATGCCTCGTGTACGAAGACTTTGAGTTTAAGGTCTCTTGCTTCGTACTGGCATCCCTTGTTGTCGTTTTCTACTTTGGAATCCGTTGTGGTTTCTGTCTTTGTGGTAATCTTTAGGGGGTCTCTTCGTTTTTTTTTGTGGGCTTTCTTTTTCGTCATGGTTTTCGGTTCCTTTTCTGTATCATCGGTTTCCATTTCTTCCTCATTTGTTTCTCCAGATTCATCGTGTTGTTCTTTATTTGCTAGTGTAGCTCCAACTTCCAACATGTCCTTGACTTGCAAAGTTATCCCCGCGGTAACGCCATAAATGAGAGCCGAAGGCGGGTTGGGAGGGAACCACATCTTACGAATGCCGTTTTTTTACCAATAGAAGATCAAAGTGTCTGCGAATTTTCCCGGTTGGGCTATATTGTGAACGTGTGCGAATATAATGAACACCACTATGTCGAGGCCAGTGCCCTCATTTACGTTAATATTAATTTTTTGTTCTTGTTTCCTTTACTTCTTTTAGTGTAGCGTTTGCTACGCTGGCGTAGGTTTGGTTACCTTTCTTTTGAATTTCATCCTTTTCGTCTTGTCTTTCTTTTCTATTATGGCTTTTATTTGGGAGCAATTGATGG
The DNA here is from genome assembly GCA_963969495.1 of Ceratothoa steindachneri. NCBI lineage: Eukaryota > Metazoa > Arthropoda > Malacostraca > Isopoda > Cymothoidae > Ceratothoa > Ceratothoa steindachneri. Next base: position 110,934,047 of record OZ018333.1, read on the forward strand.
TCATGGTCCTGTGTGGGCCCTGGCAGTTTATGCATGTTTTTATTTGTTCTGTACATTCACGGAAATTGCGGCCGGTATTGCTGCATTCAAGCAGATTTTAAGGTCTCTTCGGGGGCAGTTTTTTGTCACATGATCCTCGATTGCATAACACTAAAAGCAGGTTTGCACATTGGTGAACTTCTCAACTTCGATATTTTGGGGGGGAATTCGCAAACCGTCGCTTTCCCCTCCCTCCTGTTATCATTCAAACTACCACTTATTCCACTTTCTGCCACAACCACATCAGACAAATCATTTTCAACCTCTTTCACTATTGCCAAGTTAAAACGAACCATCTGACCATCACTATTTCCCAATACTTCCCTGACAGTCAATTCCTGAACCAATTGATCATCATTTGAAAGAACCAGATCTAAGATATTGGCAACCCTTGTTGGCTTATTAACAAATTGAATCAAAAAATTATCCTCAAAACATTCTATAAACTTACAACTTGCTCTATCCCTTCCTATTATATTTTCCAATTCCACAGAATATAAATTAAAGTCACCAATAATAACTGTATCTACTTCACATCCTTTACTTATTTCCCTGATCATTAGCTCATCAATACAATCACTCTGTCTGGGTGGTCTGTAAAAGGCTCCCGAGTGTATTATCCAACTTTTACTGACCCTAATATCTATCCACAGTGACTGAACTTCTTCTTGCTTTATAGAATGATTTAGATTTCAAGCAATGCTATTTCTGATATAAATAATCAACTCACCTACAGGTATTAAACACGTGTCCTAAATTTGCCTTTAGTCAATTGGATATTATGCCGAATGTTTGTGATGGGTGACTCTCAGAGTAGATATTTAGATAGGAAGTTGAGTGCGAGCAAATGGAATGGAGTGAGAGTTTATTTGAGAGGGGCGGGTGTAAATGAAGTGTCTGAGAGGTATGATAGTCTGCTATCTGGGTGTGAGAGGAATGCAGTTGTGATTACGTATGTGAGAGTAAATGATGTAAAGAAGGTGAGTTCATGTGAGTTACGAGAGAGGTACAAAAGGTTGGTTGAAAGAATGAGTGAAGTAGAGTGAAAGGCGTTGTTTCAGATGTGTTTCCGAGATTGGATGTGGGGGTGGAATGGTTGTATCGTGCAATTGGACTGAATGAGTATGTGAAAAGGCCTGTGTGAGCATTCGGGATCAGTGTTTGTAGATGCATGGAAGGGGTTTTTATGGGAATAAGGCATTGGATGGACTCCATCTAAGCCGGGCTGGGGTGACGTGTTGTGGCAGGAGTGAGCCTCGTTAGGTCTTTACAGGCGAGAAACTAGTTACTGATAGTGGTTAGGAGAATACAAGAGGACATGATGGAGCGGGGAAAGGGTTTTTTTTTAATTTTGGGAGCCCATCTGGCCCCTGCCTGCTTGGGCATAAGTCCCCGTACACAACCAGGTTATATTAAAAAAACAAAACAAATAACAACATGTAAATAATAAATAACAACGATAAAAAAGGACAAAGGCTAAAAAAATGATCAACAAGAAAACAAAGCAAAAAGGCAAGAAGGAAGCGCGGTCTCCCCTAAACGCAGGAGCATGCGACCTACAAAAAAACAACAAGTCAAATAAAGGGGTGGAGGCCAGCCTCGTCCAAAAAGTCGTATAGTCCACAAGTCTGTGCGCACGAACCCGTCCCAAGTACAAGGGACAAGCGGTAGTGGCCCAGCTCGTCACGGTACCGATACATGAAATATACGCGAAGGTCTCCTAGAGTGGGACATTTAACAAGAATGTGCCGAACAGTCTGGGGGACAACGCATTCGTCACAATAAGGCGGAGGCGAGCGCTCCATCAAATGGCGGTGCGTCCCGCGAGTGTGTCTAATTCGAAGACGACAGACAGCATCGCGGCATTGGGGGGTAGGTCCATGGGAACAGTTACGGCGCTATGGCACGTAACTTTAAGTTCCCTTCGACCGTCTCCCATCTTCTTTGCCAAGCAGCCCGAAGAGCTGCCCGTATTCCTGCGATGTAGTCGGTGTGAGGAAGAGCGAAACGCTGGTCCGGTGGCAGAGACCTCGGGGACTCTTTGGCGCCCTCATTCCCCAAGTCCGCCATCTTCTTTGCCAAGCAGCCCGTATTTCTGCCATGTAATTAGTGTGAGGAAGAGTGAAACGCTGGTCCAGTCGCAGAGTCCTCGCGGACTCTGAGGTGCCCTCATTCCCCGGAATTCCTAAATGTCCAGGAACCCAGCAGAAGATAAACTCGACATCTGCCAGGCTCGCCAAAAACCGTGGCGTCACGGATATCGCGAACCAGGGGATGCGGAGATTCCAATGCCCCGAGAGCACTCAGGGCGCTTTGTGAGTCGCTATAGATCACAATCCGGTCTCCGAACCGGGCACGTCGCGCAATCTCCCGTAACGAGCGCTGTATTGCAACCAGCTCGGCCGTGAAGAGCCTCGCTTTCTTCAAACAAAGGTGATACAGAGTGGAAGCCGACCCTCTATTGGGACTTGGAGCCATCCGTATACACTGGCACGATTCCAGCGTGACACGGGGTGTGCTCCAAAAAGGCCGAACGCAATACTCCCGGCGCTGTAGAAGAATTGGGAACAGAGGCGTGACTACAAATAGCCAACGGTCGAAATCAGCTACGGATGCATTGAGAGCTGTTGGCGACTGAGGGAGGCGCTGGGCTCGCGCGTACAGGCGAATAATGCAGTGTGCACGGCGTAGAGCGAGTGGCATCTCCCCAGCATCAACTAATAGGTTCTCAGATGGGGGAAGTGCGGAAGGCACCGATCGCCAGGCGAAGGCCGGTGTGGTGGATCGAGTCCACCTTCCGCAATACACGCTCAGCTACGGATGCATAAAACTCTTATCCGTAGTCAAGCTTCGAACGAACAGAGGTTTGATAGCAAATTAAGGCAATAGCCTATTAGCACCCCAGGCGCTGAACGCCACGGAACGAAGAATATCCATCGCATGGGTACCTGAGACCTTAAGGCTGCGAATATGAGACTCCCAGGTGAGGCGTCGGTCAAATACAAGATCAAGAAAACGAGGCGAGTCCACCACTTCCAGGCGAACACCATTTAGAAACAGGTCGGGATCAAGCTCTAGCTATGGATGGCGAAAGAAGTGCAACACCTTAGTCTTGGCCAAGAAAAACCGAAACCTGTACGCTTCGGCATAGTGAGAGACGCGTTCAATGCCTGTCGGAGTCGACGCTCCAGAGTTGGCATCTGGGCCACGCCAAAAGAGATCGAAAGATCGTCCACGTAGAGCGTAGCCAGAACATCTTCCGGCAGCACCGAAGTGATGCCGTTGATGCTCAGGAAAAAGAGTGCGACACTGAGAACACTTCCCTGCGGGACACCCTCTTCCTGCTCCATTGGACCGGAGAAGGCTCCCCCCACCTGTGCGCGGAATCAGCGATCTCATAAAAATTCAGATATAAAGACTGGGAGGCGTCCCCTCGCCCCCATCGTGTGGAGAGTTTCAATGATACCGTATCGCTATGCGGCATCATAGGCCTGCTCCAGATCGAAAAACACTGTAGCAAAGTGCTGTCTACGAAGGAAGTCCTCGCAGACAGCATTTTCCAGTTGAAGCAGAGCATCCAACGTGGAATGGAACTTGCGGAACCCGCACTGCGCAGAACACAAATGGCCTCCGCTGTCCAGAAAAAAAGGCTAATCTAACATTTACCAATTTCTCCATGAACTCGCACACGCAAGAGGTTAGAGAGATTGGGCGGAAACCGGCCGGAGTAGAGTGATCTCTCCCCAGTTTGCGAAAGGCGAGCACAATAGCGATTCCCAGGAATCCGGGAGGAGACCCTCCACCCAGATCCTGGTGAACAAATCTGAAAGAAAGGCCATTCTTCTCTTACTCAGGTGTCGAAGCATGTCGTACGGGACATCGCCTGGACCACGGGCGGTGTCCGCGCACGAAGCGAGAGGGGAACACAACTCGCTCACAGTAAACCTGTTATTGAAGGTTTCTCCGCCGCTGGAGGTAAAAATCCTATCGGCGGCATTCCGCGACATCACAACGTGCATTGAATGCTGGCGGGGCAGCATCCCGGCTAGAGAATGCGGAGAAAGTGATCGCGAAGGATTCCGGCACGGACGCAGAATCCGAGATTGTGGTCCTATTCTCCTGGAGAACTGGAAAGGGGTCCTGCGAGAACTTGCCCGAATCCTTTTGACTCGCTTACCTAGCTCTGCTAGAGGTGTCTTCCCGTTAAGTGAAGAGACGTATGCGGCGGGCGTGCTTCGAAATATACCGGAACCTAGCCCGACGAAATCCACCGAGAGTGAAATCGTTCGGGCGGCACTTATAGCGCATGTAGGCATAGCACTTCTGCTTGAAGGCCGTCTCACACTCAGCTGACCACCACGGGAGTGGTCGGCGTGCAAAATCGCCAAACCTTATAGGAATAGTAGCTAGGCTCGCGGCGATGAGGTTGCCGGAGAAGAACTCAACAGCCTCATCTACCGACATAAACTCCTCGACTGAGTTAGAAAATTCAGTCATTTCCTGAAATGCGGACCACCACACCCGCCCCAAGCACCACTGGGTCCGGGCTCTTGGGTGGCAACGATCCAGAAAATAATATTTGAATGGGAAAGTGATCACTACCATGGAGGTCATCGACTTTCCCCCACCCAAAATTAGGCTGTGCATCCGGAGAGTACAAAGATATATCGAGGTAGGAAAATGAAGCAGTTCTCGGGTAGTGATGCGGAGCAGGGAAAGAAGAGAGATGCAGAGGAGATAGAGTGGATACAGGCTAACAGAGGTGCTTCAGGGATAAGAGGGCTGAGTTTTCTTTATACCAATGCGCGTATTCTAAGAAATAAGAAGGATGAGTTATTTACTTTACTTTACTTTTACTTATTACTTTTTACAAATTTCTTTCTTGACCCAATATCTATTTGAAAAATAATCTAATGGGCCGACAATGATTGATGTCTTAAACACTAGTATTAAAATATTAGACCTTGTAGTTTGAAGTTACTGATATCGAAGTCATGTCATAGCTCCGGGTGAAAAGATGTGCTTTTAGCTTCTTTGATGAAGATATAGATATAATAGGTGTAATAGAATCATGGGTTAATGAAAATAAATTTAATGACATGAGTGAATTTGAACTACTGGGTTATGATAAGTACATAAGTCGAATGAGAGATAGGACGGGTGGTGGGTTGATTATTTATATCAGAAATAGAATTTCTTCAAATCTAAATAATTCTATAAAGCAAGAAGCTGAGTCACTGTGGATAGATATTAGGGTTAGTAAAAGTAGGATAATACACTTTGAAGCCTTTTACAGACCACCCAGACAGACAGACTGTATTGATGAGCTTATGATCAGGGAAATAAGGAAAAGATGTGAAGTAGATACAGTTATTTTTGGTGACTAATGTAAATTCTGTGGACTGGGAAAATATGATGGAAGGGATCGTGGAAGTTGTAAGTTGTAAGTTTATAGAATGCTTTGAGGATAATTTTTTGACTCAATGTGTTAATAAGCCAACAAGGGGTGCCAATATATTAGATCTGGTTCTTTCAAATGGTAATCACTTGGTTCAGGAATTGACTGTCAGGGAAGCATTGGGAAATAGTGATCATCAGATGGTTTATTTTAACTTGGGAATAGTGAAAGGTAGAACATCAACAAACTCCACAAAAACTCCCAATTTTTATAGGGAAGATTACGATAAATTACGAAACTTGTTAAATCAGATTAGGTGGGATATAGAATTCAGGGGGAAGAATACTTATGAGATGTGGGACACTTTTAAGACTATATTAAACATAGTTATGGAGTTAGGTCTGTGAGGGTTAGGAATAGGAGTCTGACTGAAGTGCTTGTGATGGGTGATTCGCGAGTTAGATATTTAGATAGGAAGTTGAATGCAAGTAGATTGAATGGTTTGAGGGTGTGTTTTCCGGGTACTGGAGTGAGAGATCTGTCTGAAAGGTATGAGGAGCTGGTGTCTGGCTGTGCAAGGGGTGCGGTTGTGATTACACATGTAGGAGTGAATGATGTGAAGAAAGTGGGTGGATGTGAGTTACGTGAGAGGTACAAGAGGTTGATTGAAAAGGTGAAAGAAAGTAAAATGAAAGGTGTTGTGACAGGTGTGCTTCCAAGAATGGATGTTGGGGTAGAATGGATGTCTCGTGCGATTGGGCTGAATGATTATGTGAGGAGGATGTGTGAGATGGAAGGTGTCATGTTTGTGGATGTGTGGGATAGGTTTGTTGGAATGAAAGAAATTGTCGTAGAATGGCCCTCTGTTTTTACTCACTATACTCTTTGCCACCCTTTTTGTAGCGATAGGCTTTGTGGTGCGTGAGTTACTTCTATGATGAAGTAGGCTTTGTTCTAAGAGTGCTAATTCAGTAGTTTTGTTCTTAAGGAAGAGCTATTTTAAACACATAAGGATAAGAGGAAACACCAGATAGATACCAAAATAAACATGTATTTTAAATGAAACACTTAACTATAACAAACCAACAGTTAACACATTTCTATCTTTGACATCCAAACCTTTCGCACGGATACAACTGACAAAAATAAACAAATAGGCTTCCTGTAAGCATACCAATTGCCGATTAGTATTTTTATCGCGACTCTATTTGATTAGCGTTAAACATTAAATTAACGTACTCTCGTCTACAAACACATATGACCTAGGTTCAAGAACAATGGTTTCTACTCCCCTTTAAAACGTGAGACGTACTAAACTTCTACTATCGCAATATGAATATAAATGTTCTTTCTAACTTACATGACAGGAGGTATTAGGAATTGCCGGATGTCGCTGGAGGACCTATCTCTCGCTTTGAAGTGTTGTGTCCGGGGGTTGAAATTTTCGTCGAGGAGGGATAGCTTGCCATCTGTGACGGGGGCTGATTCTTCAACGTAATTAAAGAACGGGAACTCGTTGGGGCTGAGTTTTTCTCCCCTCACTCTTACGGAGCTAGAGATGTGAGAGTCGCTCGAGTGTGAGCGGCTTTGCTTTTCTTCAGTCAGACTTCTTCGCAGTCTGTAAAGGATTCTTCGGTATGGCACCGATATAAAGCTTGACTACTTAGGTTAATATGGCCCGGAAAGGGGAAGGGGGTGATTTTCTCAATCTGATCCTATCGTTTCTCACGGAAATAGTCTTGTATGGCGGAAGGATCGATCTTCACGAACTAACCCTTCTTCTAGGGTATCGACTTCTAATCTTCTTGTCTGGATGAAGGATCGATCTTCACGAACTAAACCTTCTCTGGTGTATAGACTTCTGATCTCGTCTCTTCCTTTGCGAGGCTTATTTATAGGCGGATTGCCGCCCCATCTAAAGGGGAAAGTGACCAGGCCACAGAGGCAGGGGGAGTGAGACGCGAATGTTGAGTTCGCATCTGGGGAGAGCGAGAACTGCTGATGGTGGCACTTGGGTGCCAAAGTCAGCTCGCTAATTAGAGGCTCGCAACTGCACCGCTACTTGGCGTGCCTTTTGACTCGCACCGCTTTTTTTTCATAACCACGGGTCTCGTAGGTAATTGGATCGTTAGAGCGTCGTTTAAGGACCTTATGGGGTCGCCTTAAAACAGATGTTAGCTCCAACTGCCCACAGCGGCACGGAGATCAAACAGGGTAAGCAGTTTTGGTTATTCGCCGGCTACCTTTCCCACGCTTCTCCTAATAAGGTGGGGGGGGGGGAGCTTTAATGTACCTATACTCCTCCAGGATGCTTAATATAGCCATTTCTCTACAGAAATGTATGCGATAGATGGAGTGCATTTGAATAGGAGGGGGTATATGTGTTGTGGGAGGAGTAGAATGAAAGGTGTTGTGACAGGTGTGCTTCTTCCACAACACATCTACCCCCCTCCTACTCAAATGCAGTCCATCCATCGCATACATTTCTTTCATTCCAACAAACCTATCCCACACATCCACAAACATGACACCTTCCATCTCACACATCCTCCTCACATAATCATTCAGCCCAATCGCACGAGACATCCATTCTACCCCAACATCCATTCTTGGAAGCACACCTGTCACAACACCTTTCATTCTACTTTCTTTTACCTTTTCAATCAACCTCTTGTACCTCTCACGTAACTCACATCCACCCACTTTCTTCACATCATTCACTCCTACATGTGTAATCACAACCGCATCCCTTGCACAGCCAGACACCAGCTCCTCATACCTATCAGACGATCTCTCACTCCAGCACCCGGCAAACACACCCTCAAACCATTCAATCTACTTGCATTCAACTTCCTATCTAAATATCTAACTCGCGAATCACCCATCACAAGCACTTCAGTCAGACTCCTATTCCTAACCCCCACAAACCTAACTTCATAACTAAATAGCTCATCCTTCTCGTTTCTAAGACTACGAGCATTTGTATATAAACAATTTAACCTCCTTATCCCTGAAGCACCTCTTCCAACCTGAATGACCTCACCTCTATTGCTTTGGAACCTATTTCTGTTATATGCCAAGTCCATTCTACTTTCAGTACTATAATGTCCTCTCATAATATAAAATGATTAGGATCTGTGGGGGTGTTTCAAATTGGATAGCTGAGTGGCTGGAAGACAGGAAGCAAAGGGTAGTGCTAAATGGAGGAAAATCAAAGTGGAGGGATGTTATCAGTGGGGTTCCCTTCGGGATCAGTTCTCGGTCCATTATTATTTGTCATATATATAAACGATCTTGGGGAGGCAGTTAATAATAAAGTGTCAATTTTTGTGGATGATACCAAATTACCAGCTTTAGTTAAAGATATTGATGATAATTTTAAAGTGCAGGAGGATTTAAATAAATTTTTATCCTGGGCACATAAGTGGCAAATGACTTTCAACCTTGAGAAGTGCAAAGTTATTAACATGGGAAAAGATAATAGAGAATTTAACTATGAAATGGATGGGCATTGGCTGAGCTCAGTAGAGGATGAGAAAGATCTAGGAGTAGTAATAGATAAGTCATTAAGGTTTTCTAAGCAGTGTATTGAAGCAAGAAATAGGGCAAATAGAGTGCTGGGTTTCATTAAGAGAAATGTCAGTTACAAAAGTAAGGAGGTTATTCTTAAACTCTATAACTCTTATGTTAGGCCACATCTAGAGTACTGTATACAGGCATGGTCCCCACATTTTAGACACGATATTAACCTTCTCGAGTCAGTGCAACGGTGGGCAACAAAGATTATTCCTTCCCTGAGGCACCTTGAATATATAGATAGACTGAGGGTATTAAATATGTTTTCGTTCAAAAGGAGGTGTGTGAGAGGGGATATGATTGAGCTCTTTAAAAAAATTTCTGGGATATATAAATTGGATGTTAGCAAGTTTTTTGAGTTAGATGATGGAAATCGGACTAGAGGTCACCACTTGAAAATTAAAAAGCAAGAGTGTAGGTTGGATTTAAGAAAATATTTTTTCACCAATAGAGTGGTAGACTTCTGGAACAAATTGCCGCGGAGGGTAGTAGGTAGTCCAAATTTAAATGTATTTAAGAGAAGGTTGGATGAGTTTATGGGGAGAGAAGGTTGTGATGGTTCCTAAGTTTTGTATATATGAATATTGTTTGTATATATCTATAGCTGCATGATTTAGTTCTTGAAAAGCCTCGATTGGTGATACCCTTGTTTCTGGACGCAATCCTCTGGATGTAGTTTTCTTGGGAGTTTGGGTGCCTTAAAAAAGAGGCCGTTTGATTCGGATGACCTATGATGGGCCCTTGTGGCCTTTGTCATCTGTTATATTATATAGTGGGGGACTTTGATTTTGTCTTCCCCTGGCGATGGTTCTTTTTGTGGGTGGGTTTTGGCGGATGCGGATGACCTTTGATAGGCCCTTGTGGCTTTTGTCATCCGTGAAATTATGTTATGTTATGTTAGTGTATTCCAATAAAAGGCTATTAGGAAGTGCTGTAGGAATCCGTTGTGGTGGATTCACGAAATAGCTAGGAAATTTCTGAGAAGAAAAAGGCATACCATAGATTAGAGAGAGAAAGTACTTTTTGCAATTTAAATCATTATAGATCGACCAGAAATGACCTACATAAGATTATTAAAAAGAGCAAAAGGGCGGCAGAAATTAATTTAGCTCAAAATAATAATAAAGATCAAAGAATTTTCTTTAGCTATTATAGAATTAATAACAAATCTAACAGTGATAAAATAGGGCCTATTAAATATGAAGAGGTTTTGAATGAATCTGATGAGGAAATAGTAGAGGTTCTTAATGATCAATTTTCTTCTGTATTTACACAAGAGAATTGATGATACTTTTAGGTCAAGAAAATAATGTTGAACACCATTAATGAGAACAGAGAAATAATTAAAAGGCTTATATTGGAGTTGAATACTAGTAAGTCATTTGGCCCAGACAACATTCATTCTAGGTTACTCAAAGAAGCTTACCTATTTCAATAACATGGGAGGTTAAGAGACTTGTATTTCTCCCATCTCGACTCCAACGATGAGTAGACGCACAAAACACAATACAAAATTTAAATTGTTCACTCAAAAATAAATTCATTAGAATATAATATTTTAATACTAAAATATAGTTCCATATCAATATGTAAAAATATATCAAAATTTATTTTGCTATTCATATATAACATCAATAATAACAATCAATAATCACAATTGTCCAACCTTGACTTGAACAAGCCAATAGTTGCTGCATTGGTAAACACGTAGACGAACGGCCCGGCCGGAAAAAAAAATTTTGTGTAAATATTATCGTTCACCCGTGTCGGAATATTCATGCGCGTTTGAGTCTTTTTCGAATTTATAGCTGGCGCCATTTTTGTTTAAGCATTCATCTCTGTAAACGTCAGAACATTATAACAATTAGGATTATATACTGGGGGGCACAGCCCCCCAGACCCCTTCCAATTTAATGAAACTCAAGATCATCGCAGTTTGGTCGACGCATCGTGTTTCCCCTCCCCCCCTCCCGAGCCGTCCCCTTAAATGTATTCAAAAAACGTGAAACATTTTGGAACACGGATGAAATAGTACATTTTATCGGCCGGGCCGCTCGTCTACATATTCACCGACACATTTACTACTTCTTCTGGCAGTGCATTCCAACTATTAACTACTCTGACACTAAAGGAGGTCGCTCTAGCTAAAGTTCTCCAATGACCTCTTTTCTTTAGATAATAAGTATTTGAACGTGTGTTGGTCTCAGAGTACTCGAAGAAGAGCTTATAGTCAATATCCTCCAATCCATTTAGGATTTTATAAGTTTCTATTAAATCACCTCTTTGTCTCCTCTTCTCAAGTGTTGTGAGACCCATTCGCTCACATCTTTCCTCATATTCAAGATCCCTCAATTCTGGAACAAGCTTAGTCATACGTCTTTGGATTTTTTCAAGTTCAAGTATGTCCTTTTTGTAGTACGGTGACCAACTCTGGACAGCATATTCAAGGTGTGGCCTAACAAGCGCACGATATAAACTATGACAAATATCTAAATCATTTTCAGGAAAATGTCTCTTAATCAGCCCCACCATCCGGTTGGCTTTCTCTGCTACCACATTAACATGATGTGAAGGCTTTAGGTCTGCTGACACATGAACTCCTAAGTTCTTTTCTACATTCGATTCCTTGAGTTGCTTTCTATTGAAATCATAGTTTTTATGTGGATTTCTGTGACCAATGTGCATGGTGACACATTTATCAGCATTAAAGTCCAGCAACCATTTAACACTTCAATTTTCAAGTTTTTTCAAGTCCCTCTGCATTGATTCAATGTCTTCTTGTGATCTAATTTCCTTAAAAAAATTTGGATCATCAGCAAAAAGCAATACTGGACATTCCAATTTATTCACTAGGTCATTAATGTAAATAAGAAATAGTACAGGACCCAAAATGGAACCCTGCGGTACTCCTGAAGTTACCCTTAGTTTATCAGACTTGGTCCCTCTTATCTCCACATACTGTTCCCTTCCAGTTAAAAATGCCTTAATCCAATGTAAAATTTTACCTCATATCCCATATGCCTCCAACTTACTTAATATTCTCTCATGTGGCACTGTATCAAACGCTTTCCTACAGTCAAGATAGTTTACATCAACTGTTATTTGATTATCCAGTGCTAATGTCAAGGTCTCCATATATGTCAGTAAGTTTGTAAGTGTGCTTCTCTTTGCTCTAAACCCATGTTGACCATCATAAATCAATTAATTATCTTCTAGATGCTTAACTAGAACTTTTCTTATTAGTTTCTCATACATTTTACAAAGTACACAGGTCAGGGATACTGGTCTGTAATTTAGAGGGTCAAGAATATCACCCTTTTTATAGATTAGACACAAAGATCCAAGAATCCAAAGAGCCGGCACTATCCCTGAATCAAGTGATTTCTTGATAATAATTAAAACTGCTAAGGCCAGTTCATTGTGACATTCGCTCAAGAGCTTCGGATGAATTCCATCTGGACCCTTTGTTTTATTACCATTAGCTTTTTTCAGTAGTTCCTTAATCTCATACATATCCACATTAATGTCTTCAATTACTGGCCCATAATATCCAATATCAAATGCTGGTATATTCAATACATCCTCCTGTATGAACACCCTTGAAATGCTGTATTAATTTCATTAGCAGTTTCTAAGTCTGTTTCGGTTATTTCACCATTTTGATTCCTCACTTTAAGTACCTTTTCTTTTATGGTGGTTTGACTCGTCACAAAACTCCAGAAATGCTTAGGGTTTACTTTTATGTCCTCACATAATTTCTTATAAAAGCTTTTTTTGCCTATCTAATCACACTTGTAGTTTGGTTTCTTACCCTTCCGTATTCTGCAGCTCTCCTTGGTGTCTTCCTAGCTTTAAGCCGTTTCCATTTCCCTTTCTTTCTCCCTAATTTGGTTTTCACTTCTTTTGTCATCCACTTAGCTTTTCTTTTTCCAACCTTACATAATATATTTGGCACATACTTATCTATAAGATCACATAATATCCTGACTAGTAATTTATACATTTCTCTAACGTCCTTTTCTCTAAAGAGTTCAATCCAGTTAATTTCTGCTAACTCTCTTTTCATTCCAACATAGTTAGCTTTGTGAAAATTATATCTAGGATGCTGGCTACTATCTACCTCTTCATTACCCGTGTCTAGTAAGAGATCACATGCAATCACAGCATGATGACTTTCCCTAAGGGGGGAATCAATTCTAAACCTGTAATGTCATGAGAATCCCTGTTACAAATGAGATCAAGCCTTGATGGATTGTTTTCTTCTAAATTGTGAGTGACTTCCAAAACATGTTGTTGTAGGAACACATCATTAACACTATCAAGAAAATTTCTTGCATCCAGAATCTGGCCAACACTAGATATTTCATTGTTTTCCCAGTTTATCCTTAAAATTAAAATCACTACAAATAAACACCTGAGATTCATTGTTATAATCACCACTTAGCCTTATACGGTCACAGAGAAGGTTATTATTCTCTCTTACTGAAGCTGGGGGTCTGTATATTGTCCCAACTAACACGCCCTTATTCTGACATTTAACTTCACGCCAAACTGCTTCAGCATAAGCATGGTTGTTCAAAAAATTCACATTGCTACTTGAAGATACTAACTTTTTATTCACTAACACTACCACACCACCTCCAGGCGCTGCTTGATTTACTCTTGTCTTTTCTGAATACAGTTTAATTATCAACATCAAAAATTTCTGAATTATGATGATCACTCAATTTAGTTTCTGTTAGACATACAATATCTGGTTTGATTTCATCAATCAGAACCTGCAGTTCACTTGATTTATTGAAAACTCCATCAGTGTTAGTATACATACATTCGAGGGTGGTGTGGGTGTCTAAAAATTCCTTCTTAGAGAGCCATTTGGATTCACTTTCACTTTAACTAGCTTGTTATCCCTAATAATCCACTTACTGTCCTTAATACTCTGTTGTTTGAGATCTTCATTCTTTTGTTTCATGTTATCAACCAGGATTTTCCTTGTTTCTGTCCTGATTCATATCTCTGAAAATCTGAATATTTCTTATCTTTTCCTCAGCATATTCCCCCAGTTTAGGGGCAGCTCTCAATACCCTATGTGCGGTACTCTCCTGGTCTAATACTACTTTCATTAGCCTTGGGCTTTTGGCTGTCCTGTCACTCTCCTTTTTTCCTAGCCTACCAACTGATACAATTTTACTATTAATACCGATTGAGTCAATTCCCAGAGTATCAGTAAACAAACTTGATATAACCTGTTCATCATATTTTTTCCTTTGCTCACCTACTGTGGCTTTCGACTCGGGTACATTGGCTAGCAGTACATTTTTTGTCCTGGCTGACCTATCTCTCTCAGTCTCCCAGACACTTCTTACTTTATCCTCAATGGTTTCGGTGACAGTATTTTGTATTTCCTCTTTAACCTTGTTTTCCAATTATTCTGAATTCCTTCTCACTTTATCTTCAAGAACTTAGATTCTCTGTGAATTCTCTTCAATTTTTTGTCTAATAGGGCCTAACTGTTTTAGAATTTCTTTAGACACTATATTACAATGGTTGAGGGAACAAAAGTATTGTAAAAGAGAAGGAAAACTTTAGCCAGGAAATGGAAAAAGAAAAAAGAGAAGATAGTAAAGAAAGCCCAGCAACCGCCAGAAGCAGCCCGAAAAACAAACGTAAGAAAAAGAACATCAGAGCAGCAGCAAAAGTAGAAGAGGAAAAACAAACGGAATCAGACGAATGCTCAGAGGATGACGATAGATAACCAGGAGTGCCTCTCACCGACAAAATCGAAGCCCTTGAAAAAGGACACTTTTTCGACGGGGAGGAACTCAACTTAAAAATCTTCGGTAGCATCGGACGGCGTCCGGAAAAGAACAACCAAGTGAAGTTTGTACAGGGAATCCGAAACGGGGACTTCAAGTGGACCTTTGAGGGGCCATGGTCCCCAAAGGAAATCGAAGGTCTCATGACTTGACTTTGGTGTATAGAAAGAACAGAGAGGGACCGCTGTAATACGGCAGTCAGGTAGTCAGAGAGGAGCGTTGCGGAAAATAATTAAGAAAGGGACAGCGAGAGTAGATAGGTCGGTGGCTATACACCGAAGCGAGGTGTTGTTATGAGGGTGTAGGTTGTGTGGTATTGACTGGGCGAGGGTTGGGGGCAAGTGAGGAGGGGAAGGCTGACAGCTCATCCGGAAACGCGTTATTCACGATGCCTATTGGTTTATGCGAAGAATGGTACGGGCGGCAGGTGTTCGTGGGCCGCGGGATATCGCGGCGCAATCGCGTACCTTCTCACGTGTAGCGAGGTATAAAGGAGGTCTGTGGTGAGTTTTCCGAGTTGTTTTGTAAGTCTGGTGTGAGCGTAAGTGTTGAGAGGAGTTAGTTTGTTGTTGTTGTGTAGTGCATCCATTCTCGAGTACCGCGGCGAACGGCAAGCGCGCTTCAGAGCAGAGTTCTGAATGCGCTGAGCCTTTCGCTTCCAAGTGTCGCTCGCAGCTACGAGCGACAGTGGGGCGTACGTGAGAATGGGACGCACGAGTGCTTTATATAAGTGTAGTTTTAGTTTTTTACTCGCTGGGTAGAACCTACCCAGCGATGCGTTTGTGCGTGAGGCTCTTGCTTGTATTATGTTTTGGTGTAAGTTGAACCTGAGGGATTCGTCGAATGTTACCCCCAGGATTTTGGTGCACTGTGTGTATGCGAGCCTTGTTGGGTTTTGGTGGATCATGTCTGGTGTGTGTGAGTAGATTTGTAGGTTATGCATGAAGTGATCTCTAGCGCCGTAGAGTGTCATCTGTGTCTTCTGAGGATTCGTGGCAATCAGCCATTTATCCTCGTAATCTGTCTTCTCATCAAGTATTCTTTGTGTGTGGAGCGCGATTTCTTCGGGGGCCCGGCCGCTGACGAGGATGGTCTCGTCGTCGGCGTAGGCCACTATGTATGTGTGAACACAGTTTTCTGGTGGGCGTGGGGTGTCATTTGTAAACATAATGTAGAGTGTGGGTGCCAGAACGCTTCCTTGGGGAACGCCTGAGCGTGGTGTGAAGGGTCTTGAAAGGGTGTTGTTGTATCTGATGTGGCAGCGCCGTCCAGTGAGGTAGTGTGAGAAGAGCCTTCTGGTGTAGAGAGGTAACTCCGTGTTGTTAGCGAGTTTCCAACGGAGTCCCTCGTGCCTCACCTTGTCAAAAGCTTTCTCCACGTCCTTACTGACGGAGAGAGTCTTTTGGTGTATCTGTCGTTTCTTCTGTATTCTGTCATGTACGATGGTCACGGCCGCCTGAATGGACCTGCCTCTCCTGAACCCGTATTGATGGGGGGAGAACCAGTCCCTCTCTTCCAGGAACTCAAGTAGGCGGCAGTTGACCATTCGTTCGAGTATTTTGCCTAGGTGCTCTAATAGAGCAATAGGCCTGTAATTGTTTGGGTGTTTTGGGGTCTTTGTGTTGTTTATGAAGGAGTATGTTGTGAGAGACTTTGAATATGTTGGGAAAGTGGCCTGAGGCTAGTGAGGCGTTGAATAGATGTGTGAGTGTGGGGTATATGTCTTCGGGGAGGTTATGTATGAGAGTGGCTGGTAGACCGGAGGGGCCGAGGGCGCGTTTTGGTGTCGATTTTATGTAGTGTTTTGTTTCCTCGACGGTGATTGGAGTGGTAAGTGTGGACGTATAGTCGAGCACCTCCATACGTATCAAGGGGGCAGGCCTCAGCTCGTGAGCATGAGTCCGGCACCATTCCTGAATGTCTTGGAAGTGCTCCTACGCATGTGGTTTTGGTGGGTTGTGGGTGTGTACTGTGTCCCAGTGGGACCTGAATGCGTTGAGGATGTCATTAGTGTCTGTGAGTGTGTGGTTGTTTATTTTCAGTGTTATTGGTTTGGATGGTTCCGTACTCAGCATCCTTTTCACGTGCCGCCAGAAAAAGGAAGGGTCCATGCAGTGGGTGTCGTCCGCGATGCGAACGACCTCACGCCACTGCCGGTTCCTATCTAGCTGCACGCATTGAAGGATGCGGACACGTAGTTGGTTGATGTTGTGTCGTCGTGGGCCTCTGGTGTAGTGGTTGTTGTACTGTGTGATAAGTCTCTGTGTGTGTATTGAAAATGTGCAATGTTTTAAGCAGGTGTAGTTTTTGTGTGGCGAGTGTAGGTTACGTGCGGTGGTGATGGTGTTTAAAAGTGAGCACCAATGGTGGTCTATTTGTCCTGGATTGGTGTTTTCCAGGTCGAGGTTATGTGGTGTGTTTGTGGATATGTGGCTCCTGAATTCAGCCCAGTTAGTTTTTTTGTGATCCTATAGAGGTGATGTGGGGATGAGTATGGGGGATGTAGATATGAGAAGGCATATTGGTATGTGGTCTGATAGTACGTGGGGACCGGGTGCAATGTGAGTGTAGAATCGTGTGGCATGGTCGTTACGGAAGACCACATCCGGGGATATGGTGCCTCCGCGCGGGCCGAAGAACGTGGGGAAGGCAGGGCCGATGTGCTCGCAGTGGTGACGCCGTAAGGCACCGGCCAAGTAACTACCCGCATCGTTCGTATTGTTTGAAAGGAGTGTCAAGTGGAAAGCGTTGAGGTCCCCCGCGAAGAAGATAGGTAGGTTGTGGTTTGATAGGGCTCGTAGTGGGACTTCTAAGTTTAGCTGTATTCGTGGTGGTCTGTAGTGTGTGGCCACTATTATGGGGGCAGAGCTTGTGTCAATTTTGCAGGCTAGAAAGGAGGTGTCGCGTGTGTTGACGAGGGAATAGTGTATGTTGCGCTTTACTAGGATCGCAGATCCTAGGTGCCGCGCCTGTGGTGATAAGTATGTGTGATAGCCTGCAATGCGGAGTCTGTTGTTGGAAGGGTGTAAGCTGGTGGAGTTCAGGAGTATGATGTCGGGTCTTTGTGTGTTGAGTACCCAGTTGGCGACCGTATGGCGAATACCGTTCCAACTGCGTACGTTTAGTTGTATTATGCTGATACGCCCTATTGTCGTGGTCTTAGTGCGCGGGAGGCTGATTTGCTAGGAATCGTCCCCTTCTCCTTGGTTATTGCCCAGGAGGCGTGAGGGGCGAGTACCTTGACTCGAGTCGATGTTTGTTTGTGAGTCACGGCAGTGTTGTTGGGTGGGGGAGCCGTAGTGGGTGGAGGAGTGTGTTCTGTGGAGGTGGTAGTTTTGGATGGGGTGGTGTCTTGGTGGGGGGAGGTCGTGACGGAGGTGGGTGGCGTAGAGCTGAAGGATGAAGGGCTTGAAGTGGTTGGGGAGGTACAGATTATGAGAGGAGGGTGTCGGGGGAGAGAGGTGGTAGGGACGGCGGAGGGGGAGTTGAGGGAGAAGGAGTTGAAGGAGGGGAGGTTGAAGGGAAAGGAGTCTTAGGTGAAGGGGCGGAGGGGGAGTGGAGTGAGAAGGAGTAGAGTGAGAAGGGGTGGATTGAGAAGGGGAAAGTGTCAATTTTTGCTGATGACACTAAATTGGCAGCTGTAGTCAAAGAAGTTGAGGGGAGCTTTAAAGTGCAGAGTGACTTAAATAAGTTATTAGCTTGGGCTCATAAGTGGCAGATGACTTTTAACCTTAAAAGATGCAAAGTTATTAACATGGGAAGGGATAATAGGGAATTTAGCTATGAAATGAATGAGCATTGGCTAAATTCAGTTGAGGATGAGAAGGACTTAGGGTTTAGTATTAGATAGGTCACTGAAGTTTTCAAAGCAGTGCATTGAGGCAAAAAATAGAGCAAATAGGGTGCCAAAATGCATTAATAGGAATATTAGCTCCAAGAGTAAAGAGGTTATCCTTAAACACTACAACTCGTATGTCGGGCCACATTTAGAGTACTGTATACAAGCATGGTCACCACATTTTAGACATGATATCAACTTGCTAGAGTCAGTACAAAGGAGGGCAACAAAAATAATACCTTCCCTGAAGCACCTTGAATATGAAGATAAAATGAGGATACTAAATGTGTTCTCATTTGAAAGAAGATGTGTGAGGGGAGATATGATTGAGCTTTTAAAAATCTTCTGTGGAATAGATAGGTTGGATTTTAGCAAGTTATTTGAATTGGAATGTAGTAATAGGTCTAAGGGTGACAAATTTAAAAAAATGAAAAAAAAAAAAGGTCTAGGTTAGATGTTAGAAAATATTTTTTCACAAACAGTGGTAGATTACTGGACTAATTTGGCACCTGAGACAGTAGACAGACCAAGCAAATGATTTCAAGCTCAGATTATTTGGGGAGGGAGCGGGTTATTCTGAACTCATTGATATGGATGCAGTTTTTTATTATTGTCTATTATGGGTGATTTTGATTTTGATGAGCCTTGATGGTGATGATTTTTGTTTTTGATACAGTCCTGTAGATGGTTCTATATTTTATAATGCAGGATCTGACACATTCCTATGGATGCATTTTGGGCGAGTTTTGATAGATGCGGATGACCTTTGATAGGCCCTTGTAGCATTTGTCATCCATGAAATTATACATTGCTGCACACACAGATAAAAACTTGTTTCTTTTGATTAATTAATTAGCCAAGAAAGAAAATAAGTTAAATACATCATACCTGACTATATTCCAACAAGCTTTCAGCTAAGAGGAAAATCTCTAAGAATTAAATATTGTAAATATTTTACAAGATTTGCTTTTATCAAAAATATATGTAAATTGAATTACATTTGTAAACAATGAGGAAGAAATTAATGAAATGAAATGGAAAGTGGGGGGGAAAAGAAACAGATCGACTGATTACCCCCTCTCCTTCCACCCTACCTCACTCTTTTGTGTCCAGGGGCAAGCTGGAGGGCGGGGCAAGGGCTTAGTACACCTTTGTAGTCCTCCCAGCACCTACACCCAAGTCTGGGATTCTGAGTGGAGCGACTTCGAGAGAGAGGGAGAAGAAAGGTTAAGGATAGAATAGCTAGAAATATAGTCTGAGACAATATAGGTAACCTTGGTATTCATTCGCCCTACAGCTTAACATGGGATCCGAACCACTATGTGACTTTTTTATTTCAGTCTATTCTATATTTTATTTGGTCCACTGTCTCTTGTGTAAGTTGTAGGCCTGGTAAGTGTGTGTTTTGATAGAGTGAAAGTTTTTTTGATTGAAATTGAAGCAATTAAGAGGTTTGCTTAGGGTTGCAAGGTTGCCTGGAGGTCAAGCTAATCTCTAGCAGTTTGAGTCGGTTTTTAAGTTAGAATAAATATGAGTAAGTATTGGCTTATAAAGTTGTTTGTGAGTATGTTTAATAGTTTCATGTTGTTCTATTATCTAATTTTAATGGCGTTCAGCCCGTTTTGAGCTTAAATAATTGCTATTGTTACGCATGATCTCTCGTAAGTACTTACTTTTCTTTCGTATTTTTTTATGTTAATTTGTCCCCCTAACTAACCTATCAACTCAACTACTAGTTGACCACTAACTATATGATTTAAACGTTGGATCTGTAGCTAAGGCCAAGAACATACATTAACATTTAGATCCAGTATTGTTAATATACCAGGTTCTGGTTGATGTACCACCCTTTGTAACGGCATATATTTCCTTGTAAAGAAACATTGATTATTAAGGCTATCTATCCTCTTCTTTTCAAAACACCCAGCAAAAATCTCTTTGTCGCTCCAACTATTCTTATTCTCCTATCATCTTCTACATTTTCTCCACATTTAAACCCACTTATGTAAAAAACAGCCCGCCTGCAAAACCCACATATGCAAAATTCTTGAAGAAAACAAACATAACCCTTGAACACTCGTTCGCCTCCTCTTTAGCCTCCCGTGCTATCCCAATCTCATCTCCCCATCTGCACCATTTTTTCTGAAAAGGCAGTAAATATTTGCTCACGGATCCCATCTTCATCCCCTTCCCCCACTTTGACCGAAACAAATTCAAGATAGCCATCCCCGCCTTAATTACTCTAACTCTGTTCTCCGTGGAGTTCCCAACACTAAAATTTCATCCACTTTAACTTACCTAGAACTTTGCGACTCATATTCTCCTGAGGCGAGGAGGGTTCTCTCATGCCACACTTCTGTTGCGAACTGCACTGGCTGTCCACTAAATTTAGAATTACTTTAAAAGTCCTGCTTCTCAGATTTTAATCTTAAACTTCCCCCTCAAGTATCCTCCTCAGTGGCTGTGTCCGGACAACGAAGAGCCATTTCCTCAGCAATTGCCATCTTGCTTTCGGTTCCTCGCACTTGTCTGTGCTGCATGGGAGATCGTGACTTCTCTGCAGTTGACCCTAAACTGTGGAATGGTCTGCCTGATAGCATATGAATATGATTCTGTGGCTTTCAAGGAGGACAATATAGGCATTTATTTTTTGAAAGTATTCATATAAGAAGTCTCCAAAACAATAAGAAAACAAAGGATTTTTTAGCAAAAATATTGTTTGTTTGTTTGTATAGGTTTATTGTGCAATAGCGATATATGACAATAATATATAAATGCATAACATAAGCATTACACAAAGCGGGGAGCCCACCGGTGTCGGTGTGCAGCAAGATGCAGCGGAGTGTCCCACGCCTGGCTTGTCTGCTGCTAGTGGGTGGCGGCGGTCCTCACCACCCATCGCCCGACTGGGAGCGGGTGGCGATCAGCATGGAGGGGGTGCTGTTTCCAGCACCTCCAGCAGCTTATTTGTCAGTGTGTAGCAGACCACCTGGGCAGTTCTTGCCTCTCGCGCCTCTTACAGGGTGAGGGGCTGGTGCTGGCTCTGGCCTGAGGCGGGTGGTGGCTGGGCAAGAGAGGAGGTAGGGCACCAGTGGCCGCCGCAGTGTTGGCACCTCCCTGCCACAAAGTCAGCATGCAGCTCTTCCCGCATGGAGGAGCCCGGCCCAAGTACTTTTAAAGTCCTGCTTCTGAGATTTAAATCTTAAACTCCCACCCTTGCCTATCCCCCTAACTGGCTGTGTCCGGACAACGAAGAGCCCTCCGCACGGAAAGTGACGTCATGTTTTCGGTTCCTCGCACTTGTATCTGCTGGTGCATGGGCGATCCTGCCTTCTATGTAGTTGAACCTAAGCTGTGGAATGGTCTGTCTGCAAGTATATGATCCTCTTCTTCGCCTGGCACTTTCAAGCAGGCTCTGAAAACCTACCTTCTATCTCGCGGTATTTCTTAGTCTATGGATGGGCGTTTGCGAGCACTTAAAGTAGTAGTTTATTATTTAAAGCAATTTTCTATCTTTACTATAGATTTAGCGATTAAAAATATAGTTTTTAGTCGATAATGGTGGTCTCTCTGCCATTATCTACTATATATGGGTTTACTATGCTAAATTTATGCGAAAATTATACAAAAGATTATATTAATCAACTACAGCTGTTAATAAAAATAATGAAATAAAATAAATATAATACACTCAAATTGCAACTATCATTGTACATCACATCCATGCAATGTACATTCGGCATAATATCCGAATTAACTGACTAAAGGGTGGGAGTCAGAGGGGAAGGAAGAAGAAAAGTTAAGGATAGAACAGCTAGAAATATAGTCTGAGACAATATAGGTGACCTAGGCAGTCATTGGCCTTACAGCTTAATGTGGGATCCGAAACACGGTGGGGTTTTTTTCATCTCAGTGTATTCATTATTTTATTGGTCAGTCCCCTATCTCTTGTGTAAGTTGTAGGCTCGGTAATTGTGAGTTTTGCTAGAGAAAGTTTTTTGATTGCAATTGAAGGAAGTAAGAGGTTTGCTTTGGGTTGTAAGAGTGGCTGGAAGTCAAGCTAATCTCTGGCAGTTTGAGTAAGAATTAATGTGAGTAGGTATCAGCTTATAAAGTTACTTTTGAGTATGCTTAATAGTTTGGTGTTCTATTATCTAATTTTCATGGCGTTCAAACCGTTTTGCGCTTAAATAATTGCTACTCTTTCGCATGCTCTCCCATGAGTACTTACTTTTCTTTTGTATTTTTTATTATGTTAATTTGTCTTCCTACCTAAATACAATTCAACCCCTAAATATATGATTTAAATGTTGGATCTGTAACTAAGGACAAGAACATACATGAACATTAAGATCCAGTATGGCTAATATATTAGGTTCTGGTTGTTATTCCACCCTTTTTAACAGTATTTATTTCTATGTAAAGAAATATTGATTATTAAGTCTATCCTCTTCTTTTCGAGACACTCAGTGAAAATCTCTTTGCCGCTCCAACTGTTCTTATTCTCCTGTCATCTACTACATTTTCTCGCCATTTAAACCCGAGAATCAACTCATGCATATATCAGCCCTCCTGCGTTCCTCCCGCGAAGCCCTCATACACAAAATTCCGGAAGAAAACAAACCCCCCACCCCCACCCCCCACCTCATCTGCCTTCTGTACCACTTTCTCTGGAAAGCCAGTAAATATTTGCCTTGGGATCCCGTCTTCGCATCCTCCCCCCCTTTGACCGAAATTTGCTTTCCAAATTATATCGTGAATAATCCTTCCTCTTCTTGATCGATCTTTGATGTGTAAGTAGGGAAGAGTATATGCACTCTCCCCTCCTCCCTCTGGTGGATCAAGTCCATGATTTCATCTCCAATTTTCGTTGTGTGTTAGGAATCAGTTTCTTGGCTCTTTTCTCTATAATCTTGTTCAGTGGTACCATCTTCGATGTAGATGTTGTCTTTTCTCCATTCTTGTGTTTGTGATTACTGAAACTGCTTTTGTTTGTATATGCTGCAGCTCAATAATATTACAATTTGAAATAGTGTACATGGGGACCACTGGATATACCATTGCTAATCGAATTATAGCTTATTCGATTTTATTTTTATCTTTCTGGTTAAAGTACCTGAGCCTATAAAGTAGCCCAAGCTCCCTTCTTCCTTTTTCCACACTTTCTTTCACGTTTTTCGAGTATCCTGTTTTTGTAAATGTTAGACCTATAACTTTAGTTTCGTTTGTGTATTCGTATTTGTCTCCTTAGATTAGAATGTCACTGAGTCTTCTCTTGTAAATTGGCACGATCTTATTATTTTTCCTGTTAGTACTGATCTTTCATTGTAAACTTTGATTCTTCTTATATTTTCTTCTGCCGTTAGTCTTGCCTGCATGTCCGGGTTCCTGTAAGAGCAGGCGACGATTTGTGTGACGTTATCTGTGAACTGTATATTGAGACATCCATGCGTAAATGGTGGAGGAATGTCCGAAGTATACAGAGAGTATAATGTCGGACTCAGACACCCTCCTTGCGGAACACCAGCCTCCATCTAAAATTTATCTCCGTGGTGACTTCATTTCGATATATGCGTGTAACGTAGTTACAAGTTAGTCTTTCTAGTTTGCTGTATTAGTATTAGTTGTAGAAAGTTGTGAAAAAGAGGGGGTAGATAGTGAGTAAAGAGAGGGGGGGCGAAAGATGCGAAAATGAAAAAAGCATTAGGTTGACAGTGTAGTTGCCAGGTGTACGGGCCATCTCCATTGTATAGATTCTTAAGTGTGTTGATTGAACTTTTTTATCTTTTTTTTTTCTCAAACATTTAAGTTGTTCGATCTTCCATATATGAGTATATATATATATGGATTTTTTTTTTTTTTAGTTCAACTCACTTGAATCTGGGTTCTGGCTCTTCAGTTTTAGTGTTTGGGAGGTAACTCATGTAACCTCCCGCTTCTGAATCCAGAGCAACGAGTGTCTCGTTTGGGAGAAACCCTTCCAGTTTCTCCCAGATGCTTTTGCCTCTTTTGTAGAGGTATACATTAATTGGCTCAATTTTCGTTTGTTCGTGCAAGCTCCTTGAGGTCCGGAAGTCGTACCACTTGGAGCCTGTAACAAATTTGAGTCCTTGGTTCTGTACTCTTTGTAGCATCGACATGTTCCTGTTGGATGCTACATTGAGTGGTAGGCTGGGGTATACCAGCTTCGATCTGACCAAGCTGATGTATAGTTTTCTTTTGTTGGCTGTAGAAAGATTTTTAAATCGGTGGAGTTTGTCGAGTTCGGTTTTTGCAAATCCAATTCGGGACCTCACGTGCTTGCTCATTCCGGAACTGGAGAGTCCGAAACCGAGAATAGACGCGCGAGGAGAGTACTCAATATCTGTGTTTCCAATTTTGAAGGGGACGGTGCGCTGTCTTCCAATTGCAGTTGTGGAGAACTTAGCCACATTGGTCTGAATCTTCCAGTGACTTTCGAATCTGGAGATTCTCTCGGCTTCTGCCGCCGAGGCTATGGCCCTCAGCCTTGCCGATTTTGTCCTTCGCACCAAAACTTGGGTGACATCATCTGCGTACTGTATGTTGAGGGTTTTCCCATCGGCTGGTTTAGGGATGTCTCTTGTGTAAATTGTGTAGAGAGTGGGGCTAAGGCATCCTCCTTGAGGAACACCGGAGGCAAGGTTGAAGGATTTTCCGATGTGTCCTTCGAATGCTATCACCGCTCGCCTGTTGGTGAGATAGCTACAGAGGATTTTCTCGAAGTGCGGAGCGTTTGCTGTTTATGCGTAACCAATATTTTATATGTATTGCATCATTTTAATCCATATTTTGTCGAATGCTTTTAAAACGTTCCTGCAGACGATATTTACACTAGCTTTTTTTCGTTATTAGCTTTGGCTATTTTCCAGTGATGACCGCAAGAGTAATTTCTGTGTTCCTTTTCTTCCTAAATCCGAATTGAAATTTGTTCAGAAGTTATTCTCTTCTAGGTTCTCACTTAATCGATGGTTTATTATTTTCCCAAACACCTTTTCGATGAAGTCGAGTAGATATATTGGTCTATAATTATTATCTAGGAGTGTTGTAGACTTACCCGCTTTGGGGATAAAGATCATTTTCACTACCTTTAATGCTTTCGGGAAGTAGCCGGTGTTATGGCAGGCGTTGAATACAGATATGATGCCCTGCAGCATTTTTTCAGGCACTTCTTCATAGTGCTTCTTAGTGAGTTCCGATCTTCTGTTTCAATAGCAAGATTGTGTTTATGAGCTCTTGCACGGTAATTCTTGCGTTGTTAGCGTCGAAGGTGTTTCTCATTGCGTCAACAGTTGGGTATGGAACTATTCTGTCCGTTTCCTCATTGCGTTCTCTTACGATATTCCTTTAGAGGCGATGTCGAATTCTTCGCTGTCCTCACTTATGTTTGTCGAGAATATAGGCTGCTTGCTGCTATGTGGCCCGTACCACGAGGTCAGTCCACGTGAACGAGGACCGTGAGAACAGTCAGAATATCGAACTGCTTTCCGCGATAAGCAAGGGATTGGAATCTCGAATGGGCGCTTTTGTCGTCTCCCAGTGTGTTATCAAGAAATCTCCGCAGGATTACTTCCCATTATTCAAGCGCCGTGTTAGTTCGTGGAAAGATTTCCCTCCCCTTCCCCTTCGCTATATATTGTTGGTCCCAATTGGGCATTGACAGTATAGGCTTGCTTTTTACAACGAAAAAACGTCATTCTCGATCGCACTCCCTTTTTCGACGAGCCAAAGGCTAGAATTATACCGAAGGATCTGAGCCCCAGTCAATTGGCCTATCCTTGGTTTCGGTACATTTCGTTTGGCACGAATACTTCCTCCAGTTAGTGTTACTACTAGAGGTTAAACTCTCCGTGGTTAGAGTCCCTTGAATAACCATCCTATCCTCCCGTTTCATCTCTTAAAGCCTCGAACCCAAGCCAAGCTGAGACAAATGAACTGTGGCTGTTCAGCCTGTCATCTCAGTGTGTTTATGTACAGAGGCTCGTATCGCCTCTTGCCCCCCCTCCCACCGTAGAGCTAAAACTGAGTAGCTCTGATACATCCGGCTCTTGTATACATAGAGTATCTATTGCCATTATTTCATTTAATCTAGTTATTGTGTATAACACTGTATATATTAAAGTTTAATTTTGTGACTACCTTTTCATAAGCCTCATAGCTGGAGCCTTTATTAGTTAAAATCGGCCAACTGCACTCACTCTTTTGAATTTAAATCCTTTGCACCCCCCCCACACCCCACACTTCTCTCTCCCATCTTTGTTGTGACTAGAGTTGAGTCAAGGTGACCCGTTTGACCTTGAGCGTTCAAAATATTGGGTAAAAGTGACGTATATGTCGGGGTCATTCTACGACATTGTTAAATATGTAGTTCCAGTGGTCCCTAAATATCCGACCTATAGTGTCCTCGTCCTCTATGATGCTTCGATGGTTGTCTTTCAGCGTCATTTTTCTTGCTACTGCTTTGCCTTTCATTAGGTTAAGTTCCAAAATTCTCTTACTGACATACATGTATCCTCCAATGTACGTACGTGTTATTCGCTACGTACAAGTACGTTCACTTTGTAAGAGTAATCCATTGATTACGAGGTATAAGAGTGCGATTTACTACAAGGGCCGATAGCATTTAATGAGTTTACCAAGTTGTAGCTCAAGGATATATCTAAAGAGTGAAAACCAAAAATATAATTTTATTAAGTCACTAGTTAATATATATATATATATATATATATATATATATATATATATATATATATATATATATATATATATATATATATATATATATATATATACGGGAAATAAAGGTAATGTAATGAGGACAATTCTGACAGAATATAGATTAATTGGCAATCGGGTAACGTTAATTACTTGTTAATCAGCTTTTAAATTGTTCTATAAATCAGTTATACAGAGGGAATATTTATATGTCGGGAAGTGGGTCGATTAACGGGAGATACAAGCAAGGGTCGTTTTACCTTAATGGGGTCACCTCAAAGAAGGGAAATCCTTTAGCGAATCGGCGCGGGGAAATGGAGAGGGAAAATGGACGTGATTCTCGGCCAAATATCCTGATGGTGACGAGGATGAAGGGGAATGGGGGACCAGAAGACGAGTTCACAATCCTCCTTGAAGACGGACGATGGCACCTCTGCTCCAGAGCAGTGCAACCTCCGAAAAAACGCGACCCTCACGCGGCTGGGCGCGAAGTCTCACACAGGAAACTGGATATCCTTGAGGGGGAGGAGGGGGTCCAGATGAGACGAGAGGAATCACGGCCAATCCTTCAGGGATGAAGCGATTTGATGCTTGCTCTGAACAGAGTAAGCCTTCGCAAAAGAGATGGATCTGCCTGGTGAGATTCAACCTCGATGGTATAAGCGAATACCAGGGACTTGGGGAAACAGACTCATGATCTGAACCGAAGGCGACGGGTTCTCAAACTCAATCTGCCGATATTTGAAAACTCAGGGTATTTATATGACGGCCATTTTTTTAGTTTCTCCTCGTTGGCAGACTCAGGTGACTGTCTGACCACTTCTGGCACCCAGATGGATTAGCGTCTGTCACCTGACCCAAGTCTTAATGGCCTTTACGATGTGGGCGGGGAACTTTTTGCTAGCAGTTTCCCGACTAGACTACGGAGATTAGCGCTTTCTCGGCGACGTAAAAGCTTTTAGCGCCCAACTTAATTAACTGCACCTGTGAGGCGGCTGACGGATATTCAAATTCTTTCTTCTTTCATTTTCTCTTTGGATTCAGAGATTACTCCACGTGGAGTTATACTTAGGAGACAGAGAGAGGGAAGAAATTCGTGATACAAATGAAGGGGGTATTCTTCTTGGCGTCTCTTTCCCTTACACAGTATTCCTTTTGTTTTTCTATTATTTCCGTGTTTAGTTGTCTCTTTATCTTCCTCATTTCGTACTGTAACTGCCTCGTTGGTACGTTTCTTCTTATTTCTTCGGATATTTCCCTTAGTCGTCGGTGCTTCTGTACCATTTCTAGAGTCCAAGTAAATGTTTTGATTGTCGAGTATCGGCTTCTCGGTATGGCCATTTCGTCAGCTGCCTGCATAGAGTTTCTTGTATTTTCCAATTCTGCATCCATTTCTTCTAACCTTGCTCCCTCTAGTTGTTTGGATTGGGTTAAATCTAGTTCCCTCCTATATCTTTCCGTCTTCTCTGTGGAAGGCTTTTATTACGTTTCCTGGGATTTGTATGGGTCTTTTGATGAGAGTGAGCAGAGTTGCAGTGTGGTTTGTACAGGATATATCTTCCGTCTTCATATAATAGTTGTATGGGAGATGATTGTTGCCCAGATAGATATCAAGCTTTAGAGATTGGGTACTCGGGGCCTAGTCTATGTCAGATATCTCTTGAGAGCAGTGCTTCGAGGTTTCTTCCAATTCCGTTTATATATATATATATATATATATATATATATATATATATATATATATATATATATATATATATATATATATATATCCGCTTGCTTGGCAGCGAGCGTTAAGGTCACCCATAAATAGTAACAGGATTCTGTTATTGAATATGTTGATAAAGTTATTATTGGGCAATTGTTCTATAATAATAATAATAATAAGTCTTTTGTAATGCGCTCTTCAACGCCTGAGGCCTTCCCAGAGCGCCCGTTGTGCTGAGATGAGAATGGAAATTCAATAGAAATTCAAGAGGGGGGAGAAGGCAATACTGAAAAGATGCGTTTTCAGGAGACGCTTAAATGTGGTAAGAGAGGGAGAAGACCTGATTTCAGCCGGAAGAGCATTCCGCAATTTAGGGGCGCAGATTGAGAAGGAGAAGTCCCCCATTGAGCAGAGGGATGAACGAGGAATATTCAAAGGAGGTGCATGTGATGACCGAAGGGCCCGAGGGACATGGCGTGGCGAGAGGGCAGAAGAGAGGTAAGACGTGGCCTTGTTGTTTAGGGCCTTAAATGTGAAGAGAAGTATCTTGAATTGAGTACGGGATCTGACAGGGAGCCAGTGCAGTTCATGCAGCAAGGGTTTCAAGGGAGAGAAGCAAGGGCGACGGAGAAGCCGGGCGGCATAGTTCTGTACAAGTTGAAGGGGGCGGAGAGAGGGGGATGGTGGATTCACAAGCAGAGAGTTCCAGTAGTCAAGACGTGAGGTGATGAAGGCATGAACAGCAGTCTCAAGACTTTGGCGATCAAAGTGAGAGCGAATGCGAGAGAAGTTACGAAGGAAACATAGAGAGGATTTGCTGACATTGCGGATATGAGGCTTAAAGGAGAGATGCTTATCAAAAACAACACCCAGATTCCTAACGCAGTCAGAGAAAATGATAGTATTACCGCCCAGAGTAAGTGAGGGAAAGAGAGATTTAGACTTTTTGACAAGAGCAGGGGTGCCGACGAGGAGGACCTCAATTTTAGAGTGATTAAGCCTGGGGAAGTTGGTAGAGAGCCAGTCAGAAATGGTGGAATAGGCAAGAGACGTGGGGGATGAAGAAACGAAAATTTGAGTGTCATCAGCATAGAGGTGGAAGGATAGACCGAGATTACGGAGAAAGGAAATAAGAGGGAAAGGTAGATACGAAATAGTAGAGGACAAAGGACAGAGCCTTGTGGCACTCCAAAGCGAATGGGGGTAGATTCGGATGAATCGTCGTCAATCGAAACGGATTGGGTACGAAACGAGAGGTAAGAGCGGAACCAGTCAAGCGCGGTGCCTGATATGCCGAGGAAAGAGTGGAGACGATCAAGTAAGACGGTATAGTCAATAGTATCGAAGGCAGAGGAGAGGTCGAGTAGAACGAGGATGGAGGCACAACCCCTGTCCGCGGCTCTTCGTAAGCAATCGGACACATTGAGAAGGGCAGTTTCTGTGGAGTGACCTGACTTGAAACCAGATTGATAGGTTTCATCAATGTTACAGGCCACCATGTGACTGTTGATGCGTGAAGCAACCACTCTCTCCAGAACCTTAGAGAGGAAAGGAAGTTGCGAAATCGGGCGATAATTGGAAGGGTCAGTGGGGTTCAGTTGAGGCTTTTTAAGAATCGGACGGATGTGGGCACGTTTGAAGGAAGAGGGAACAAGACCAGTTGCAAGTGAAGTGTTAAACAGGTGAAGAAGCGTTGGGAGGATAGCAGGCAGAATTTTACATAATAGTTTAGGCAGAAAAATGTCCTTTGGGGAGCCCGATTTCTTAGAACGCGAGAGCAGGGCTGTAAGCTCCAACGCAGTCCCAACAGGGAAAACGATAAGCGGCTGAGGCGGAAAGTCAGGGAGAATGGCAGGATCTGGGACAGAAGGCTGAGGGAGGGAGGCACGGAGGTTAGTGACCTTATCTGCCAAGAAATTCGAGAGAGCAGCAGGGCTAATGGTTGGGGAGACCTGGGCTGGGGAAGTAAGACGGGAGAGCAGACGGAAGACGGTACGGGGATCATTCCTATTATCAGTAAGCAGATTACGTGAGTAGGCTTTACGAGCAGATTTTAATTTCGCCACGTAGGAAGCTATCGCATGTCGGAACGCCAGCGAGAGAGGGGTCGTGTCTTGCCCACGGGTGCGAGCCTTTCTGAGGACTCTTTCATGGGCACGCATGGACTGCCTAGCACAGAAGAGTTCCATAGAGTACCAAGGGGCACAGTGACAACGGGAGTTCGAAGGGGTGACAAGGGGAGAGTGGGCATCAAGACAAGTGAGAAGGGGTTGCTCCAAAGAAGAGAGAATCTGGTCAGGAGAGGCAGAAGCATCAATGGGAGGAAGTTGGGGGGCCACATCATTAGATAGGGAGGGAATATCAATGGAGGCTAGTCAACGGAAAGGCTTAGGATTATGAGACAGCTGGGGAGGTATATGGAATGGAATAGAGAAGTTGAAGTTGATAAGGAAGTGATCAGATATAGTATTGGACAAATTTGTAGTCGTCAGGTTGGAAATAAGACGGTCAGAGATTACAAGGTCTAAAATGTTACCTTGAAAGTGGGTACGGGAAGAAACGTGTTGGGTGAGGGAGAAGAGATTAAGGATTTCAGAAAAGGCTTTGAAATTAGGATTGTGGCCGGGAAGGTTGAAATCACCGAGGATTAGCAGAAAACCAGTGGGGGAGAGGTCAGCGTTTGATATCCTGTTGCGATTATGATGTTCGTCAATTCCATCCTTACTTCAATTGCAATGTAAGACTCGTCTAGTTCATCACGAGTTCTAAAGTCAATGCCTTTCTTAATTGCTATAGCAGCTCCATCGTGTGCTTGTCCCGTCGAGTTTACCGCTATGACATAATAATTCCATATTTTTATTTCATCATTTTGTAGGTTGACTCCGTGTGCCGAAATTAAAATTATATCTGGATCCAATTTTCTAAAAATGCTTCCGTATCTTTGCCGTTTATTTATCCATCCGTTTACGTTCAACTGTAGTATGCTTAGTTCCACCTTGTCAATTGTGAGTTGAAGATTCCTAAATCGTTTCCGGTCCATTTGATCGATTAATCTGTCCAGGAAAATAAATAGAACTTATTTTCGTTTTCTTGTTTGTTTCCTGGTCCTTCTGGATTTTGTGGAGTATCCCGTATTATTAGGGGATGGGTTTGGTGATGTCCTTCTTGAGGGTTGGCTTGGGCTCCTGTACGACTTAGATTTTTTTTCTTTGTGATTTTTCTAGTTACCCTCCTAGTTTCCTCTTCCGCTGACTCGGAGCTTATTCCGTCTGTCTCGCTCTCATCCGATACCGTGGCGCTCTCTTCTACCTAAGCGTTCCCTATATTATCTATTTCTGCCGCTTGCATATCCAAAATAGCTGAGGAGTTAACTTCGTGTGGAACAATTATCGGTTCCAATCCGTTGGCCTTCAGTAATGCATTCAATGTCTTCTTATATGTTCCTGGCTACAGAGCGTTTTGTACTCAGTGCGTAGATCTCTCATGTGTAAATCTTTCCAAACATTCCTCCCGAAATGTTTGGCAGTGTCGTCGCTGTTCTTCCTTGCGCCCTCGCTGCTGCAACGTAAGAGGTGTTGTTTCTTATGGCTTTTTTCTCTTGCAGTTCCTTCTCCTTTTTTCGAATCATCTCCTTTCTTTTGGGGCATTGCATGGCCATAGTGCGGTGGTTTCCTCCGCAGTTTACACACTTCTTTGTCGTATTGTTACATTTTCTGAAGGCATGACCCTCTGAGGCGCACTCGGAGCACATGACTACTCCTTTTGGGAGGCAATTGGCCGAAGTATGGTCTTCCATGGCATACCAATTGAAATACATCTGTATATTTGCAAATAAGTCCCTTTGTATGTTATCCGGGGTATCATCATGCTAAAGGCCAAGAGTCCCTTTTATCTTGGGCTTTAGCTGCTATCTCAGTGTGATCTCTAAATTTGACCACCTCCTGAATCTTTATCCATCTTTGTTTGTTCATTAGTTCTTCTTTGATTTCATCGCACGAGTGAGCCCCCACCCATGATTCCACTTTTCGGCATACAAAACTCGCATTAGCTGTAATTTGTGGCGGTGTCCTGGCTTCCAGGTCAAGTTTCTTTAGGGTTATGCTACTAGCTGTCGATGGTAGCTGTTCATCATCTTCCCCTTTAGGACAAATGACGATAAATCCATTTGGAACTTCATTACATTTGATCAGCGGAATCGAGAGGGTTGCGAAGATAGTTTACACAACTTGCTGCGGGGTCCTTTTTCTGCTGTTCAGATCGAGTCGTAGAGAAAATCTCTTCATTTCCTGGGGTTGGTCCATCCTTTCGCCTAGTATGCCCCACTAATATGGGACTCCTAGTAGTCAACTCTGAAACGGAAAAATTATTTTGCTCCTCAGGTGGGAGAGCCCCCTATATATCTTAATACTATCTCACATACCTCCCAAGTTTCGCGCTCTCCTTGGTCACCCTACCTAGCTGCGCCTAGCACTAACAGAATTCCACAATTGGGTTCGGGCTCGTGGTCGGAATCGAACATAGATGGACGCGACTTTAATTTTTGCAGGTGCGACTTTGAGACTTTGCTGCCGGATCTGGTGCGACTGTGACTTTGCGACTCTATTCCGCCCCCCCCCCCCAAGTGCGACTTTGCGACTGCGACTTTTTTCCGGTGCGACTTCGCTAAATTACAAAGTAAATTTTAGCGCGATAACAGAAACATGCTTTTATAAAGCAAAATAACACATTTATTATTTTTAAATTTTTTTTTAGTTAAAACACAGCCTAAACTAATATCTACAGGATATCCTCCTCCTCCTCCTCCATGTCTTCCTGGCCCATCTTCTCCTCCAGGAGGTCCATGTTTCCTTTGAGGAACACAAGCTCCTCAAAGTTGACCTCATCCAAGGAGGACCTCTTGGCCCTGAGGACGTCCCCGGCCGTGCTGAATAGCCCCTCAACAGCTGCAGAGCTGGGGAGGGGGGTATTGTACTTAAGGAATAAGACCACCCTTACCTCCCTGTGCTTGCAGAAGAAGGAAGACCCGGCCAGCTCGCCTTTAGAGGGCACCCACTCCTCCATGGACTTCCTCAGGACCTTCCTCACATCCTATCGCTGGTTAGCCGGGCCTCTAGCAAACAACTTGTTGCAGAGGCGGGCGTCCAAGTTCTGGGGTTCCTGCACTTCTGGCTGGCCAGGCTGACGCTGCTGCTGCTCCTCCTCCCTGGGCTTGATGACGGCCCTTAGCTCCCTGGTGATCGTGTCCCTGATCTCCTCTACCTTGTCAGGGGCAATGCTCTCCAGGGCCTTGGGGGTGATGTTGGGGTGGACGGATACGGCTATAAGGAGGTCGCCATCCTCAAAGAGACGGCCAAACCTCTTTTCATAGCCCTTGAGGAGGGCCTGCACCAGGGACCTGTTTAATTTTAGGCATGTTAAAGGTAGAATGTTGTTAGATTTTAATTACTTCTTACACTTCATAGTATTTATTTCTTAGCCACAAAAAGTATAAACACATATTAAGATACGAGAAAATGAGACTAATTTGCACGATGAACGCCACAAGGCATAACACGTTCTCGAACGTTTTTAACTGACAAGGCAGGTTTAAAACTTGGTTCACGCCTGAAAAGTGTATGTAATTTTCCTAATTTATAATAAAATTCCGAGTGACAAACTTTTTGGGGTACGTTTATGTAGTTTCATGTAACGTCAGTCTCATATAATGTGAAGAATTTATTCTATCGTAAAAGGAAAGTTAAAAATCAGATAAAAATAGTTAGCTTTTACCAACTCAAATTTGACATTTTTAGCCGGGGCAATTTCCTTCAAAAAGTCGTCTTTGCTCCTGTTCAAAGTCGCGGAAAATTGGCGGTGCGACTTTGCTTAGTCCGACTTTTTCAAAACGTTTGCGACTTTGAAATTCATAGTGCGGCAAAGTCGCAACGCCCAGCTCTGGAATCGACCCCCTTTTCTGCCCCCCTAACGGGGTCTCCTACAGGGGTTCACTATACCCTACGACCAACTGCGTCTCAGACTTTGCCGGTGACCAAGTTATGTAGCGCTAAGTAGAAGTAAATGGAAGTTAAAAATTGGTTAAAAAAGGTCCCCAAGTTAGAGAAATCTCCAATCAGCCCTCTTAGTGCATATATTTCTTCAAATAAGTCTTCTTCTGAGCGAGAGTATTCCTCAGGTCCATGGATGGGTGCCTGCGATCACTTAAGGAAGCGGTTTTCAACCGGGGTGCCGCGGAAGTGACCCAAAAATCATTTTTAAAATGCCTAAATTTAAAAAAAAATATGTATTTCAAACATTTCTAAAAAAAATCTAATGACACTTGAAAGTATTTTGAAACTAGCTTCTCTGCATTCTGCAGCATCGAAACAACGAAAAGAGAAAGATTGCCGACAGTGAATGAAGAAAAGAGAGTTGCTTTGTCAACTGTATGTCCTTCTAATATTAAAGAAATCTGTGATACTCATCATGGTCAAAGTTCACATTAAACTTTTAAAGTTAAGATTTATTCATTTTCACATTTTTATCTTATTTCGAGTAAATTTGCTTAAATGTTAATCGTGGTTAATTTTGAAGTGCTTTCCACCTAAAGTATTTATACGTAAATTACGAGGTATCTTCAAAACATTTTGGTACACGCCTTTAATTTAAAAGATTATCTTAAAATTTCAATTCAAAAGACGTTTGATCCTATCTTTAGTTTTTGTTGATACCTGCAAAATCGTCATTTATTCCTCTGGCGAATTTTAGGTATCAAGTGGCTGCTTATAAGAAATTAGCCGTTTTTATCCATGGAAAAGCAAACTTTTGAGATCAGAGCTGTTATCATTCTTTGCAACATGTTTACGATGAGTCTACGCCACATAGAAACACTGTTTTAAGGTGGATGAAACGTTTCACAAAAAGAAGAGAAGACCTTAATGACGACGAGAGAAAGAGGAAACCATCCACATCAACCAATGCATAAAAGGAGGCCGTCGTTCAAAAACTTCTGGATGAAGATTGCAGGATTAGCGTTGACTTTATTGCGAAAGAAGTTGATATTTTCCAAAGAGGAACATATGCAATTTTAGCAGAGCATCTTGGTCTCAGCAAGCTTTCTGCCCGTTGGGTGCCGAAAGCGTTTCGGGATGATCAGCTAGCACAAAGGAGCCATGTTCCACCAGGGCAATGCTCCAGCCCATTCTTCACGGCAACAAGAGATATTTTGAGGGAATTTCGATGGCAAATCATATCCTATCCGACCTCTCACTCCCTCGGACTATTTTTTGTTTCCTAAGCTTAAGGAACATTTAAAGTGAACAAGATTTCAATCGATCGAAGAGGCAAAACGTGAAGTTAGGAAATGGTGCGATTCGAAAAGCCAGGAGTTCTTCAGGAGGAGATTTCTCAGGTGGAAACTTCGCCTTTAGAAGTACATTGACCTAAATGGAAACTCTTTGTGGAAATATTAGTGACATTATAATTTTGCACCAATAGATATCTCGTATTTTTGTTTATATCGTGTGTGTAACCAAAAGCTTGAAAAAAACACTGAATTAAGGTCGATTCACATATATTATTGCAGTATCAATGCCGTGTCCACTCAGTCTTCAGTGTCAGTGAAAAATAACATCGTTACTTTGAATTCGGCTAAGGCATTCACACACGTACGGTTCAGTACCGTGTTTCGACTCAGTGTCAGTTACGTCGCCGTTCCGCGAAGTTGAACATCGTCGCCACCGATATTCTTCAGTTTTTCACGGACGTCGGACGAGTGTTGTATCAAAAATGAATGACGAACTACTTATTGAATTGGTGTGAAATCACCCTTTTCTGTATGATTTGTAACAATCAAAATATATGGACAGCAGTTTGAAACAAGATATATGGAATAATATAAGATAAGAAAGGAAAGTAGATGGTAAGTATTTTTTTTATTGATGTAGTTAATGGAGTACTTGATCAGTAAACAAGAAAATCAAACAGCTTTCCACACCAGCACACTCTGTTGATGCATTTCTAGCAGGTATTTCTCTAATTCGGAAAGCTTTAACCTCTTATTATTTGAATGCAGTAAAATTTGAAATATTTGCCACAGTACACAAATAGGAAATGCAAATGTCTATAAATCATAATTCATTTGATTGAAGAACTGAGCCTTCAGCCTCCGTATCATTAGTTTCGACTCCACTACCCTCGCCTCAACCATTTCAAGAACATACAACAACAACATACGACGATCAGTATCAAAAGCTATCTGCTTACACGGCAATTCCAAACAGCGCCAATTCCTTGCAGAACTACTTTTCAGGACTCTTAACTCTTTAATATGCAAGTAATTGTTTACAAGTTACTGCATTGTAGAAATCAGGAGAGGAGGAGGAAAAGTTAGAGATAGCAAAGTTTGAAGTAGTGTAGTAGACTTGAAAGAGACCAAGTTGGTCGGTGGGCCTACAGCTTTATGTGGAATCCGAACCACGGTGTGTATTATATCCTCAATTATTCATTCTTACTATAGTGCCCCTGTCCCACATATTCTGTGTTTAGCACTTTAAGTGTAAAGGATAGAAGAAAATTCAACATGGAGAAACACACATAAGAGATGAATTTAGCCCTCAAAATGTTTACAAACAAAGTAATGTACTGTCACTAAAAAGCAAAATAAATTCCTAGGATTTGTTTGTATTTAAGGAAAATCTCCAGTATGGATTTGAATAGATAAATACAGTAGCCTACTGCTGTGTATAGAAAGGACAGAGAGGGATCACTGTGTAACACAGGTGAACAGGCAGTCGAAGAGGAAAGGCTGCGGAAATAACTTAAGAAGCGATAGGGGGAGCTGATAGGTCGGTGGTTAGACACCGATGCGTGGTGTAGTTAGGTTGGACTCGGTGTGATCGTGACTGGACGTCGGTTGGAGGCTGGTCAGGAAGGAAGGCGTGTCAGCTCGGTCGGAAACGCGTTATTCATGATGCTTTTAGCTTATGCGAAGAACGGTTTGAGTTGCGGGCGGTCATGGGCCGCGGGGTATCGCGGTGCCATCGTATACCTTCTTACATGTAGTGCGGTGTATAATGGGTCTCTGGTGAGTTTCCCGAGTTGTTTTGTGAGTTTGGTGTGAGCGTGTGTTGAGGGGTGCTAATTTGTTGTTGTCGTGTAGTGTGGCCATTCAGGTGTACAGGGGAGAGCGGCAACGCGCTTCAGAGCGGACAAACTGCTAATCGATCCTTCGGTTTTATAGCCTTTCTCCAGGCGTGCCTGTTTTACTGAACAATAGGTGGAAACAGTTTTTGGTCATTCTAAAGTACTGGAAAGATTTTGTTTCCCCATCAATTAATTCTTTGTAGAGTAACAAACTCCCCTTCACTTACTTTCACACTTTATGTACCCACTTTCTTTTCTTCACCCATTTCCAACGGCGGAAAACTTTGCCATCTTAGAAATCGTTGACGGAGTCACTACTAATGTCTGTGTGCGCATAGATGTCAGGGATTCAACTGACCGTGAAGTGACGCGACACTGATATGTGAGAATGAACATCCAAAGGTTGTTGGATCATAAAATATGAATTTTTATGTGAATAGTGAAAATATTAGAAGATTTAATCTTCTGCAAAATAACATTAAAACAGAAAGATATTGCTAATTAAAACCTGTTGAAATGGTAATATTATAAATAATTTTATAAATTTATATATATTTGAATACATTTTAGTATGAATTTTATTTAGCTATAAAGAGAAAATAAAGAAAGGCATAATTTTTAATTATTAATTAATTCTTAGTATAATTCTTTTTTTGATGACTAACAAATTTAAATTAAATAACTTGAAATCAAAAATATAAGAAAATTAATTCTTCAAAATCGATCTCCACGTTTTATACATAGTTTCTATTTACTGTAAATCACTTTTAAAAAGCCAAAAGGAAGCAAGAAGAAGTGTACCTAATTGTGTAGAGTATGGCCGGATCCGAGTCCTAGCTTATTCTGGGTTATTGTTCCTAGCTACTTTTTCTGAGCTGAAATCTATGAAGTGGGGATGTGTAATTAAGCCAAATTAGTCACCATGTCATGTTTTGTGGGTGGGTTTTGGCAGATGCGAATGACTTTTGATAGGCCCTTGTGGCTTTTGTCATCTGTGAAATTATGAATATGAGATAGCAGGCAAACGCTCCTCAATCTTGAGGTTAAAATGGCTGATCTACATATGTAGTTAGGTTAGGTATGCAAAGTTAACTTTGAAAAGTGCAGGCGCAATGGTTTTAGACTACTGAATCCTGTCAACTTAGTATCATTGTACTAGCTTGCTAAGAGTAATATTTTGATGGTGGAGATGGTGTATCGCGCCTTATAGCCACAATATTTCAAACAAAGATGATTGGTGGGCTAAGGAACTTAGCTTATGGTGAAAGGCTCAGAAAACTAAATCTACATACATTGGAAAGGAGAAGAGTCAGAGGGGAATTGATTGAAGTCTTCAAATGGGTAAAAGGATATAATAAAGGGGAGCTGGGTAAGGTTCTTATACTTAGTGAACATGACAGGACACGTAGCAATGGGTTTAAGCTTGATAAGTATAGGTTTAGGAAGGAGATTGGGAGGAATTGGTTTACAAATCGTGTGGTAGATGAATGGAATAGGCTCACTAGACATGTGATAGAAGCATCCTCTCTGGGTAGTTTTAAGAATAGATTAGATAAATATATGAATGAAGCTGCTAGATGGGACTGACTTTTTTATGTATATATGTATATATTTTTCTAAGGAGTGGGGAGATTATATTTTGCGGTTGCATGAATGGACATAATCCTCTGGATGCATTTTATGTATATTGTAGATTAGATCTGACGAACTCCTGTAAAGGGTGACAATGTTGATGACTTTTCTCTGGTAAGAAATCTTTTATGTGTTGAATGGAACAGGAGCTGCCAAGTGTAGGCCATGAATGGTCTTTTGCAGTCTCTTTCTTTTCTTATGTTCTTAACGCAAAAATCCTTCAACGACACCCAGGGCGCTTGAGAGTAAAAAAATATGCTGCTGCGAGACCTTTTTTTGCCCCCCCTTCCTTATAAATTATAAATCATAAATGATTAAGAGCTTCATCAGCTTTCAATACTATAACTAGAAAATGATATGCTTTATTTATTATAGTTTTACATTATAACCATTTACCAATGTTATTAGTTAATTTCCAAATGTCTCAGGCTGATCTCAAAGAATCCACATAACACAGTTGCTTTGTGAATTTCACAACTATATATCAAATTTAACATTAATAGTATAGCAAATCTCACTAGTAAAACAAATTTAATAATTCTATAACCCTAATACCAGTAATAGAAGGACCAGAATTTAGCAAAAACTCTCTGTATTTTTACTTCTTGGCTTAATAATGAAC
The DNA here is from genome assembly GCA_963969495.1 of Ceratothoa steindachneri. Classification (NCBI taxonomy): domain Eukaryota; kingdom Metazoa; phylum Arthropoda; class Malacostraca; order Isopoda; family Cymothoidae; genus Ceratothoa; species Ceratothoa steindachneri. The sequence continues at coordinate 110,974,529 of OZ018333.1, forward strand.
CTAAAAATAGACAAGCATTTCATACATGATAATGGAAAAAATTAAAATCAAATTTGCCACTTGGAATTTTTAGTAAACTACTTATATACTAACCAATAGTAGGCATATACATAAATGCACATCTTAATCACAATTCACACTTAATGCATGTCCATATCATTAATTATTTACAAATTATACCTAAATCACTCATCGCCTGAATGCTCACGGTTTCATGAAGGCTACAGTCGACAGAAAATATATAAATGATATTAAACTTAGTAAATAGACTAATTTTATTAAAACAGGGTTGCCTTGAGTGCTTGTTTCTTGGCAAAACTACGAATTGCAGTGTCAAAGTCTATATGTTTTGCAATGTTAGACTCAATACTATGCCTAGATAGGTTGTTCAGGCGACCCTGACTATGGTGGACCTGAGATAATTTTTGATGAGCCTAAGCTTGCTGAAGCTCCTTTCTGCTGATGCTACTGTGGCTGGTGCTATTAAATGCTTTAGCAGAGTACAGATTATAAAGTATATTTCCCAACCTCAGTGAAGCTGACACTGAGGTTGGGAAATATACTTTCTAATCTGTACTCTGCCAAAGCATTTAACAGTTCCAATGCACCCAACTGTTTTCTACCAAAATTGGCATTGTGAACCATTGTTATGTGATTCATTTCCTGCACAAGGTCTTTACTGCTGATGTCTTTAGAATACTTCTCACTAGCTTAGCTGTTTTACGCTTCAATTCCTCTTCTGACATTTTTGGTAGGTCCAAAGAAAGCTGAAGGTGTCAGAAATCTGTTTGGCTGCACTGAAACGAACTGTAAGCCCTCCAATAACATTATCCAATACTATATAAAATATGTGCTTTCGGAAGTGGGCTTCCTCAGAGGATTCATCTGCTTCGTTCATTTCACTCACATTTTCATGAGGTGTATCCTCATCATGGAATCTTGTTTTTATTTCTGGCAGTGGTACTACGGTCCCTTAACAATTTGACTTCTATCTGCAGGCTGGATGCAACAAGCTTAGCTTCATTCTATATTGCTTTTGATCTGTCCCGGAGAGCCACTAGTTGTGCAAGCAAACTTTCTATATTTGTAACTTCCATATATAAAGTCGCATCACTAGATTAAATGACATTGCTGCAAAAGTCAATAGGGACCAGTATTCTGTGCCACATGACTGGCATTGTGATGCAGGTGAAGGAACTGACATAACATATAGCTCCATGGATTTTCGTCTTCCAAAGCCAACTTAACTCCTGGGAGGTGAGCTACAAATGATTTTACACTCTCAACTCGATCTGACCATCTGTAAAGAGACTTTATAGATACCCTATATGTATATATATATATATATATATATATATATATATATATATATATATATATATATATATATATATATCAAAACACTCCGAAGAGGATCGAATAAGATGGAAAGCTCAGCAATTTAGTTTGTTTTTTTACCAAACACATTCATTTAAAAGAGATGAATACAGGACAAGTGATCCACCATCTAAAAGATAGTTAGAAGAAGAGAAAGTTGCCAAAGGAAATTAATCAAGGCGAAATACACAATGGTCTTCAACAAAATATATATTGATTGTATAGGTTTATTGTGCAATAGCGTACATTTATACATAATCATAATACAAATAAAATAAAAAAAAATCCAATACAAATACAGTAATAGTATGATTCAATAATATAAATACATGTATAAGTGTACACATTACACAAAGCGGGGAGCCCGTCAGTGTTGGCGTGCAGTAAGACGTGGTGGAGCGTCCCACGCGTTTCTTATCTGCTGCAAGTGGGTAGCGGCGGTCTTCATCTCCCGTCGCCCGGCTGAGCGCGGGCGGCGATCAGCGCGGAGGGGGTGCTGTTCTCAGCACCTCCAGCAGCTCGTTTGTTGGGGTGTAGCGGACCACCTGGGCGGCTCTTGCCTCTCGCGCCCTCAGTAGGGCGCCTCTTACAGGGGGAGAGGCTGGCGCTCGCTCTGGCCTGAGGCGGGCGGTGGCTGGGCAGGAGAGGAGGTAGTGCCCCAGTGGGCGCCGGGAGCGGCCGCCGCAGTGTTCGCACCTCCTTGCCACAAAGTCGGCGTGCAGCTCTTCCCGCGTGGAGTAGCCCAGCCTCACACGCTGTAGCAGCACGCCGTTCGCTCTGGGCTGCTGGAAGGATGGATTCAGTGGGCGATAGGCTGTGGTTGCAGCATACCACGCCGCTTGCCTCTTGATTGCTTCCCATTCTTGGTGCTGCTGGTGGGCGTTGTGGGCGGCCCTGCGTTTAACCTGCGCCTTGAGCTGCTGCAGGCTGGGGCGCACGGTCCAGGTGATGGTGGGGCCGTGGACGGCTCGCTTGGCAGCCTCGTCGGCAGCATCGTTGCCGCGCACGCCAACGTGGCTGGGAATCCAGTGGAGCCGGACACGCCTGCCCTGAGCTGCCAGGTCCTGCAGGGTGCACAGGATGGTGGTGGTGAGGTGGATGTTGTCCCGGGTGTGGTTGTGGGCGTGGGCATGCTGCAGCGCCTGCAGTCCCGACCGAGAGTCCGTGTGTATGACCACAGTGGCCTCCCGGCGGAGTAGAGCGTGCTGGAGGGCGTGCAGGATTGCTACCAGCTCCGTCTGGAGGGTGGAGCAGTGGTCTGATGTCCTCCACGCTTGCGTCAAACCGCTCGTGACGAAGGCGGCGCCGGACCTCCCGCTGTCGGGGTCGACGGAGCCGTCGGTGAAGTACACTGCGCTGCCTGGCTCCGTGACCTCAGACATGGCCATGAGGGCGTGCTGGCGCAGCTCCTCGGTGAGGCAGTTCGCTTTGCTCTCGGGCAGCTGTGTGGCGGTGAAGGGGGCGGCGGGGGGGGGGCATGGTGGTGGTGGAACGTAGGCGGGGTTGGGGGTGTCAGGGTCGTGCCACAGCCAGTTTCCTGCCCGGTTGAGGGAGTTGGTTGCTAGGCTGACGTTTATGAGCCACCTGTTGTTACGCAGGCACTCGATGCCCTGCGCCACGGCTATTCGGAGTCTCCTCTGCGCAACACCCTCCACGTCGCGCTGGAGCACTCTGGCCACCTGACAGGCCACAATGCAATCCACCCTGGCGGTGAGGGGCACCAGGTTGGCCTCACTCTGCATGACACAGGCACTGCACCACCTGGGTGCCCCTAACATGGTCCTCATGGCGGTGTTTTGTATTACCTCCAGGCGCTGTTGCTGCTGCCGGGACAGAGCTACAAGGACCGGTGCACTGTAGTCCACTAGGGAGCGCACTGCCTGGAGATAGTAGAGGCGGGGGACGGGCAAGGTTGCACCAGCACTCGGCCGCGTCATGGCCCTCATGACATTCAGCCGGGCGTGCGTCCGCTCCCTCAGGTGCGTGACATGCTGCGTAAAGGACAGCTGCCTGTCCACCCACACTCCAAGGTACTGGTAGGAGTCGGTCCAGGCCAGGCCGACTCCTTGGACGTGAAGCTGCTGGCCAGCAGGTGTGCAAGTCTTGATGGCCATGGCCTGGGACTTCTCTGTCGAGATCTTGAGCCCCAGCTCTTCGCACTTGGCAGTGATGAGGTGCAGCGCTTCTTGGGCCCGCACGAGCTTGTCGCCGCGCCCGGTGACGACGAGCGCCAGGTCGTCGGCATAGCTGAGGAGGATGGTTCCTTCCCGATAGGGGAGGGCGACCAGCTGTTCCATCAGCACGTTGAAAAGGAACGGGCTGAGGATGCCGCCCTGGGGTGTCCCGTTCTCGAAGGTAAGGTAGGAAGACTTGTGACCCTGTAACTTCACGCGGGTTCGGCGCTGGTGAAGGTAGTCATGGAGCCATCCCAGCAGTCTCCCTAGGATGCCCTTCCTCACAAGGGCGGCTAGTATGGCGCGGGGGCTAGCCAGCTCGAAAGCCTTCTCGAGGTCAAGGAAGACTACGATGGTGGGCTGGTTGTTGGCGTGAGCCAGGAGGGTGATGAGGCAGTCTGCCGTGCTCACCCCCTTGGTGTAGCCGAACACGTGGTGGTGAAGGCTTCCCACGCTCCACTGTAGGCGAGGCAGCACCATCTTCTTTGCTGTTTTTCCGGTGCAGCTCAGGATGGAGATTGGCCTGTAGGTGGTGTGATCCATCGGCTTGGGGATAGGCTGGATGTCGGCGTCCTTCCAGGAGGGCGGCAGACGGCCTGCCAACCACGATGCGTTCAGAAGGGCTAGCAGTGCGGCGTCCCCGGCGGGCCCAGCGTGCGCCAGCATGGAGTACCGCACTCCGTCGGCTCCCGCCGCTGTGTCACGTCCACGCTTCGCCCTGGCCAGCTCCTCGAGCGTGAAAGGCTGGTCCGTCGCGTGCGGCTGGCCCCGCGCCTCCCTGACCTCTTCGTCGCGCTTTGGGCGTAGCTGCTGCTGAAGGTAGCGGGTGTGGGGAGGGAGCTGCTCGCTAGAACCCCTCGCTGTAAAGCAGATCGCCAGCCGATCTGCCTCTTGCTGTGGGCGTGGGTGGGCAGCTGGGCGGGTCGGGGCGGTGCCTGAGGCCTTCCTGAAGCTCCCCCACAGCTGGCCGAGGGAGGTGTGTTGGCTGAAAGAGGCGCACCACTCCAGCCACTTTGCCTCCCTGGCGCGCAGGGACACCTGTCGCGCGCGGGCTACCACGTCCTGCAGGAGCTGCAGGTTGATGGCCGTTGGGCGCTTCTCGTACAACCTCCTGTGGTTGTTGACGCGGTGATTGTGCTCCCGGACTTCCTCGTTATAAAACCACCAGTCCGGGCGCCGGCGTTGGTTAGAGGCTGTCCTGGGCATGGCCGCGTATGATGCACTCTCTATGGCCGCCATAAGGTCCCTCTCCTGCAGGTGCAGGTCCGCCGGAGGCACATACGTGGACCACCATTGTTCCAGGGCGGCTTGGAACTTTGCCTAATCCGCCCTCCTGACGTTCCACACCAGCGTGAGGTCGAGCCCCCATCCCTTCCATGGACGTGCGTGGCCTTCCCTGTGTTCAGTAGTCGAACGGCAGGAACTTCTTCGAGCAGGTCGGCCAGGTGGCGCCCGGTCACGTTAGTGGGTGACACAGAGTGCAGCACGGGGTGGGGGGCGTAGAATCCGCCCGCTAAAAGGAGGCTGGAGTCGAATGCGAGGGAGAGCGGCTCCCCAGCATCCAGCGGGTACCGCTGGCTACTGTATTTATTGTATACACTGAGAGTGAGCGGCCCCAGCTGTAGCTCCATTGCCAGGACCTCCACGCCGTCACCACAGTACACGGGTGCGGCGATCCTCTTGTGCGGGATGGTGTTCCGTATGAGGGCTGCCAGCCACGCCCATTTCCGTCACCAGCCGGAAGCGAGTGGGGGGTGTAGCCTGCAACTCGCCATTCAAAGCCGGCGGGCGTGAGCGTCTCCTGTCGGAGAACCAGGTCCAGGTCTTCTTGGAAGACGGCTTGCAGCAGAGGATGTTTCTTGGGGCGGAGCCCCTGCACATTCCACTGCAGCACCCTCAGCGAGGGCGCCGGTGCGTGGGCTGGGCTATCAATCCGCGCCTCCATCTTGGTTGTGGGCGTGCGGTGGGTGCAGAGGTTGTTGGGTGGGACCTCTTGGCGTGGTAGATAATGGTGGGGGCTGGAGGGCACCCTCTGTGACGGCGGTTAACACCTCCTCGCGGAGGAGTGCGTGGAGGTCCTGCTCGGTGGGGGCTGCGGTGCCCTGCCGGCGGTCGAGCAGCTTCTTCACCAGCTGTACGACACACGCGAGGATGACGTCCACGATGGCTCTGCCCTCCTCATTGAGTCCCTCGCAATAACCTGGGGGTCCACGTCGAGACCCTGTCGGTGGTTAGGCATTGGGTAGCATCGTGGACTGCTCCTCGTCTGGGCGGGCGCGGTGGGCCCGACGCCTGTGTCCCCCCCTCCTCTGTGGCTTGGGGACAGAAGGGGTGGGTTGCTGGGTGGAGGTGTGAGCGGAGTTGCTGGTTGTGCAGCTACTGGTACCCTCTCTCGCTCCCTGCCGTTCCTCTTCCCCTGTCTCGACCTGACTTGTGCCAGGCTGTTGAGGGGTAGGGGGTGGGTGGGAAGCCCACGCCGGCCTGTTTGGTGGTGGCGCTGGAACAAGGCGTCGGTTGCCTTGTTGCTGGGAAGGCCCACGTGGTTCCCCCTGCCTCTGCCGGTCCCCCTCCTGTGTACCGCCCAGACGTGTGCCAAGCAGGCCGAGAGTCGCGGGTTGATGGCTAACCCACGCCGACCCGATTGGGGGTGGCGCGGCAATGAACCAACGCTTTCTTCTTTGCTGGGTGGGGGGGCACGTGGTTCCATCTGTTGCTGCTGCTGCCGCCGGTGACCCCGTGGCATCCTTCTCCTTCGCTCGAGGCACTTCGTGTTCCAAGCGTGGTGCCCCTTGGTGCAGTTGGGGCACCGTGCCGTGGTGATCTCGCTGGCCTTGAGGCGACCGATACACTCCTCCGTCGGGTGCGCTTGGCTGCACACGCCGCACTTGACGGAGTTTTGGCACATGGCCTGGAGATGCCCGAAGCGCTGGCACTTGTAGCATCTCACAGGCTCACCCTGGTAGGGGCGCAGGGCGTAGCGGCCCCAGCTGCCCAGGTCCAGCTTGGGTGGTGGCGGCCCCTCGTACACTACAAGGATCTGCCTGGTTGGGACCTTGTCTCTGTGTGCGAGGAGCCGTGTTGCTGAGAGCACGTGGGGGTGAGCCTCGACGGCCTGGAGTGGGAGAGTGGTCGGATACCGTTCAAGCACCAACTTGTGCCTCTTCACTCTAGGGTCGAGCAGGATCACTCGATCCCCCTCCTCGGCAAAGCGGCGCAGCATGGCCTCCGACCCATCGTCCTTCGGGGTGAGGACGTATTCGCCGTTGAGAGTAGGGCGAATGACTATCCACAGGCCAGGGTGTGCTCTCTCCAGCTCCGTCACAGCCTGGAAAGCACTGGTAGTGTTCCCCTGGTGCACCAGTTTTAAACTTGTGCCGAGGTCCTCGTCGGGAATGAGAGAGTTACCCAGCCTGCCTCATTCTCCTGCTGGGCCTCCGCGGTCTGGGGGCTCTCGTCGATGACGATGCGACCGCTTTCATCGCTGGGGGCCTCCTCTGCCTGTGAGAACTCCGGCTCCAGTGTTCGGGCGGTACTCTTCGGCGTGGAAGTCTCGTTCGGTGAGGGTGGACTAACTCATTCCGCGTTCGCTTCGCAGACATTGGCGGGGTGGCTATGGACGCCGATCCTTGCATCGTGGCGTCACTCTTGTTCGCCCATCAGCGCCAGGGGTGCAAAGGGGAGAAGAGACTAATGCCCTCTTACAAGCAGGACAGGAACAGGAGGTATCTCCAATCAACCCGTCCACGCTTGCTTTCGTCTCTTTTGAGAGCCACGGAAACAGGAGGAATCTCCAATCAGACCGTAGTTGCCCTTATGAGACAAACGAGGCAACCTTCTTGCTCTACTCTCAAGGTTAATAGTTACCAAATGGTAACATTCTTGGGCGATTATTCGTAGCAAAATATATATATATATATATATATATATATATATATATATATATATATATATATATATATATTAGAGATGTGCCGAGTACTCGGCACCGGCATCGGCTAGAATCAGCCAAATTTGTGAGAATCGGCATCGGCATCGGCAAAATTCTTTGCCGATTCTTCGTCAAAATGTTAGCTTTTTATACAGTTTTGGTGACTGAATTTGGCCAGACAACATACTTTGTGTTACTAGTTACTACAGCTTTATTAAGTAACACCTTTATTATTTAATTCTGGTCAGATTATAGTATATGTTTTCAGGGATGCTTGAACGAAAGTAGCAAGCTACAGTGATATAATTACTAAAAAGTAAAAAAAAATACTCAACCCTTGGATTTTTTCTAATAAATGTGGTTTCAATGATTAGTATTTTGTCTTTGGAATTTTAAGTCCTATATATCGGTTCACCTACTCAGGGACGTTTTATGGTGTTCCTTATCCATGGACATTGTCCATTTATCATGATATACTGCCCCTGTGTCAAAATGTATAAAGAAATTAAAAAAGATGAAAACAGTGGATCCGAATGGCTTCAATTCGAAACGAGATAAAGTACTAATAAAAAGAAAAGTGTAAATATACTAACAAAATGTTTAAAAAAACGAAGTAAAAAGTAAAAGGAAAGCAGTGAGTTGAGAAAAAATATAAACAAAAATGCTAAAGAAAGTTAAAAACCCCACTAAAATAAAAGAACTTTGGCCAATAGCCATATCAAATATCTAGTATATAAGAAATGTGAAAAAAAGAAATAATAATAAGAGGGGTAAAAAATTAAAATCGGAAACCTTAGAATTTCCACCTACGAACGCGCAACTAACTAGCGCCTACCTTTTGGGCTGGAGAGAATCTACGTCAGTCACCTGGAATTTGCCTACCATAGGCCCAAAACCGCACCGAGACGGTGACATCACGCACAACTAGCCAACCCTTGAAAAAAATAGCGGTAACTCAAACATTTTTTTAGTATTTCGTTGAATCTATCCACAGTTCGCATTGTTGAGCGATTACTGAATTCGTTAAAACGAACGGTGGCCCAAATTTTTTGGGGGGGCCCGTTGTAATATTCCTTTAGTAAGTCAGTGAATTGGAAATTTTTTTCGAAGATTAACATTTGCGTATTTAAGGGAGTGTAAATTAATTATATTATGAGTCAAGCCTTATATTAATTAGCGAGTTAATTTTTTAAAATTATTTTTTGTTTTGATTGATTAGTTTGTTGTAAAATATACTACTATTTTTGGTTAATGTTTCCATCTATCGCTTAAACGAAAGTTTTGGCAATATTAGTAGTCATAATTCGAGATTCTACCTTAGTTTGTGATATTAATCCCTTGAAGCGCTAATAACTGCCTTAATCGAGTACATACGAGGTGCAAGGCACCAGCTCTTAACCTCAGCCTCGGTCAAAAATATATATAAAACTACTACATAATAAATTGGTGTCAGGTTTTAGAGGTTTATAAACGACCCGCCCCCCCCCCAAAAAAAAAAAAAATTAGTTAGTCGTTTTGACCCTTGTTGAATAAGAACAAATTATCGCCAAATCGTCCAAGTATAGATAAACACAATTGCAAGATAAATTCGGGCTAGAATTTTTGTGTGTGGCTAATTGAAGGTATTCAACCCATCAGGGGGTGAAAAGGGAAGTTTTGTTTTGGTTCCGATTGCTAACCTAGTTAACCCAAAGAGAGAGGTTAGGGTAGGTTAGGTTAAGCAGAGCACTAAGTGTTTAGTGGTGGTATAAGTTCCGTTCGCTTTAAGTATGCCCCTTATCAATTAGTTGAAAATGTTACCGCGCCCCTTTGTAGGAAACATCCCCTTCGTCAGCGCCTTATGCGTTCCCCTCAGATCCACCAGAGTGCCTGGTGAATTGCATAATAGATATGAGATCACCCGGAAGAGTAAAATTCGAGTCTGGGGCGGTAAATGGTCATCCTTTGAAGCACTCTTACCTAGTTTAATGCCAAAAAATATTGATCGTAATTATTAAAAAGATTTCCTTGCCTATGAGAGAGACGAACGATGCTATGTCAAAACGTTAGTAACGCCATTATCGATTGTCGATGGGAATAGAAATTTTTTGCAATGCTCGGCCTATGCGGTCTTAATACTCGTATATGTATAAATAGGATTAATCTTCGCAATGAATTGGGAAGTATATATAATGTCGTGGGGATTACACTTGAAATCTACTTACTAGGATGCTTGCGTCTTAATTGCACCCGACAGAATGAATTGAATAATAACACGGAATTAAGCACTGAATTAATCACTTGTAATACTCGAGGTTATGAGCTCAGGATGAAAATTATAGTTAACGATTAAACTGGTGAAGTTATGGGAGGGGATAATTCACTTTAACGATACCTTTGTGATCGTAAACTGTGAATCAAATCGGAATTCTTCTCCTCGAAGTGTCTGTTCCAATTATTGGCACCTAGAATGGGTAGCCAAAAATGATTACCTAGCTGCGTCTAGGGTAATCCGCAGAGAGAGGTCCTGTGTAACCTCTGACTCTGAAGGGGTAAGGGTTCTGCGAGAAGTTTAGCACCTACAAGTACCCTGAAGGCAACAACAAATTCCCCGAAGTTTCATCCTTGCAACGGGAGAACTGTTTCCTTTGTGGGACTAGCTCCACACACAACGTAGGTCCAAGATCTTCTGCCCGACTCCAGGGAAAATTTCCTCTTTTATTTCCCTCAAGAGCTAAAATCGAGAGAGAGCACCGGATTCTCATAAAATTCTTATCGTCGCGCAAAAAGATCTTTCGTCTGCCACCAGGACATGCCAAACATTCACACCTCAGCGCCATCCGAGCTTTCCTCGTCTCAAGCCGCAAGTTTATGACGGCGCGAAGAAACTCGGGCCTTCGTCGGCTGGCAGGCGTCTTTTGAGGCAGACATTTTCCTGTGTGGCCGGCCGCGAATTTGGTTATCTCAAAGGCGCGAAAGGGGGTGAAAGGGATTCGATGCAAAAAGGCGAATTTGGAATAAGGTGGGAGGGGGGGGGGGGAAGGATATGCAGCTGCGTCGGTGTATTTAAGTATGTATTAATGCATGGAGGTATTTAGACTTCTACAGGTATATAGGCTATTCCTAATATGAAAGGAAATGAAATAAATTTTGTAAAGATCCATATTGATTCTGTATCCTGAAACCTTCCATCAAAAGCTATAAAATTCCATAAACTCAATGGCTATTAAAAGGTAAAAAAAAAACACACTAAAAAATACTCCATTGCTTTGTCTATTGGCTTCCAAGTTCCAAGCTTCCAACAGCTTAACAGTTGAGTAATATAGTTATGGAAACTAATTATAAAGTATCTAATAAATTAAGCATAATACACTAAAAAGAAATATTAGCCAGAATCGGAATCGCCATCGGCAAGCAAGTATAGATAAGAATCGGCATCGGAATCTGCATCGGCAAAATTTTTGGAATCGGCACAACTCTAATATATATATATATATATATATATATATATATATATATATATATATATATATATATATATATATATATATATATATATATATGAAAAGAAACTCACAACTTGCAAGTGAGTCAAAATTATGATAAATAACACACACAAGGAAAATGGAAAAACGATTCCGAGCGCTTTCGTCTTTATTCTAAAAGACCTCTTCTTTTAGAATAAAGACGAAAGCGCTCGGAATCTTTTTTCCATTTTCCTTATGGGTGTTATTTATCATACTCTAACTCGGTCTTGTAAAATCGAGAATTATTTGCAATAGTGCAATCATAATTATGCAATTAAGAAGGCAATTTATTTGGCTAACTAGCTCTTTATCGAAGTCCTCGGAAGGAGCTCTTCTCACATACACGAGAAGATTACACATAAAACAGCTTTTCTAAGAGTAGGCTCTCTCAAAATCATAGGCCCATGCCCAATGCCCCTTACCACATATTTTACCTTGTACTCCATAAATAAACAAAAATGTGAAGATGATAACGACTGACATGTAAATCCATTTCATCGTTCGAAATTAATTGTATTTCTTGACAAAAAATGTCTAAAGGAAGCAAACACGCTAATTCTCGAAGTGGCTCAAATAATGCCATCGGACCGTCGAAGCCGTTGCCACTCTCAGATCTCACAACACAACGAGATAATTTAGCCTATATTACTCTTCCAGGGGTGAGTGACAGTAAATTGCATGTATTTGTCTGAGAGAGAGATGGCGGGATCTTGAAAAAGATTGAGGATTGACGAGATAAAAAAGTTAATTTGTCAATTTGTGACCTCCATAGAAATGAACTCTCCTTTTGTCATCAATTCCAAATGGTTGACGGACCTACCAAAGGCAATAATTCTTTCAAGGGACCAATAGGGAAGTCTTTGTCAAAGGTGGAAGAGTTAGATTGGGATGAAGTGTTCGTCCGATTACAGGTGGACCAAAAATTCCGATGACAGTTGAAGTGTTGTCGGATTTGTCCTCTGATCAGAAATACCCTTTCCTCGTCGCCAAATCCATTCACAGTGGGGAAATTGATCGGCAACTGAAAACTTTGAAGTCCGGACTCATTTCCAACTTGAAGTAGTTGACTTTAGCCTGTCACCTTGGCGCAATTTACCTCCCCAAGCATCCTTTTAAAGGTGCAGTTAAGAAGAACCTGCACTCTCTCATCTTCTAAGTCGTCACCAACTACATTCCTTCCTGGTTTGTGATCAAAACTCGACAACACATTTCTGACGCCGCGAATCACATTCTTTTCCAAATCAAATGTCTCCGCCTTCTTCCTCAATCAACGCGAGACATAGTGTTCTCTTACACCAAATCATGGAACGCACACCAAGAAAATCTGCTCGTCTCTCTCCTCTGCGACGATGATCCAAATCTCCGCGCCTTCGCCGTTCGCAAGATTATGGACCTTCGCCAAGGGAGTGATGTTGGTGACAAGTCGGTGAGAAAATTCGGTCCTTCTCCCTTTAACTTTAATGCGAACAACATTGCTGAACATTTGTATTGGGATTCAATCACCATTTCCGAGTCTATCTATCCTCACTCGCGATCTCACCATCGCCGAACTTCAGGATTTGATTGTAAGCTAATTTGAATCGCCATCTTTCCCAACCCACACTCAATCGATGGAGCGCCTGATTCGCGAATATATATATATATATATATATATATATATATATATATATATATATATATATATATATATATATATATATATAATGTGAAGAAAGCTAATTTATGCAGCAACACTAGCACAACCTCAGTTCCTGCACATTCCCTTAAAAGCAGTTTGTACCAGTTGTTCAAAATGTATAAGCACATCCAGTGGTTGCTTGTGGGTATCAAAAAGGGTAGGGCCATGAAAGGTAATTATTAGTTAGTTAAGGCACCAACAATTTTTGTATATAGGCTACCTAGCTATTTAAGTAATATAATTCTTTTTATTTTAAATCTCACATACTAACCTTTATTGATTTGTATAAGTAATCAGCTCTTTGGTTCTCTATCTGAGCAAAGCTATTAATTACTCCGCTGTTGTAATCTCCGATTTTGCTTATCTATTCCTTATGAATGGTATTTCTTTATTCGCTTCATTGTGCTAAAGCATCACTCTGAATCAGCAGTTGAAATTGGTGTCTCGAAGACAATTTCGACCAATTTTGATACTTCAGAGAAGGTTTCATTAAGGCTGTTTTCATTTATGAATTTCAATCGCCTCAAAATGATCGGTAGGACAAGACTTTCTGTAGAGTTTAAAATCACCTGGATTTACTATGGTAAATGAATAAAACATATCTGAAGTTTTCTTTTAATTTGTCTATAATTTTATTGCACGTTTCTTCTGCTCATGATTCCAGATAAGGACAAGAAGGATGAGATGTTTCCCTTGTACGCCTTTTTCTTTGCTGTGATGTTAAATTTTCTGTTATTGGTTTTCGATTGATTGTTAAATAACGCGTTTGATTTTTTCTAAACTGTCAGATTCCAAAAGGATAATCAACATGTTTGAACATCAATCATTTCCTGTGGCACCCACGGGGATGTTTAGGGCCTCAATGAATTTCTGGAGCTGACTTTTGCGCTTAGGGGAAATACCGAAAAAACACACCAATTCAAACTTGACAACAAAAGTTGATCCTTTCATTAAATTGATCCTTTTATTAAAAGAAATTATTTTCTTAATAATGAAGTTTAATTGATGTGTGTAACAATGAACGTTATGAGTATGAAGCTAAGATTTCAGCGGGTGTGTATTGATAGAATAGTTAACATCATTAATTATTCGGCCGATTTTAACGAAATTTGAAACCCCTATGTTGTTTTATATTCTCTTTCGAATGATATAATTAACAAAGTCCTCCCAAGGTTAGTCAGAGAATTATTAAAAGAAAACTATGGGTCGGATTTCCACACTTCTTTTGGTGAGTTGTAAATTATGGTTATCTATATGGAGATGGTGTGGTAGAGGATTGACTTGCTGGTAGTTTCTGGAAGAGCGTCAGTTTTAGCATAAGTAGGTTTTGAATGATGATTAGATTACACTGTAGCTGTGGGGACGAGGGTGGATATCCAACAGGGAATTAACAGATGGGTATATGTGTGTATGTTGCAGGGACATTTATGAGGAGGAGGAGTACACATAAAACGAAGCTGGGTATGGCAAGCCCGTGTAACAATATCCTCATCCAGTCTCGCGTTGGATTAGCCTTGTTTTATCTGGATAAAGACAAAGGTTGGAAGAATGGCGGTGATCTTCTTCACAAAAGTAATAGTGAGGGAGATTGGTGCAAGTTTGGCGTTCGTGGACTCCATTACATGCTACATCTGCGTGTAGTAGATTTGCCAGGCAGCGTCCCATGGGCAAAGTACTTTCAGATGTAACACTTTAGAGGTGGCGAAATAGAGAGAACTTTATAGGAAGCAAAGACTATCAACTTAAATAAACTTAACTAATTTTAACCCATTTAAAGTTAACATGTTAAGAACCAGACAATGGCTTCGCCACTCCCCCAGATTAATTGCGCTTCGCTACTAAGATTAAAATTTAAAATCTAAAAAAAAGCAGCCATGGTTAAATTTTTATAAATTTTCTGAACTTCGCCAATTATAATAATTTTTAAAAAGGAACTAAATTTCGCCCCTTTCAAAATATCACGTTGCTAAAATATAGTTATAAAAGATATATAAAAATAAATTTTCTGAACTTCACTATTTGTAATTCTTTGGGTTTTAAAAATTTCACAAAATTTCGATACTTATATTTATTTCTGAACTTCACCATTTTGTTTTTTTGATATTATAAAAGAATGATTAGAAATATATAAAAAAACATAAGTCATAACCAAACTAAGATGAAATTATTATCTAAATACTGAAAAAATCGCCTTCTTAAAATATAGTTAGTGATGATGATGAGGATGATGAAGATGAAGATGATGATGATGTTGATGATGATTATGATGATGATGATAACATAAACAAGGACAAATTTAGGAGGTTACGCATTTTCTGTCTCGATCAGCTCTAATTGGTAAAAAATAATTCTATTCTGAACGCGTCTAGCCGTCAAAGAGCTTTCTAAATATTCTCAGGAATCATTTTTATTGTAAAATTATTGCATTTAGTTGTGAATTTAAGTTAGAAAATAAATTCTAACTCAGTAATTTAAATTAAGCGAATCGTATAAAAATAACAAAAGGTTTCAGTCTTGTGTGAATTCTTCAAGTTTTCCAAAATGATGTTAATGGTTAAAGGTTCAGTAAAAACAGATTACTTTTATACAGACAAATTAATTAAGGGGGATTTTTTTTCAAAACAAAAGGCCATTTGATTTTTATAGTAGTAGGCGCAAAGTATTTTTTCGGGGCGCAATTTCTAATTGGGAATAGATTCCGTTCTTTGTGCGGATGTGTTCCCTCGAGGGTTTGGTCCTTGTTGCGTTACTTTTTAATTCTTGAACTTTTATTTTCTGATTTTTGTCCCATTTTGCGAAGCATTTTTTTTAATTATGTTCGTCGTCTGTCACTTCTCGAGGCGCCCATTTTTCATACTCTCCTAAATAGACCGCGCAATCGGGTAGAAGGAGATGAGATTCTGAAAAAGAAAAATGCAACGAAAAAAATGGCAAAAGTGACACGATTTTGATTACCTCATTATTTTCGACCAAGTGGCCGGAATAGAATTTGAAATTGCCGGTTGACCTGTCTGGCTGTCTATCTATCTCTTTCTCTACTGTATCTCTTAGATTCTGTCTGTCTGTCTGTCTATCTGCTTCTCTCTCTCTCTCTCTCTCTCTCTCTCTCTCTCTCTCTCTCTCTCTCTCTCTCTCTATATATATATATATATATATATATATCCCTCTCTCTTTCACTCTCTCTCTGTACGTATCTCTCTCTCTGTGCGTGCCTGTCTCTCTCTCATCTCACATACACACACACACACACATTCTCTGTCTGTCTCTCGCTATGTTTCTCACTGTCTGGCTAAGTGGCAGACGGCAACGGGTGGTGGTGAATGGACAGTCTTCTGAGTGGGTGCCCGTTACTAGCGGGGTGCCTCAAGGTTCTGTCCTGGGACCACTACTATTCATCATCTATGTCAACGACATGGACGGTGACATGGTTGCCAAGATTTCCAAATTTGCCGACGATACCAAGCTTGGTATGAACGTTGCAAAGGATGGAAATACTGCCCGCCTGCAGGAAGATCTTGGGAAGATTGTGGAGTGGTCGGACACGTGGCAAATGCCTTTTAACGTGGGCAAATGCAAAGTGATGCATATCGGCCACAGAAACCCCCAATCTCAGTATATCTTTAAGGGCACTGCTCTTGAATCCACCGACACTGAGAAGGACTTGGGTGTAACTATTACTAGTGATCTCAAGTTCTCGAAACAGTGCATTGAGGCGGAGAAGAAAGCCCAAAGGATGTTAGGCTACATAAAGCGACAGTTTGGATATCGGAACGAGGAGATTGTACTGTGTTTGTACAACTCACTTGTCCAACCGCACCTGGAGTATGCCGTGCAATTTTGGAGTCGTTCGCTTGGAAAGGATATCGCAAGATTAGAACGTGTGCAAGCCAGAGCAACCAAACTGATTCCCTCTATCAGACACAAGAGTTACGAAGATAGATTACGGGAATTAGACTTGTTCTCGGTAGAGACCCGGAGACTGCGTGGTCAGCTTATCGAAGTATTCAAAATACTTCGAGGCTTCGACATTGTAAACCCCACGGATATTTTCCATCTTAGCCAGAGCAGAACAAGAAATCCCGGCTACAAACTTGAACTGAAGCGTTACCAGCGTGATATGTGTGGAAAATCTTTCACATATAGCATTTGCGGCCATTGGAACGCACTTTCAGTGGAAGTTGTCAACATTAATTCTGTTGAACAGTTCAAGTCGAGACTAGACAAAATCTTGAAAAATAGCCGCTTGAGACTTGAAGCGTGGCGCGAGTGCTTTTCTAGAGCGTCAATCTGACCCTTTAGAGGACTGCGCCTGCTCAAGTGTTCACTCAAAGGTACCTCTTTGAATGGATTGTAAGGTCTACTAGGGTACCTCTTTTCCTTGTTACTGCTATGTTTCTCACTGTCTGTCTATCTGCTACTCTCTTTCCTCGTCTGTCTCTCTTTCTTTGTCTGATTCTCTGTCTCTGTTTCTCTTTCTTTGTCTGTTTCTCTCTATGATTCTCTGTCTTTCTGTCTGTTTATCTCTCTCTCTATCTCAGACACACACACACACACACATACACATCTAAAAAATAAACCAGGATTTCTAGAATGTACTCGATATCTATGCACATGATTAATACTTCGTAATTTAATTATACTATGAACACACTCGACACACAAGTGGTTAGCTTTGGACACCATACATTCAATCATCAAAGAAGCGAATCTAGCATAAACCCGTTATAACAACGACCAAACTATCCTATTCGGGTACAAATCCGACCGTTAGCTTGGCATTTACTCCAAAATTCATTGTAAACAAGCAGCTGCGATTTAATCCATCGGATTATAATTTAAATGTTCATCAGTTTGCAAATCTGTGCAATTCCTCGTCCGAAATTCCCTCGACCAAATAGAATTTCGAAGGAATTTTGATTAAATGCAGAAATTTCTACCGTTATGAGATTGTATGAGTATTTCGCCACAGTTTAGGTCAAAATATTCATTTGAATCATTTGGGGTAATTTATCCTCTTAAAATTGAAGGATTATAAATTGGTTTTGTTGGATAACTGGATGTGGGTTAGGTGGATTTAGGCATTATTATTCGTCCCACACTAAGCAATCAAACTTTGGCGCTTCACTTACGTTTCATGTTTATTTTAAGCCTAGGAATTTTTCTTTGGTTGCACTTATTATACTTGCCTCCAGCCCACCCCCTATTTCTAGAGTGCGCATGCGTCATTTTCTAAATGGCCAACTTAAAATTCGTTTATATGTCACCCAAACAGTAATTTAATAGTCCATCGTCAGGCCAACGACCACGTCAAGAAGCCTGAATACATACACACAAACGTACACGATCTCGTAAAATAGGCGGTGCATCGTCAATTTGTAGTAGGTAAAAAGATACATTTTCGGGGGAAAAGTTGACTTCCCCGAAAAAACTTTTAAAAAGCCACGACTTTTTCGCCAATTTGAGTTCCGTCGATGCTCTACCCCCCTTTCTCTCCCGTATTCTCCAAAACATATTTTTTTGAGGCAATTTTTGTCATATTTTCGTCAAAATTTGAATTTAAAGTGATGTTATAGCGATGGACCGAAACTCGGAATTGATCATTATGCTCCGATCCAAAAAAGCCCGCTCTGTATAACACAGAAATCTCTCTCCCATACACACGCAAAGGGGTATGGGGATAATTTAATAAAAGATGGGGACTTTGTAATCCTACGAAATATTTCCTAAGAGGAAAAGCGCTTAGAAGATCAAACAAAGAAAAGATACATCCCATTAACGTTCGCGTAATTAGGCCCGACAAAAGTAAGCCTACATTAAATAATGGGGGCTTCGGAATCTTAGTTTTGATTGGTTGGCCTCTTTTGTGTGCATCTTTAGAGCTTCCAGATTTTAAATTGATGAGGTGAACTATAGCAGTCATCAATATCCGAGTCCTTTGTATCCAGGGACTAAATATATTCAGTGCTGATTGCCGACATGACGGTTGGAAGCTGTCGGTTGATGACGTCACCAGTCCATCTTGAAAGCAGACAGGCACAAATCAGCGCCGAATTCACCTCAATAATGTTATTCAAACACAAGAGAGGCGGTTTCGCTCATTTTGTTTATGGCCTACGTGAATCCGAATTTGACAAGAGCCATTTGGTCTATAATTTTTCAATAACTTTCCAGTGCATATCATCATCATCATCATCATCATCATCACTAACTCTATAATTTAAGAAGGGGCTTTTTTTGAGTAGTTGAATAATAATTTCATCTTGGTTTGGTTATGACTTATGTTTTTTATCAAAGTTATTTCTAATAATTCTTTTATAATATCAAAAAAACAAAATAGGGCAGTTCAGAAAATTTATTTTTATATATCTTCTTCTATAACTATATTTTAGCAACGTGATATTTTGAAAAGTGGGAAATTTAGTTCCTTTTTAAAATTATTATAATTGGCGAAGTTCAGAAAATTTATAAAAATTTAACCATTGCTGCTTTTTTTTAGATTTTAAATTTTAATCTTAGTAGTGAAGTGCAAGTTCCCCCCCACCCTGCTAGGGGGAAGTGGCGAAGCCATTCCATGGTTTCCATTATATTTTAAATTTATAATATTTCTGAAATTAGCCCTATTCATGTTTTGTTTCCGATCTCATAGACTTATTTAAGTAGATATATCTTAGTATAATGGTCCTAGCGCGCGTGTGTGCGTGTGTTCGCCTGTGCACATTTTTTCTTTGTAAATTGTGAAATTATTTTTTTCTTGCACACCAATTTTGAATGTTGTGAAATAAAGAAAACCTTTTTCTCTCTCAAACTTTCTTAATTTTGTGAGCGAAGCCACCAAGCGCCACAGGCCAAGCAAAAAACGCCCTTACGGCGGATTTTTACTCGAATGCAAAAATGATCTTAATGCATTCTGTTACTTCTGTACCCTGTGCCTATAAGGCCTATTGTGACGCTACGCATGGTCACAAAGACAAGAAGTAGGCTCCATAGACTGTGTGTCATAATTGCGAAGAATGTCTTCTAAACTGGGCACAAGGAAAACGAAATGGTTTCCTTTTGAGGTCTCCATTGTTTGGCGAGAGCCCAAGGACCACAAAACCCACTGGAAGTTTTGCTTGGTAAGCACTAAGGCTGTTGACAAATCATCAGATTTCTATATCAATAGATTTTTATATCAATAGATTTCCATGTCTATAAAATGTGAATATCGAAGGAAAGTTAACAAAAAAAAAAGCTTATAAAATGTAAATAACGATTGTTTACATTGGCTATAACTATTGCTTAGTGTTAATTAATAATGCTTGTTCGAAACATCACTTGATGACTTAAAACTGTTTCCCTCTAATTATGTTGAAACGTAGTCGTGTGTTTTTATAGTTGATTTTTATTCCTTCATCATTTGATAGAGTAAGTAATGGCAAACCTGAAGATCGGCGGCGCGCCCGAAAAGGTGTATTTTTTTCATTCGAAACGACACTAAGTTGCGTTCATGTTTCGCTCACCCGCGCATGAATATTCATGCGCGTTTGGTTAAATAAAAACGTTAGAACATTATTCTATAAACAATTATTATTATATACTGGGGGCTGTGCCCCCCAGACCCCCCCTAATTGATTGAAACTCAGGATCATCGTAGGGGGGGCCCCACGAGCAGTCCCCTTAAATTTACTCCAAAAGGGTGAAACATATTGGAACAGGAATGAAATATTTTGCGTCCCGTCGGTCGCGCCTACGATCTTCAGGTTTACCTAAGTAATTTTGTTACATGTTATTTCCAGTCAATTTCAAGTGGTATTTTTATGAAAGATTTTCGGAACTAATTCTGTTGTCCGATGTTTAAATATGTAAAAGGATATTGTGTATATAGATGATAGGAAAGATTAAAGCTCAATTTTTCTCATACTAAAGGAAATATTTCAAAATTGCCATATCTAAATCTTCCCTTCCAATTTCCAATTTGCTATTATCGGCTTATTTGCAAATGTTTGCATTTTTATCTTGTTTTAACTTACGCCTCAATTTTTTGCAAGCACGGCGAATCTCAGCCCAAAGCATAGGCAATACTAGAGCTTAAAAGGAGTTAGGTATTAGTACAAAATAAAAATAAAAGACCCTGGGCATTAATACCGCATAAAATACCTAGGTATTAGTGGTTATCTTTAAAAAACTTGCAGACAAATTTTGAATAATTGAAAAAAAAATGAATTTTTTTTTTAGAATTGTTCTAAAAGATAAATTATTTTCTTGATAACCTAAAACTAGAATTTGCTCAAGAATCATTATTATTATTGAGAGAAACTCACATAAAAAAGGGTAGTTATAATTTTAATATAGATTTAAGAGTTTAATGAAACAATATTATGAAAAAAAGAAAACTACACACCAATAAACAACATATGAGGTCTTGCTGAGTCATCGGGTGAATACACAATTCTCACACACTTGGAAAATGACATCCAATAATTAAAAAAACAAAAAAAACAGAAATAGCTTTTGCAGTGCATTCACATTCACGATTTACTGCAGTGGTTCCCAAACCCAGGAGCGCGACCCAAATGAGGTTCGCAAGGATGTTTCTAAGGGTTACGGGATGCATACAAAAAATAAAAATAAATCAAAGAAAGAGAAAAAAAATAGAAGTAAAAATAGTTCAAACCTAATTAACACCATAATTGTGGAATATATATCGTCATTTGAACTTAGACAAGAAAATAGTTGTGAATATTAAAGTACGATAAATGAAGTTAAAACAAAACTCATACGAGTAAAATTAGGTCCAATACTCGTACTATACGTCAAGCCTGCTGGAACTTGACTCGATCTGGTTATTTTGACGACGCAGTGTTGGTTGACAGACTTGTACAACTCGTAAGTTTTATTTGCATCTTACATTTTTATTTACTGTTATTGTAAAGTTAATTCAAGAGTAGAATATTTAAATCTAATAAAGAGGAAACAGCATAAGCTCGGGAATTTTCACTCATAAAGGAAACTTACTGAAGATAAGGTTATTGTTATGACTGGTGTGATAAGATTGGCAATTTATACTTCTGTGTTTTACGTCTGAATTAATTAACATTCGAGTATGTGGGAGTGAGTTTATGTTATTTTATGAATAAGTAATTTAGAACAGTGCATGGTGCATATATATATATATATATATATATATATATATATATATATATATACTATACTCATTTCAGGTATCGATGGCCCAGCGCAAACAACAATTGGCGTATAAACCCAATTTTCTGAAATTACGGCTTCACACATCTAAGGATAGATAGATAAGGGAATGTCCGACCTCAGCATGTTTAGTGTCTGCAAGTCCTTGCCAATGAATCAATGAGGAAAAAGAAATTGAAACGTCACTTGTGTTCAGTTCATCCAAACTTAAATGAAAAGCCACTAAATTACTGGAAGGATAAAGAAGGACAGTTAAACGAAATGGAATTGACGCTTCTTCAGGTTCAGCGCTTTCTTTGGACAAAGCTTCCTTGGCATCCTTTCGAGTGGCATAGTATATTGCACGATCCAAAAAGTCTCAAAACATTGGAGAGGAGTTTGTAAAACCAGCAACAGTTGTTATGGTGAAAACTACTTGTGGAGCAGATGTAGCTAATAAATATGACTCTGTACCATTTTTTAATAGCGGGATCAAACGTCGAATTGATCTCACATCATTAGATATATATTTTGAATCAATTAATTGTGGCACTGAAAAATGCAGGTAAATTTTTATTGCAGACAGATAAATCTGTGTACATTGCTGGTGAACCTAAACTCATGGTTTTTGTGAAGTACAGAGGAGATGACAATTCTGAAAGAATTTCTGTTCTGTAATATCCTGCCGATAACCACCGCAGGAGAAGATATTTTTGTTATGGTGGACAGTTTTTTCAAGAAACATAACATAGACTCGTTGAACAATGTTTGGCTGTCTGTAGTGATGGGAAGTCGAGTAGGATTTGTCACTAGCGCATTTTTCGATCACCAGGACTTACTTCCCCACTTTGATGTCCATTGGCTGCCTCGAGGTCGCATCCATGGACGAGTTATTGAAATTAAAACCGAAATAGAAGTTTTTCTCCACGAGAAGAAGCATGAGCTGACTGAGTGTTTCAAAGATGCTGCTTAGGTGGCAAAGCTAGCATATTTAGGCGTTATCTCTAGGCACTTGAATGAATTGAACTCAGTCAGACATACAAGGCCGAAATCAAACTATGGTAGACATCAGTAAAAAAAAAATTACATCATTAAACAACAAACTTGCACTTTGGAGAGCAAAATTGGCCACCGGAAAAACGCTGCTTTTCCAGAGCTGAGTACAGTGCTGAAAGACTCATCAGAAATAGACTTCATTTTTCAATCAAGTCGACTTGAAGAGCCAGAAAAAGTTGCCAGCCAAAAGTTTACTTTCTTTGCTTGTTTTTGTTTCAATAAATTACATTAATATGAAAATGTGCCTTTAATATCCTCCAATAAACATAGAAATATAAAAATATATTGTTTGTAGTAGAATTCAGGTAGTTCGAATCTTTTGGCTTCCCTCCAAAGATGCAGGGGAGGGAAGACGACAGCCCAAATAAGGAAAAGATTTCCTCTTCGAGTGCGATGGGATTTTAAATGGTGAGAGTGAATTAATCGTTGACCGGTATTGCTACTATTTAATTAGGATTTGGTGGTTGGAGGATTTAAACAGGAGAAACAAAAATAATCATTTAATCCTATACAAACGACAATAGATATTCCCAGAATAATATACAGGCAATTTAGTTAACACAGTTTACTAAATGAATGAAATTGAAATGACAAGTATGAATCGTCTTAGCCGTACTAGGCTCAATAAGTACAATAATTACCCGAGTGAAAGCGGGCGGCGACTGCGAGGTGAGTCTTAGCCATACGAGGCTCAATAATTATTACAATAATTATCCAACAGGGATCGGGAGGAGATCACGAGGTGAGTCGCTCCGTCGGAGAAAGTCACGCGTATTCGACAATCGGTACTCGGGGGAAGGTATTCTTCAAGGAAGCGGAGCAAAGCATGATATTCCAGACGTAGTCTTCGTCGTTCCGAATATGGATTCCTGCTGCGAGACCGAATAGCACCGGGGGTTGTCGCTCGAGGATTGCGCATCGTCGATGAATGATTCCAAGGACCTCTTATGATGCCGCGTGAATACCTTTGTGTTCTGAATTGCGTGGGCTTGCTTAGTTGGAAGCAACGTGGGGGCAGCTCGCGACCCGAAAGCTCTAAGAATACTTCCCCCTTATTCTTGGGGTGGAGAATATATACTACTACGCTGGAAGTTTCAATGTTTGCCGACGGAAGCGTTATCGGTTCGGTCCCACAGCCTCGATGGCGGGAATCGGCGGTGAGGGTCGTAACACCACAAACGGGACGGGGTTCTGGCTCGTTATCGCCCCGGAAGTTTGCCGACGGTCCAAAGGCAGGACTCCTTCACTCGAAATCCCTTTCTCGTGACTCGATCGCACACACTCGCTCTCTCTCTCTCTCTCTCTCTCTCTCTCTCTATCCCTCATTTTCTGACGTTGATTATTAAATAACAGTTAATATCCGTAAAATAGATTGGATAAAACTTAATGTAGAAATTCCGAAGAAATTATTATATTTATCGGAGGTCATTAATAGATGAATAGTTAGAAGGGCTCATTCATGAAACAGTATTATAGTTGCCAGTCAAAAGTTCGTTTATTTTTACCTGAGTATGAAGGTTTCTCTCCAATTATCTTCAATCAATATTATATTAATTAATTTGAAGTCATAGTAAAATTTAGTAAACTTTATTCACTTGGATAAAATTAAAATAATAATGAAACCAGGCAATGGCTTCGCCACTCCTGCGCTTCGCTACTAAGATTAAAATTTATAATCTCAAAAAAAGCAGCCATGGTTAAATTTTTATAAATTTTCTGAACTTCGCCAATTATAATAATTTCTAAAGGAACTCTAAACTAAATTTTCCCCCTTTCAAAATATCACGTTGCTAAAATATAGTTATAGAAGAAGATATATAAAAATAAATTTTCTGAACTTCACCATTTGTAATTCTTTGGGTTTTAAATAATTCACAAATTTCGATACTTATATTTATTTATGAACTTCACCATTTTGTTTTTTGATATTTTAAAAAATAATTTGAAATAACTTTGATAAAAAAACATAAGTCATAACCAAACTAAGATGAAATTATTATTCAACTACTCAAAAAAATCCCCTTTTTAAATTATAGAGTTAGTGATGATGATGATGATGATGATGATAATTTCATCCCTGAGGGTCTCCAGGCCAAAACCAAGGTGTTCAAGGTCATAACAAACTAAGTTTAGGAAACACTGATCTAGTGGAGAGGCAAAGGCCAAAATGGAACAGCACCAACTTTACATTCGTGTTGAGAAGATCATCGAAGAAATGGTTCAACTTATGATCACATTATAGATCTTATAGATCGCGTCGAACTCGAACTATAGACACAAATAGCCATTATTTGGCCTATGATTAGTCGACTTATTTCACAACCACGAAATAAGTCTTGATGATCAGGAAATTCTGAAGGACTACATATAGAAATCTATGGATATAGCAATTCATGTATATAGAAATCAAATGATATGGTAATCTATGCACATAAAAACCTATGGTTATAGAAATCTAGAAATATTGAAATTATGGATATAGAAATTTATGGATATAGAAATCTATGGTTATATAAATCTATGCATATAGAAAATTATGGAAATAAGAATTTATGGATATAGAAATCTATGTATTTGGAAATCAATGAATTTAGAAATCTATGGATATAGAAATGTATGGAAATCTATGCATACTTAATTCTATGTATAGAGAAACCTATGGATATGACATTCGATGCATATATAAATCAATGGATATAGAAATCTATTAATATGGAAATCTATGCATATAGAAATCTATGGATACTAAAATCTATAGATATAGAAATTTATGGATATATAAATATATAGATATGGAAATCTATAGCTAGGGAAATCTATGGACATGGAAATCTATAGATATGTAAATCTTTGCATATAGAAATCTATTTCTATAGAAATCTATAGATATGTGCAGCTTTGCATATAGAAATCTATTTCTATATAAATCTATGGACATGGAAATATATAGATATGTAAATCTTTGCATATAGAAATCTATTTCTATATAAATCTATGGACATGGAAATCTATAGATATGTAAATCTTTGCCAATAGAAATCAATTTCTATAGAAATCTATGGAAATCTATAGATAAGTAAAGCTTTGCATATAGAAATCTATGGACATGTAAATATGTAAATCTTTGCAAATAGAAATCGATGGGAATCTATAGATATGTAAATCTTTGCAAATAGAAATCTATTTCTATAGAAATCTACCGGGTATTTCAAAGGTCCCTTTACACTCGTTACGACGATCTCAACAAAGGACACAATGATAGTTTTGATGCAGATAGACACGTTTCTATCGTTTTAATATAGAAATTTGTGTTTAAATTGTAATATAAATCAATGTGACCGCAATCAACGAAAAGCACGCGCTCGGGCGAGACCTGATGGCGGCGCAAACGTTGCTGACGAATTCCTTCGTCATGTTAGCCCAGCGGCATTTGACGGAGGACTTTCAGCTGATGGACGTTGCCGTGGCGGACTTTGCCCTCGACTGGGGACAACTCGCTGTTGTTGATGGGATTAAGGTCGGGCGATCGCGGTAGCCAAAGGCCCTTCAAACAGAAGTTAATGTTCCACCCCAACCACTCTTGCACGGTCTTGGCCGTGTGGGTTAGGGCATCATCCTGCTGAAAGACGTACTCCGACATCTTCGTGGTCTTTCTCACCCAGGGCAGGACTTTCGTGGCCAAGATTTCTCTGTAATCGGCCGCGAACCCCACTGGTGGCATCTTACCGTCATTCGAAGCCATGACGCCGCGCATCATCACAGAGGCCGGGTGCTTGGTCGTGGACACGTAGCGGACTTCGTTAAGACGTCCTGACACGGCTTGTCACGCGGTCGTTCTGTTTGTTGATGACCGGATTGACCGCGAAGGTTTTTTTATCAGAAAAAATGAGAATTCGATTGTCAGGACTCTTCCAACTCTTGCGAAGGCGACGACAGCACTCCCGCCGTTGTTCTCTCATACGGTTGGTGAACAGAGGCCTTTCCACGCACCACAAGCTCTTGCCACCCTCTTCCTTGAAGGCACTAGGCATCATCGTCAGCGAGATGTTCTTGGTGAGCGGAGTCATTTTGAGCGTCAGAGCACTTTTGATGGCCTTTCTCACAACCAAACGGTTGACAACTTGAGGTGTGCCTGAACGAGGTCGATCTTTGAGGTCTTCCCCGTTCTTGGGCCTCTCCGCACCTCTGTGGCGGGTCATTCGGCTTGGCGATGTCGGACTTGTTGTGTCCCGCGCGCCAGAGAGCAGAAATCTCGATTCTTTTCACTTCCATATCGCCACACATTCACACAATGGAGAAGACGTTTTAATGACACGTGGTGGAAAAGTAGAACTTTAAGTTTGTTTGACGGAACTTTTCCTATCACAGATGTGAGCCTCTCAAAAGATGAAAAAAACGAGTGTAACAGAACTTTCGCTAAACCAGGTAAATAAGCAAACAATCATAGAGTTGGCTCATTTTGCCCTATTAAATTGCAAACAAACAGGCAAACAATCATAGAGTTGGCCCATTTTGCACTATTAAATTGCAAACAAAAAGCAAACAATAATAGAGTTGGCCCATTTTGCCCTATTAAATTGCAAACAAACAGGCAAACAATCATAGAGTTGGCCCATTTTTCCCTATTAAATTACAAACAAACAGGCAAACAATCATAGA
The DNA here is from genome assembly GCA_963969495.1 of Ceratothoa steindachneri. NCBI lineage: Eukaryota > Metazoa > Arthropoda > Malacostraca > Isopoda > Cymothoidae > Ceratothoa > Ceratothoa steindachneri. Next base: position 111,002,069 of record OZ018333.1, read on the forward strand.
GTTGGCCCATTTTGCCCTATTAAATTGCAAACAAACAGGCAAACAATCATAGAGTTGACCCATTTTGCCCTATTAAATTGCAAACAAACAGGCAAACAATCATAGAGTTGACCCATTTTGCCCTATTAAATTGCAAACAAACAGGCAAACAATCATAGAGTTGACCCATTTTGCACTATTAAATTGCAAACAAACAGGCAAACAATCATAGAGTTGACCCATTTTGCACTATTAAATTGCAAACAAAAAGCAAACAATAATAGAGTTGGCCCATTTTGCCCTATTAAATTGCAAACAAACAGGCAAACAATCATAGAGTTGGCCCATTTTTCCCTATTAAATTGCAAACAAACAGGCAAACAATCATAGAGTTGGCCCATTTTGCCCTATTAAATTGCAAACAAACAGGCAAACAATCATAGAGTTGACCCATTTTGCCCTATTAAATTGCAAACAAACAGGCAAACAATCATAGAGTTGACCCATTTTGCTCTATTAAATTGCAAACAAACAGGCAAACAATCATAGAGTTGGCCCATTTTGCACTATTAAATTGCAAACAAACAGGCAAACAATCATAGAGTTGGCCCATTTTTCCCTATTAAATTGCAAACAAACAGGCAAACAATCATAGAGTTGGCCCATTTTGCCCTATTAAATTGCAAACAAACAGGCAAACAATCATAGAGTTGACCCATTTTGCCCTATTAAATTGCAAACAAACAGGCAAACAATCATAGAGTTGACCCATTTTGCCCTATTAAATTGCAAACAAACAGGCAAACAATCATAGAGTTGGCCCATTTTGCACTATTAAATTGCAAACAAACAGGCAAACAATCATAGAGTTGGCCCATTTTGCCCTATTAAATTGCAAACAAACAGGCAAACAATCATAGAGTTGGCCCATTTTGCACTATTAAATTGCAAACAAAAAGCAAACAATAATAGAGTTGGCCCATTTTGCCCTATTAAATTGCAAACAAACAGGCAAACAATCATAGAGTTGGCCCATTTTTCCCTATTAAATTGCAAACAAACAGGCAAACAATCATAGAGTTGGCCCATTTTGCCATATTAAATTGCAAACAAACAGGCAAACAATCATAGAGTTGACCCATTTTGCCCTATTAAATTGCAAACAAACAGGCAAACAATCATAGAGTTGACCCATTTTGCCCTATTAAATTGCAAACAAACAGGCAAACAATCATAGAGTTGACCCATTTTGCACTATTAAATTGCAAACAAAAAGAAAACAATAATAGAGTTGGCCTATTTTGCCCTATTAAATTGCAAACAAACAGGCAAACAATCATAGAGTTGGCCCATTTTTCCCTATTAAATTGCAAACAAACAGGCAAACAATCATAGAGTTGGCCCATTTTGCCCTATTAAATTGCAAACAAACAGGCAAACAATCATAGAGTTGGCCCATTTTGCACTATTAAATTGCAAACAAACAGGCAAACAATCATAGAGTTGGCCCATTTTGCACTATTAAATTGCAAACAAACAGGCAAACAATCATGGAGTTGGCCCATTTTGCCCTATTAAATTGCAAACAAACAGGCAAACAATCATAGAGTTGGCCCATTTTTCCCTATTAAATTGCAAACAAACAGGCAAACAATCATAGAGTTGGCCCATTTTGCACTATTAAATTGCAAACAAACAGGCAAACAATCATAGAGTTGGCCCATTTTGCCCTATTAAATTGCAAACAAACAGGCAAACAATCATAGAGTTGGCCCATTTTGCACTATTAAATTGCAAACAAAAAGCAAACAATAATAGAGTTGGCCCATTTTGCCCTATTAAATTGCAAACAAACAGGCAAACAATCATAGAGTTGGCCCATTTTTCCCTATTAAATTGCAAACAAACAGGCAAACAATCATAGAGTTGGCCCATTTTGCCCTATTAAATTGCAAACAAACAGGCAAACAATCATAGAGTTGGCCCATTTTGCACTATTAAATTGCAAACAAACAGGCAAACAATCATAGAGTTGGCCCATTTTGCCCTATTAAATTGCAAACAAACAGGCAAACAATCATAGAGTTGGCCCATTTTGCACTATTAAATTGCAAACAAAAGCAAACAATAATAGAGTTGGCCCATTTTGCCCTATTAAATTGCAAACAAACAGGCAAACAATCATAGAGTTGGCCTATTTTTCCCTATTAAATTGCAAACAAACAGGCAAACAATCATAGAGTTAGCCCATTTTGCCCTATTAAATTGCAAACAAACAGGCAAACAATCATAGAGTTGACCCATTTTGCCCTATTAAATTGCAAACAAACAGGCAAACAATCATAGAGTTGACCCATTTTGCCCTATTAAATTGCAAACAAACAGGCAAACAATCATAGAGTTGGCCCATTTTGCACTATTAAATTGCAAACAAAAAGCAAACAATAATAGAGTTGGCCCATTTTGCCCTATTAAATTGCAAACAAACAGGCAAACAATCATAGAGTTGGCCCATTTTTCCCTATTAAATTGCAAACAAACAGGCAAACAATCATAGAGTTGACCCATTTTGCCCTATTAAATTGCAAACAAACAGGCAAACAATCATAGAGTTGACCCATTTTGCACTATTAAATTGCAAACAAACAGGCAAACAATCATAGAGTTGACCCATTTTGCACTATTAAATTGCAAACAAAAAGCAAACAATAATAGAGTTGGCCCATTTTGCCCTATTAAATTGCAAACAAACAGGCAAACAATCATAGAGTTGGCCCATTTTTCCCTATTAAATTGCAAACAAACAGGCAAACAATCATAGAGTTGGCCCATTTTGCCCTATTAAATTGCAAACAAACAGGCAAACAATCATAGAGTTGACCCATTTTGCCCTATTAAATTGCAAACAAACAGGCAAACAATCATAGAGTTGACCCATTTTGCTCTATTAAATTGCAAACAAACCAGCAAACAATCATAGAGTTGGCCCATTTTGCACTATTAAATTGCAAACAAACAGGCAAACAATCATAGAGTTGGCCCATTTTTCCCTATTAAATTGCAAACAAACAGGCAAACAATCATAGAGTTGGCCCATTTTGCCCTATTAAATTGCAAACAAACAGGCAAACAATCATAGAGTTGACCCATTTTGCCCTATTAAATTGCAAACAAACAGGCAAACAATCATAGAGTTGACCCATTTTGCCCTATTAAATTGCAAACAAACAGGCAAACAATCATAGAGTTGGCCCATTTTGCACTATTAAATTGCAAACAAACAGGCAAACAATCATAGAGTTGGCCCATTTTGCCCTATTAAATTGCAAACAAACAGGCAAACAATCATAGAGTTGGCCCATTTTGCACTATTAAATTGCAAACAAAAAGCAAACAATAATAGAGTTGGCCCATTTTGCCCTATTAAATTGCAAACAAACAGGCAAACAATCATAGAGTTGGCCCATTTTTCCCTATTAAATTGCAAACAAACAGGCAAACAATCATAGAGTTGGCCCATTTTGCCATATTAAATTGCAAACAAACAGGCAAACAATCATAGAGTTGACCCATTTTGCCCTATTAAATTGCAAACAAACAGGCAAACAATCATAGAGTTGACCCATTTTGCCCTATTAAATTGCAAACAAACAGGCAAACAATCATAGAGTTGACCCATTTTGCACTATTAAATTGCAAACAAAAAGAAAACAATAATAGAGTTGGCCTATTTTGCCCTATTAAATTGCAAACAAACAGGCAAACAATCATAGAGTTGGCCCATTTTTCCCTATTAAATTGCAAACAAACAGGCAAACAATCATAGAGTTGGCCCATTTTGCCCTATTAAATTGCAAACAAACAGGCAAACAATCATAGAGTTGGCCCATTTTGCACTATTAAATTGCAAACAAACAGGCAAACAATCATAGAGTTGGCCCATTTTGCACTATTAAATTGCAAACAAACAGGCAAACAATCATAGAGTTGGCCCATTTTGCCCTATTAAATTGCAAACAAACAGGCAAACAATCATAGAGTTGGCCCAGTTTTCCCTATTAAATTGCAAACAAACAGGCAAACAATCATAGAGTTGGCCCATTTTGCCCTATTAAATTGCAAACAAACAGGCAAACAATCATAGAGTTGACCCATTTTGCCCTATTAAATTGCAAACAAACAGGCAAACAATCATAGAGTTGACCCATTTTGCCCTATTAAATTGCAAACAAACAGGCAAACAATCAAAGAGTTGGCCCATTTTGCACTATTAAATTGCAAACAAACAGGCAAACAATCATAGAGTTGGCCCATTTTGCCCTATTAAATTGCAAACAAACAGGCAAACAATCATAGAGTTGGCCCATTTTGCACTATTAAATTGCAAACAAAAAGCAAACAATAATAGAGTTGGCCCATTTTGCCCTATTAAATTGCAAACAAACAGGCAAACAATCATAGAGTTGACCCATTTTGCTCTATTAAATTGCAAACAAACAGGCAAACAATCATAGAGTTGGCCCATTTTGCACTATTAAATTGCAAACAAACAGGCAAACAATCATAGAGTTGGCCAATTTTGCACTATTAAATTGCAAACAAACAGGCAAACAATCATAGAGTTGGCCCATTTTGCCCTATTAAATTGCAAACAAACAGGCAAACAATCATAGAGTTGACCCATTTTGCCCTATTAAATTGCAAACAAACAGGCAAACAATCATAGAGTTGACCCATTTTGCTCTATTAAATTGCAAACAAACAGGCAAACAATCATAGAGTTGGCCCATTTTGCACTATTAAATTGCAAACAAACAAGGCAAACAATCATAGAGTTGGCCCATTTTTCCCTATTAAATTGCAAACAAACAGGCAAACAATCATAGAGTTGGCCCATTTTGCCCTATTAAATTGCAAACAAACAGGCAAACAATCATAGAGTTGACCCATTTTGCCCTATTAAATTGCAAACAAACAGGCAAACAATCATAGAGTTGGCCCATTTTGCACTATTAAATTGCAAACAAACAGGCAAACAATCATAGAGTTGGCCCATTTTGCCCTATTAAATTGCAAACAAACAGGCAAACAATCATAGAGTTGGCCCATTTTGCACTATTAAATTGCAAACAAAAAGCAAACAATAATAGAGTTGGCCCATTTTGCCCTATTAAATTGCAAACAAACAGGCAAACAATCATAGAGTTGGCCCATTTTTCCCTATTAAATTGCAAACAAACAGGCAAACAATCATAGAGTTGGCCCATTTTGCCATATTAAATTGCAAACAAACAGGCAAACAATCATAGAGTTGACCCATTTTGCCCTATTAAATTGCAAACAAACAGGCAAACAATCATAGAGTTGACCCATTTTGCCCTATTAAATTGCAAACAAACAGGCAAACAATCATAGAGTTGACCCATTTTGCACTATTAAATTGCAAACAAAAAGAAAACAATAATAGAGTTGGCCTATTTTGCCCTATTAAATTGCAAACAAACAGGCAAACAATCATAGAGTTGGCCCATTTTTCCCTATTAAATTGCAAACAAACAGGCAAACAATCATAGAGTTGGCCCATTTTGCCCTATTAAATTGCAAACAAACAGGCAAACAATCATAGAGTTGGCCCATTTTGCACTATTAAATTGCAAACAAACAGGCAAACAATCATAGAGTTGGCCCATTTTGCACTATTAAATTGCAAACAAACAGGCAAACAATCATAGAGTTGGCCCATTTTGCCCTATTAAATTGCAAACAAACAGGCAAACAATCATAGAGTTGGCCCAGTTTTCCCTATTAAATTGCAAACAAACAGGCAAACAATCATAGAGTTGGCCCATTTTGCCCTATTAAATTGCAAACAAACAGGCAAACAATCATAGAGTTGACCCATTTTGCCCTATTAAATTGCAAACAAACAGGCAAACAATCATAGAGTTGACCCATTTTGCCCTATTAAATTGCAAACAAACAGGCAAACAATCAAAGAGTTGGCCCATTTTGCACTATTAAATTGCAAACAAACAGGCAAACAATCATAGAGTTGGCCCATTTTGCCCTATTAAATTGCAAACAAACAGGCAAACAATCATAGAGTTGGCCCATTTTGCACTATTAAATTGCAAACAAAAAGCAAACAATAATAGAGTTGGCCCATTTTGCCCTATTAAATTGCAAACAAACAGGCAAACAATCATAGAGTTGGCCCATTTTTCCCTATTAAATTGCAAACAAACAGGCAAACAATCATAGAGTTGGCCCATTTTGCCATATTAAATTGCAAACAAACAGGCAAACAATCATAGAGTTGGCCAATTTTGCACTATTAAATTGCAAACAAACAGGCAAACAATCATAGAGTTGGCCCATTTTGCCCTATTAAATTGCAAACAAACAGGCAAACAATCATAGAGTTGGCCCATTTTGCACTATTAAATTGCAAACAAAAGCAAACAATAATAGAGTTGGCCCATTTTGCCCTATTAAATTGCAAACAAACAGGCAAACAATCATAGAGTTGGCCTATTTTTCCCTATTAAATTGCAAACAAACAGGCAAACAATCATAGAGTTGGCCCATTTTGCCCTATTAAATTGCAAACAAACAGGCAAACAATCATAGAGTTGACCCATTTTGCCCTATTAAATTGCAAACAAACAGGCAAACAATCATAGAGTTGACCCATTTTGCCCTATTAAATTGCAAACAACAGGCAAACAATCATAGAGTTGGCCCATTTTGCCCTATTAAATTGCAAACAAACAACCAAACAATCATAGAGTTGGCCCATTTTGCCCTATTAAATTGCAAACAAACAGGCAAACAATCATAGAGTTGGCCCATTTTGCCCTATTAAATTGCAAACAAACAGGCAAACAATCATAGAGTTGGCCCATTTTGCCCTATTAAATTGCAAACAAACAGGCAAACAATCATAGAGTTGACCCATTTTGCCCTATTAAATTGCAAACAAACAGGCAAACAATCATAGAGTTGACCCATTTTGCCCTATTAAATTGCAAACAAACAGGCAAACAATCATAGAGTTGGCCCATTTTGCCCTATTAAATTGCAAACAAACAGGCAAACAATCATAGAGTTTGCCCATTTTGCACTATTAAATTGCAAACAAAAAGCAAACAATAATAGAGTTGGCCCATTTTGCCCTATTAAATTGCAAACAATCATAGAGTTAACCCATTTTGCACTATTAAATTGCAAACAAAACGCAAACAATAATAGAGTTGGCCCATTTTGCCCTATTAAATTGCAAACAAACAGGCAAACAATCATAGAGTTGGCCCATTTTTCCCTATTAAATTGCAAACAAACAGGCAAACAATCATAGAGTTGGCCCATTTTGCCCTATTAAATTGCAAACAAACAGGCAAACAATCATAGAGTTGACCCATTTTGCCCTATTAAATTGCAAACAAACAGGCAAACAATCATAGAGTTGACCCATTTTGCCCTATTAAATTGCAAACAAACAGGCAAACAATCATAGAGTTGACCCATTTTGCACTATTAAATTGCAAACAAAAAGCAAACAATAATAGAGTTGGCCCATTTTGCCCTATTAAATTGCAAACAAACAGGCAAACAATCATAGAGTTGGCCCATTTTTCCCTATTAAATTGCAAACAAACAGGCAAACAATCATAGAGTTGGCCCATTTTGCCCTATTAAATTGCAAACAAACAGGCAAACAATCATAGAGTTGACCTATTTTGCCCTATTAAATTGCAAACAAACAGGCAAACAATCATAGAGTTGACCCATTTTGCCCTATTAAATTGCAAACAAACAGGCAAACAATCATAGAGTTGGCCCATTTTGCACTATTAAATTGCAAACAAACAGGCAAACAATCATAGAGTTGGCCCATTTTGCCCTATTAAATTGCAAACAAACAGGCAAACAATCATAGAGTTGGCCCATTTTGCACTATTAAATTGCAAACAAAAAGCAAACAATAATAGAGTTGGCCCATTTTGCCTTATTAAATTGCAAACAAACAGGCAAACAATCATAGAGTTGGCCCATTTTTCCCTATTAAATTGCAAACAAACAGGCAAACAATCATAGAGTTGGCCCATTTTGCCCTATTAAATTGCAAACAAACAGGCAAACAATCATAGAGTTGACCCATTTTGCCCTATTAAATTGCAAACAAACAGGCAAACAATCATAGAGTTGACCCATTTTGCCCTATTAAATTGCAAACAAACAGGCAAACAATCATAGAGTTGACCCATTTTGCACTATTAAATTGCAAACAAAAAGCAAACAATAATAGAGTTGGCCCATTTTGCCCTATTAAATTGCAAACAAACAGGCAAACAATCATAGAGTTGGCCCATTTTGCCCTATTAAATTGCAAACAAACAGGCAAACAATAATAGAGTTGGCCCATTTTGCCCTATTAAATTGCAAACAAACAGGCAAACAATCATAGAGTTGGCCCATTTTGCACTATTAAATTGCAAACAAAAAGCAAACAATAATAGAGTTGGCCCATTTTGCCCTATTAAATTGCAAACAAACAGGCAAACAATCATAGAGTTGGCCCATTTTTCCCTATTAAATTGCAAACAAACAGGCAAACAATCATAGAGTTGGCCCATTTTGCCCTATTAAATTGCAAACAAACAGGCAAACAATCATAGAGTTGGCCCATTTTGCACTATTAAATTGCAAACAAACAGGCAAACAATCATAGAGTTGGCCCATTTTGCCCTATTAAATTGCAAACAAACAGGCAAACAATCATAGAGTTGGCCCATTTTGCACTATTAAATTGCAAACAAAAAGCAAACAATAATAGAGTTGGCCCATTTTGCCCTATTAAATTGCAAACAAACAGGCAAACAATCATAGAGTTGGCCCATTTTTCCCTATTAAATTGCAAACAAATAGGGAAACAATCATAGAGTTGGCCCATTTTGCCCTATTAAATTGCAAACAAACAGGCAAACAATCATAGAGTTGACCCATTTTGCCCTATTAAATTGCAAACAAACAGGCAAACAATCATAGAGTTGACCCATTTTGCCCTATTAAATTGCAAACAAACAGGCAAACAATCATAGAGTTGGCCCATTTTGCACTATTAAATTGCAAACAAAAAGCAAACAATAATAGAGTTGGCCCATTTTGCCCTATTAAATTGCAAACAAACAGGCAAACAATCATAGAGTTGGCCCATTTTTCCCTATTAAATTGCAAACAAACAGGCAAACAATCATAGAGTTGGCCCATTTTGCCCTATTAAATTGCAAACAAACAGGCAAACAATCATAGAGTTGACCCATTTTGCCCTATTAAATTGCAAACAAACAGGCAAACAATCATAGAGTTGACCCATTTTGCCCTATTAAATTGCAAACAAACAGGCAAACAATCATAGAGTTGGCCCATTTTGCCCTATTAAATTGCAAACAAACAGGCAAACAATCATAGAGTTGGCCCATTTTGCACTATTAAATTGCAAACAAAAAGCAAACAATAATAGAGTTGGCCCATTTTGCCCTATTAAATTGCAAACAAACAGGCAAACAATAATAGAGTTGGCCCATTTTGCCCTATTAAATTGCAAACAAACAGGCAAACAATCATAGAGTTGGCCCATTTTTCCCTATTAAATTGCAAACAAACAGGCAAACAATCATAGAGTTGGCCCATTTTGCCATATTAAATTGCAAACAAACAGGCAAACAATCATAGAGTTGGCCCATTTTGCACTATTAAATTGCAAACAAACAGGCAAACAATCATAGAGTTGGCCCATTTTGCCCTATTAAATTGCAAACAAACAGGCAAACAATCATAGAGTTGGCCCATTTTGCACTATTAAATTGCAAACAAAAGCAAACAATAATAGAGTTGGCCCATTTTGCCCTATTAAATTGCAAACAAACAGGCAAACAATCATAGAGTTGGCCTATTTTTCCCTATTAAATTGCAAACAAACAGGCAAACAATCATAGAGTTGGCCCATTTTGCCCTATTAAATTGCAAACAAACAGGCAAACAATCATAGAGTTGACCCATTTTGCCCTATTAAATTGCAAACAAACAGGCAAACAATCATAGAGTTGACCCATTTTGCCCTATTAAATTGCAAACAAACAGGCAAACAATCATAGAGTTGGCCCATTTTGCCCTATTAAATTGCAAACAAACAACCAAACAATCATAGAGTTGGCCTATTTTGCCCTATTAAATTGCAAACAAACAGGCAAACAATCATAGAGTTGGCCCATTTTGCCCTATTAAATTGCAAACAAACAGGCAAACAATCATAGAGTTGGCCCATTTTGCCCTATTAAATTGCAAACAAACAGGCAAACAATCATAGAGTTGACCCATTTTGCCCTATTAAATTGCAAACAAACAGGCAAACAATCATAGAGTTGACCCATTTTGCCCTATTAAATTGCAAACAAACAGGCAAACAATCATAGAGTTGGCCCATTTTGCCCTATTAAATTGCAAACAAACAGGCAAACAATCATAGAGTTTGCCCATTTTGCACTATTAAATTGCAAACAAAAAGCAAACAATAATAGAGTTGGCCCATTTTGCCCTATTAAATTGCAAACAATCATAGAGTTAACCCATTTTGCACTATTAAATTGCAAACAAAAAGCAAACAATAATAGAGTTGGCCCATTTTGCCCTATTAAATTGCAAACAAACAGGCAAACAATCATAGAGTTGGCCCATTTTTCCCTATTAAATTGCAAACAAACAGGCAAACAATCATAGAGTTGGCCCATTTTGCCCTATTAAATTGCAAACAAACAGGCAAACAATCATAGAGTTGACCCATTTTGCCCTATTAAATTGCAAACAAACAGGCAAACAATCATAGAGTTGACCCATTTTGCCCTATTAAATTGCAAACAAACAGGCAAACAATCATAGAGTTGACCCATTTTGCACTATTAAATTGCAAACAAAAAGCAAACAATAATAGAGTTGGCCCATTTTGCCCTATTAAATTGCAAACAAACAGGCAAACAATCATAGAGTTGGCCCATTTTTCCCTATTAAATTGCAAACAAACAGGCAAACAATCATAGAGTTGGCCCATTTTGCCCTATTAAATTGCAAACAAACAGGCAAACAATCATAGAGTTGACCCATTTTGCCCTATTAAATTGCAAACAAACAGGCAAACAATCATAGAGTTGACCCATTTTGCCCTATTAAATTGCAAACAAACAGGCAAACAATCATAGAGTTGGCCCATTTTGCACTATTAAATTGCAAACAAACAGGCAAACAATCATAGAGTTGGCCCATTTTGCCCTATTAAATTGCAAACAAACAGGCAAACAATCATAGAGTTGGCCCATTTTGCACTATTAAATTGCAAACAAAAAGCAAACAATAATAGAGTTGGCCCATTTTGCCTTATTAAATTGCAAACAAACAGGCAAACAATCATAGAGTTGGCCCATTTTTCCCTATTAAATTGCAAACAAACAGGCAAACAATCATAGAGTTGGCCCATTTTCTCCTATTAAATTGCAAACAAACAGGCAAACAATCATAGAGTTGACCCATTTTGCCCTATTAAATTGCAAACAAACAGGCAAACAATCATAGAGTTGACCCATTTTGCCCTATTAAATTGCAAACAAACAGGCAAACAATCATAGAGTTGACCCATTTTGCACTATTAAATTGCAAACAAAAAGCAAACAATAATAGAGTTGGCCCATTTTGCCCTATTAAATTGCAAACAAACAGGCAAACAATCATAGAGTTGGCCCATTTTGCCCTATTAAATTGCAAACAAACAGGCAAACAATCATAGAGTTGGCCCATTTTGCCCTATTAAATTGCAAACAAACAGGCAAACAATCATAGAGTTGACCCATTTTGCCCTATTAAATTGCAAACAAACAGGCAAACAATCATAGAGTTGACCCATTTTGCCCTATTAAATTGCAAACAAACAGGCAAACAATCATAGAGTTGGCCCATTTTGCCCTATTAAATTGCAAACAAACAGGCAAACAATCATAGAGTTTGCCCATTTTGCACTATTAAATTGCAAACAAAAAGCAAACAATAATAGAGTTGGCCCATTTTGCCCTATTAAATTGCAAACAATCATAGAGTTAACCCATTTTGCACTATTAAATTGCAAACAAAACGCAAACAATAATAGAGTTGGCCCATTTTGCCCTATTAAATTGCAAACAAACAGGCAAACAATCATAGAGTTGGCCCATTTTTCCCTATTAAATTGCAAACAAACAGGCAAACAATCATAGAGTTGGCCCATTTTGCCCTATTAAATTGCAAACAAACAGGCAAACAATCATAGAGTTGACCCATTTTGCCCTATTAAATTGCAAACAAACAGGCAAACAATCATAGAGTTGACCCATTTTGCCCTATTAAATTGCAAACAAACAGGCAAACAATCATAGAGTTGACCCATTTTGCACTATTAAATTGCAAACAAAAAGCAAACAATAATAGAGTTGGCCCATTTTGCCCTATTAAATTGCAAACAAACAGGCAAACAATCATAGAGTTGGCCCATTTTTCCCTATTAAATTGCAAACAAACAGGCAAACAATCATAGAGTTGGCCCATTTTGCCCTATTAAATTGCAAACAAACAGGCAAACAATCATAGAGTTGACCCATTTTGCCCTATTAAATTGCAAACAAACAGGCAAACAATCATAGAGTTGACCCATTTTGCCCTATTAAATTGCAAACAAACAGGCAAACAATCATAGAGTTGGCCCATTTTGCACTATTAAATTGCAAACAAACAGGCAAACAATCATAGAGTTGGCCCATTTTGCCCTATTAAATTGCAAACAAACAGGCAAACAATCATAGAGTTGGCCCATTTTGCACTATTAAATTGCAAACAAAAAGCAAACAATAATAGAGTTGGCCCATTTTGCCTTATTAAATTGCAAACAAACAGGCAAACAATCATAGAGTTGGCCCATTTTTCCCTATTAAATTGCAAACAAACAGGCAAACAATCATAGAGTTGGCCCATTTTGCCCTATTAAATTGCAAACAAACAGGCAAACAATCATAGAGTTGACCCATTTTGCCCTATTAAATTGCAAACAAACAGGCAAACAATCATAGAGTTGACCCATTTTGCCCTATTAAATTGCAAACAAACAGGCAAACAATCATAGAGTTGACCCATTTTGCACTATTAAATTGCAAACAAAAAGCAAACAATAATAGAGTTGGCCCATTTTGCCCTATTAAATTGCAAACAAACAGGCAAACAATCATAGAGTTGGCCCATTTTGCCCTATTAAATTGCAAACAAACAGGCAAACAATAATAGAGTTGGCCCATTTTGCCCTATTAAATTGCAAACAAACAGGCAAACAATCATAGAGTTGGCCCATTTTGCACTATTAAATTGCAAACAAAAAGCAAACAATAATAGAGTTGGCCCATTTTGCCCTATTAAATTGCAAACAAACAGGCAAACAATCATAGAGTTGGCCCATTTTTCCCTATTAAATTGCAAACAAACAGGCAAACAATCATAGAGTTGGCCCATTTTGCCCTATTAAATTGCAAACAAACAGGCAAACAATCATAGAGTTGGCCCATTTTGCACTATTAAATTGCAAACAAACAGGCAAACAATCATAGAGTTGGCCCATTTTGCCCTATTAAATTGCAAACAAACAGGCAAACAATCATAGAGTTGGCCCATTTTGCACTATTAAATTGCAAACAAAAAGCAAACAATAATAGAGTTGGCCCATTTTGCCCTATTAAATTGCAAACAAACAGGCAAACAATCATAGAGTTGGCCCATTTTTCCCTATTAAATTGCAAACAAATAGGGAAACAATCATAGAGTTGGCCCATTTTGCCCTATTAAATTGCAAACAAACAGGCAAACAATCATAGAGTTGACCCATTTTGCCCTATTAAATTGCAAACAAACAGGCAAACAATCATAGAGTTGACCCATTTTGCCCTATTAAATTGCAAACAAACAGGCAAACAATCATAGAGTTGGCCCATTTTGCACTATTAAATTGCAAACAAAAAGCAAACAATAATAGAGTTGGCCCATTTTGCCCTATTAAATTGCAAACAAACAGGCAAACAATCATAGAGTTGGCCCATTTTTCCCTATTAAATTGCAAACAAACAGGCAAACAATCATAGAGTTGGCCCATTTTGCCCTATTAAATTGCAAACAAACAGGCAAACAATCATAGAGTTGACCCATTTTGCCCTATTAAATTGCAAACAAACAGGCAAACAATCATAGAGTTGACCCATTTTGCCCTATTAAATTGCAAACAAACAGGCAAACAATCATAGAGTTGGCCCATTTTGCCCTATTAAATTGCAAACAAACAGGCAAACAATCATAGAGTTGGCCCATTTTGCACTATTAAATTGCAAACAAAAAGCAAACAATAATAGAGTTGGCCCATTTTGCCCTATTAAATTGCAAACAAACAGGCAAACAATAATAGAGTTGGCCCATTTTGCCCTATTAAATTGCAAACAAACAGGCAAACAATCATAGAGTTGGCCCATTTTTCCCTATTAAATTGCAAACAAACAGGCAAACAATCATAGAGTTGGCCCATTTTGCCATATTAAATTGCAAACAAACAGGCAAACAATCATAGAGTTGGCCCATTTTGCACTATTAAATTGCAAACAAACAGGCAAACAATCATAGAGTTGGCCCATTTTGCCCTATTAAATTGCAAACAAACAGGCAAACAATCATAGAGTTGGCCCATTTTGCACTATTAAATTGCAAACAAAAGCAAACAATAATAGAGTTGGCCCATTTTGCCCTATTAAATTGCAAACAAACAGGCAAACAATCATAGAGTTGGCCTATTTTTCCCTATTAAATTGCAAACAAACAGGCAAACAATCATAGAGTTGGCCCATTTTGCCCTATTAAATTGCAAACAAACAGGCAAACAATCATAGAGTTGACCCATTTTGCCCTATTAAATTGCAAACAAACAGGCAAACAATCATAGAGTTGACCCATTTTGCCTTATTAAATTGCAAACAAACAGGCAAACAATCATAGAGTTGGCCCATTTTGCCCTATTAAATTGCAAACAAACAACCAAACAATCATAGAGTTGGCCCATTTTGCCCTATTAAATTGCAAACAAACAGGCAAACAATCATAGAGTTGGCCCATTTTGCCCTATTAAATTGCAAACAAACAGGCAAACAATCATAGAGTTGGCCCATTTTGCCCTATTAAATTGCAAACAAACAGGCAAACAATCATAGAGTTGACCTATTTTGCCCTATTAAATTGCAAACAAACAGGCAAACAATCATAGAGTTGACCCATTTTGCCCTATTAAATTGCAAACAAACAGGCAAACAATCATAGAGTTGGCCCATTTTGCCCTATTAAATTGCAAACAAACAGGCAAACAATCATAGAGTTTGCCCATTTTGCACTATTAAATTGCAAACAAAAAGCAAACAATAATAGAGTTGGCCCATTTTGCCCTATTAAATTGCAAACAATCATAGAGTTAACCCATTTTGCACTATTAAATTGCAAACAAAAAGCAAACAATAATAGAGTTGGCCCATTTTGCCCTATTAAATTGCAAACAAACAGGCAAACAATCATAGAGTTGGCCCATTTTTCCCTATTAAATTGCAAACAAACAGGCAAACAATCATAGAGTTGGCCCATTTTGCCCTATTAAATTGCAAACAAACAGGCAAACAATCATAGAGTTGACCCATTTTGCCCTATTAAATTGCAAACAAACAGGCAAACAATCATAGAGTTGACCCATTTTGCCCTATTAAATTGCAAACAAACAGGCAAACAATCATAGAGTTGACCCATTTTGCACTATTAAATTGCAAACAAAAAGCAAACAATAATAGAGTTGGCCCATTTTGCCCTATTAAATTGCAAACAAACAGGCAAACAATCATAGAGTTGGCCCATTTTTCCCTATTAAATTGCAAACAAACAGGCAAACAATCATAGAGTTGGCCCATTTTGCCCTATTAAATTGCAAACAAACAGGCAAACAATCATAGAGTTGACCCATTTTGCCCTATTAAATTGCAAACAAACAGGCAAACAATCATAGAGTTGACCCATTTTGCCCTATTAAATTGCAAACAAACAGGCAAACAATCATAGAGTTGGCCCATTTTGCACTATTAAATTGCAAACAAACAGGCAAACAATCATAGAGTTGGCCCATTTTGCCCTATTAAATTGCAAACAAACAGGCAAACAATCATAGAGTTGGCCCATTTTGCACTATTAAATTGCAAACAAAAAGCAAACAATAATAGAGTTGGCCCATTTTGCCTTATTAAATTGCAAACAAACAGGCAAACAATCATAAAGTTGGCCCATTTTTCCCTATTAAATTGCAAACAAACAGGCAAACAATCATAGAGTTGGCCCATTTTGCCCTATTAAATTGCAAACAAACAGGCAAACAATCATAGAGTTGACCCATTTTGCCCTATTAAATTGCAAACAAACAGGCAAACAATCATAGAGTTGACCGATTTTGCCCTATTAAATTGCAAACAAACAGGCAAACAATCATAGAGTTGACCCATTTTGCACTATTAAATTGCAAACAAAAAGCAAACAATAATAGAGTTGGCCCATTTTGCCCTATTAAATTGCAAACAAACAGGCAAACAATCATAGAGTTGGCCCATTTTGCCCTATTAAATTGCAAACAAACAGGCAAACAATAATAGAGTTGGCCCATTTTGCCCTATTAAATTGCAAACAAACAGGCAAACAATCATAGAGTTGGCCCATTTTGCACTATTAAATTGCAAACAAAAAGCAAACAATAATAGAGCTGGCCCATTTTGCCCTATTAAATTGCAAACAAACAGGCAAACAATCATAGAGTTGGCCCATTTTTCCCTATTAAATTGCAAACAAACAGGCAAACAATCATAGAGTTGGCCCATTTTGCCCTATTAAATTGCAAACAAACAGGCAAACAATCATAGAGTTGGCCCATTTTGCACTATTAAATTGCAAACAAACAGGCAAACAATCATAGAGTTGGCCCATTTTGCCCTATTAAATTGCAAACAAACAGGCAAACAATCATAGAGTTGGCCCATTTTGCACTATTAAATTGCAAACAAAAAGCAAACAATAATAGAGTTGGCCCATTTTGCCCTATTAAATTGCAAACAAACAGGCAAACAATCATAGAGTTGGCCCATTTTTCCCTATTAAATTGCAAACAAATAGGGAAACAATCATAGAGTTGGCCCATTTTGCCCTATTAAATTGCAAACAAACAGGCAAACAATCATAGAGTTGACCCATTTTGCCCTATTAAATTGCAAACAAACAGGCAAACAATCATAGAGTTGACCCATTTTGCCCTATTAAATTGCAAACAAACAGGAAAACAATCATAGAGTTGGCCCATTTTGCACTATTAAATTGCAAACAAAAAGCAAACAATAATAGAGTTGGCCCATTTTGCCCTATTAAATTGCAAACAAACAGGCAAACAATCATAGAGTTGGCCCATTTTTCCCTATTAAATTGCAAACAAACAGGCAAACAATCATAGAGTTGGCCCATTTTGCCCTATTAAATTGCAAACAAACAGGCAAACAATCATAGAGTTGACCCATTTTGCCCTATTAAATTGCAAACAAACAGGCAAACAATCATAGAGTTGACCCATTTTGCCCTATTAAATTGCAAACAAACAGGCAAACAATCATAGAGTTGGCCCATTTTGCCCTATTAAATTGCAAACAAACAGGCAAACAATCATAGAGTTGGCCCATTTTGCACTATTAAATTGCAAACAAAAAGCAAACAATAATAGAGTTGGCCCATTTTGCCCTATTAAATTGCAAACAAACAGGCAAACAATAATAGAGTTGGCCCATTTTGCACTATTAAATTGCAAACAAAAAGCAAACAATAATAGAGTTGGCCCATTTTGCCCTATTAAATTGCAAACAAACAGGCAAACAATCATAGAGTTGGCCCATTTTTCCCTATTAAATTGCAAACAAACAGGCAAACAATCATAGAGTTGGCCCATTTTGCCCTATTAAATTGCAAACAAACAGGCAAACAATCATAGAGTTGACCCATTTTGCCCTATTAAATTGCAAACAAACAGGCAAACAATCATAGAGTTGACCCATTTTGCCCTATTAAATTGCAAACAAACAGACAAACAATCATAGAGTTGACCTATTTTGCACTATTAAATTGCAAACAAAAAGCAAACAATAATAGAGTTGGCCCATTTTGCCCTATTAAATTGCAAACAAACAGGCAAACAATCATAGAGTTGGCCCATTTTTCCCTATTAAATTGCAAACAAACAGGCAAACAATCATAGAGTTGGCCCATTTTGCCCTATTAAATTGCAAACAAACAGGCAAACAATCATAGAGTTGACCCATTTTGCCCTATTAAATTGCAAACAAACAGGCAAACAATCATAGAGTTGACCCATTTTGCCCTATTAAATTGCAAACAAACAGGCAAACAATCATAGAGTTGGCCCATTTTGCACTATTAAATTGCAAACAAACAGGCAAACAATCATAGAGATGGCCCATTTTGCCCTATTAAATTGCAAACAAACAGGCAAACAATCATAGAGTTGACCCATTTTGCCCTATTAAATTGCAAACAAACAGGCAAACAATCATAGAGTTGACCCATTTTGCCCTATTAAATTGCAAACAAACAGGCAAACAATCATAGAGTTGACCCATTTTGCACTATTAAATTGCAAACAAAAAGCAAACAATAATAGAGTTGGCCCATTTTGCCCTATTAAATTGCAAACAAACAGGCAAACAATCATAGAGTTGGCCCATTTTTCCCTATTAAATTGCAAACAAACAGGCAAACAATCATAGAGTTGGCCCATTTTGCCCTATTAAATTGCAAACAAACAGGCAAACAATCATAGAGTTGACCCATTTTGCCCTATTAAATTGCAAACAAACAGGCAAACAATCATAGAGTTGACCCATTTTGCCCTATTAAATTGCAAACAAACAGGCAAACAATCATAGAGTTGGCCCATTTTGCACTATTAAATTGCAAACAAAAAGCAAACAATAATAGAGTTGGCCCATTTTGCCCTATTAAATTGCAAACAAACAGGCAAACAATCATAGAGTTGGCCCATTTTTCCCTATTAAATTGCAAACAAACAGGCAAACAATCATAGAGTTGGCCCATTTTGCCCTATTAAATTTCAAACAAACAGGCAAACAATCATAGAGTTGACCCATTTTGCCCTATTAAATTGCAAACAAACAGGCAAACAATCATAGAGTTGACCCATTTTGCCCTATTAAATTGCAAACAAACAGGCAAACAATCATAGAGTTGGCCCATTTTGCCTTATTAAACTGCAAACAAACAGGCAAACAATCATAGAGTTGGCCCATTTTGCCGTATTAAATTGCAAACGAACAAGGAAACAATCATAGAGTTGGCCCATTTTGCCGTATTAAATTGCAAACAAACAAGCAAACAATCAAAGAATTGGCCCATTTTTCCCTATTAAATTGCAAACAAACAAGCAAACAATCATAGAGTTGGCCCATTTTGCCCTATTAAATTGCAAACAAACAGGCAAACAATCATAGAGTTGGCCCATTTTGCCCTATTAAATTGCAAACAAACAGGCAAACAATCATAGAGTTGGCCCATTTTGCCCTATTAAATTGCAAACAAACAGGCAAACAATCATAGAGTCGCCCATTTTGCCCTATTAAATTGCAAACAAAATAGCAAACAATCATAGAGTTGGCCCCTTTTGCCCTATTTAATTGCAAACAAACAGGCTAACAATCATAGAGTTGGCCCATTTTACCCTATTAAATTGCAAACAAACAGGCAAACAATCATAGAGTTGGCTCATTTTGCCCTATTAAATTGCAAAAAACAAGCAAACAATCATAGAATTGGCCCATTTTGCCCTATTAAATTGCAAACAAACAGGCAAACAATCATAGAGTTGGCCCATTTTGGCCTATTAAATTGCAAACAAACAGGCAAACAATCATAGAGTTGGCCCATTTTGCCCTATTAAATTGCAACAAACAGGCAAACAATCATAGAGTTGGCCCATTTTCCCCTATTAAATTGCAAACAATCATAGAGTTGGCCCATTTTGCCCTATTAAATTGCAAACAATCATAGATTTGGCCCATTTTGACCTATTAAATTGCAAACAAACAGGCAAACAATCATAGAGTTGGCCCATTTTGCCCTATTAAATTGCAAACCAAACAGGCAAACAATCATAGAGTTAGCCCATTTTGCCCTATAAAATTGCAGACAAACAGGCAAACAATCATAGAGTTGGCCCATTTTGCCCTATTAAATTAGAAACAAACAAGCAAACAATCATAGAGTTGGCCTATTTTGCCCCTATTAAATTGCAAACAAACAAGCAAAAAATCATAGAGTTGGCCCATTTTGCCCTATTAAATTGCAAACAAACAGGCAAACAATCATAGAGTTGGTCCATTTTGCCCTATTAAATTGCAAACAAACAGGCAAACAATCATAGAGTTGGCCCATTTTGCCCTATTAAATTGCAAACAAACAAGCAAACAATCATAGAGTTGGCCCATTTTGCCCTATTAAATTGCAAACAAACAGGCAAACAATCATAGAGTTGGCCCATTTTGCCCTATTAAATTGCAAACAAACAGGCAAACAATCATAGAGTTGGCACATTTTGCCCTATTAAATTGCAAACAAACAGGCAAACAATCATAGAGTTGGCCCATTTTGCCCTATTAAATTGAAACAAACAAGCAAACAATCATAGAGTTGGCCCATTTTGCCCTACTAAATTGCAAACAAACAATAAAACAATCATAGAATTGGCACATTTTGCCCTATTAAATTGCAAACAAACAAGCAAACAATCATAGAGTTGGGCCATTTTGCCCTATTAAATTGCAAACAAACAGGCAAATAATCATAGAGTTGGCCCATTTTGCCCTATTAAATTGCAACAAACAGGAAAATAATCATAGAGTTGGCCCATTTTGCCCTATTAAATTGGAAACAAACAAGCAAACAATCATAGAGTTGGCCCATTTTGCCCTATTAAATTGGAAACAAACAAGCAAACAATCATAGAGTTGGCCCATTTTGCCCTATTAAATTGCAAACAAACAAGCAAACAATCATAGAGTTGGCCCATTTTGCCCTATTAAATTGCAAACAAACAAGCAAACAATCATAGAATTGGCATATTCTGCCCTATTAAATTGCAAACAAACAAGCAAACAATCATAGAATTGGCCCATTTTGCCCTATTAAATTGCAAACAAACAGGCAAACAATCATAGAGTTGGCCCATTTTGCCCTATTAAATTGCAAACAAACAGGCAAACAATCATAGAGTTGGCCCATTTTGCCGTATTAAATTGCAAACGAACAAGGAAACAATCATAGATTTGGCCCATTTTGCCCTATTAAATTGCAAACAAACAAGCAAACAATCATAGAATTGGCCCATTTTGCCCTATTAAATTGCAAACAAACAGGCAAACAATCATAGAGTTGGCCCATTTTGCCCTATTAAATTGCAAACAAACAGGCAAACAATCATAGAGTTGGCCCATTTTGCCCTATTAAATAGCCACAAACAGGCAAACAATCATAGAGTTGGCCCATTTTCCCTATTAAATTGCAAACAAACAAGCAAACAATCATAGAGTTGGCCCATTTTGCCCTATTAAATTGCAAACAATCATAGAGTTGGCCCATTTTGCCCTATTAAATTGCAAACAAACAGGCAAACAATAATAGAGTTGGCCCATTTTGCTCTATTAAATTGCAAACAAACAGGCAAACAATCATAGAGTTGGCCCATTAAATTGCAAACATACAGGCAAACAATCATAGAGTTGGCCCATTTTGCCCTATTAAATTGCAAACAAACAGGCAAACAATCATAGAGTTGGCCCATTTTTCCCTATTAAATAGCAAACAAACAGGTAAACAATCATAGAGTTGGCCCATTTTGCCTTATTAAATTGCAAACAAACAGGCAAACAATCATAGAGTCGCCCATTATGCCCTATTAAATTGCAAACGAACAAGGAAACAATCATAGAGTTGGCCCATTTTGCCCTATTAAATTGCAAACAAACAAGCAAACAATCATAGAATTGTCACATTTTGCCCTATTAAATTGCAAACAAACAAGCAAACAATCATAGAGTTGGCCCATTTTGCCCTATTAAATTGCAAACAATCATAGAGTTGGCCCATTTTGCCCTATTAAATTGCAAACAAACAGGCAAACAATAATAGAGTTGGCCCATTTTGCTCTATTAAATTGCAAACAAACAGGCAAACAATCATAGAGTTGGCCCATTAAATTGCAAACATACAGGCAAACAATCATAGAGTTGGCCCATTTTGCCCTATTAAATTGCAAACAAACAGGCAAACAATCATAGAGTTGGCCCATTTTGCCCTATTAAATTGCAAACAAACAGGCAAACAATCATAGAGTTGGCCTATTTTGCCCTATTAAATTGCAACAAACAGGCAAACAATCATAGAGTTGGCCCATTTTGTCCTATGAAATTGCAAACAAACAAGCAAACAATCATAGAGTTGGCCCATTTTGCCCTATTAAATTGCAAACAATCATAGAGTGTGCCCATTTTGCCCTATTAAATTGCAAAGAAACAGGCAAACAATCATAGAGTTGGCCCATTTTGCCCTATTAAATTGAAAACAAACAGGCAAACAATCATAGAGTTGGTTCATTTTTCCCTATTAAATTGCAAACAAACATGCAAACAATCATAGAATTGGCCCATTTTTCCCTATTAAATAGCCACAAACAGGCAAACAATCATAGAGTTGGCCCATTTTTCCCTATTAAATTGCAAACAAACAAGCAAACAATCATAGAGTTGGCCCATTTTGCCCTATTAAATTGCAAACAATCATAGAGTTGGCCCATTTTGCCCTATTAAATTGCAAACAAACAGGCAAACAATAATAGAGTTGGCCCATTTTGCTCTATTAAATTGCAAACAAACAGGCAAACAATCATAGAGTTGGCCCATTAAATTGCAAACATACAGGCAAACAATCATAGAGTTGGCCCATTTTGCCCTATTAAATTGCAAACAAACAGGCAAACAATCATAGAGTTGGCCCATTTTTCCCTATTAAATAGCAAACAAACAGGCAAACAATCATAGAGTTGGCCCATTTTGCCTTATTAAATTGCAAACAAACAGGCAAACAATCATAGAGTCGCCCATTATGCCGTATTAAATTGCAAACGAACAAGGAAACAATCATAGAGTTGGCCCATTTTGCCCTATTAAATTGCAAACAAACAAGCAAACAATCATAGAATTGTCACATTTTGCCCTATTAAATTGCAAACAAACAAGCAAACAATCATAGAGTTGGCCCATTTTGCCCTATTAAATTGCAAACAAACAGGCAAACAATCATAGAGTTGGCCTATTTTGCCCTATTAAATTGCAACAAACAGGCAAACAATCATAGAGTTGGCCCATTTTGCCCTATTAAATTGCAAACAATCATAGAGTGTGCCCATTTTGCCCTATTAAATTGCAAAGAAACAGGCAAACAATCATAGAGTTGGCCCATTTTGCCCTATTAAATTGAAAACAAACAGGCAAACAATCATAGAGTTGGCCCATTTTTCCCTATTAAATTGCAAACAAACAAGCAAACAATCATAGAGTTTGCCTATTTTGCCCTATTAAATTGCAAACAAACAGGCAAACAATCAAAGAGTTTGCCCATTTTGCCCTATTAAATTGCAAACAAACAGGCAAACAATCATAGAGTTGGCATATTTGGCCCTATTAAATTGCAAACAAACAAGCAAACAATCATAGAATTGGCCCATTTTTCCCTATTAAATTGCAAACAAACAAGCAAACAATCATAGAGTTGGCCCATTTTGCCCTATTCACTTGCAAACAAACAGGCAAACAATTATAGAGTTGGCCCATGTTGCCCTATTAAATTGCAAACAAACAAGCAAACAATCATAGAGTTAGCGATTTTGCCCTATTAAATTGCAACAAACAGGCAAATAATCATAGAGTTGGCCCATTTTTCCCTATTAAATTGCAAACAAACAAGCAAACAATCATAGAGTTGGCCTATTTTGCCCTATTATATTGCAAACAATCATAGAGTTGGCCCATTTTGTCCTATGAAATTGCAAACAAACAGGCAAACAATCATAGAGTTGGCCCATTTTGCCTAGTAAATTGCAAACAAACAGGCAAACAATCATAGAATTGGCCCATTTTGCCCTATTAAATTGCAAACAAACAGGCAAACAATCATAGAGTTGGCCCATTTTGCCCTATTAAATTGCAAACAAACAGGTAAACAATCATAGAGTTGGCCCATTTTTCCCTATTAAATTGCAAACAAACAAGCAAACAATCATAGAGTTGGCACATTTTGCCCTATTAAATTACAAACAATCATAGAGTTGGCCCATTTTGCCCTATTAAATTGCAAACAAACAGGCAAACAATCATAGAGTTGGCCCATTTTGCCCTATTAAATTGCAAACAAACAGGCAAACAATCATAGAGTTGGCCCATTTTGCCCTATTAAATTGCAAACAAACAACCAAACAATCATAGAGTTGGCCCATTTTGCCCTATTAAATTGCAAACAAACAGGCAAACAATCATAGAGTTGGCCCATTTTGCCCTATTAAATTGCAAACAAACAGGCAAACAATCATAGAGTTGGCCCATTTTGCCCTATTAAATTGCAAACAAACAGGCAAACAATCATAGAGTTGGCCCATTTTGCCGTATTAAATTGCAAACGAACAAGGAAACAACCATAGATTTGGCCCATTTACCCCTATTAAATTGCAAACAAACAAGCAAACAATCATAGAATTGGCCCATTTTTCCCTATTAAATTGCAAACAAACAAGCAAATAATCATAGAGTTGGCCCATTTTGCCCTATTAAATTGCAAACAAACAGGCAAACAATCATAGAGTTGGCCCATTTTGCCCTATTAAATTACAACAAACAGGCACACAATCATAGAGTTGGCCCATTTTTCCCTATTAAATTGCAAACAATCTTAGAGTTGGCCCATTTTGCCCTTTTAAATTGCAAACAATCATAGAGTTGGCCCATTTTATCCTATTAAATTGCAAACAAACAGGCAAACAATCATAGAGTTGGCCCATTTTGCCCTATTAAATTGCAAACAAACAGGCAAACAATCATAGAGTTGGCCCATTTTGCCCTATTAAATTGCAAACAAACAGGCAAACAATCATAGAGTTGGCCCATTTTGCCCTATTAAATTGAAACAAACAAGCAAACAATCATAGAGTTGGCCCATTTTGCCCTACTAAATTGCAAACAAACAAGGAAACAATCATAGAGTTGGCCCATTTTGCCGTATTAAATTGCAAACCAACAAGCAAACAATCATAGAGTTGGCCCATTTTGCCCTACTAAATTGCAAACAAACAAGGAAACAATCATAGAGGTCGCCCATTTTGCCCTACTAAATTGCAAACAAACAAGCAAACAATCATAGAGTTGGCCCATTTTGCCGTATCAAATTGCAAACAATCATAGAGTTTGCCCATTTTGCTGTATTAAATTTTAGATAAACAAGAAAACAACCCCGAAGTTAGCCCATTTACTGTATTAAATTACAGACAAACAAGAAAACAATGTCGAAGTTAGCCCATTTACTGTATTAAATTACAGATAAACAGGAAAACAATGTCGAAGTTAGCCCATTTACTGTATTAAATTACAGATAAACAAGAAAACAATGTCGAAGTTAGCCCATTTACTGTATTAAATTACAGATAAACAAGAAAACAATGTCGAAGTTAGCCCATTTACTGTATTAAATTACAGATAAACAAGAAAACAATGTAGAAGTTAGCCCATTTACTGTATTAAATTACAGATAAACAAGAAAACAATGTCGAAGTTAGCCCATTTACTGTATTAAATTACAGATAAACAAGAAAACAATGTTGAAGTTAGCCCATTTACTGTATTAAATTACAGATAAACAAGAAAATAATGTCGAAGTTAGTCCGTTTTACTGTATCAAATTGCAGATCAAAAAGAAAACAGCAAAGACCCCTAAATCCACTCGAAGATAATTCAAGAAATAAGGGAATTGGAAGAAATCACTGGTAAAGGACAAGTTAGAGGAAGATGGAATACGAATAATGAATTAGATTCAAAACTTTTATTTCTGTAAAGTTATTTGTTAAATTAATATTTATCGACTCTATTCTTAAACCTATTTACTCTATTGCTTCAACTGACGTTCCTACTGGAGCGGTTGGTTAGGAAAATACAGTCATACAATTTAATTTTATTAACAATTTATCTTTATTGACAAGTTATCTTTTATTAACAATTTATCCTTTATTAACATTTTATCTTTATTAACAGTTTATCGTTATTAATAAGTTACCCTTTATTTAAAAAAAAAATATTAACAGTTTATCGTTATTAACAAGTCATCCTTTATTAACAAGTTTTATTTATCAAAGGTTAATGGTTATTAACAAGTTATCCTTAATTAACAATTTATCTTTATTAACAAGGTCAGAGGTTGGTATTCTTCTTGCTTCCACCGACAGGCCTCAGGCCAGAGCGAGCGGCAGCCCCTCGTCCTGTAAGAGGCGCCCTACTGAGGGCGCGAGAGGCAAGAGCCGCCCAGGTGGTCCACCACACCCCAACAAACGAGCTGTTGGAGGTGCTGAGAACAGCATCCCCTCCGCGCTGATCGCCGCCCGCCCCCACCCGGGCGACAGGTGATGAAGACCGCCGTCACCCACTTGCAGCAGATAAGACACGCGTGCGACGCTCCGCCGCGTCTTACTGCACTCCAACACTGGCGGGCTCCCCGCTTTGTGTAATGTGTACGCTTATATTATGTGTATTTATATATTATTATATCATATTATTATTGTATTTGTATTAGATTATGTATAAATGTACGCTATTGCACAATAAGCCTATACAAACAAAAAAATCTTCTTGGTTGCCTCAAGTCAGCGGGCTCGCAGCTCGAGTGAATGAACGGCTTTCTTGGAGGTTGGACGTGGGGTGATGGTGTTAGAGAGAAGGTGTGTGACTGGCAATAATCCACCTCTTGGGAGGGCCAAAATAAATAGGCCACGAATGGTGTGAAGTTCCCGTGTATCGACATCAGGGCGTTGCCAGGTGGAGGTGGCTGCGCCATTAGGCACTTTATTTCAAGTTTGTGTCATATCATAATTTATACAATGTGTCCACCAAAATTGTCCTTGCTTTTAATCGCTTATTATTCGAAAGATCATATTTTAAAGTTTTACTTTCTTTTTCTATACCATGGATATGAAATTTGTACTTACCAAAAATAATGACAGATTTATCACCTACATTCATGTTATTTGTTGGACATGCAACTTGTTTTCATCGCAGAAGCGATGATCAAATACGACTCGGTAGTTGCTAACCAACGGTTTTTAAGACCAATACGATCAGCAAAGGACCATAGATCCGAAAACGAGGCGTAAGATATTTTTAAAATGGAAATACCACAGTCCAATCAAGAACGTCGCATGAAGGAAAGTTTGGGCATATAGCGTACGAGAAGTGCAGAAGAGCGGCTTAAAAGCTTCGTTTGAATGAGTCTTTTTTGAGACTCAGGATGACAGAGTGGATTCGCCGCTGACTAAAAGTGGTCCAGCGACGCGGGAAGCTGTTCGTAACTACACTATTATTTTTTCTTTGCACCTTTTCCTATTCCCATCTATCTCAGGCACATCGAAGGTGTCCGAACCGCTGAAAATATTGATTCACTCGCGAATCAGCATGAAATGGACAACAGGAGATTTATGAGACGACTATCAGCTGTGACAGGAATCAAACGGGAGAGAATTTAGATTATAATCACATTGGATTTGAGAATTAAGTCATTCAAATTTTGTGTTTGCAACGGTCTAATGAACAAGACTACCAGCGTCGTTTGATGTTTTGTGAAAGCGTTGAAACAATAATTGGACAAAAACTAATAAGATTAAGTGACATAATACTCAGTGATGAATGAATGTCAATTTCATATCATTGGTGTCATCAACATACAAAATTACCGGTGGTGGTCACAAAACAAGCCGAATATACACGTTGAGAAACCTCTGCCTTCACCAAAAGTTACTGCCTAGGGGGGTTTGAGTAGCAGCAAGGTCTATGGTCCTAATTCTTTTGAGGACTCAGAAAGTAGACCACTTTTAGTATCTTCAGAAAGATATGTTAAAATGTTGGACGCTGTTTTTGAACAAGAAAACTGCAGTATCAAATGGTTTCAGTAAGACGGAGCAACAGCCAACACAACTAGACAATCACTAGAATGTTTTTGCACAAAGAATCACTACTTGTCACTCGCAATTTCCTAGTACGCAAGATCTCCCGATCTATCTATCACCTATGACCTTTTTCTCTGGGGATTTGTCAAGGACAAAATATTCAGGCAAAAGCCAGCCTCTATCAAAGAATTAAATCAAGCGTTGGTAGAAAGTGAAAAGTCCATTGAATGCAGTGTTTTGGAAAATGTAATAAATAACTTACTTTCCCGTTGTGTGAAATGTAATAATTGCCATGGACGTTCCCTTTTAACAAGAGGAAAATAATAACACTTTAAAATGTTCTCTTTCGAATGCTTTTATTTCATTTGTGAAGCTGTAATAATGACTCAATAATAAGAGATTAAAAACAGGGACAATTTTTATGGTCTCATTGTATTCGTAAACACCCTTTTAAAATTTTAAAGCGTTCAATAAAATGATTGTGTAGATGCGGATTTTACAGTGAAATTAAATTGAGATTCATCATTTATTCCTCTAGAAATTAATTTGGTCTCTCGACGCGTTCTACTATTAATATATCCTTCCGCTGGAGACCAGAATAGCACCGCATACTCCCACTGAGGAATTACAAGCGCTTTTTTATAAAGAAAGAATGTTATATTTTAATTTAAACACAAAATGTCTATGTATCTTAAAGCTCTCCTCTACCCCTATTTACCTTACGGGAGGCTAAATTGTAGAGCACATTAGATCAAGACACTTTAATCATTTTCTATGTTGCCGGTGTTTAATATTTGACTATATATATGTAGTAAGATCATCGAAAATTATCTTGATCTACGTGCACCATCTTACACTTGTCCATATTGAATTTCCTCTGTCATCTTTCCGAACACTTCACTACTCTATTCAAGTCTTTTTGTAAGATATTAAAGTCATTATGATATTTTTCCCACTCTTTAATCATCATCACTAACTCTATAATTTAAGAAGGGGATTTTGGGGGGTATTTGAATAATAATTTCATCTTAGTTTGGTTATGACTTATGTTTTTTTATCAAAGTTATTTCTGATAATTCTTTTATAATATCAAAAAACAAAATGGTGAAGTTCAGAAATAAGTATAAGTATCGAAATTTTGTGAATTCTTTAAAACCCAAAGAATTACAAATGGTGAAGTTCAGAAAATTTATTTTTATATATCTTCTATAACTATATTTTAGCAACGTGATATTTTGAAAGGGGGCAAATTTAGTTTAGAGTTCCATTTTAAAATTATTATAATTGGCAAAGTTCAGAAAATTTATCAAAATTTAAACATGGCTGCCTTTTTTTTCAGATTTTAATCTTAGTAGCGAAACCATTGCCTGGTTGGCTTATATATTAAAAATAAAAACAAGATTCCGAGAACAGATCTCGGAGAAAATTTCCAGGATTAATCTTTATTCCTTATTTGAAAATTGGCGTTTCATTCCCTTTTTTTTTTAACTCCATACGAATGGTTTCCTCGCCTATAGGGAAATTGTAAATTTTGATCTTAATATAAAAACTAATTTGATTTTCGGTTATGACAATATTTGAGAGTCGTGTCTTTAAATAAAAAGTTATTTGTATCCTCGAAGCAAAATATTGAAAGTTATTTGTATCGTCGAAGCAAAATATTGTTATTTGTATCATCGAAGCACAATATTGTGTTATTTGTATCATCGAAGCAAAATATTGAAAGTTATTTGTATCGTCGAAGCAAATAATTGTAAATTATTTGTATCATCGAAGCAAAATATTGTAAGTTATTTGTATCATCAAAGCAAATTATTGAAAGTTATTTGTACCGTCGAAGCAAAATATTGTAAGTTATTTGTATCATCGAAGCACAATATTGTGTTATTTGTATCGTCGAAGCAAAATATTGTAAGTTATTTGCATCGTCGAAGCAAAATATTGAAAGTTATTTGTATCATCGAAGCGAAAACATTTGCAAAATGTTCAATTAATATCTTCCCGACGTGGTCTGGATCGCCACTAGGGCACCCTCAGCATTCTGAAGGGGAAGGAGCCGATGGACTATCTAAATGGCTCGCGATTATTTACATATATAAACAAAACAACGCTGTCAAGGCAAATGGCGGAACTAATTTCTCTCGGCCTAAAAAACAAGAAATAAAGAGGTCCACAAGAAGGTGCTTAGATATCTGAGAGAGTATAATAATACAATGAATTCTTCAAATGTATTGAATAAATACAGTCCTTTATAAATAGCTGTAGGCCTCGATAACGAGAACCTAAGAATGGGGCGTAAGATGAAAATAAATATTCCAAATACCTGTCACGGAAGTAGTGAGGCAATGCACGGATGGCGGTTGTCCTGGGAACGGGGAGAGTCGTACGAACCCAAGCCTATTCGCACTTCCTGGTGAGAGCGAGAGAGACGAGTAAATCGGGAGCTTGCAATCGGTGCAGCGGCAGAGGAAATCGCGGTATATACTGGCAGGGGTCTGTAGGTATCAGCAGGTCCTCGCTCTATGAACTCCTGATTGGCTCTACTTCTTAGAGTCAGGGGGTCCCTATTTATACCCGTCACAATGGAGGCCTACATGACGAAGTTCAACCGGCTTTCAGTTCGTCGACCCGCGCTCCAGTCGCTACGGCGTAAACTAGGTAGCAAGTTATCGAACCGCGCTTCCCAGGAGTTACGACGTAAGTTACAAATGGGTCGTCAAGCACTTGGTAGGTTATCCTTACAAACACCTACACACCCACTTCATCCGCGTAACACTGGGGCGGCAGGTAAGTAACGCTCTAGTTCAACGCGTCCTACCGGACATCCACCCTCTGAAAACCACCCTGGATCGCTGACGGCCCACGCTGCGGTCGCTAACTGACAGACAACACTCCTCATTCTTACCTGTCCTTCCCTCGAACACCTCGGAGCCTACAATCCTGTCACCCAAATTGGAGACCTCTGGAGAAGACCGCTCGCTGTGGCGGTATTCCTAAGCGCTGTTGAATTTGAGATCAGAGACCCCGGGAGACACAAAGTAAGTACATATATATAAAATCGCTTTGACTCGTGTGTGGAAAACGATGGTAGTTCCTTTTTTATTGTTCCTTTTAATTGTTCCTTTTTATGGCCTTATTTTGCGTTTAACAAGGTAATGATAATAAATGTATTGGTTGCCATTCTTGACATTTGCTGGCTTTCGAAATTTTATATAATCGTTTACATTCGTTTATGCACTTTTTAAACCTTACTATTAATCCACGGCAGCTAATTTAATATATTAAAAGTAAGGTTTTTAACGCCCTATTTCGTCATTTATAGTGTAAAAAATGAACGCTCAAAATGATATACATTTCTTGGTCATTTCAAAAATTCCAAGATATAAAGTCAGGAATTTGTCGAGAGCTCGCGTGAACATTTACAGGAATATTTAGATTGAATCGAATTTTGTTGTAATCGCTGCTTCCAAGTGTTTGGCTAACATGGATCCATTCTATAAATTTCTCTTCATTTGTAAAAATTATGCCAAGTAAAATAATAAATTTAATATCTACTTTCACCTCTTTCACTGTCGTAACTAGCTCGCTTTCCTTGTATAACTCCTTGCCTTTTATAGCATGGTAAGTTAAATACTTCAATAAGGTTCCTTTTAGAAATAAAGTTCAAGTCTCTGTAACTTTGATAACTTCAAAATCTTATGTCGCAACTAAACCCTTCAATTCATCGATCTTTTTCTTCAAATTGCCCATGTTTGTAAAAAAACAAAAAAACAACAACAGAAAAGAACAATAAATTTCGTGTTTGATTTACAAAACTTTAATTGTATGTATGATTATTACGTTGTTGTGGACAGCACCCTCTCCTGCCTCTGAAACAGTCCTGTCAGAAGATCTGTCTAAAAGTCTTTCCAGTCTTGGTGAGCCTACCCTGTTCAGGCCGTCTCTCTAGAATTGCTGTACGCTTATGAAACTTTTCCCATAGATTGATGAGGGGTACCCATTCTTCTTGCCAGAGAAAGCTAAGTTATTAATGGAAGGAGATCTTGAATAGAAAACACTCACCACACCTATGTTTGGAAGAATACCTGTGAACGCTAAGTTGTTACACGTTTCCTTCAGCTTTCTCGTCAATTGACAGTACCTTGCCAGGAGTTCCTCGGTCCTTGTAATAAGCAAGTCCGTAGCCAGGCATTGATTTTTTTTTTTTGAGGGGGGGGTCTATTTCTATTTCAGGAGGGCTAATCTTGATATTTAAGTTTTCGGTTCACGGTAATTACATATATCTAACGTTGGGAATAGAGTGGTAAGAAAAAGACACTTACCAGCCAGTTCGTTATTAGCTACCGCGACTACCAAGCAAACAAAAGTTCAGAGTCAATAAGTAGCATTATTGTTGTAGTTTTTTGAGTTAAGATTATAGGATTTTGTTATGATAATACATACAAACACTTGTATTTTTATCATAAAATTGATTTATAAAATGATATTTAATATAATCAGTTTGGGAAATAGAATTGCAAATGGGATTTGAGGATTGTGAAGATGGTGTTTGCTACAATTCTGGACTTCCAGAATTGGCGATGAATTCTTAGAAAGTTTGAATGTATTTTAACTTATGGAGTGGCTAGGGGAAAAATACAATTACAAAGCTTCCAACTAGTTCTTCCAACTAGTAAGCCAACCAGGCAGTTCACAAAACCAAAGTGGTAATATGAAGCTGGAGCCACAGACAAAATAACCTCTTCCAGAAGATATGTGAGTAAATGTACTTGCTTGCTGTGTAAGGTGTCACACAAGGGAGAACTTCTCCCTTGTGTGTACCTGAAATCATATTATTATTTTAGGCTAAAAAATTTGGTGGGGGCTAATCAGATTTCTTGGGTGGGCTAAGCCCCCCACCCCCGTGGTTACGGGCCTTGTAATAAGACATTAATTCCTACAAAACTTTGTCTACATGATAACGATATTGCAAATATCAGTCCCATATGTGTTTTACAGTCTCTGTTGCAGTCCTGTCAGTAGATCCATCAACGGCGTTAGTCTAAAGTCTCCCTAGTTTCGCCGAGCCTACCCCCATTCAGGTGAACCGCTCCCAGAATAGGCCCTTGCGCTTGTAAAACTCGTCCCATCAGGCTCCACGTTGCCATGACAACCATTAGTTTTATAAACTCCGATCGGTCAAGATCTCAGTTCCGGATTAACCCCCCTCCCTCCCCCCCCAGCCTCCAACCTAGGCGCGCGGTAATTGCCCCCATATTAATTAAGGGATCTGTCACGGCCAGAAGGCGCTGGGGGGGGGGGGGGGCAAGGTGGAAGATGAAGTGGATAATTGCTTCTCTCCCCCATCCCCACCTATCCGACACTCCTCACAAGCAGAGCTTCAACTATTCGAAGCGTGCGCGGCTGATAACACTCTCTCTCTCTCTCTCTCTCTCTCTCTCTCTCTCTCTCTCTCTCTCTCTCTCTCTCTCTCTCTCTCTAAAAAAAAAAAAAATTCGAGAAACATTTAGATACTACTATTACTGAAGTAATAATAATAATTCAGTAATTTACTGTTTATATTTTCCTATATCCCTGGATATTATTATTATTATTATTATTATTATTATTATTATTATTATTATTATTATTATGAGCCTTTCCTTTAGACTAGGATGCGATGACCATCGAGGGCATTTTCTCCCAAAATTGCATGAGGCACTCTACAGAGGCACTCCTCTCTCCCACAAATGCCCCCCCCTCCCTCCCATTCAACATGGAATGTGGGTTCCTTTCTGGGCGTAAGAGGTTGGGGATAGTAGGGCTTTTCCAATCCAGGCCTCCCGTGACTAACACTACCAGGTATACTCCCCCCCCTCGATACTCCCCCAGCGACAATAATCCAAGGCATAGGCAGGGATTCGGACTTGAAGCGATGCATTTCACAGGGATGAGCACATACCTGCGCCCCCCCTTCCCTATCAGGTTCAAAAACCCCCCTCCATCCACATCAGGTTCAAGAATTTCCTCCCCGATACTCATCAGGTTCAAGAATCCCCTCCCCCATCCCCATCAGGTTCAAGAATCCCCTCCCCCATCCCCATCAGGTTCAAGAATCCCCTCCCCTATCTCCATCATGTTCAGGATCCCCTCCCCTATCCCCATCAGGTTCAAGAATCCCCTCCCCCATCCCCATCATGTTCAGGATCCCCTCCCCTATCCCCATCAGGTTCATGA
Organism: Ceratothoa steindachneri; assembly: GCA_963969495.1. Classification (NCBI taxonomy): domain Eukaryota; kingdom Metazoa; phylum Arthropoda; class Malacostraca; order Isopoda; family Cymothoidae; genus Ceratothoa; species Ceratothoa steindachneri. The sequence goes on from OZ018333.1 coordinate 111,036,705, forward strand.
ATCCCCTCCCCCATCTCCATTAAGTACAAGAATCCCATCCCCATCAGGTTCAAGAATCCCCTCCCCTATCCCCATCAGGTTCAAGAACCCCCCCCCCCTCCCCCGTTTCCCTGCCAGAAGGGGCTGTGAGTGCCAGTCGAGGCAGCTGAAGTACCGCCAGTCGGTCGCGGACTTCAGCGTCTCGCGGAAGGGTGAAGTTTTGGCGCGAAACATAGCCGTGAAAATTTGGCGCCAAAAATCGCGCCACGGTACTCCGAGTGAGGAAGCGCCCACCGGCCGGGACGGATCCCCTTTAAAAGGTGCCATCGGGGAACGGGACATTTCGAACCTGGGTCTTCTTGAAGAGGAAGCTGGGAGCCATTGTTCCCTCAGTAATTGGCTCCCCGTGTGTTACCCCTACAGATCCCGGTTCGAGGGTCTCGAACCCTTGTATCACGGGGTGTCCCTAACCGAATCTGTCCTTAATTGTGTACCATCATACACGTGTGTATTTGTGTTCACGTACACCCTCCCTCTCACAACCACAACATGAGCAAAAATCACCCTCTCAATTGAAATAGAATTTATCAAAGACATTCATGCGTGACGTCTGTGTGTATGTGTGTGAATTTATCTGTGTACACGATTGTGTGGTCATAAATAATAATTCAATTGCCTCTGATCAAATTCTCTCGTGTGTGGGTCCTGGACGACATCAATACAGGGTGTTCCATAAAGAACGCAACTAAAACACATATTTTAAGGGTTATTTCGGGGGTCTTCTTGGGTTATCATATTATCATATATATATATATATATATATATATATATATATATATATATATATATATATATATATATATATATATATATATATATATATATATATATATATATAAATATATATATATATATATATATATATATATATATATATATATATATATATATATATATATATATATATATATATATATATAATATATTTAGGTCAAAGATATTTATATAGAGAGAAGGTAGCAGCAATTGTGGCACACCGGTGGCTCATGCACGCCGGCGTCGTTCACCTGTTGGTCCTGGGTGTGGCGATGTCTCTCCGGGCCGATACCGACCCCTCAATTGGGCCCGAGGTTCTGGTGGACACCCCCAGTGGCAAGATCCGGGGAGAGAACTTCATCCTCGCTGATGGTGCCTCCGGGGCCAGATTCTTGGGGATACCCTACGCCCTCCCCCCCGTGGGACCCCGACGATTCAAGGTACGTGCCTAGCACCCCCTCAGCGGGACTTCCCTTAGAATCCCATAAACGTTGTGCCTTTCCATCTTCGATATCATTTCCCTCCTTGTAATCTTCCCCTCTCCAACCCTCTCCTCTCCAACCCCCTCCTCTCACCTCCCCCACCCCCGGTCTTCCCATGGGAAACGCGGACAAGAGTGACTGTAGAGGCTAATCAAGGAGTCGCCTTTATTATCATTATTAGTGTGTACCCCTTCGGTAGGGACACTTGCCCCAATTAGTAGTGGTGGGACCAATTCATGAGCAAAATGTACGTGACTGTACGCTTTTATGTACACATACATGGTTTATGTGTAAACAATTTTACGACTGTACCCCTCAGCTCAAAAACCGAAAGCCGGATTATCAGTTCTGTAAACAAAGATTAGGTCTAAATATATAATGCGGTCATTTATGTGACCTTTGACACGCGCTGCCTCTCTGATGTCCTTACAGATGTAATATTAATGTAATTATAAAATTAATTCTTATTCGGTTAAAGTAATTATAATTAATTCTTACTTTAATTAGTTCAGCTTTTATTAAAATAAGAATCTAGTCGTGCCGTCATCAATGCTTTGCCGTAGAGAGGAGGTGCGCGCGCAGTTTTACCCTCTACTATATTTTTCCTTTCTCTATTTTTTATTCATTGTCTCTCACTTCCAAATTCCATTCCCCCCGCACCCCCACCAACCCTGTCTCATTCTTTTTTGTTTCCCTTATACTTTTTCTTTCTACCTTCCTTTGTTTTTATTTACATTATAAGTGCAGCGTTAATGTGCGCTAACCTATATATATATATATATATATATATATATATATATATATATATATATATATATATATATATATATATATATATATATATATATATATATATTGAGGAATAGGTACCTCCCTAAACAATACGTCTATATATACATATATGTATATACTGGTTGGGGGGAAAGAGATAAAAGCCGCGAGAATATGTATATATACAGTTACATACACATATATCCTCTAATTTACGTACGCGTCCTTCTCTACGTACAAGTACGTTCGCTTCGTAAGAGTAATCCGTTGATTAAGAGGTATAAAAGTGCGATTTACTACAGGGGCCGATAGCGTTTAATGAGTTTACCAAGTTGCAGTTCAAAGATATATTTAAAGAGTGAAAACCAAAAATATAATTTTAATAAGTCCTTAGTTAACATATATATACATACGGGAAACATAGGTAAGGAAAATAAGGAGAATTCTGACAGAATATAGATTAATTGGCAATCGGGTAACGTTAATTACTCGTTAATCAGCTTTTAAATGGGATACTATTAATCGGTTATACAGAGAGAATAATATATGTCGGAAAGTGGGTCGATTAACGGGAGATACAAGCAAGGGTCGTTTCACCTTAGAGGGGTCACCTCGAGGAAGGGAAATCCTTTAGTGAGTCGGCACGGGGAAATGGAGACGGACAATGCCCGTGACTCTCGGCCGAATATCCTGACGGTGATGAGGATGAAGGGGGGGGAGGGGCAGAAGCCGAGTTCACGATCGCCCTTAAAGACGGACGATGGAACCTATGCTCCAGAGAAGTGCAACCTCCAAAAAAGCGGGACTCTGACGCGGCTCGGCGCGAAGTCTCACACGGGAAACTGGAGATCCTTGAAGGGGGTTCCAAATGAGACAAGAGGAATACCGGACAATTCTTCGGGGACTGAACGATTCGAGGCTTGGTCTGAACAGAGTAAGCCTTCACAAAAGAGATGTGTCTGCCTGGTGTGATCCAACCTCGATGGTATAAGCGAATAACAGGGACTTGGGGAAACAGACTCACGATCTGAACCTAAGGCGACGGGTTCTCAAACTCAATCTGCTGATATTCAAAAACCTAGGATATTTATATGACGACCATTTTTTTTAGTTCCTCCTTGTTGGCAGACTCAGACAACTGGCTGACTACTTCCGGCGGCCAGATGGATTACCGTTTGTCGCCTGGCCCAAGTATTTACGATGTGGGCTTGAAACTTTCGGCTAGCAGTTTCCCGACTATGGAGATTAGCGCTTCCTCGGTGAGGTAAAAGCTTTAAATACGCCCAACTTAATTAACTGCACCTGTGAGGCGGCTGACGGATATTGAAATTCTTTCTTCTTTTTTTCTCTTTGGGCTCAGAGATTACTCCACGTGGAGTTATACTTATGAGAAAGAGAGAGGGAAGGAATTCATGAAACAAATGAATGGGGTATTTTTCTTGGCGTCCCTTTCCCTTACATGCTTCTCTTCCTAAGATGGCGTTTTTTCCGACATAAAGGGGCAGGGAAAAAAGGGCATCTCGACCAAAACCCATCGGTATTAAAATTTCAGCCCACACTGCGGCCGTCAAGTACAGAATTTGCTTCGTTTGATCCCAGACGACGGATAAAACTTACACATACATTTAGGTTAATGGGTAATTAATTACATAATTAAAATATATATAGTTTCATGTAAAAGCAATACCACAATTTAGAATAAGGAATCAATTAAGCAGAGGGACAATCCAGGAAATAATAAAAGAATCAATAAAGACAACATGTATATAAAAGCAATACACTAAAATACGGACGTACGCACACACGCACAAAATTACACTTTACATGGGCGAGCAACGAGCTCGAATATATACATGAACTTATAAGATGTATGAAGTTTTACCTTGAGGGAGGAGGGAAATCTACTGGATTCCTACTAAGACTGTCTGCTACACAGTTTTCACTACCTTTGAAATACAAAATTCGGAATTGGTCTTCATCAATAGCAGACTCCAGCGCATAAGCCTTCCGTTTTGGCTTTTACAATTTCTTAAGTACGCCAAAGGACGGTGATCCGTTTCGATCACGAACTCCTGACCTATCAGATACATTCTAAACTTCTGAACACCAAAAACTATTGCCAGAGCCTCCAATTCTATTGCTGCATAGTTTCTCTCGCGCGGTAACAGCTTCCGGCTTGCATAAGCGATAGGATAGCTATTCCCATCTTCTTCGTACTGCAGCAGCACGCAACCGATGCCATCGTTGCTGGCATCCGTATGGATTCCAAACAATTTGTTCGGGTTCGGGAGCCGCAATATGGGGGCAGATATCAGCCTATCCTTTATTTGCTGGAAGTGGGAAATTGCTTTGGGGCTCCAAACGAGGGAATCTGGGGAGTTTTTCTTGAGGAGGGAGTTCAGGGGGACGCTAAGGTGACAAAGTTGGGAACGAAGCGCCGGTAGAAGGAGGTTGAACCCAAGAAGGAACGTAGCTGCTTTTTAGCACGGGGAAGGGGCATATCTGAAATGGCCCTGACCTTTTCTTGCTGGGGTGTTATTTGAATTTTTCCGCAATGTGAAATCTAAGGTACTTGATAGTGTCGTAAGCAAAATGACACTTGGAAGGATCATGGTCAGACCATGCTCTCGGAGCCTATTACAGAGGAAACAAAGGGAGATTAGATGCTCATCGCATGTGCGTGTAGCTACGTACACATTATCAAAATAGAATGACACATTGTTCCGACCATCTAAGATGTTGCGTGTCATTCGGCTGTAATTACTACAAGCAAGGACTAAACCGAATGGGAGGCGCTTAAATTGCATAAGCCCTTTTTCTGTAGGGAAGGCAGTATATTTGCGAACACTATCCTTGAGGGGAATTTGATAGTACGCCTTGCATAAATCTATCTCAGAAATAAATTTGGCGTTCTCGAACAAATGTAGACTGTGGTCTATCAACGGGATCAGTTCGGCATCGAAACCATCATGGCGTTAGTTTTCGAAAGTCCACACACATTCGAAAGGACTGTTCTGGCTTCCGAACCATAACAATGGGGGAACAGTAATCTGACGAGGAGGGTTCGATTATTTCTAATTTTAGTAAGTTTTCGGTCAATAGTATGTCATGCTCGAATTGGTTCAAGCAGCTCTTCTCGGAAATGACGTCCGGTTATGCCTTTAACAACCGGGATATCTGGGCTTTCTGAGTGGGATCCAGGTGGGGATTTAGATCGATCTCCTGGGAAGGGGAGCCTTTATACGTTCCGGTGAACAACGGGAGTGGGTAGTCATTGTCAGCTTCTATGCAAACTGTCTGGACTAGGTTAAGAGGTTCGGGGGGATAAGAGGCTTCCAGCACGGCCTCTTCGTCCACGGCAAAAAATATTGTTGATGCAGGCGTGGTGGTGTTAATGTTTGAGCATATTGACGTGAAACATTTTGTTCCTGAAGGGCGTTTGGATGAGGTAGTCCACGGGGCCACGGGCTTCGAGGACTGAAAAGGGGCCTTTCCATTGGGAAAGAAGTTTATTTGTCTCCGCAGGCAGGAGAAGCAGGACCTCGTCACCGGGCTTAAACCGTCTTTCTTCTGACTTAATGTGAAAATAGGTCCTGTCATAGGAGTCCGGAATACATAGCGAGCATGTAGGGAGGTGGTTAGGAACGGAGGGGGAATGAAACAACAGTTCACCCTCAACGAGGAAGGAGACCTCCTTGTGACCACGAACGGATTCGTGCTCGTTGGTCCTTGACTTTTCCCCTAATGGTTGTAGCGAAGGAGACTCATTCTGTGCCTTTACAAAAGACTCGTTGTTCCCAGCAACGTACTCGGGGGGAAAAAGTGGGTTATAAGGTCACGAGGGGTGCCTCGTTATTTAGGGCTTGAGCCTTCGTGATGGCGGGCTGAGCAACGGGACTAGGGAGAGCTGCGGCCTTTGGCCGACAAATATGACGGACAATTTAATAGGGGGTGCTAGGACGTCAGCCCAACCGGTGAAATATCGGCATTCGATTAGACAACGGACAATTGGGAAGCGGTTGGTTCGTCCCAAGTAGTCCTTGTCTACTGCAAATTTATCGTGTTCGGGGCTCACGGGGGGCAGCAGCTTTTCCGATACGACGATGCACGTGCATCCCGTGTCTCTGACCAGGGTTGAAACCCGGCAACCATTAACCGAACCAGTTATAAATTCGAGCCCACCGGGGGAGCTCTCGTTAAATAAAAAATTAACTTGAGGTCTCGGAGGGCTATTCACTGGTGGGGAAGGAGGCGTTTCGGGGCGAGCAAAGGGAGGAGGAAGAGAGGCGCTTACTTGGTGGACCTGGTGGGTGGGAGCAGAACGGAATTGAGAATTTGGGGGACAGTTCGTCCTCACATGCCCGGGTGTTCCGCAAGGAAAACAGACGATGGGTCATCTGGGGTAATCTAACGCAGCGGGATAAAAGACGGGTGGCTTAACATCTCTAGGTTCACACGGGGGGTGATATTTAGATTTGGAGGGACCTTGAACCTTTACGAATTCGGGAGCGTTCTCCGGATGAAATTTAAGGAAGTAACCTTTACTCTTGTGTTATGGAGGATGACTCTTCTTGGAATCTTTGGGGTAAAGATTATGACTGGCCTCGTGCAAATCCGCTTCTTCGATGCATTCTTTGAAGGAAGCAACTCTTCGGTCCTTCACGAATGCACGGAGGTCAGAGGGCAGCTTAGTCATCAATTGATCCCGCAAAATGAAGTCGAACAGAGACTCATAGTCGCCGTTTACCTGGGCGGCGTCCAACCAAATCTGCAGACTTCTTCTGAGGGTAAATCCGAACTGGCGGTAAGTCTGGCCAGGTAGCAACCTTGCCTAACGAAACTTTGCCCTGTAGAATTCCGGATTCATGTTGATCGCAGCCAAGAGTTCGGACTTAAGGGTCGAATAGTCGAGATTAGCCTCGGCGGGTAGCGAAATGAATATATATCGCAGCTGCGTATTGGCGCGTGGCAAGAGTCGGGTGACTCCATCAGTTTGGATATCCCAATGATTTACCTAAAAAATCTTTTCGAAGTGAGTGAGGTAAGCACTGAAATCCTCACCGTCCTTAAATGCTGGGAGCTTTAAACCGAGGATCTGTGGGGCTTCTTTCTTGGAACTAACTGAGAGGGTTTCTAAGTTATTCCTATTTAACTCCCTTTCATGGTGCCTCACCCTTTCTCTTTCTTCAGCTTCAGCATCCCTTCTTCTCTGCTCAGATTCAGCTTCTCTTCTTCTCTCCTCAGCTTCTCTTAGTTCTTTCTTTTCTTTTCTGCTCTTTCGTTTCTCTTCTCATCCTGAATATAGGCGACTAGCTCTCTACCGGAGAGACCAACCATCTCACCCCGTTGCCTAAATCCCTCGAAGGACGTCATCTTGTTTCCTTACACCATCCTTAGCCACTCGATGCGTTCAAGAATCTTACGGCAAAGAAAATGGGGCTCTCGCAATAGTTCCCCGAAATTCTAAATGAAATCTTAGTTCTTGTGATCACACACAAGGACAAAAGAAATAAATATACTAATTCCTATATGAGTACCTGATATAGGACCTCTTAATCCGGCACAGGGATTACAAGGAGGAAAGTTTGAAAGATTTTCTCCCAAAACACACGGACAAAAAATGGCTTGTTACTAAATATGGCCTCACGGATACCACAAAAGACCGATTACTCAAAAAAAAAATAGAAAAAAATTATTTTCATACCTTTAAATAAACTTGAATCAACTTGGTAAATTTTCTATTAATTCAACTGAGGGACTTGAAAACGAAAGGGGTCATCAATTAACCACACACCTGACACCAGAATTTATATATATAATATATATATATATATATATATATATATATATATATATATATATATATATATATATATATATATATATATATATATATATATGTGTGTGTGTGTGTGTGTCGAGGAATAGGCCACCTCCCTAGACAATACGTCTATATATACATATATGTATCTATTAGTGGGAGGAAAGAGATAAAAGCCACGAGAATATGTATATATAGTTATATATACATATATCCTCTAATGTACGTACGCGTCCTTCGCTACGTACAAGTACGTTCACTTCGTAAGAGTAATCCTTTGATTACGAGGTATAAAAGTGCGATTTACTACAGGGGCCGATAGCGTTTAGTGAGTTTACCAAGTTGCAGTTCAAAGATATATTTAAAAAGTGAAAACCAAAAATATAATTTTAATAAGTCCCTAGTTAACTCATATATACATACGGGAAATATAGGTAATGTAAATAAGGAGAATTCTGACAGAATATAGATTAATTGCAATCGGGTAACGTTAATTACTCGTTAATCAGCTTTTAAATGGGATACTATAAATCGGTTATACAGAGAGAATATTTATATGTGGGAAAGTGGGTCGATTAACGGGAGATACAAGCAAGGGTCGTTTTACCTTAAAGGGGTCACCTCGAGGAAGGGGAATCCTTTAGTGACTCGGCACGGGGAAATGGAGACGGACAATGCCCGTGACTCTCGGCCGAATATCCTGACGGTGATGAGGATGAAGGGGGGGAGGAGCAGAAGACGAGTTCACGATCGTCCTTAAAGACGGACGATGGTACCTCTGCTCCAGAGAAGTGCAACCTCCAAAAAATCGGGACTCTGACTCGGCTCGGCGTGAAGTCTCACACGGGAAACTGGAGATCCTTGAAGGGGGTTTCAAATGAGACAAGAGGAATACCGGACAATTCTTCGGGGACTGAACGATTCGAGGCTTGGTCTGAACAGAGTAAGCCTTCACAAATGAGATTTGTCTGCCTGGTCAGATCCAACCTCGATGGTATGAGTGAATAGCAGGGACTTGGGAAAACAGACTCCCGATCTTAACCGAAGGCAGCGGGTTCTCAAATTCAATCTGCCGATATTCGAAAACCCAGGGTATTTATATGACGGCCATTTTTTTTAGTTTCTCCTCGTTAGCAGACTCAGACAACTGGCTGACTACTTCCGGCGGCAGATGGATTAGCGTTTGTCGCCTGGCCCAAGTCTTTACGATGTGGGCGTGAAACTTTTGGCTAGCAGTTTCCCGATTATGGAGATTAGCGCTTCCTCGGCGAGGTAAAATCTTTTAATACGCCCAACTTAATTAACTGCATCTGTGAGGCGGATATTCAAATTCTTTCTTCTTTTTTTTCTTTTTAGGCTCAGAGATTACTCCACGTGGGGTTATACTTATGAGACAGAGAGAGAGAAGGAATTCATGAAACAAATGAATGGGGTATTCTTCTTGGCGTCATTTCTTCACTTATAACCTTTCCTTTGCATGACATGACAGAAACAACGCCTGTGAACACAACTAGGTCCCTCGTTTATCCCGTGAGACTTACAGGAGAGTGCTAGTAATGGATGTAAAGGCCTACCCATACAGAATACAGACGAAGTAGACCCTTACTGCAGAATATTAGGGAGAGCCCAACTTTCCTTAACCTCCTTTGGACCTCAGATAAAGCTCACTTCCATCTTGAAGGGAAGGTAAACTCGAAGACAAATGTCTTTTGAAGGACCTCCAGACCAAATTAGGTAGCCACCAAGCTCCTACACTTCCCTAAGTACACGGTATGGACTGCAATCTCAGCCAGAGGCATCATCGGACCATTCTTCTTCGAGGAATTTGGCGCGACAGTGACAGTCACCAAGGAGTCGTATGTTGAGGTCCTCAAAACCTTCAAGAGGGAGCTGCCGACCCTGTTCCCGTCGCTTATGGGAAAGTTCTGGTTCCAGCAAGATAGAGCAAGTTCTCACACCTTAAACCTGTCCCGAGATTAAGCGAAAGAGAATTTGGGGGGGCGTGTGATCAGTCCCAAGACTGATTTTGAGTGGGTACATCACAACCCAGACCTTAGCCTCACACATTTCTTTCTCTGGGGCTACCTTAAAAACATAGTGTACCCAGGGAGACCCAGGACCATCATGGAACTCAAGGAAGCCATCAGGGAGGAGATCAGAGCCATTAGTGGGTCGCTTTGTAAGGACGTCATGGACAACTTTGTGCTGCGCCTCAAGATGTGCGCAGAGCTAAATGGAAGTCATATCGAACACGTGCTCTAGAATAAAGAAGAATAGTCCAAAGACTCTCATGTTTTGATATGATGTTTTTAAATACAATAAACTAGTTATCACCAAAATTTCATTTAATCCTTGCAGAAAATTAAGAAATGAGGCTATCGAAAGTTGGGGCCCGTTTTTTTTTGTTTTTTTTTGGGGGGGGGGCGGGGTCACACTGTATATAAACTTGCTTACTTGGTAGCTTACGTAACTCTCTTCTGTGTGGCGGGCAGCACTAGGAATGTCAGTACGTCAACCAGGTGTTTCCAAATATCGCTGAGTGAAGAAATAGAATGTGTATTCAAGAAAAGCAAACAAAGTTAAAAATACAATTCGATTCCCAAGAGATACTTCCAAGTGTAAGAGAATGGAACCGAGCAACGGTGCGCGCTTAACCTATTCGCCTCAGGTTGCGTTATAACGATGGTCAACGAGCTTAACCTCTGTCCCCTTCCCGTCGGCCGGAAGTTCATCACCTTTGACCTCTCCCCCCCCCCCCATCCATGCCTTAGTGGGTGTTAGTTCGCTTAAACGTTTCCATGTTTTTGTTTGTTAGTAAGTCTGCAACCATACATTTTAATATATAAGCCCATTTCTTGTAATATTTATCTACTTTGTCTCTGAAAATGATACGCGTTGTATCGAAACGCCGCAGTGTAATAAAATATTGGAGAAAAGTACATTAATTTACTGCTACCTTCCTCAAATACACACCCTTATTTCCAATGAACTTTGGAGACCTTAATCACGAGTTGAACCAATAAGGGGAGGCGAATATACGACAAATCGAAAGGATTGAAAAGAAATGTTTAATACAAAATTAGCCGTCACTTTCAATAAAAACCTGCTATGATAAATAAATATATATATATATATATATATATTAAAGGCTTCTTGAATCAACCTTTTTGGGGGTTGAGGATGGTAGCTCTGGCGATGAGCGTCTTGGTCATATAAACGATGAGCGCTTGATGACAGGTTCAAATCTAACTTCTTTATTTTCATGTAACGGTTAAAATAGTTCGTTCTATCTTTCCGTTCTCCTCTAAGCTTTTATTGGTTCGTGTAATATTCTCCTAAGTGTTTTTCCGGGTTGTGTTACCAATTTCCGTTTCCTGGTTAGTCTATAAGTAATGCGGCAGATTTGTTTTTATACTAGCCTAGTCTCCTAAACTCGAAGCCTAGATACCTGTATGTCTTAGCCTAACCCAAGGCTTACATTTCGATATACCTCAGTCGTCATTTTCTTGGCTATTAATTTTGTATTATTATTAATTTAAACTGCCGTATCGTTAAATCTGAATACTGTATATTATGCGAATGTCAAAAGACAACATTCGCAGTGTTATGTTTAGGGACTTTCGGAAATTAACGATGCTAAGTTAACAGCAGAAAATTTGTGTCAATTATACGACAAAGAAAGAATTAGTGTGAGCCAATATCAAAGACGATTTCCGAATTTTCTGTTGGGAAAGTCTCAAAGATGAACCTCGTTCAGGATAAACAGTAGAATTTAATCAAGACCTTTTAAAAATAACTGGAAATTCCGATTCTAACCTCTGAACAATTGGTCAAAAAACTACAATCAACTCATTCCATTGAACATCGTCATTTAAAGGAGACAGGCATATTTTCATGATCGGGGCAATGGATTCCTCACGACCTGTCAGAAGTACACCAACAGAGAATCCGTAGTAGTTTATATCTCCTTAATCAACTAAAAAGTGAACCATTTTTTTGGTAGGTTTTTCACAATAGACTAAAGTGGGTTATTGACAATATTAAAAGTTCTAGACAGTGGATTAGTTGTGGGAGAAAAAGCCAATACCCCAACCGAAAGAGGGGTCCACATCCACGGAAGATTCTCTGGGTGGGACTTGAATGGCATCCATATTGAACTTCTTAACCTAAATCTTGTTTACTGTTTAATGTTGCCCATCGTTGTCGATGACGACGTCACTCCATACATGGATGAGTTTGATGATGTTTGGTCGATGATTATCGTCTTTGGTGAGATCGTTGATGGCTGCAGTGTCTGCCAAGGTTGGCACAGCCTCTTCCACAGACATCGCAGATATGGGGTCCTTGTATTTGTTGGTGTCTTCTTGCACGGCGGGCTATGGTAGCATTGTGAATAGGGTATTGCAAGAAAGTGTGGATGAACTTGCTCGATGACGTTTAAGGTGGAAAGTAGGTGTGCTTTCTTCAGTCCACCATCTTCACATTCCCGTGTAGAGTCCAGTGACAAGGAAACCTGAATCACAGAATATCACGAAAGAAGTTTACTGTGCTCTGTAGAGCTCTTGCTAGCCGAGTGGATACGGTGTTAGTGTTCTAACGTCATGGTACCGGGTTTGATCCCTGGGAAAGCGGGCACAAACGTCGCGGTACCAGGTTCGATCCCTGGGAGAGCGGACACAAACGTCCCGGTACCGGATTCGATTTCTGGGAGAGCGGACACAAACGTGCCGGTACCGGGTTCGATCCCTGGGAGAGCGAGCGGACACAAACGTCCCGGTTCCGGGTTCGATTTCTGGGAGAGCGGACACAAATGTCCCGGTACCGGGTTCGATCCCTCGGAGAGCGAGCGGACACAAACGTCCCGGTTCCGGGTTCGATTTCTGGGAGAGTGGACACAAATGTCCCGGTACCGGGTTCGATCCCTGGGAGAACGGCCACAAACGTCCCGGTACCGGATTCGATTTCTGGGAGAGCGGACACAAACGTCCCGGTACCGGGTTCGATCCCTGGGAGAGCAGACACAAAGGTCCCGGTACCGGATTCGAATTCTGGGAGAGCGGACACAAACGTGCCGGTACCGGGTTCGATCCCTGGGAGAGCGGACACAAACGTCGCGGTACCGGGTTCGATCCCGGCAAGAACTGACACAAACACCAGCGCGCGTAGAGATATGGCTACCAATTGGTGGATGCGCTGTGCTCATCTCTGAAGTGGGGGTGCGTAAATATTACACTTCTCATAACACTGCTTTCTTTCCTCTCCCGTCTTTTCTGTTCGGATGAATCCTGTCGATGGGTATCTATATCCACATACCTCTGGCGCAGAACAGGCCACACTGCCCGCACTTAAAGATCCCCCCCCCCGTATTAATCGATAAATGACTACTCTTTGAACCATACATTGCGCAACCTCATATTGCAAGAGATACCATACAAAAACTTAACAATTTGGTAATTAGTGACTTATACACACTCGAATTATATCTCACCAAATTTCTATCCTTTTACAGAATGAGGTCGAAGAGACGAGGCCCAAACAACCTTCGAGAACTTTTTAACTGAAATTTAAACGATTTTTAGAAACATGGTATTAAATAAGGTCAACAGAACTAGGTCGCGTGTTCTCAATAATTTTGACTTATGATCATATGACCGTACGACGTACAAAACTTTAAATAATTCCCGGACGAACATTGGGACGACCTTGGCAATTATATAATTCGAAAGAGAATATAAAACAACATAAGGGTTTCAAATTTCCTTTGAATCGGTCGAATAGTTGCGATGTTATTGCCAAAATACTCATTGAGAAGTAAAATGGTTACCAAATGCTTACCTCTTTAAGGTAAGGATAGGTCCAAAACTTGAGAACGACTAAATTAGAAAATCCAACAAAATATTTATAAGAACTCTGTAGGTTCTTGTTCTGAATGATGAGAACTCTGCAGGTTCCTATTCTGAATGATGAGAACTCTGCAGGTTACTGTTCTGAATGATAAGAACTCTGCAGGTTCTTGTTCTGAATGATAAGACTCTGCAGGTTCTTGTTCCGAATGATAAGACTCTGCCAGTTCCTGTTCTGAATGATAAGAACTCTACAGGTTCTTGTTCTTAATGATAAGAACTCTGCAGGTTCTTGTTCTGAATGATAAGAACTCTGCAGGTTCTTGTTCCGAATGACAAGAACTCTGCATATTCTTGTTCGGAATATAAGAACTCTGCAGGTTCCTGTTCTGAAATATAAAAACTTTGCAGGTTATTGTTCTGACTGATAAGAATTCTGCAGGTTCCTGTTCTGAATGAAAAGAATTCTGCAGGTTCCTATTCTGAATGATAAGAACTCTGCAGGTTCTTGTTTTTAATTATAAGAACTTTGCAGATCTTGTTCTGAATGATAAGAACTCTGCAGGTTCTTGTTCTGAATGATAAAAACTCTGCAGGTTCTTGTTCTGAATGATAAGAACTCTGCAGGTTCTTGTTCTGAATGATAAGACTCGGCCGGTTCTTGTTTTGAATGAAAAGAATCTGCAGGTTCTTGTTCTGAATCCTAAGAACTCTGCAGGTTCTTGTTCTGAATGATAAGACTGCCGGTTCCTGTTCTGAATGATAAGAACTCTTCAGGTTCTTGTTCTGAATGATAAGAACTCTGCATGTTCTTGTTCTGAATGATAAGAACTCTGCGGGTTCTTGTTCTGAATGATTATACTCGGCCGGTTCTTGTTTTGAATGATAAGACTATGCAGGTTCTTGTTCCGAATCCTAAGAACTCTGCAGGTTCTTGTTCTGAATGATAAGAACTCTGCAGGTTCTTGTTCTGAATGATAAAAACTATGCAGGTTCTTGTTCTGAATGATAAGAACTCTGCGGGTTCTTTTTCTGAATGATAAGACTCGGCCGGTTCTTGTTCTGAATTATAAAATCTGCCGGTTCTTGTTCTGAATGATAAGAACTCTGCAGGTTCTTGTTCTAAATGATAAGAATTCTGCAGGTTCTTGTTCTGAATGAGAAGAACTCTGAAGGTTCTTGTTCTGATTTATAAGATTATCTATCCACTGTTCTTTGAGATGGAAATTGGACACTATCGGAGGCAAATATCAGAGAATAATTTGAGCAATTTTCATGGAAGTTAAACAAGTATTTGTAGATATTTTTTTTGCTTCTATTTTCATCACTTTTCATATACCCTCTTACACACTCTGTGTACATTTTTTTTGCTTCTATTATCATCACTTTTAATATACCCTTTTAGACACTTTCTGTACATTTTCTTTACTTCTATTTTCATCACTTTTCATATCCCCTTTTAAACACTGTCCTCTAAATCTTTTGCTTCTATTTTCATAACTTTTCATATACCCTCTTACACACTTTCCTTTACATTTTTTGCTTCTATTTTCATCACTTTTCATATACCGTCTTACACACTTTCCTTTACATCCTTTTGCTTCTATTTTCATCACTTTTCATATAGCCTCTAACACACTTTCCTTTAGATTTTTTTTTGCTTCTAATTTCGTCACTTTTCATATACCCTCTTACACACTTTCCTTTACATTTTTTGGCTTCTATTTTCATCACTTTCCATATACCCTCTTACACACTTTTATGTACATTTTTTGCTTCTATTTTCATCACTTCATATGATCTCTTACACACTTTCCTTGACATTTTTTTGCTTCTATTTTCATCACTTTTCATATACCCTCTTACACACTTTCCTTTACATTTTTTGCTTCTATTTTCATCACTTTTCATATGCCCTCTTACACACTTTCCTTTACATTTTTTTGCTTCTATTTTCATCACTTTTCATATACCCTCTTAACCTAACCTAACCTAACCTAACCTACATTTTTTGCTTCTATTTTCATCACTTTTCTTATACCCTCTTACACACTTTCATGTACATTTTTTTGCCTGTATTTTCATCACTTTTCACATACCCTCTTACGCACTTTCATGTACATTTTTTGCTCCTATTTTCATCACTTTTCATATACCGTCTTACAAATCAGGTACCGCGATGTTTGTTTCCGCTCTCCCAGGGATCGAATTAGGTTAGCGAACCATAGCCCTTTTTTTATCTCTCTATCTCAATCTGATCTTATAAACGACGAAATCGCCTGTGTATCATCTTTCCTTATTTGCTATGGGTTATTTTTCTCTATGATTTTTTTTTATTCTTAAATAATAATCGGCATTTATAGTCCACAATATTGCATAGGATTTATGGGATCAATCCAATCCCGTGTCTAAAAAGACTCCTAACGTTTTTAACATGGAAAAACCTAGACAAGAATATTTATTTCACACCCACACCTTTTTATGGACCTGCACTTCGTCAATGGTAGTGGAAAGCCGTCTCAGAGGGCATTGGATCAAACTGCACTTCGTCAATAGCAGTGGAAAGCCAAGCCAGAGGGCATTTGTATCAAACTGCACTTCGTCAATGGCAGTGGAAAGCCAAGCCAGAGGGCATTGGATCAAACTGCACTTCGTCAATGGCAGTGGAAATCAAAGCCAGAGGGCATTGGATCAAACTGCACTTCGTCAATGGCAGTGGAAAGCCAAGCCAGAGGGCATTGGATCAAACTGCACTTCGTCAATGGCAGTGGAAAGCCAAGCCAGAGGGCATTGGATCAAACTGCACTTCGTCAATGGCAGTGGAAAGCTAAGCCAGAGGGCATTTGTATCAAACTGCACTTCGTCAATGGCAGTGGAAAGCCAAGCCAGAGGGCATTGGATCAAACTGCACTTCGTCAATGGCGGTGGAAAGCCAAGCCAGAGGGCATTGGATCAAACTGCACTTCGTCAATGGCAGTGGAAAGCCAAGCCAGAGGGCATTGGATCAAACTGCACTTCGTCAATGGCAGTGGAAAGCCAAGCCAGAGGGCATTTGTATCAAACTGCACTTCATCAATGGCAGTGGAAAACCAAGCCAGAGAGCATTGGATCAAACTGCACTTCGTCAATGGCAGTGGAAAGCCAAGCCAGAGGGCATTGGATCAAATTGCACTTCGTCAATAGCAGTGGAAAGCCAAGCCAGAGGGCATTGGATCAAACTGCACTTTGTCAATGGCAGTGAAAATCCAAGCCAGAGGGCATTTGTATCAAACTGCACTTCTTCAATGGCAGTGGAAATCCAAGCCAGAGGGCATTGGATCAAACTGCACTTCGTCAATGGCAGTGGAAAGCCAAGCCAGAGGGCATTGGATCAAATTGCACTTCGCCAATGGCAGTGGAAATCCAAGACAGAGGGCATTGGATCAAACTGCACTTCGTCAATGGCAGTGGAAAGCTAAGCCAGAGGGCATTGGATCAAACTGCACTTCGTCAATGGCAGTGGAAAGCCAAGCCAGAGGGCATTGGATCAAACTGCACTTCGTCAATGGCAGTGGAAAGCCAAGCCAGAGGGCATTGGATCAAACTGCACTTCGTCAATGGCAGTGGAAAGCCAAGCCAGAGGGCATTGGATCAAACTGCACTTCGTCAATGGCAGTGGAAAGCAAAGCCAGAGGGCATTGGATCAAACTGCACTTCGTCAATGGCAGTGGAAAGCCAAGCCAGAGGGCATTGGATCAAATTGCACTTCGTCAATGGCAGTGGAAAGCCAAGCCAGAGGGCATTGGATCAAACTGCACTTTGTCAATGGCAGTGGAAAGCCAAGCCAGAGGGCATTCGATCAAACTGCATTTCGTTAATGGCAGTGGAAATCGGGGGCCAGAGGGCATTAAATCAAACTGCACTTCGCCAATGACAGTGGAAAGCCAAGCCAGAGGGCATTGGATCAAACTGCACTTCGTCAATGGCAGTGGAAATCCAAGCAAGAGGGCATTGGATCAAACTGCACTTTGTCAATGGCAGTGGAAATCCAAGCCAGAGGGCATTGGACCAAACTGTACTTCGTCAATGGCAGTGGAAAGCCAAGCCAGAGGGCATTGGATCAAATTGCACTTCGCCAATGGCAGTGGAAATCCAAGCCAGAGGGCATTGGATCAAATTGCACTTCGCCAATGGCAGTGGAAATCCAAGCCAGAGGGCATTGGATCAAACTGCACTTCGTCAATGGCAGTGGAAAGCCAAGCCAGAGGGCATTGGATCAAACTGCACTTCGTCAATGGCAGTGGAAATCCAAGCCAGAGGGCATTGGATCAAACTGCACTTCGTCAATGGCAGTGGAAAGCTAAGCCAGAGGGCATTTGTATCAAACTGCACTTCGTCAATGGCAGTGGAAAGCCAAGCCAGAGGGCATTGGATCAAACTGCACTTCGTCAATGGCAGTGGAAAGCCAAGCCAGAGGGCATTGGATCAAACTGCACTTTGTCAATGGCAGTGGAAAGCCAAGCCAGAGGGCATTGGATCAAACTGCACTTCGTCAATGGCAGTGGAAAGCCAAGCCAGAGGGCATTTGTATCAAACTGCACTTCATCAATGGCAGTGGAAAGCCAAGCCAGAGAGCATTGGATCAAACTGCACTTCGTCAATGGCAGTGGAAAGCCAAGCCAGAGGGCATTGGATCAAATTGCACTTCGTCAATAGCAGTGGAAAGCCAAGCAAGAGGGCATTGGATCAAACTGCACTTTGTCAATGGCAGTGGAAATCCAAGCCAGAGGGCATTGGATCAAACTGCACTTCGTCAATGGCAGTGGAAAGCCAAGCCAGAGGGCATTGGATCAAACTGCACTTCGTCAATGGCAGTGGAAAGCCAAGCCAGAGGGCATTTGTATCAAACTGCACTTCATCAATGGCAGTGGAAAACCAAGCCAGAGAGCATTGGATCAAACTGCACTTCGTCAATGGCAGTGGAAAGCCAAGCCAGAGGGCATTGGATCAAATTGCACTTCGTCAATAGCAGTGGAAAGCCAAGCCAGAGGGCATTGGATCAAACTGCACTTTGTCAATGGCAGTGAAAATCCAAGCCAGAGGGCATTTGTATCAAACTGCACTTCTTCAATGGCAGTGGAAATCCAAGCCAGAGGGCATTGGATCAAACTGCACTTCGTCAATGGCAGTGGAAAGCCAAGCCAGAGGGCATTGGATCAAATTGCACTTCGCCAATGGCAGTGGAAATCCAAGACAGAGGGCATTGGATCAAACTGCACTTCGTCAATGGCAGTGGAAAGCTAAGCCAGAGGGCATTGGATCAAACTGCACTTCGTCAATGGCAGTGGAAAGCCAAGCCAGAGGGCATTGGATCAAACTGCACTTCGTCAATGGCAGTGGAAAGCCAAGCCAGAGGGCATTGGATCAAACTGCACTTCGTCAATGGCAGTGGAAAGCCAAGCCAGAGGGCATTGGATCAAACTGCACTTCGTCAATGGCAGTGGAAAGCAAAGCCAGAGGGCATTGGATCAAACTGCACTTCGTCAATGGCAGTGGAAAGCCAAGCCAGAGGGCATTGGATCAAATTGCACTTCGTCAATGGCAGTGGAAAGCCAAGCCAGAGGGCATTGGATCAAACTGCACTTTGTCAATGGCAGTGGAAAGCCAAGCCAGAGGGCATTCGATCAAACTGCATTTCGTTAATGGCAGTGGAAATCGGGGGCCAGAGGGCATTAAATCAAACTGCACTTCGCCAATGACAGTGGAAAGCCAAGCCAGAGGGCATTGGATCAAACTGCACTTCGTCAATGGCAGTGGAAATCCAAGCAAGAGGGCATTGGATCAAACTGCACTTTGTCAATGGCAGTGGAAATCCAAGCCAGAGGGCATTGGACCAAACTGTACTTCGTCAATGGCAGTGGAAAGCCAAGCCAGAGGGCATTGGATCAAATTGCACTTCGCCAATGGCAGTGGAAATCCAAGCCAGAGGGCATTGGATCAAATTGCACTTCGCCAATGGCAGTGGAAATCCAAGCCAGAGGGCATTGGATCAAACTGCACTTCGTCAATGGCAGTGGAAAGCCAAGCCAGAGGGCATTGGATCAAACTGCACTTCGTCAATGGCAGTGGAAATCCAAGCCAGAGGGCATTGGATCAAACTGCACTTCGTCAATGGCAGTGGAAAGCTAAGCCAGAGGGCATTTGTATCAAACTGCACTTCGTCAATGGCAGTGGAAAGCCAAGCCAGAGGGCATTGGATCAAACTGCACTTCGTCAATGGCAGTGGAAAGCCAAGCCAGAGGGCATTGGATCAAACTGCACTTTGTCAATGGCAGTGGAAAGCCAAGCCAGAGGGCATTGGATCAAACTGCACTTCGTCAATGGCAGTGGAAAGCCAAGCCAGAGGGCATTTGTATCAAACTGCACTTCATCAATGGCAGTGGAAAGCCAAGCCAGAGAGCATTGGATCAAACTGCACTTCGTCAATGGCAGTGGAAAGCCAAGCCAGAGGGCATTGGATCAAATTGCACTTCGTCAATAGCAGTGGAAAGCCAAGCAAGAGGGCATTGGATCAAACTGCACTTTGTCAATGGCAGTGGAAATCCAAGCCAGAGGGCATTGGATCAAACTGCACTTCGTCAATGGCAGTGGAAATCCAAGCCAGAGGGCATTGGATCAAACTGCACTTCGTCAATGGCAGTGGAAAGCCAAGTCAGAGGGCATTGGATCAAACTGCATTTCGTCAATGGCAGTGGAAAGCCAAGCCAGAGGGCATTTGTATCAAACTGCACTTCGTCAATGGCAGTGGAACGCAAAGCCAGAGGGCATTGGATCAAACTGCACTTCGTCAATGGCAGTGGAAAGCCAAGCCAGAGGGCATTGGATCAAACTGCACTTCGTCAATGGCAGTGGAAAGCCAAGCCAGAGGGCATTGGATCAAACTGCACTTTGTCAATGGCAGTGGAAAGCCAAGCCAGAGGGCATTCGATCAAACTGCATTTCGTTAATGGCAGTGGAAATCGGGGGCCAGAGGGCATTAAATCAAACTGCACTTCGCCAATGACAGCGGAAAGCCAAGCCAGAGGGCATTGGATTAAACTGCACTTCGTCAATGGCAGTGGAAATCCAAGCAAGAGGGCATTGGATCAAACTGCACTTTGTCAATGGCAGTAGAAATCCAAGCCAGAGGGCATTGGACCAAACTGTACTTCGTCAATGGCAGTGGAAAGCCAAGCCAGAGGGCATTGGATCAAATTGCACTTCGCCAATGGCAGTGGAAATCCAAGCCAGAGGGCATTGGATCAAACTGCACTTCGTCAATGGCAGTGGAAAGCCAAGCCAGAGGGCATTGGATCAAACTGCACTTTGCCAATGACAGTGGAAAGCCAAGCCAGAGGGCATTGGATCAAACTGCACTTCGTCAATGGCAGTGGAAAGCCAAGCCGGAGGGCATTGGATCAAACTGCACTTCGTCAATGGCAGTGTAAATCCAAGCCAGAGGGCATTGGACCAAACTGCACTTCGTCAATGGCAGTGGAAAGCCAAGCCAGAGGGCATTGGATCAAACTGCACTTCGTCAATGGCAGTGGAAAGCTAAGCCAGAGGGCATTGGATCAAACTGCACTTCGTCAATGGCAGTGGAAAGCCAAGCCAGAGGGCATTGGATCAAACTGCACTTCGTCAATGGCAGTGGAAAGCCAAGCCAGAGGGCATTGGATCAAACTGCACTTAGTCATTGGCAGTGGAAATCCAAGCCAGAGGGCATTGGACCAAACTGTACTTCGTCAATGGCAGTGGAAACCCAAGCCAGAGGGCATTCGATCAAATTGCACTTCGCTAATGGCAGTGGAAATCCAAGCCAGAGGGCATTGGATTAAACTGCACTTCGTCAATGGCAGTGGAAAGCCAAGCCAGAGGGCATTGGATCAAACTGCACTTCGCCAATGGCAGTGGAAATCCAAGCCAGAGGGCATTGGGTCAACTGCACTTCGTCAATGTCAGTGGAAAGCCAAGCCAGAGGGCATTGGATCTAACTGCACTTCGCCAATGGCAGTGGGAAGCCAAGCCAGAGGGCATTTGTATCAAACTGCACTTTGTTCATGGCAGTGGAAAGCCAAGCGAGAGGGCATTGGATCAAACTGCACTTCGTCAATGGCAGTGGAAAGCCAAGCCAGAGGGCATTGGATCTAACTGCACTTCGCCAATGGCAGTGGAAAGCCAAGCCAGAGGGCATTGGATCTAACTGCACTTCGCCAATGGCAGTGGAAAGCCAAGCCAGGGGGCAATGAATCGAACAGCACTTCGTCAATGGCAGTGGAAAGCAAAGCCAGAGGGCATTGGATCAAACTGCACTTCGTCAATGGCAGTGGAAAGCCAAGCCAGAGGGCATTGGATCAAACTGCACTCTGTCAATGGCAGTGGAAAGTCAAGCCAGAGGGCATTGGATCAAGATTCCTTCGATCTGAGAGAGCGATACAAATTGAGTTGCTGCACGAAAATATTTAACATGGTTCGGGAAAGTATAACCAAATCAAGACTAATGAAATTGTGGTTGCGTTAATTAACAAGGTCAACAGCCCTAAGTCGCGTGCTCTCAATTATTCTGATTTATGACCTTCAAAACTTTCAAAATTTCATTGAAAAGTAAAATGGCTACCATCAGGCCGACGACCTACGAACCACCCTAGTAACTTATAACAGTAGCGTGCACGCGATTAAAAATTGACAGACAATGCGTGAATGCACCGATAAACTGTGGTATTCGAAAACGTGTCGTAGGATAATAATGTCACTGATGTCGACCGAAGCGATGTACTTCTTGACGATGTGTGGTCGAAAATGAACCAAACAAGAATATGTGGTCTTGGAAAGAGGTCGCCAGTCTGAGACAGTGATGAGAACCACTTAGCAAATGTGTTGTGTGAATAAAATGTCGATGGCGAGGAAACCATAGATCGCCAGGAGTGAATGAAGGACGACGGTTAAAAACCGACAAATGTTTTCGTCCTTATAGGTAAATATATTAGCACAAACGCCGTTCTTTACTATCTCGAGGAGAAATGGTTTTGTCTTACCCTACTAAGCGAAAGTACCTACTCAATTGCTTCCTTCCAGAAAAAACTTACTGTTTCCATCCGGATCCTCATTCATCTTAATACAAAATAACCAATTAATAAAATAATAATAAATAATACAAAATAACTAATTAAACGATATTACAGATCAATACAAAATTACTGATTGATATAAAATAAGTTAAAAAGAAGTTAAGTATTAATACAAATAACTAATTAATAAAAATAACTAATTAATATAAAATAAGTAATCAATGCCAAAGAAATAATTAAAATAAATATTATTTAATACAAAAATAACTAATTAAAAAGGAGTTAAATATTAATTTAAATAACTAATTAATACACAATAACTAAGCAAAAATGAGATACTAATTAAAACAAACTAATTAATATAAAAATAACTAATCCAATAACATAAAATTTAAAATAGTAATTAATACAAAAACTACATATATAGCTAATTAGTACGCAATAAATAATTGATATATTATAACTAATAAATACAAAATAACTAATTAAACTAAATAATTAATAAAAAAATAAGTCATTGATACAATATAACTAATTAATACCAAATAAATAATTGATATATTATAATTAATTAGTACAAAATAATTAATTAATACAATTTCCTGTTCTCTCAAAAACCGCAAAATCGCTCGTTTGTTTTCACTTTATTTAATTATGATGAAAGTCTTCTAATTAAGAGGAGTACTTTCACTCAGTGGCAAACGGTACCAAGACTAACCAAAACCTTGAGTACACCTCACGGTTGCCGTAGAAACGTGAGATAGAAACCTGTTGCTAGGGAAACGCGGAGATTAGGTCGTCCCTCCCCTTCTTCCGTTTCTGTCGGATGCAAAATCTCGCGTCTTTCGCCCGGAACCTCCGATAAAGACTCAATTTCCGGGGGTTTTCGTGCCCCCGAGGATCTCGGCCCAGCCCCCCTAGCAATTTCCCTAACCGGCCCCCAATGCAGATATTTGGATCCACGTTATCTAGCGAACACTGTTTTTATGGTCAAAGGATATAGGGGTGGGGGAGTTTTAGGTAGGGAGGGGAGGGGGGGATCCGAGTATTACCTCGCTTTGGTTTAGTTTTAGACATAATGGAAGCCCCCCCCCCCTTCCTTCCCCTATATTTGAAAAAAATGTGAACAATCTTTTGGGAGGGAACGAGAGGGAAGCGCACCAACGACTTTCCCAGGACCCGTCAGAGTTGATTCGAGTCAACCCAGAATTGATTCAATTAACTGTTAATAGAAAATAAACAATTATTACAATTAACTATTTAATACAAAATAATTCATTGATACAATTAACTAATTATTACCCTAATTAATACAAAATTACTAATTATTACAAAACAACTAATACCTCCACATAACCTAATTAATAAAAATACTAATTAATATAGAATAACTAATTTTAAATGAATTACTAATTAATAAAACATTAACACAAAATTACTAATTAATACAAAATAACTAAACCTCCAAAAAACTAATTGATAAAAATACTAATTAATATAGAATAACTAATTTTAAATAAATTACTAATTAATAAAACATTAATACAAAATTACTAATTAATACAAAATAACTAAACTTCCAAAAAACCTAATTAATAAAAATACTAATTAATATAGAATAACTAATTTTAAATGAATTACTAATTAATAAAACATTAACACAAAATTACTAATTAATACAAAATAACTAAACCACCCAAAAACCTAATTAATAAAAATACTAATTAATATATAATAACTAATTTTAAATAAATTACTAATTAATAAAATATTAACACAAAATTACTAATTAATACAAAATAACTAAACCTCCAAAAAACCTAATTAATAAAAATACTAATTAATATAGAATAACTAATTTTAAATAAATTACTAATTAATAAAACATTAACACAAAATTACTAATTAATACAAAATAACTAAGCCTCCAAAAAACCTAATTAATAAAAATACTAATTAATATAGAATAACTAATTTTAAATAAATTACTAATTAATAAAACATTAACACAAAATTACTAATTAATACAAAATAACTAAACCTCCAAAAAACCTAATTAATAAAAATACTAATTAATATAGAATAACTAATTTTAAATAAATTACTAATTAATAAAACATTAACACAAAATTACTAATTAATACAAAATAACTAAACCTCCAAAAAACCTAATTAATAAAAATACTAATTAATATAGAATAACTAATTTCAAATGAATTACTAATTAATAAAACATTAACACAAAATTACTAATTAATACAAAATAACTAAGCCTCCAAAAAACCTAATTAATAAAAATACTAATTAATATAGAATAACTAATTTTAAATAAATTCCTAATTAATAAAACATTAATACAAAATTACTAATTAATACAAAATAACTAAACTTCCAAAAAACCTAATTAATAAAAATACTAATTAATATAGAATAACTAATTTTAAATGAATTACTAATTAATAAAACATTAACACAAAATTACTAATTAATACAAAATAACTAAACCTCCCAAAAACCTAATTAATAAAAATGCTAATTAATATATAATAACTAATTTTAAATAAATTACTAATTAATAAAATATTAACACAAAATTACTAATTAATACAAAATAACTAAACCTCCAAAAAACCTAATTAATAAAAATACTAATTAATATAGAATAACTAATTTTAAATAAATTACTAATTAATAAAACATTAACACAAAATTACTAATTAATACAAAATAACTAAGCCTCCAAAAAACCTAATTAATAAAAATACTAATTAATATAGAATAACTAATTTTAAATAAATTACTAATTAATAAAACATTAACACAAAATTACTAATTAATACAAAATAACTAAACCTCCAAAAAACCTAATTAATAAAAATACTAATTAATATAGAATAACTAATTTTAAATAAATTACTAATTAATAAAACATTAACACAAAATTACTAATTAATACAAAATAACTAAACCTCCAAAAAACCTAATTAATAAAAATACTAATTAATATAGAATAACTAATTTCAAATGAATTACTAATTAATAAAACATTAACACAAAATTACTAATTAATACAAAATAACTAAACCTCCAAAAAACCTAATTAATAAAAATACTAATTAATATAGAATAACTAATTTTAAATAAATTACTAATTAATAAAACATTAACACAAAATTACTAATTAATACAAAATAACTAAACCTCCAAAAAACCTAATTAATAAAAATACTAATTAATATAGAATAACTAATTTCAAATGAATTACTAATTAATATAACATTAACACAAAATTACTAATTAATACAAAATAACTAAACCTCCCAAAAAACTAATTAATAAAAATACTAATTAATATAGAATAACTAATTTTTAAATAAATTACTAATTAATAAAACATTAACACAATATTACTAATTAATAGAAATTATTTAATTAAAAAGGAGATGAGGAGAGTTCGCACAGGAGGTAGATTTTAGCGGAAGAAGGAGGAACGGCCAAGCGGGGGGGCGGGGGCTGAGCTCCATCAGCACGGCGACCAGGATAAGACACCACGGCGCCCATTACGCGTGCCCTGGATAACCCTCCTGGTAGGGTCTGTGAACGGGACCAGGAGGTAGTCGATAGACAGACATAAAATCACTGAACAATGGCGTTATCAGATTTCCACCGCTATTGATGTAAATGAGGCCATCAAGAGACTGTTGCCATGGCAACTCACCGCCTTCACCCACGGGTTAGTGAGCCCTCGATCTCATAGCCAGGATGAAGCCCCTCTCCCTCTGTGATCGGATAATGAAACTAACATAAAGATCAGTATGGTGATCGGTGGGGATTGTTATGAGGGCACTAGGAGTCGGTCTTCCGGGAAGGGGGGTGCGTTTTAGACACCAACCAAGTAGGAGAAACCTTCTTCGCCCCTGGGGGAGGGGAGGGACTTGCTTCGCGCCAGGGGTATGTGTGCACAACTAACCATAGGGCAAGATTCCTTCTAATAGTGTGTGTAGTGATGTGAAGACGTGAGAGGAAAATAGCGTTGTTTGGTTTGGCTATATGATGTCTTGTGGTGCGAAATCAGCGAGTCCACCAATCAGTGTTAAAGACACTCTCGTGCCCCCAACCCCCCTTCCGCAACGGGGTAATTGAAAATATGCCCCACCACACAAATTTCTCTTTCATGGGGGATGCAGCAAAACCAAACCGATGTGTAGTACATTTACTCAACCAAACAGAAACAAGGTCAGCTGACCAAAGTCGCGCGCTCTCACTTATTCTGATTTATGACCTTCAAAATTTTTAATAATTCTCGGACTAACCTTGGGAGGCCCTTGGCAATTCTATCATTCGAAAGAGAATATAAAACAACATAAGGGTTTAAAATTTCGTTAAAATCGGCCGAATAGTTACGATGTTATTGACAAATAATTCCCCAACTAACCTCGGGAGGACCTTGGCAATTATATCATTCGAAAGAGAATATAAAGCAACATAATGGTTTCAAATTTCGTTAAAATCAGCCGAATAGTTACGATGTTATTGACAAATAATTCCCCAACTAACCTTGGGAGGACCTTGGCAATTCTATCATTCGAAAAAGAATATAAAGCAACATAAGGGTTTCAGATTTCGTTAAAATCGGCCGAATAGTTACGATGTTATTGACAAATAATTCCCCAACTAACCTCGGGAGGACCTTGGCAATTATATCATTCGAAAGAGAATATAAAGCAACATAAGGGTTTCAAATTTCGTTAAAATCAGCCGAATAGTTAGGATTTTATTGACAAATAATTCCCAAACTAACCTTGGGAGGACCTTGGCAATTATATCATTCGAAAGAGAATATAAAGCAACATAAGGATTTCAAATTTCGTTAAAATCAGCCGAATAGTTACGATGTTATTGACAAATAATTCCCCAACTAACCTCGACGGGACCTTGGCAATTATATCATTCGAAAGAGAATATAAAGCAACATAAGGGTTTCAAATTTCGTTAAAATCAGCCGAATAGTTACGATGTTATTGACAAATAATTCCCCAACTAACCTCGACGGGACCTTGGCAATTATATCATTCGAAAGAGAATATAAAGCAACATAAGGGTTTCAAATTTCGTTAAAATCAGCCGAATAGTTACGATGTTAGTGACAAATAATTCCCCAACTAACCTCGACGGGACCTTGGCAATTATATCATTCGAAAGAGAATATAAAGCAACATAAGGGTTTCAAATTTCGTTAAAATCAGCCGAATAGTTATGATGTTATTGACAAATAATTCCCCAACTAACCTCGGGAGGACCTTGGCAATTATATCATTCGAAAGAGAATATAAAGCAACATAAGGGTTTCAAATTTCGTTAAAATCAGCCGAATAGTTACGATGTTATTGCCAAATAATTCGCGGATTTAACCTCGGGAGGACCTTGCTAATTATATCATTCGAAAAAAAATATAAAACAACATAAGGGTTTCAAATTTCGTTAGGATCGGACGAATAGTAACGTTATTGCGAAATAATCCCCGGACTAACCTCGGGAGGACCTTGGTAATTATATTATTCGAAAGAGAATGTAAAACAACATAAGGGTTTCAAATTTAGATAGAATCGGCGAGGAGAAGAAATTAGACCCGTCGACGATGAAGGAGCATCTGGTAGACACAAGAGGACAGACAAACGCGAAAAGGGCATATAGACGAAAGAGGGAAAGGGGAAAATCCATAGGTTGAGAATTATTATTAAAATGCAAAGATTAAAGAAATTGTATTTGAGGGGTAAGAATGGGATCGGGTGGGATATCGGAGGAAATAGTATTTGAGGGGTAAGAATGGGATCGGGTGGGATATCGGAGGAAATAGTATTTGAGGGGTAAGAATGGGATTGGGTGGGATATCGGAGGAAATAGTATTTGAGGAGTAAGAATGGGATTGGGTGGGATATCGGAGGAAATTGTTTTAGGGTTAAAAATGGGATCGAGTGGGAGATCGAAGGAAATTGTATTTGAGGGGTAAGAATGGGATCGGGTGGGGTATCGGAGGAAATAGTATTTGAGGGGTAAGAATGGGATCGGGTAGGATATCGAAGGAAATAGCATTTGAGGGGTAAGAATGGGGTCGGGTGGGATATCGGAGGAAATAGTATTTGAGGGGTAAGAATGGGATCGGGTGGATATCGAAGGAAATAGCATTGAGGGGTAAGAATGGGATCGGTTGGGATATCGGAGGAAATAGTATTTGAGGGGTAAGAATGGGATTGGGTGGGATATCGGAGGAAATTGTTTTAGGGTTAAAAATGGGATCGAGTGGGATATCAAAGAAAATTGTATTTGAGGGGTAGGAATGGGATCGGGTGGGATATCGGAGGAAATAGTATTTGAGGGGTAAGAATGGGATCGGGTGGGATATCGAAGGAAATAGCATTTGAGGGGTAAGAATGGGATCGGGTGGGATATCAAAGGAAATAGTATTTGAGGGGTAAGAATGGGATTCGCTGGGATATCGGAGGAAATAGTATTTGAGGGGTAAGAATGGGATTGGGTGGGATATCGGAGGAAATTGTTTTAGGGTTAAAAATGGGATCGAGTGGGATATCGAAGGAAATTGTATTTGAGGGGTAGGAATAGGATCGGGTGGGATATCGGAGGAAATAGTATTTGGGGGGTATGAATGGGATCGGGTGGGATATCGAAGGAAATAGCATTTGAGGGGTAAGAATGGGATCGGGTGGGATATCGGAGGAAATAGTATTTGAGGGGTAAGAATGGGATTGGGTGGGATATCGGAGGAAATTGTTTTAGGGTTAAAAATGGGATCGAGTGGGATATCGAAGGAAATTGTATTTGAGGGGTAAGAATGGGATCGGGTGGGGTATCGGAGGAAATAGTATTTGAGGGGTAAGAATGAGATCGGATGGGATATCGGAGGAAATAGTATTTGAGGGGTAAGAATGGGATTGGGTGGAATATCGGAGGAAAAAGTATTTGAGGGGTAAGAATGGGATCGGGTAGGATATCAGAGGAAATTGTATTTGAGGGGTAAGAATAGGATCGGGTGGGATATCGGAGGAAATAGTATTTGAGCGGTAAGAATGGGATTGGGTGGGATATCTGAGGAAATCGTTTTAGGGTTAAAAATGGGATCGAGTGGGATATCGAAGGAAATTGTATTTGAAGGGTAAGAATGGGATCAAGTGGGGTATCGGAGGAAAGAGTATTTGAGGGGTAAGAATGAGATCGGATGGGATATCGGAGGAAATAGTATTTGAGGGGGAAGAATGGGATTGGGTGGGATATCGGAGGAAAAAGTATTTGAGGGGTAAGAATGGGATCGGGTAGGATATCAGAGCAAATAGTATTTGAGGGGTAAGAATGGGATCCTAGGGAAATCAGGGGAAATTGTATTTGAGGGGTAAGAATGGGATCAGGTGGGATATCGGAGGAAATGGTATTTGAGGGGTAAGAATTGGATCGGGTGGGATGTCGGCGGAAATAGTATTTGAGGGGTAAGAATGGGATCGGCTGGGATATCGGAGGAAATAGTATTGGAGGGGTAAGAATGGGATCGGGTACAGAGGAAACTGTATTTGAGGGGAAAGAATGGGATCGGGTACCGAGGAAATTGTATTTGAGGGGTAAGAATGGGAGCATGTGAGATATCAGAGGAAATAGTATTTGAGGGGTAAGAATGGGATCGCGTGGGATATCGGAGGAAATTGTATTTGATGGAAAAGAATGGGATCGGGTGGGATATCAGAGGAAATGATATTTGGGGGGTAAGAATGGGATCGGGTAAGATATCAAAGGAAATAGTATTTGAGGGGGTAAGAATGGGATCAGGTGGGATATCAGGGGAAATAGTATTTGAGGGGTAAGAATGGGATCGGTTGGGATATCGGAGGAAATAGTATTTAAGGGGTAAGAATGGCATCGGTTGGGATATCGGAGGAAATAGTATTTGAGGGATAAGAATGGGATCGGGTATGGAGGAAATTGTATTTGAGGGTTAAGAATGGGATCGGGTGGGATATCGGAGGAAATTGTATTTGATGGGTAAGAATTGGATCGGGTGGGATATCGGAGGTAATTGTATTTGAGGGGAAAGAATGGGATCGGGTGGGATATCCGAGGAAATTGTATTTGAGGGGAAAAATGGGATCGGGTGGGATATCCGAGGAAATTGTATTTGAGGGGTAAGAATGGGATCGGGTGGGATATCCGATGAAATTGTATTTGAGGGGTAAGAATGGGATCGGGTACCGAGGAAATTGTATTTGAGGGTTAAGAATGGGATCGGATATTGAGGAAATTGTATTTGAGGGGTAAGAATGGGATCAGGTACCGAGGAAATTGTATTTGAGGGGTAAGAATGGGATCGGGTCTTGAGGAAATTGTATTTGAGGGGTAAGAATGGGATCGGGTGGGATATCCGAGGAAATTGTATTTGAGGGGTAAGAATGGGATCGTGTACCGAGGAAATTGTATTTGAGGGGTAAGAACGGGATCGGGTTCAAGGAAATTGTATTTGAGGGGTAAGAATGGGATCGGGTACCGAGGAAATTGTATTTGAGGGGAAAGAATGGGATCGGGTACTGAGGAAATTGTATTTGGGTGGTAAGAATGGGATCGGGTAACGAGGAAATTGTATTTGAGGGGTAAGAATGGGATCGGGTACCGAGGAAATTGTATTTGAGGGGTAAGAATGGGATCCGGTACCGAGGAAATTGTATTTGAGGGGAAAGAATGGGATCGGGTGGGTTTTTCGAGTAAATTGTATTCGAGGGATAGGAATGGGATCGGGTGGGATATCGAAGAAAATAGTATTTGAGGGGTAAGAATGAGGGTAAGAATGGGATCTGTTACCAAGGAAATTGTATTTAAGGGGTAAGAATGGAATCAGGTGCCGAGGAAACTGTATTTCAAGGGGTAATAATGCGATCGGGTACCGAGGAAATTGTATTTGAGGGGTAAGAATGGGATCGGGTGGGATATCGGAGGAAATAGTATTAGAGGGGTAAGAATGGGATCGGGTGGGATATCGGAGGAAATAGTATTTAAGGGGTAAGAATGGGTTCGGTGGGATATCGGAGGAAATAGCATTTGAAGGGTAAGAATTGGATCGGGTGGGATATCGGAGGGAATATTATTTGAGGGGTAAGAATGGGATTGGGTGGGATATTGGAGGAAATATTATTTGAGGGGTAAGAGTGGGATCGGGTGGGATATCCGAGGAAATTGTATTTGAGGGGTAAGAGTAGGATCGGGTACCGAGGAAATTGTATTTGAGGGGTAAGAATGGGATCGGGTGGGATATCATGGGAAATATTATTTGAGGGGTAGGAATGGGATTGGGTACCGAGGAAATTGTATTTGAGAGGTAAGAATTGGATCAGGTGGGATATCGGAGGAATTAGTATTTGAGGGGTAAGAATGGGATCGGGCGGGATATCGGAGGAAATTGGATTTGAGGGGTAGGGAATGGAAACGGGTGGGATATCGGAGGAAATTGTATTTGAGGGGTAAGAATGGGATCGGGTTCAAGGAAATTGTATTTGAGGGGTAAGAATTGGATCGGGTACCGAGGAAATTGTATTTGAGGGGTAAGAATGGGATCGGGTCCCGAGGAAATTGTATTTAAGGGGTAAGAATGGGATCGGGTACCGACGAAATTGTATTTGGGGGGTAAGAATGGGATCGGTAACCGAGGAAATTGTATTTTAGGCGTAAGATTGGATCGGGTGGGATATCGGGGGAAATAGTATTAGAGGGGTAAGAATGGGATCGGGATCGATATCGAAGGAAATAGTATTCGAGGGGTAAGAATGGGATCAGCTGGGATATCGGAGGAAATAGTATTTGAGGGGTAAGAATGGGATTGGCTGGGATATCGGAGGAAATATTATTTGACGGTTAAGAATGGGATCGGGTGGGATATCGGAGGAAATAGTATTTGAGGAGTAAGAATGGGTTAGGTAGGATATCGGAGGAAATTGTATTTGAGGGGTAAGAATGGGATCGGGTGGGATATCGGAGGAAATTGTATTTGAGGGGTAAAAATGGGATTGGGTACCGAGGAAATTGTATTTGAGGGGTAAGAATGGGATCGGGTGGGATATCGGAGGAAATAATATTTGAGGGGTAAGAATGGGATTGGGCTGGATATCGGAGGAAATAGTATTTGCGGTGTTAGAATGGGATCGGGTGGGATATCGGAGGAAGTTGTATTTGAGGGGTAAGTATGGGATCGGGTGGGATATTGGAGGAAATATTATTTGAGGGGTAAGAATGGGATCGGGTGGGATATCGGAGGAAATAGTATTTGAGGGGTAAGAATGGGATCGGGTGGGATATCGGAGGAAATCGTATTTGAGGGGTAAGAATGCGATCGGGGCCCGACGAAATATTATTTGAGGGGTAAGAATGGCATCGGGTCCCGAGGAAATTGTATTTGAGCGGTAAGAATGGGATTGAGTCCCGAGGAAATTGTATTTGAGGGGTAAGAATGGGATCGGGTACCGAGGAAATTGTATTTGAGGGGTAAGAATGGGATCAGGTGGGATATTGGAGGAAATAGTATTTGAGGGATAAGAATGGGATCGGGTAGGGAGGAAATTGTATTTGAGGGGTAAGAATGGGATCGGGTGGGATATTGGAGGAAATAGTATTTGAGGAGTAAGAATGGGATTAGGTGGGATATCGGAGGAAATTGTTTTTGATGGGTAAGAATTGGATCGGGTGGGATATCGGAGGAAATTGTATTTGAGGGGAAAGAATGGGATCGGGTGGGATATCCGAGGAAATTGTATTTGAGGGTTAAGAATGGGATCGGGTG
Organism: Ceratothoa steindachneri; assembly: GCA_963969495.1. Lineage (NCBI taxonomy): Eukaryota > Metazoa > Arthropoda > Malacostraca > Isopoda > Cymothoidae > Ceratothoa > Ceratothoa steindachneri. Next base: position 111,070,328 of record OZ018333.1, read on the forward strand.
GGATATCTGAGGAAATTGTATTTGAGGGGTAAGAATGGGATCGGGTACCGAGGAAATTGTATTTGAGGGGTAAGAATGGGATCAGGTACCGAGGAAATTGTATTTGAGGGGTAAGAATGGGATCGGGTACCGAGGAAATTGTATTTGAGGGGTAAGAATGGGATCGGGTTCCGAGGAAATTGTATTTGAGGGGTAAGAATGGGATCAGGTACCGAGGAAATCGTATTTGAGGGGTAAGAATGGGATCGGGTACCGAGGAAATTGTATTTGAGGGGTAAGAATGGGATCGGGTTCAAGGAAATTGTATTTGAGGGGTAAGAATGGGATCGGGTACCGAGGAAATTGTATTTGAGGGGAAATAATGGGATCGGGTGGGATATCCGAGGAAATTGTATTTGAGGGGAAAGAATGGGATCGGGTGGGATATCCGAGGAAATTGTATTTGAGGGGTAAGAATGGGATCGGGTACCGAGGAAATTGTATTTGAGGGGTAAGAATGGTTTCGGGTGGGATATCGGAGGAAATTGTATTTGAGGGGTAAGAATGGGATCGGGTGGGAGATCCGAGTTCATGGAATGAGTGGGAAGCTTTGAGTGTCTTGGCTGCATTGCAAATGATGGTGGTGCGGATGAAGCAGATTGCGACCACAGGGTTCTGAATGGTAGGAAAGGCCCTATGGCGACTAAAGCGTGAGTGAATTGTGAGGGTTTGAGTATGGAATGTACCAGGAAGCTGCATGAGAGTATATTCGTACGTACTTTGGTGTATGCAAGTAAGAAATGGTATGGAAGTATAATTAAAGAACTTGAGTGAGGTCGGAACAGATGGATAACTTAAGAGATGTTTGGTGTTCCGAAAGATGGATAAAATGAGGAACGAGGGAGTAAGCGATGTATGTGTGAATGAAGTTAGGGTTGAAAATGTTCTGAGATGTTATGGACGTGGAAGAAGAGTAGATGCAAGTAAAGTGTGCGAGGATAATAGAGAGAGAGTGTGTGTGTCGAGATGTGAAAATAATTGTAAGACGTCGTAAAGGTGGGTTAATGAATGTTGGAGACAGAAATGGCTGACCGAGGGGTTAGTGGAGGATATTGTGTATGATAGATGCGTGTGAAAGGGGTTTGTGAAGGGCGGGGTACGAGGGCCTTGACACTAAGGGTGAATCCTGACCCCACGAGATGTTAGAGCCTATAGCACTCCATCACTGAAGGGAAAATTGGGCGTGGAAAAACTAATGGGTAGCTTTATGCTTAACAGGGCATAATATTATGTGTGTGATGGGGAGGGGACAGTTTAGTGTGGTTGAAGGGCGCTAACTCCACTTTATAGGAAACTTATCACGGTTGAACCATTCAGCGATGTTCTACGCACCCGTTTTGCGCATTCTTTCTGCGCCGGTCAACCTCTTCCCATCCAATTGAGGTCAAACACTCGCCCAGTTCCCTAGTCCTGTATATGGGACTATGCTCCCTTTGGTTGTCCCTAGCAATTTGTTCGATTAGAGGTCGTCCTCCGACGAAATGTTGCGTGATCTTCTATGGACGCCGAAGATGCACAAACATCGGGCCGGAGGGCGACGGTGCGACGAAGGATCCAATTTCGCCCTTTGTAAACGTGTCATTGGAGCCTATTGAAACCCATTCGAGTCTATTGAAAGCCATTAGATTGAAACCACAGCAAAACTCGCGTCGTCCCATTTTATCATTGAAGTTATTCATGATGCCCCTCCCCCAACCACACCCTCCCCTCGCCTCAGTGCTGTACGGGACGAGATAAATGCCATCCCCCCCCACACACACACACACTACCCGCCCTCTTTCCCATTTCCCAAACTGCAATTGAGGGGATCATCATTGTCCCTGACTAGGGTGGATGGGTAAAGAGAGACCTCCCCAAAGGAGGTTACCCTGTGTAACCTATTACACTAGGTATCACGAGGAGCGGTATGCCGTGCCCCCAACACACCCCTCTTTAGTACCTCTACCTGCAAGAAGGTAGATGTTGTGTTGTAGTCGATGCAAACGCCCCTGAGAACAACTAAAACCTGGAGGTCAAGAACGGACTCCTCATTCCCCGAGTGTCGGTACGGGTGCTACCCTTTGTATAGTTCTACAACCTGTTTCAAGAGGAATTACACGTCCTTCCGCACCGAATGCCTAAGGTTTAAGGACCTGATCAGCAACCTCATGCTGTGTCAGAAGAGAGGCTTCGGAACCTCTATAAACAACGGCATTTAATGCTTGCAGGTGGTCGCAGGAGAGTAGGCCTTGGTGGCACGTGTGCGTTGGGGCGTGATTAATGGGAGTATCGGTTTCGCCCTAATAACCCTTTCTCGAGTGTTATGGTATGACCACCTCCCTAGAGGTGTTCTCGGGTGCATAAGATTGTACTGCTTGTGGTGGCCGGACTTTACTGCTCTGTTGGATACCAGGGCAACTAAAAGTCTAAGGTCCTTTCTCTGGGTCTGTCACAACAATTCCAGATCTTGACCGTCTTGTCGAGGATCAGTACGGTTTACTAAGGATATCCGCCCTGTCGCACTACCTATCTGGCTCGGCGTTGTCCAGGTCCGAACACCACTATTTAACGCATCCAGGGCTGGAGATTCCCAAATTCAAAACAGGTTACGTAGGAAGGGCTGGACGCGATTTTATACTGCAAAATTTTCACTGCATTACTATTAGTCAAACCTCGCCCGAACTTGTTGTTGAGGCGGACAAGAAAAACGACAACACATTTCTGACCGTCATTCCCTTGAGGATCTTCACTTTGACGACGGTCCACGCATCTTCCTCGAGGTAGGCGTCGAGGGCAGTTTTCATCACTGAAATTGCCATTGACTCCGGGGCCACTGGAGGCTCGTTTTCTCTTTTTAAAGTAGAACATGCTGGGCGCGTGCCCCCTGCTCACCTCCCGGGGTATAAAGATTTTGCGACCTGTCACCGAGAGATGGAGACAGAGCCAGGAGGATTTGCGATTTACCCCCGACATTATGTTTCCTTTAAGGTAGTGGAAGGGCAGCGATACCTGGATGGGAGGTTTGGTGTTATTTCTGCGTACATTCCACCGTCGGCCGACTTCAAAGGGGGGAACTTCCGCCGCGTCATGGGACGGTTACCAAGGCCCTTTCTCCTGGTCAGGGATTTGAACGGTACGCACCCGCTGCGACAGCACCTGAATTATTCCCAGGAGTCCGGTCCTTAAAATGATTGTGCTGGGTGTATGTGTCCTATATGTAGATGGGTTAACGCTTCATTGCCCGAGAACCGCTCCATTTTCTTGCCTCTATCTGTTTCCTTTGCTCTCCGGATGCACAACCTGATTTGTAGTGGAAGGTGATCGATGACCTTCATGGTATTCACCACTTTCCATTTCATCTATCATTTATTGGGCTATTTCAACCTGAAAACCCGTTCCGGTGGTGCTTGGAACGGACGCGGTGATCCGCATTTCAGGAAATAAATGATTTCTCTATTCCATCAAGGAATTTAAGTCAGTGGATGAGGCGGTTGAGTTCTTCTCCAGCAACCTCATCACCGTCGGCCTATTTTTCCTAGAACATCTGCCCGCTTTGCACGCCTTTGATTCCGATTATGGGAGGGGGCGACTCCCCGGTCTAATAGGATAGGAAGAGGGTGTCCCGCAGGGAAGTGTTCTCAGTGTCACAGTGTTTGCCCTGAGCATCAACGGTACCACCTCGGTGCAGCCGGAAGATGTTCTCACTACGCTCTATGTCGACGACTTTTGATCTCTTTTGGTGCCGCCCAGATGCTAACTTTGGAGCGTCGACTCCAACAGGCATTGAACCGCGTCTCTCGCTATGCCGAAGCACACAAGTTTCAGTTTTCCTTGGCCAAGACTAAGGTGGTGCACTTCTGCCACCATCCACGGCTTCACCCTGACCCAGACTTGTTTCTAAATAGGGTTTGCCTGGAAGTGGTGGACTCGCACCGCGCTACTTGGTTTTGTATTAGACCGATCCATCTCCTGGGCTGCCTATATTCCTAGTTTTAGGGTCTGTTTTACCCACGCCATTGACCTTTTTCTGCCCGTGATATTCAACACCAGGGGTGATGAATAGGGCTATTGCTTTGTTGTTTTATTTTCCTTTCGTCGTTCGAAGTTCGACTACGGATGCGAGTTTTACGCATCTCATCTGAGCTGGAAGTGCCGAAGGTGGAGTCGATCCAACACACCTGTTCCTTCTCCACGTACCCTGTTGAGAGCTTGCTTGTCGATGCGTCTTGCTCTACACCGTAAACAATGCATTATGCGATTATTGCCGCGGACCCGCCTTTCGGGTTTAGGGCAAGAACACTCCTTAACTAGCTCACCATAGGTCTTGTGCCAGTTGCGCTTCTGGTTCTGTTCAGGATGCTAACCTTGAGGGTACCACCTTTGACTATTTGTCGCCACGCCTCTGCTCCCAAAGCTTCTACAGCGACGGGAGTATTGCGCTCGGCCTTTTTGAAGCACATCTTGTGTCACCCTGAATCTGTGCCAGTGTATACAGATAGCTCCAAGTCCCAAGGGGGTTGGTTTTCATGCCGCATCCCCTCTGTGTGAAGTCAGCGGGGGTCTGCCAGGCGCTGCGTCTGTCTTCACGGCCGAGCTGGTGGCAATACATTGCTCGGTACGGGAGATTACGCGACGTGCCCGGTTCGGAGACCGGATCGTGATTTATAGCGACTCACAAAGCGCCCTGAGTGCTCTCGGGGCATTGGAATCTCCGCATCCCCTGGTTCGCGATATCCGTGACGCCACGGTTTTGGCGAGCCGGATAGGTGTCGAGATTATCTTCCGCTGGGTTCCTGGACATGTAGGAATTGCGGGGAATGAGGGAGCCAAAGAGTCCGCGAGGACTCTGCGACCGGACCAGCGTTTCACTTTTCATCACACCAACTACATGGCAGGAATACGGGCAGCTCTTCGGACTGCTTGGCAAAGAAGATGGGAGACGGTCGAAGAGAACTTAAAGTTACGTGCCATTGCGCCGCGACTGTTCCCATAGACCTACCCCCCAATGCAACGACCACCTCAGGTTGCTTTCTGTCGTCTCCGAATTGGAGACACTCGCGGGGGACGCACCGCCATTTTATGGAGCGCTCACCTGTGCCTTATTGTGATGACTGCATTGTCCCCCAGACTGTTCAGCACATTCTTACTGAATGTCTTAGTCTGGGCGATCTTCGCGCACGTTGCCTGTCCCGGTACCGGGACGAGCGGGTTCGCTACCGCTTGTCCCTTTACCTCGCGCAGATTCGTGAACAGTGGATTATGGCCTAATCGAGTTTTTGAATAACGAGAGCCTTTTTTTAAAACCCTTTTAGTGTGGTGGATGTTTCAGCAGAGGGGAAAAACAGGTCTCCCTCCGACGCTGTACAAGCAGTTTACTTTTCTCTTCTCTTTTTTTCAGTTTTAGTCACTACTGTTTTTGTTTAAGTGTGCTGCGGTGTTTTGTTGTTGTTATCATATTTTTTTCCGTTGTCTTCGCCTGTCTCTTTTGGTTTTAGCCAAATACCTTAATCTTAAGCTAAGGATTTTTTTTCGGTAACTTGCTGGCAGACGCCAAATGGGCGCTATACAAAAAATGACTAGTCTTAAGTAGTAGTTTGCTGTAGTCGCCCAGACAAGGGCGTTCCTCAGATGGAAGGGGGGTGGTATAATTTAGGGGATGCACTATTTCAAACACGGTTCTTCCCAACATTCAACACGGGGCCGCAGCCTCCTCTCCCCCCAGCGCTTCAGGATAGAAAATTTCATTGTCACCGCCCTCCTCCCTTCCCCCCACACCCTTTTCGACATGCTCATCGTCAACACCTTTTGTTCCAAAGACTTGTTTTCATCCCCTCGATTTTCCGCCCCGAAACACACACACACACACGTATATATATATATATATATATATATATATATATATATATATATATATATATATATATATATATATATACAGCCTTGCCCAAAATTATGGGGCAGGTATGAAAAAATAGAGAATACGAATGAAACTCATTCACTTAATAAGTGAAAACAATATAATAAACAGTCGAGTATATACCATCTATAATTAGTATTTTATATGTTTTCCTTTTGCTTCTATAACCACTTTAATGCATTTTTCATATTTTGCATAAGTGGTTGGTGCAACCTTCTGATATTCAATGTGTGATACTCACGTTTATTCCTTAAACCCTTGCATTGTCCAGAGAGGAATTATCCCCAGTCAAAATTGCAATATTGAAATACTCGAGAAACGGTGTCCAAACCACCATTAAAAGGTACAATGAGACCAATTCTTTCAAAGTCCGTGATAGTTAAGGTCGCAACAGGTGTACAACTGCGAGGGAAGAGAGGTTGCTGAAAAGGACATCTCTGGCCGATAGGAAAAACCCTCTTCTGATGTAGCTGCTGATTTTCAGGCAGCAACAAAGAGAGATATGAAGACGCACAGTGAGAAGTAGGTTATTAGAAACTGGGCTGAAGGGATGTAAGGCTAGAAAGAAACTGTGGCTGTCTCAGATGAACAAGAAGAAGCGATTGTCTTGGGCAAAAGAGCATGAAGATTGGACTGATGATGATTGGGCTAAAGTTGTTTGGTCTGATGAAAGCAACTTTGAGGTAGGTTCTCCACATAAGTTTCCACCGGTTTATTACGCTTGTACATATTTTTATTGGATACCAAAAATGATCAGTAAAATTTTTATTTCTTCTCGGATCTTTGGAACTCCTGGAGTTGTTTATATTCGTCGAAGAGTTGGGGAAGATCCGAGATGTGTTGTCGCAACAGTCAAATTTAGAGGTAGCAGTGTAATGGTTTGGAGCTGCATATAGTCTTCAGGTCCTGGATTGTTGTTCACTTGTGGCGGCAGAATGAATTGGAACACTTATACCAGCATGTTAGACCAGGTTTATCAACCTTCCTTAGGTAAAATTTCCAATGATGGCATACCAGATGGTGTAATCTTTCAACACATCTAGAGTCTCAAAGGGTTGGTTTGAAAAGAAGGGTTATGTTGATGAAATGGCCCCTCAATCTCCAGACCTCAACCCCATTGAACATGTGTGATGTCACTTGAGCACAAGAGTGACTGTGCACAAATGTTCCTCAAAAGGTGAATTAACAGCCAAAAATCATGAAGAGTGGCAGAAAATTGAGTCAAGCACTTGTGCCAACTTAGTCTCAAGTATGCAAAAACGCATAAAAGCAAGATGGAGGACACATCAAATATTATTTTTTGATAGAAAATACGCAAAAATGTTTAATAACTGAGTTTAAATCATATTCTTCACTTTTTCATACCTGCCCCATAAATTTGGCCAAGGCTTTCATGCCATATATATATATATATATATATATATATATATATATATATATATATATATATATATATATATATATATATTGTATGTGTGTATGTGTGTTCGGGCTAAATTTGATGGATTGCATAAAAGGGAAAAGAACCCCATTAATTTATGTCAAGAATAACGACCCCAGCAGTAGCTGGTTCGCTATCTTGATATGATTCAAATATATTAATTAGATATACCATTTACTAAGGAGCTTAAATTATACTGTAGATTTAAGAAAATGTAATTTAAATTAGAATTTCGTTAATTAAATAATAGTTTGATATAATTCGAAACTAACGCACATAAATACAGCATACTCCAAATCACCGTCTTTCACAAATAGCTGAAAGCACGGAGTTGAAAAGGCTTTACGTGACAGCTACGGATCTTTTAGTTTTAATAAAAAATATCAAGATCTAAGTATTTTATTTTTAAATTAAAGAAAATTAAAATAAAAGTGTATTAAATTAAGAAAAAAGGAATCTGTTTGGATCATGACCAATATTTTAATGTCTTTGTTTTCAATGACTTGTGAGAGACAAGCTTCATTCAGCGCTCTTAAGATCTACTTGGGTTTAAAATATATACTGATTTAAAAGGGACTGGAGAGATTTGCGCCAACAAAAGGTTGTTTCGATGAAGCATTTAAAATATTTATAAAATTTCACAAACTACCAAAATACTTTAGTACCAAAGGTAGGTACAGCGGGGGTCAAAAAGCGTCATTGGGGGACGAAGATATCAAATTCAACAGCTTCGTTACGCCCTGAATAAATGGTGGGGTTTTTTTGTATACTAAAAATGATTTGTTTCTCTTTTATTAAAAAATAACAATGATTTCGTGACAACCTAATATAATTGTACACACCAAAATTCCACATACAGTCAGTTCACACATGACGGGTTCCGCGAACTCCGGCATTAATAAAACCATACATAAGGTATGCGCCTTCCCAAGTAGGCCCCCATCCGGGTTGTCACCCTTTTAAAAAGGCTAAAGCTTTCTTTAAACGAACCGCTTATATTTCCCTTCTAAAGCCATTGCATTTCATTGCCCTAAGGAAGACTCCCCGTAATTTAGAACGTTATTTACCTTCTGAAATTGTGTTTTGTTTGTTTTCAACGACAATTTCCTTCATTAAAGATAAATTAATGCACGGATTCTAAAACGGCAACGTCCTCCTTCTATTTATATTCTCGACTTTGATGAATGGATTTCCCGATTTGAGAATTTCCATCTTAGACGCGTTTAAGGTTGTTGAAAAGCAATGTCAGTTCACATTTATATATTTTTTTTGTTGCGATGCCCATACATTGGATATTCTGTGTTTAATATTGATTAAAAATAAACAAACTTCTAAAGAAGCATTTTTTTATTATTTGAGGTAAAATATTATTTTAAGGGCGATTTTTAATTAAAGCGTTGGAAAATAGAGTAGCGTGCAAGGCAATATAGGCTTGTTGTTTACAGAGGCTAGGTAGGCTTTTTCTCCCAAAACGCTAAGGAGTTTTAGCCAAAATATACCGTTCGGCTCAATGGATTAAATGTTTAAGCTTTTAAATTAATTTCATTGGATTTTTTCAAGAAATGGAATTATTTTTACTCACTACTGGGTTATAGTAGTTTACAGATACAGTATTAAAAATCATCATTGCCGGAATAGTAAACACAATGACCGCAAAGCGGACATTTTCTGCGCCTCTATTAAACATGGCTGCTAAAGTCAATCTTTGTGAGTGAATTGGCTTATTTCGAGATTAATTGCCAATTAAAATTTGCCCTACGATACTTTGAGTTGAAGGAGTTTGCTCGAGTGAGGGGAAAGGTTGGGGGGGGGGGGGGTATTAAACAGAAATATTTCATAAAAGACGCGGGAAAGGCAGATAGTCCAAAACATCAATTTTCTCGACTTGAGCTCTATAATTATTTTTTTATTAAAAATGATCCCTTTTAATGGAGCTCCATTAGGGTAGGAAGAGAGGCGGCTTGTCGAGATATTTTGTGATTGCTTTGGGGAGGGGGGGGGGCGTTTAGACAGGTTTCTATCATCTCTTATTTCTCCCCACAAAAAGAGTGAAGGGAGCGTTTGTGTTCGAGAGAATCTGTTCTGCGGGTTTTCAGTGCTCACTTCGGCCTCTAGCATTAAATATTTAGATCAATACGGTTGTTTATATAAACTATTATTCTACCATCTTCCCTTTACTATTGCTTCAATATATTCTTCTTCGCATTCTCTCCTACACCCCCCAAAAGATTCATTAAATCCCTCTAAAAACCAGGCCTATTTTCGATAATCCTGGATTCTAAAGTTACATTGGCTAGAGCCAAATCTCCTCCCAATGACTACCTAATTTTCTCTGTTAAGTGTGAATGGTCGGTGTGTAATGTTTTAAATTGTTGTTGTTAGATAACGAAACACCAGAGTGAAATCCGGTTAGACAGAAGAGTAGCACTGGTTACCAGAATAGACCTTCCTCTCTCGTGTTCGTCCTTTATGGTATCCTCGGAGATTCAATTAAAAAAAAAGAAGATTGGCCGTCTTGGAAATCCACTTGAGAACACCAGTATACCAAAAGACCAGGGTTGGGGGACAAAAAGAGTGTCCTTGGAATGGGATTAGATGTGGAGGCGAGTAAAAGAAGGCTTGATTAGACTGGCGTGGTGAAGCCCTCATGAAAAGGAACACCTCAACATATGTGGTTGCCAAAGTACTCCGAAACCAGCGAAAACCCAGCCTCAGCTCATGTTACACATCCTGGCTTCTTTCTCTCAAAAAAATCTCTATTTACCAAACCAGTGGAGGTACTCTCGAGGTGGGACTGTAAAGTATAGCCAGTTCAGTGCCGAAGAAATAATAAAGTGTAGAAATACCAGTTCCTGGTTCCTTAAAATCCCTCGTCAAAGGGCCTACCAATTTTATATAGGCTTCGATGAATCGGTAGTGACTGAGGGTGTAAAGAAGCACTGGAATTTGGCTGAAGCGCCTCCGACCTTTAGATAAAAAGGTGTTTGAAGGAATGAGTGTCCAACTGGAGGGGGGGAGGGGGCTGCTCGAAATCACAATATCGGACAGAATCCTCAAGAATTTGGAGTACAACACACTATTTACTAGGGCGAAGCTAGATATCATGACAGGTTGTTCCCTTCTTAAACAAGGTACCCGACCTAAGTCCCAGACTCTCAATTATTTCAATAATTTTGAAAAAAGAGAAAATTAATTAGGAACGTATTATCAATTAACAAACAGGTCATCTGACCTTACGACCTTCCAAACTTTCAAAAAGTGGGTCAATCCGGCCCATAGTTAGTTATCTTTCAATAATTCCCCAACTAACCTCGGGAGGACCTTGGCAATTATATTATTCGAAAGAGAATGTAAAACAACATGAGGGTTTCAAATTTCGTTAGAATCGGACGAATAGTTACGATATTATTGCCAAATAATTCCCCAACTAACCTCGGGGGGACCTTGGCAATTATATCATTCGAAAGAGAATATAAAACAACATAAAGGTTTAAAATTTCGTTAGAATCGGCCGAATAGTTACAATATTATTTCCAAATAATTCGCGGATTTAACCTCGGGAGGACCTTGCTAGTTATATCATTTGAAAGAGAATATAAAACAACATAAGGGTTTCAAATTTCGTTAGGATCGGACGAATAGTTACGTTATTGCCAAATAATCCCCGGACTAACCTCGGGAGGACCTTGGTAATTATACTATTCGAAAGAGAATGTAAAACAACATAAGGGTTTCAAATTTAGTTAGAATCGGCCGAATAGTTAGGATGTGATGGCCAAAAAACTCATTGAAAAGTAAATGGTTACCATTCGAATACCCTCCTAGAGCCTCATAGTAATTTATAAGTGTCGCGTGTGACTAAAAATTTTGATCCAAATGTAAACTTTGAGATTCCATCACCTCCTTCGAGGGCAGATGCCGCAATCTCTACATAGAGTGAATCAGGATCACATAAAAGAGACTCAGAGAATTCACTGATGTGATGTCTGGCATATTTCTAATATAGTGCGACTATACTCGCATCATGCCCACCATAGGTGGGCGCGATAACGAAAAAATGTATCACGATAACCGATAAATCGATAAGGATAACCTTATCGGCGATAATCGATAATCGATAACTGGCGATAAATTTTTCACCCGATAAGGTGATAACCGATAGATCCAAAATTATAATACAACATTGACTATATATAGCGTTATTTTATAATACAATATTAAGAATATTTGAATGCTGTTTCTTAGTTTCTTACTTGGTGAGGCTCTCCTTCATCTCCTTATAGGTTTTGAGGATCCTCCTCACAGCTCGGACCTATCTATTTCTGCCTCCAAGGCACGCGCGGCTCGCGCCTGTGCTAAACTGAAACCAGAAACGAAAATTATCGATTATCGCTAGTTTGGAACCAAAAGTATCGGCGATACCAATGAATCGATAAAGCGGGAAAAATATCGGATAAACGATAACCCGATATCATTATCGCGATAACGCCCACCTATGATGTCTACTCTTACTTGTAGTAAATATTTGAAAAATACCCTGACCTGTAACTTAACACATCTTAACTCAAACTTAATCCTAGCCTCTCCCTAGCATATGCCACCTGTAACTTAACCTAATTCTAATTCACCTAACATAACTAACCTAACCCTAATTTATAACCTGAGCCACTGCTTAAGCTAACCTTTTCGTTGGTTAATGGTTTATACTGGGGGTGGTCAATAAGTTTTGCGAATCGATAGGACAAAACAGAGGAAGGGGGGTGGCTGTTTGTGGGGGTGTTAGGATAAGTTAGGACAAGTCAGGACCTGCAGCCGCACGCTCCTGCCTCGTCTATTTAAGAAGCAGTAGCTGATCGCAGATCGTCAGTCACAATTTTTTCAACAATGGAGAAGGTTGAGCACCGCGCAGTGATCAAATATTTGACCAAGGAAGGCAAGAATGCAAAAGAGATCCATGAATGCATGGTTGCAGTGTACACCGACACCGCCCCTTCCTATGCAACTATTGCTCGCTGGAATAGGGAGTTCCGCCATGGTCGTGAGTCCCCTGAAGATGACCCCCGTCCATGACGCCCGTCAGACGTGACCAACGAGGACAATGTGGCCCGTTTGGAGAGGATGATCCTCGAAAATCGACGGGTGAAGGTCGAAAAAATCGAGCGAGAACTTGGAATATCACATGGAAGTGTTATCAACATCATCCATGACAATTTGGCCATGACCACGGTCTCTGCCCGTTGGGTCCCTAGAAACCGCACGCCCCATGATCGACTTCAACGTCGTCAAAGTTCGGAGGCCAGAGTTGCACAAGCTGTCCTGCGCGAGTGCGGATTTGAGGAGCTCAACCATGCCCCCTACAGTCCAGATCTGGCCTTTAGCGACTACTTTTTATTCCGCCAGCTCAAGGCTGTACTGCGTGGACGCCGGTTTGGGGACGACGAAGATGTCCAGCTCGCCGTCCAGGAGTGGATTGAACAGCAGTCGGGAGATTTCTGGTTGTCTGAAATTCGAAGCCTCAGGGACAAGTAGCGCATGTGCATTGAAGTCGAGGGTAGTTATATTGAAAAATAATAAAACACTTTTCCTCGTATCTCGTTTCCTTATATCCGAATTGCAAAACTTATTGACCGCCCCTCGTACATGCCTGTAACAAGGTTCCTCTAGTAGTGTTCCCTGACCGGATTTCTTTGGGGGACTTTAATAATGTTCTCAAGGCAAGATTATTTGGAGCTAAAAAGTTCTTATTAAATTCCAGTCATTCTTTTCCTCTATTTCTCTCACAATCATTCATTTTTTATGGGTTTTTTTTTCTCCACAACTTATTGTTATTTAGATATACTCGATGCACAAGAAGACCAATGGGGGAGGGGGCGCATTTTTGTACTGAATTCATATATCGTATTTTTTTCGCTTTTTTCCCCCCAGAAAAATATGGTTTTCTTATTATCATAGACGAAAAAAAAAGAAACTGAACGAAATCTTGTGAAAAATTACGTATAAATTTTCAGCATATTTTTCAAAATAAAAACGAGATCCTAGGATTGGGTGGGGAAGGGGGGGCTAATATAGTAAGTTCATTTTTTACTAGTGTTTGCCATGGTTTGCCATAGTGTTTGAAATGGTTGTGCTTTTATCTGAAGAACCTTTTTATAAAGGTGTTGTTCTACCTCTCAAAAAGGATAAAACTACACTCCTTTCCAGCACTCATTAGAAAGCAAACGAAAAACAGTAGGCCATTAGCAAAGTTACTGCTGCTTTGGAAAAATATATATATTTGTAAGTGAATTTAATCGATTATAACCATTTTGTTCTTCAACTTTGTCCTATCACGATACTAATTTAAATATTCGTAAATGGTATAAATATTTTGTCTTGAATATAGTAATTAAATGATGTTCCAATTCGTTAATATTATTGAGTCTTTTTAAAGAAATTGAATTATTTAGGCTTCTAAAAAGGTGAAAGTTAGAAGGTGCGAATATATAAATTAATATCACTATAAGAAAAGTTTGTAGGACAAAAGAGAAACGTTACAGGATGATCTACAACGGAGTTAACCGAAATTTAAATTAGTATTACTCAAAAACTATCAGAGATGTTTTGGTCCTGGAAAAATTGTTTTGTCTGACGGATTCATCTTTCGATTGTGAAAAAAAAATCATTTAATTCCCTTTTACGATATTGATACACAAATTGTTTTAGTAGATACAAAAAAAAATGGTTCAACAAGGAAGTAAAAATGAAAATCCATTAATAAAGAAGCGCCTCTATATATGGGTAATTACAAATGTACTTTTTAAACATTTTCTAAGTACCATTTCGTTTCACATGTCCTCCATTTCTTTCCAAACACATTTGCGTCTTTGATTGCATATTACACAACTTTTTTTTCCCCCTAAGTAAATAGACTTCAATTGGGATATTATCTTTTAACTGGTTTATGTTTTCCCGGGGGCTGCTAGAATTACACTGTGCTAAATCCGTGGATCTTAGGGGGGAGGTGCATTCTTTGGCAGGATTTAGCGGCACACTGCGATTGCTTAAAAGCTCTAAGTCATTCTCTTAGAGCAAGCAAGTCTACCACCTGGGAATTCGTCCTGAATCAACTAAAGTCTAGAGAATTGAAGGCTGTATGTATGGAGGAGTACTGACATGATCCGTTCTTTGATCATGTTCAAGTAGGCAGCTCCAGTGAACATGAGCCGACGAGATGGCCATTCTCGCATATCCCGATCCACAGAGACACTTTCTACCGACAAATACCTCTCTCAAAGTTGAATTCTGGAGGATTGTTCAGCAGCGCCTCCTGGCGAATATTATGGTAATTTACGTTTCCATGGCTGGAAAAAAAAGACTGCCTCGTCACCAATCGCAATGTCGTCCAAGAAACGATCAGGTTTATGGAGAAGCCATTCTACAAATTGTCTACGACGAGGGAAATTAGTTACAAGAAGTTGGCGCTTTGCATGTATCTTATAAGGATGTCATTTTAAGTCGTGTTTAATAATGTGTTTAAATGTTGACCTTGCCAATTGGAAGCAATTCTTTCTGATTAATACGTTTGATTTTGAAATGTCATCGAAACATTTTCAATATTTTCTGCCTTTCTTATAATATTTCTACAACCCGAACGACTTTGTTTAGATTTAAGCATGTTCTTCTTCTTGGTGCTTCCGGACATTTTTTCCAAATAGCTGGCTTGCTTGGTGGAGGCCTATCAGGAAAACGTTGCTCAAATGAATATTGTATTTGTTTAGCATTGCCTTCCTAATAAAGGGGGTAATTTACCAATACTCGTATTTTTTTTTTAACTGCATGATAATAGAGGTCTTTTAAAGTAGCCTTTTTTGTGATGCGTAGAAACGATTTGAGCTACCAATGAAGAGAACATACTATTTCCTTCCTTCCATTGGTACCAAAGCTACTTAGAAAATAAAAGAGAATTATGCGGCGCTACAGGTCCAATTATTTTTAGTCGCGTGAAGTGTTATGTCGGTCCGTAGGTCGTCGGTCAAGTGGTAGCCATTTTACTTTGGGCAATAACATCGTGACTATTCGGTCGATTCTAATGAAATTTGAAGCCCTTATGTTGTTTTACATTCCCTCTCGCATGATATAATTGCCAAGGTCTTCCCGAGGTTAGTCCGCGAATTATTTGGCAATAACATCTTAACTATTCGGCCGATTCGTACGAAATTTGAAACCCTTATGTTGTTTTACATTCACCTTCGAACGATTTAATTGCCAAGGTCCTCCCGAGGTTAGTCCGCGAATTATTCGGCAATAACATCTAAACTATCCAGGTGATTCTAACAAAATTTGAAACCCTTGTGTTGTTTCACATTTTCTTTCGAATGATATAATTGCCATATGGCCACAAGACAGAATAATTGAGAGACGCGACTTAGTTCGACCTTGTTCTTCTTCAAGTAAATTTATTAATTTTCAAATTCAGATTTTCATTATTTCACTTCCTTGTTGAAACCCTTTTCTTTGTCCCCACCAAAACCATTTATGTATTAATATCGTATAAGGAAATTAAATAAAATTTTCACAACCAAAATCGTAAGACAAAACAAATTTCCCCAAGACCAAAAGATCTCTAACAGTTTTTTTAATAATACTAATTCAACTTTCAGTTAACTTAGTAGTGGATCACCCTGTATAATTGCTTCAATTTACTATATATATATATATATATATATATATATATATATATATATATATATATATATATATATATATATATATATATATATTTCAAAAGCGACAACAACTTTTTCGGATGATTTCATATTAATCTACTCAAATTCTTTGGCTTTAAACCCGGAATTTTCCTCCGGGAGAAAATTATGCGACGTCAAAATTCTTTCGAAATGAGGACGAATGTTTTCAAAATTCAACTGGAAAATAAGAAACGAGGTAATGGTAGGTGGGGGGGAAGGGGCAGGGGGATGAGGAGGGGCGAGGGGATGAGGAGGGCGGGGGGAAGGGGCTAAAATATAGTTATAGAAGAAGATATATAAAAATAAATTTTCTGAACTTCACCATTTGTAATTCTTTGTTCTAAAAAATTCACAAAATTTCGATACTTATATTTATTTCTGAACCTCACCATTTTGTTTTTTGATATTATGAAAGAATTATTAGAAATAACTTGGATAAAAATAAAAACATAAGTCATTTGTCCACTAAGGGAAAAAAACATTTATTAATTTTTCAGCCATCTTCAAAAATCCCGTTACACAATTTAGAATTAGTGATGATAAATATAATTTTAAGCTCAAGTACCATCGCGGAGAGCGCTCCGACCTAGCACAAAATTTAGGGGTTTTTGGTTTGGTTGACACATGCCCTAAACCTACTGTAGAATATATTTAGAGATTGTCGACAAGAGAAATGTCAATACGTTACTACGAGGGGCTGTCAATAAGTTTTGCGACCGCTAGGGCAAAACAGAGGAAGGGGGATGGCTGTTTGTGGGGGTGTTAGGATAAGTTATGACAAGTCAGGACCTGCAGCCGCATGCTCCTGCCTCATCTATTTAAGAAGCAGTAGCTGATCGCAGATCGTCAGTCACAAATTTTTCAACAATGGAGAAGGTTGAGCACCGCGCAGTGATCAAATTTTTGACCAAGGAAGGCAACAATATAAAAGAGATCCATGAACGCATGGTTGCTGTGTACACCGACACCGCCCCTTCCTATGCAACCATTGCTCGCTGGAATAGGAAGTTTCGCCATATCCGTGAGTCCCTTGAAGATGACCCCCGTCCAGGACACCCGTCAGACGTGACCAACGAGGACAATGTGGCCTGTGTGGAGAGAGGATGATCCTCGAAAATCGACGGGTGAAGGTCGAAGAAATCGAGCGAGAACTTGGAATATCACATGGAAGTGTTGTCAACATCATCCCCGACAATTTGGCCATGACCAAGGTCTCTGCCCGTTGGGTCCCTAGAAACCTCACGCCCCATGATCGACTTCAACGTCGTCAAAGTCCACAAGGCCAGAGTTGCACAAGCTGCCCTGCGCGAGTGCGGATTTGAGGAGCTCAACCCTTTCCCCTACAGTTCACATCTGGCTCCCAGCGACCACTTTTTATTCCGCCAGCTCAAGGCTGCACTGCGTGGACGCCGGTTTGGGGATGATGAAGATGTCCAGCTCGCCGTCCAGGAGTGGATTGAACAGCAGTCGAGAGATTTCTGGTTGTCGGGAATTCGAAGCGTCAGGGACAAGTGGCGCAAGTGCATTGAAGTTGAGGGTAGTTATATTGAAAAATAATAAAACACTTTTCCTCATATCTCGTTTCCCTATATCCGAATTGCAAAACTTATTGACCGCCCCTCGTACCAATTATTCAAAAAGTAGTGCAACTTGAACTACAGTTAACAGTGATGAGTGAGAGGCTAACAGGCGTATTTAACAGGATCTCGGATTTACTCACAAGACTGAAAATCATTCACTTTGCTTTGTTTATCCAATTACTCTACTACTAATTGGAACAGTATAAATTTAACACCAAGCTGACTTTGGCCCAATACACACCGCCCATTTGGTTAAGAATTGGTATGAAGAGCATAGGAGTGAGCTACAACACATGGAGTAGACCCCGCAATCTCCATATCTTAATATTATTTAGCATTTGTGGTGAGTCTTGGAGAGAGAAGTTAGAAGTCATTACCCTCCACTGTCGAGTCTAAAACAGCTGGAGCGGGTATTGCAAAAAGAATGGCTCAAGATTCCTCTCAATGAAGTCAGGAAACTGTATGAATCAACTCCAAGACGCATGGACGCTGTTCAGAAAGCAAAAGAAGAACCAACTCCGCATTAAATAATTACATATTCATTGAATTTAACACGTGTTCCAATTATTTCGTCCATTCCCTGTACAAATATACATACATGCATACATAATACATACATAATACTATTGAAAGTTATTGGAATCGACAAAAGAATTTAATAAAATCAATGAAAGAGATCACACTTAGATTCATAGACGAATTTATGTGGCATGAGACATTATTAACATTATCTACTTTTTTCCTAATTTTGTGATTCCATATTTTCGAAATATTATTTAATTAAACTTAGGATAACAAAAGTATATTTTACAATAAAATTTAAATTGTTTCTAACTAAATCAGATTTTACGATAGATGTGATTGCACATTAAGAGGAAATTAGGGTCTAGATTCTACAGTTAGGGTCTAGATTCTACAGTTAAGGTCTAGATTCTAGAGTAGGAAATAGATTCTACAGTTAGGGTCTAGATTCTACAGTAGGAAATAGATTCTACAGTTGAGGTCTAGATTCTACAGAAATGGTCTAGATTCTACAGTAGGAAATATATTCTACAGTTAGGGTCTAGATTCTACAGTAGGAAATAGATTCTACAGTTAGGGTCTAGATTCTAGAGTAGGAAATAGATTCTACAGTTAGGGTCTAGATTCTACAGTAAGAAATAGATTGTACAGTTAGGGTCTAGATTCTATAGTAGGAAATATATTCTACAGTTAGGGTCTATATTCTACAGTTAGTGTCTAAATTCTACAGTAGGAAATAGATTCTACAGTTAGGGTCTAGATTCTAGAGTAGGAAATATATTCTACAGTTAGGGGCTATATTCTACAGTTAGTGTCTAGATTCTACAGTATGAAATAGATTCTACAGTTAGTGTCTAGATTCTACAGTAGGAAATAGATTCTACAGTTAGGGTCTAGATTCTAGAGTAGGAAATAGATTCTACAGTTAGGGTCTAGATTCTACAGTAGGAAATTTATTCTACAGTTAGGGTCTATATTCTACAGTTAGTGTCTAGATTCTACAGTAGGAAATAGATTCTACAGTTAGGGTCTAGATTCTACAGTAGGAAATGGATTCTACAGTTAGGGCCTAGATTCTACAGTATGAAATATATTCTACAGTTAGGGTCTATATTCTACAGTTAGTGTCTAGATTCTACAGTATGAAATAGATTCTACAGTTAGTGTCTAGATTCTACAGTAGGAAATAGATTCTACAGTTAGGGTCTAGATTCTACAGTGGGAAATAGATTCTACAGTTAGGATCTAGATTCTACAGTTAGTGTCTAGATTCTACAGTAGGAAATAGATTCTACAGTTAGTGTCTAGATTCTACAGTAGGAAATAGATTCTACAGTTAGGGTCTAGATTCTACAGTGGTAAATAGATTCTACAGTTAGGGTCTAGATTCTACAGTAGGGAATAGTTGGGGTTTGTATTGTCCATCTGGGTTACCTGGGGTCCGAATTCTGCCTTTGATCACCCTACCCTGACCTAACCTAACCTTACCCTACCTTAACCCAACAAAATCATACACTGACCTAACCCTACCCTACCCAACAATGACTAAACCTAATCTTACCTTACCCTAACCCCGACATAACCCTACCATAACCTTACCCTACCGTGAGCCCAACACTACCATACCCTAACCTAACCTTACCTTACCTTGACCTAACCTAACCTCTCCTAACTTACCCTGACTCAACCTAATTTTCAGGCCCTGTTGGGGTATTTATGGGGCAGTGTCCCTCTTCCCCTGTGATGGAGGGCCTTGGATTCCCCTAATGGGGCAGCGTCCCTCTTCCCCTGGCGGGGGGGGGCCTTGGATGAAGAGATGCCCCTAATAACGATGTCTCGTTGCAGGCCCCCGAACCTGGGGGAGCGTGGCGGGGCACCAAAGACGCGACGCGTTTTGGGCCCCTTTGCTTCCAGCCGTTGGAATCGGACGTGTGGGACATGGCCTTCGAGAGTGGCCCGAGGGCCTCCAGTGGGGCCTTCAAGTTCCCAGGGGGGAGTAGGGAGCGCCTACGGGAGTTGCGGAATCGGATCCACCGCGTGGAGGCCATTGTGAAAGAGATGAGGGCCCTGGGGAACGCCACCAGGCCCCTTAACAAGGGTGCGGGCCTCCTCGAGATCTACGACGACGCAGACTTCCTCCGGGCCCCTTCGGCATCCGGCAGTGTTTTAGGGTTTATTGCCCCCTCGGGTGAGTCGCTCTTTCTCCTGAAATCATAGGGGGGGCCTTCACGAGGGGGCCCCATGCCTTTTGGGAGAAGGGGCCCCAGATTATAGCGCTTCTCATCCCACAGGTGGGGACATCACGGCGAACGCCACTGAAGGGGAGGGGGCCCCGGCCCCCAGTAGCAGAGAGGGCCGCTCAGGGGCCCTCATGATGAAGCACAAGCTCCTGGCGGATTACGAGATGGCCGAAGACTGCCTCACTCTCAACATCTACACCCCTCCAGTGAGTAGCCGGGCCTCGTCTCAACCTCTTTCAGGTGGGGCCGAGGGCCCTTTTCGGCCTGTAGGGATCCTTTCTGGTGGTAGGGAGGGTCCCTTATGGGTGAGGATTCGGTCTCTTTTTCGCTATAAGTGGGGGGTGTTTAAGAATATGGAGGGGCCCACTGGGGTCGGAGTAAGGTCTGTTTTCCGACAGCAGGGCGCCTTTCTGCGTCATGCGGGAGACCGTTGAGAGCCGGAGTATGAGGGTCCTGGGGTCAGTGGCTAAGTCTCTCTTTGAGGCTTGTGGAGTAGGGGGGGGGGGTGCTTTTTGGACTTTAATTTGGCCCTTTTGAGGATGGTGTAAGAGGTCCCCCTGTACCGGGGTGGGAGCCTTATTGGCAAGCTTGGGAACATCTCTAGGGTTGGGGGGCGCGCCCCCACCATCATCATCATCACCACTAAGCGATGGCCCTCTTTCAAGACAGACCCAGCACCGGTCCCCCCGCGATGGGTATCCCGTGATCGTGTTCATCCACGGGGGTTCCTTCTACTCGAACGGAGGCCGGCTGTACCCCGGGGAGCGACTCGCGGCCGAGGGCTTGATTGTCGTCACCCTTAACTACAGACTGGGCCCCTTTGGTAAGTATGACACCCCCATGGGTGATGAGGCCCTCTGATGACCCTTACCCGGGTTGTCCTCCAATCTCTGAGACTTTCCGAGGCCCCTTACCCGGTTTGTGCCCCAATCTCATCGATTCTTCTTTCGTAGGGTTCCTCTCCACTGGGGACTCGGTGGCCATGGGCAACTGGGGCCTGCTGGATCAGAGGCTGGCCCTCGTCTGGCTCCAGAAACACGTGGGGGCCTTCAGGGGTGATGGGGACAAGATCCTCCTTGTGGGGAACTCCGCAGGGGCCTCCTCGGTCATCCTCCAGATGTTGTCTCCGCTCTCCAAGGGTGAGTCTCTCCCTTTACTTCTCCCCATCGAGGCCTGAACTGTCTGTCAAAGGAACTCCTTTACAGGTAACCCCCCCCCCCCGCCTGTCTCTGCTTTCCTTGTACTAATTAGATGGGGGCCTGATTAAAACCGACTTGAGTCGTTAAAGAGGAGGTAAGCAAACACCACGTCTGCCCCAAATAAATAATAATAAATAATTATTCACCTGTATGTGGGGAAGGAAAAATACCCATACTGTCTTCGGTAGCATGCCCTAGGAGGTGTCTAAACCCCCAGAAGGTTATACTGGCCAGCAACAAATGGCATTTAAGAACTCAGACAGATACGCGTATCCCTTAGCACAGTCAGGGGCCGGAGGAGCGTGTGTGTACATGTACATAAAGGTGTGTGTGTCGACAGGTTTGTTCTCCCGCGCGGCCGCTCTCTCCGGGTGTTCCCTGACACCTTGGTCTACCCAGAGGAACCCACTCCGAGTCGCTCGCAAACTCGCCTCTGGGCTACGGTGCCCCACCGCCCGCCCTAGTGACCTCGTAGACTGCCTGAGGAAGGTTCCTGCCGACGACATTAACGAGGTAACGATGAAGGCGGCCCTGTAAAACTAAAATGCATTTTTTCATTCAAAATTGATCACCCCGGCCTTGGATTCAAACCTGGGACTCTGGAGTGAGGGGTCGAAACGCATTCCTACCAGTCATTACTATTAATTCTACTCCAACTCATCGTTACAGTAGCCACATGTATACAAGGTTCCCCCCCCCCGCCCCCAAGAAATTGGACCATTTTTGAGATTCCCTGTCTCAATAACCATCGCAGCTATGGACATGAAATGTAAAACAAATGAGAGAGGAATCCTTTAGTTATAAATACTTATTCCTTGTTAAATTCGTTTTAAAGTCATCTAATGAGTCAATTAGCCTTTTAAAAAATAATTTCAAGATTTTTTTTTAAATTACAACCTTTAAAAAAGTTCAAAATTTTAAACTAAATTTAAAATTTAATGAATGGTTCAATATGCCCTTCTTTATGGTCAACCACAGCTTGTAATCTTGACTTCCATTCATTAAAATTTAAATTTAGTTTAAAATTTTGAACTGTTTAGTCACGTGCATGCGACTCTATAATTTTTAAATTTCGTTATAAATTTGAAACCCTTATGTTGTTTTACATTCTCTTTCGAATGATATAATTGCCAAGGTCCTCCTGAGGTTAATCCGGGAATTATTACAAGAAAACTAACTATGGGTCGGATTGACCCACTTGTTGAAAGTTTTGAAGGTCATAAGGTCACAAGTAAGAATAATTGAGACCACCCGACTTAGGTCTGTTGACCTTGTTAGTGGACTGAGAACTAAACCCCCTCTTTGTAAACCTGCTGGACAGTACGTGTCGATAGAGAAAAAAAATTGGTCGACCTCAGACACTGTGTCCTTGGGAGCAGCCAAACACGATGCTTTCTGTATGCCATTGAGTAACGTCTGTTTTGCGACCCATTTTGTAGACCACAGTCAACACAGACGTTGCTCTTCACCACCTCAACAGCAAGAACTGACCCAGAAGACTGAGACAGTGTTCTTTATTATCTTTTCATATTTTTTTATGGATCTCTCTACGCATAGTGGGCGCGATAACGAAAAAATGTATCACGATAACCGATAAATCGATAACGATAACCTTATCGGCGATAACCGATAATCGATAACTGGTGATAAATTTATCGCCCGATAAGAACCGATACACCCAAAATTATAATACAATATTGATTATTGACTATATATAGAACGGAAGAAGCACGGAAACAGGGAAAAATTCATCAAAGAACGCGTAAAACCGGTAGCGCACGGGAGCAACACCTCGTGACCTCTCGTCCGACAGCTGGTTCCCAGCTCGGACCTACCTCTCTCTGCCTCCAAGGCACGCGCGGCTCGCCCCCTGTGCTAAACTGGAACCAAAAACTGAAATTATCGATTATCGCTAGTTTGGAACCAAAAGTATCGGCGATACCGATGAATCGCTAACGCGGGGGAAAAAATATCGGATAACCGATAACCCGATATTGTTATCGCGATAACGCCCACCTATGCCTCTACGAGCGTTAACTTACTACTATCGGTGTTATTAAGGGTGACTAATTTTATGTCCGGTGATCTTATATTTTATCAAAACAGAATGAATTCTCCAAGAACGTTGTTCATAATGGGTCCCACTACTATTGGGAGCAATGTTAATAATGAGTTCTACCACTACGGAGACCATTGTCCATAATGGGTCCCACTAAAGCTGAGAACAATGTCATTGAGTCCCACAACTACTTAGGCCATTGTCAAAAATAAGTACGACGCCTACTGAGAACATTGCCAATAAGGATGGAAACTGCTGAATAAATCTATTTATCTTTGTAAATTTAAAAAATACATACGTATATTAATTTCCTGACAACCTAATAATTTTTTGAGACAAAATTTGGGCATTATAAAGTGGAGGACATTTAGGTCAAAAGTTGACCTAACTCTCGAAAATCTTGTGCTTTCGCTCATGACCATCATTCTCCTCTTCCTCCTCCTTTTTAGTAGTAGTGTTATTATCATTATTATTATCATTATTATTAGTATTAAATTAACATTGTTTGCAGGAGTTCACGTTCAACACAGTGATGGAGCAGGACGGCCTTTGGCTTTCCTTCGCCCCCGTGGTAGAGGGAGACGTCCTGGGGGCCTTCCTCCCACGGCCTCCCCGGCAGCTGCTGGAAGAGGGTGCCTTCTCACGTGTCCCCCTCATCATGTCCCTCACCAAGGACGAGGTCACCATCTGGTTCAGGGACTGTAAGTACAGGGCCCCGTGGGGGCCTGTTGTTTCCTCCGGGAGTTCGGGGTTACATAGGGGGCCTTAGAGAACGGGACTGCACTGCGGGGCCGGACCCCATTTATAAGATCAGTAAAGTATTCTCACTCCGCCGGGGCCAATTTATAAAAAAACACCGCGGCCCCTGGTGCCTTTCTTTTGCCCCCAGGGGGGGGGAAGCCATTCCTCCCACCTGGGGCCTTTATGCCACACCATCATGCGGTTCCTCTACCCTAATCGGGACTCTTCTTTAACCCCACGGGGCCTTTCTACCCGACTTGGTCCCTTATTCTACCCTTTGGGGCCCTTAAACTCCCACCTATTAGGACCCTTCTCCCACAATTCGCCATGCGGTTTTCTTACAGCCCCAGGACCCCTCAATTTAATCTCCTCCACTGGGGGCCCAGCCCCTCACTTTAATCTCCTCTCCTGAGGGCCCAGCCCCTCACTTTAATCTCCTCTCCTGAGGGCCCCAGGCCCCCTAGCTTTAATCTCCTCTCCTGAGGGCACCAGCCCCTCACTTTAACCTCCTCCCCTGGGGGGCCTATCCGCTCACTTTAATCTCCTACCACGTGAGCCCCAGGACCCCTCACTTTAATCTCCTCCTCCGGGTGGCCCAGTCCCTCACTTTAATCTCCTCCCCTTGGGACCCTACCCCTCACTTTAATTTCCTCTCCTAGTAGCCCAGCCCATCAATTTAATGTCCTCCCCTGGGGGCCTAGCCCCTCACTTTAATTCCCTTCCCTGTGAGTCACAGCCCCTCACTTTAATCTCCTCCCCGGGGCCCTCTACCCCTCACTTTAATCTCATATCATGGGCGTCCCAGCCCCTCACTTAAATCCAATCCCCTGGAGGCCCTGTCTTCTCTCTCCCCCAGGGGCCGAGACCATAGGAAAGAGGCAGTTTGAACTTTGGATGAAGGGGCCATTCTAATCTCACCCATTGAGGGCCCTTCTCCCACAATCTGCTATGCAGTTCTTTCCTACAGCCCCCCTCCGGGGGGGCTCACTCTAATCTCATTCCCTGCCCCCCGGGGGCCTCTCTCCCTACAGGGGCTGAGACCATGCGCCAAAGGGAGCTCGAACTCTGGATGAATAAAATCATCCGCCAGATCTACGCCCACCTGGATCCCGGCCCCCTGGGCCCCGTCAGCCACGTGATCAGAGGCTTCTACATCTACTCGAGGGGGTTCAACCCCTACGGGGAACGCCCATCACCTGAAGGAGAAGGGGCCCCCGAACAACCCCGAGTCCCTGTGGTGAACATTGCGGATGTAAGTTAACCTCGGGGGTTCCCCCTCCCCTAAGGGGTTTCAAATCGGTCTGAAGATTAATGGAATTGAAGGCGAATAAATACGGCCCACTATAATAATCCCATGAATGTTAAATTACGCCAGAGTCTAATTAGTTTAATGAATAAGGCGTTGGACTTCTAACAACCAGGTATCGGGTTAATTTCCCAACAGAACGTAAATAGGCGACCACAACACCGCTGTCTTTCCTTCGCCCATATTCGCACACACTAAACATAACTCTTCCATATTAAAACACTCCTGATGTGGAACTTATGCGCCCCCTTTCCCCAATTTGACGGATGATCGGTGGCAAAAGACAATACCCTACTGTTGATATAGGGTGGGGCGCAGAAACTTTCTTATTTTAAAAGAACTTTATATTCAAAAAGGGAAGTTTCCACGTCTCACCCTGTATTCATCCCCGACATCTATTATACTCAAATTCGGCTAAAAAAAATCAATTTAGGCCGGAATGAGTTAATTGTGACGTCACACCGTATACATATTTACGACCGAGCTTACTTGGTCACCATTTTTTCCCATCTGTTTCTGTTTTGGCTAACAGCCCAACAGGGCTGTTTGCCCTCCCAGAGCGCAGGTTGTGTAGTGAGTGTAGAAAAAGTTTAGAGGGGAGAGAAGGCAATGCTGAAGAGATGAGTCTTCAGGAGACGTTTAAAAGTAGCAAGGGAGGGAGACGATCGGACTTCGGCAGGAAGGCCACCACTCCACCAGGACAAATTACATACCATTCAAATGTTCTTTGTACGCCAATAAATGGAGGGCCACCACTCCACCAGGACAAATTACATACCATTCAAATGTTCTTTGTACGCCAATGAGTGAAATATATTTCGAAGATCTCGTAAAAGAGGTTCACAATGACCCTAATGCTGCCAAGGACATTTTGGGAAAACACGATGTAAATGTAAAAATGTCTTGAAATCATTTGTGGAGTAGAAGAGTTTTGGTTGCGAAGTGAGTGCCCAGTGGCTCGCTATTGGTGGTCAGAGGCTCATCGTAGAAATAGATGAGGGTTATTTGATACAGGTCACAACGAGAAACAGCAAAGCATACTTATCCGAATGACATTTTGTGCTTTCGAGTTACATATACTACGAGTTGATAAAAACGAGGTGTATAGGGGTATATCACCTATAAAAAGTGAGTTAGGGAGGCTGAAGCCCTCCCATTGTTAGGTACAAAAGGTTTGTATAGTTTTACAAAGTGATAATTTGAAAATTGAAAAAAAAAGGATTAAACCTACTGCTAGGTTAGGGTAGATTAGGTTATGTTAGGTCAGGTTAATTTTTCTTGAATTATTTTTGGTTATCTATTCAAATCTGTCTATTGGGGCGGGGGCGGAGTCTTAAGGCGAAATGCAGCAAAGTCGAGGTTAACTCCAATTTCGACGGAATCGCAATCCACATTTCAGCTTCCAATCGCCAAAAAAAGAATAGAATGATAAAGGAGGAAGGAATAAAATGCATAAAAAGTGATTACGGTAAATTAAATAATGACCAAAATTACTCTAATTTCATGGGTAAATATCATGGCTGTTGGGAAGGGGGGGAGAAACCGTGCAATTTCATTTTGTTTACATTAAATCTATATAAAGGATGCAACAATTAAATTAGTACCTCATTAAATTTATCGTTTTCTGTCAAGATATAAAAAGAATTAACTTCGTAAAGCAAACTAATATAATCCATCCTCAGTAAGTGTTTTACTACAAGATGAGATCTGCGCTAGTGACGGACGGATCCAGGATAAAAAATGAGGGGGCAGGTGGGCTAAACTGAATGCCTCCCTCTAAGTAGTCTGAGAAAAGGGCATAAATGATTAAAAATGGTTATCCTAAACAACATCGATAATAAATAACAGCATCTCATAGAGGAGTAAGCACCAACACTCTCAGATCCTAATTTTTATCCACACATCAGAAAATTATGAATTATAGTTTTGGGACGTTAATTAAGGTATAATAAACAACTTAATAATTATTTTTGAGATTTTCCTTATTTTAAACATACATCATATAAGATACATTCGATCGCAACGGTTTTAAAAAAACCGTTTTTATATATTCTATTACATAACTCTTTCTGAATAGAATAATACAAGTATAGCTTAAAAAGAATACAAACATGAACAGGTCTGAAATTTGAGGGGCTAGCCCCCTTTCATTGATTCACGCCTGATGTGCGCTCATCAATGCCAATAAAGACTACTCACCACTTAAAGCCCTGTAGTGGTTTAACCCCTACAAAATGTATATAAATTTCCCCAAAACAATATATATATATATATATATATATATATATATATATATATATATATATATATATATATATATATATATATATATATATATATATAGTTATAGTTATAGTTATAGTTATATCAGGAAATGTATAAAATGGCAACATTTCCTTTTCACAAAGAGCTCGCAAATACAGCAAGTGTTGTATTTCAATCGTGTTCCCGCTATTAACAGGTTGGTCAAAATTTAAGTACAATTCTTAGTTTATTTTCCCCCTTTGTATCAAACTCAAATTAATTATGTCGTCTTTCATTTCCAGACCCATTAATCACGTTAACCATTAGTATAGATTTTCCCTTCACTCCAAATCATTAGCATAGATTTTTCCTTCACCCAAAATCATTATCATAGAATTTCCTACACCCCAGAACTAATCATCATATAACTTTCGTTTACTCTAGGAATTAATTCATCCCTAAATTATTTACATGTCGCATAGTTCCAATTAATCAATAGCCCATTGTTCTATTTAATAATTGTCTACAATATTCATCACCATTTTTAAGGCCCTCCTATTAAGTATATTTTCCATTCATTGAAGTTGAAGTTGATATAAGAAGTAGGAAAAATGTGTAGTAGGTATATAAAGATTAAAAGATGATGAGTTTTGCCCTGGTGTAGAGGGCTCCTCACAGGTTTGTCTTTTGATCAGACGTTGCCTGTTTACATAAACCATATTGTCGTACTGCAAATTCTTAATTTTGTGATAAAGGACCAATAACTTACGCTCTCCCCATATTATATTACCTCAACTTATATATATATATATATATATATATATATATATATATATATATATATATATATATATATATATATATATATATATATATTAAAATATTATTTCTCAAATAAATATATTGTTAAAACTTATAATTAATATCCCTCCTGAAGAACTGCCTTTACTCAGCCATTCAACTTTCGATATCAATTCATTGCCAAAGTAATTTCTTACGTTGGTTGGTGCCTTCAGACTCACTAGGCTAATTAACATTAAAAACGTTCAACTTATTGTTATTATTATTATTATTAACCACATTATAAGCAACACACTCATACGGCTTTAACCCTCTCAAACAAAATGTCACTCATAATTTATTCCACATCACTTCATACCGATGTGGCTCTATGTGCATCTTTTACAGTTCATACACCAAATCATTCACTTGCTCCTCAACCAGTCCACTCTCTCTCTCTCTCTCTCTATCAAACATTCATTTAGATAATTAACTCACCTTTTACACCAAATTCCACCCACCCACCTCACATACACGTACATTCTCTCCAAAAGACCATTTCCTTTCATTTTTCTTTCATGCTCAAAACACATCATTCACAGTATCCTCTTACCATTTTGTTCTCTCCCATAACAGCCAGCACATTCATCTTCAAACAGCCCCTCCCCCACTCCATCTTCCAGAACTTGAAAAATCTTCCAATGGTCCGTAGGGGTTAGACATGCCTGCTCGCCCAGTCTTAATTCCTACCCCTTTCATCTTCTAAAAGAAGCTGCGCGAAGGAAGGACAGACCGACGAAGAGACCCATCGATAAAAAATAGTACTCATTTGTGCTCAGTCAGTCTCTATTCATTAAGAGTAGCAAATAGCCTAAGGTGGTTGAGCGAGTCGTGACTACCACAAAAAGCAATCTTTGCCTATTCGAGCCCCGCTAAATTTCCGTCTCTCACAGCTCTTTTCGGACGTGGGGTTGAAGGTTCCCTGCATGGAGGAAGCAACTATTCTCAGCCGGTGGACCCCGACCTATGTGGCAGAGTTCAGCTACACGTCCGAGGACGACGTCAGAGTGGGCGATCAGCGCTGGATCGGTGGGTGCCCGCAGGCTAGACTGAGGTAGCGAATTGATGAGGCTTCCCTGTGGCGAGGGGCTTCTACGGAAGTGGGTAATTGCCCTCAATGTGCTATGCCAATGGAAGTATTTTACATGGTGTGGATAGCGACAAGTACCCGGTATTGATACCCTAACCAATTGATGAGTTAGCACAGGGCGCTTGCAATCTCCATTGTACTACTTTTACTCACAGTTTGAGACATGCAAGTGTTATAATACCACGGGGAGCGTGTTCTACCACACACTCACTCTTCTGCCCCATCCGTTTCCTGCATCTTTGAAGTTTGGTTAGCGAATCGGATCATCACCCCCTCATATTCCCAACATATTTTCAACATGTCTCCTTATGGCAGTCTTCTTAGCCTCATATTTTGTACTACCGTCTCTCCGAAGCAAAATATTCTCGGTCAAGTGGTGACGGCTTTTTGCCTTTCTCTAATACTATTCACCTCTCTCCACGTTATCCATGTCTTCTTCCCATATTTCATAGCTGCACAGCGAAAGAGAAACGCTTCTAAATCTTCTCATCATCTACCTAGTTCTTGGAAGCTTTGGAAGGAAACCATTTGAGATCGGGGAGCTTCTCCACTGTACTCTCTCCTTCTGTCTGTCATCGCCCTTTCCCCAAAAGTGGACCTTTTCCCTCAACTACTCGTAGTTTATACCCTAAGGTACCCATGGCTCATTACTACGAGACTCCCTTTTCCCACAGGGTCTTACCATGAGAGTGATCTTCAGTACATGTTGGGGCAACCATTCCTCGGTCTTAAGAACTCACTCCGCCTTTCCAAGGACAGAGATGTGGCACTTCTCTCCATGACAATCATGAAGTCCTTCGCGACTCAGGGGTAAGCATAACCCTTTCTCTTCTCACCCCAGAGTAAGAGATAGGAGCTGGAGAGTGAGATGAGTTTGCAATTTTGTGATACTTCGTTTTTTTTGGAGATGTTTTAATGCGCCCTTGAAGGCCCTTTGCCTTTTTTTTAAGCTGATTTGTTCTCGTATAAGTCCATCTTTGTATCCTGGCGCCTTTTCCCAGTGGGTGAAAGTTGCTAATAATGACATTATTTGAAGTAACCAATTAAAGCAAAGTATATTCAAGATAAACAATCAGCCCGTACTACATTCAATTCAACCAATCAGTAAGCAGTATATTCGAATCAACCAATCAGAGCCCAGTATATTCATATAAACCAATAAAAGAGAAGTATATTCAAATTAACCAATCAGAGCGCAGTATATTCATATAAACCAATAAAAGAGAAGTATATTCAAATCAACCAATCAGAGCGCAGTATATTCATATAAACCAATCAAAGAGAAGTATATTCGAATTAACCAATCAGAGCGCAGTATATTCATATAAAGCAATCAAAGAGAAGTATATTCAAATCAACCAATCAGAGTGCAGTATATTCATATAAACCAATCAAAGAGAAGTATATTCAAATTAACCAATCAGAGTGCAGTATATTCATATAAACCAATCAAAGAGAGGTATATTCGAATTAACCAATCAGAGCGCAGTATATTCATATAAACCAATCAAATAGAAGTATATTCGAATTAACCAATCAGAGCGCAGTATATTCATATAAACCAATCAAATAGAAGTATATTCGAATTAACCAATCAGAGCGCAGTATATTCATATAAACCAATCAAATAGAAGTATATTCAAATTAACCAATCAGAGCGCAGTATATTCATATAAACCAATCAAATAGAAGTATATTCGAATTAACCAATCAGAGCCCAGTATATTCATATAAACCAATAAAAGAGAAGTATATTCAAATCAACCAATCAGAGCGCAGTATATTCATATAAACCAATCAAATAGAAGTATATTCGAATTACCCAATCAGAGCGCAGTATATTCATATAAACCAATCAAAGAGAAGTATATTCGAATTAACCAATCACCTCCAAGCAGTCTATTTAGACCAACTGATCTTAGCTAATTATTTTCAAACTGATAAGGTAGAGAAAATTAAAGTTAGATGATCATAGAAAGCAATATTTTCAAACAAGGAATATAAACTCCGTGTTTCAAAATAACCCTGCCACCCACAGGGGTGCATTCACCCACGTCAAGCAAATAGATATATAAAATATTTAGCTTTACCTTAAGGATATTTTTTCAGGGTTCCAAAAGTAGTGTCGGAAAAAGTAAACATAACTTGGCCCCATTACAATGATACAACCAAGGTCCACCTTGAGATAACTGATCCCCCTCGTCTGGAGAGAGGACTCATGCAAGAGAAGTGAGTATAGAAATTCATTCATCCATTAGCTTAAATATGTTCAAGTAGTTGTAGAAAACTGATATTTTACCTCTTTTATTTCCCAGGTTAGATTTCTGGCTCCAGTTCGTTCCGCTATTGGTAAAATGGCCTTATCACGGGACGACGTCAGTTGCCAGTTCGACCCATTCGCTCGTCATGGATGCACCCGTATCCATAGCAACGGCTATTTCAATTTTAATACATCTCTGTATGATTTGAACACGTGTTTACGGGAGGCATACCTCGCTTAGATGTGTTCAGGAGGGTGTCATTCAAAAACTGGCCTAAAATGAAAGTACATTAAGAGAGATTTTACCAACCACAGGTGACAAATAGAAAATGTAGAATATTTTCGTAAAGGAAAATTCAATTTGAGGTGGAATTCCAAATCATATTTCAGCAAACTTGAAAGTACTCTCCTCAATTTTGTTGTACCCGTTATAAACACTACAGCACAATTCCAAAATCTGTGCATGAACTTTGTAGATTATTTGGGTCCACAATGACGTGTAAGTTATTGCTTGAGCTCCTACAGTTACTGTATATAAACCGGATTGTTCTTTAGCGTTATTCTTGTATTAAGGTTCTAATTTGACGGGGGGGGGGGAGTTTGAGCTCTGCAGTGCAATAATACACCTCCACATCGAGCCCCCAAAATAATAAGCGGAAGAAGTTCGTACTAGTGAAGTTTATGACCTAGTTAAAAATAGAGACTAGGGAATAACGGACCGTTATCTCAAAGGAGAGGGCCATGGTGGACCTGTTTCGACGAACGCCAGGCCGGAATTTGGCATTCAGGTCATCGAACCCACCTTCAAGTATTGAGAAGTAACTGAAGAAGCCAAACCTTCCTCTCTCTCAGAAGCGTCGGCGCGCGCCCTGGAATATTACAGGAATAGAAATAATTGTAGTCTAAGGCATTTTTACACTAGCAATATATATATATATATATATATATATATATATATATATATATATATATATATATATATATATATATATATATATATATATATATATATACTCTCTAGTGTGTCTGTTTGGCAGCGTTCCGTATTTACTTCTTTACCGAGAGATGCCAACTTTAACCTTAGAAGTGTGACGTCAAAATCACTTTCGTGCGAGGCTAGCAGACACCGCCGGATCTCTTTTTGAAAAACTTTAGACAAATGGAATATATATATATATATATATATATATATATATATATATATATATATATATATATATTTATTGATGCTGTTATGAAAAACTCATCCTTAAAGAAATTAGTTTTGTCTTATGTTCCTAATCATTTTTTTGCAATTTTCATTTTTATGTGAACCCAATTCGTCAATTTAATTATTGCATTCATTTTTTATTAACATTATTTTATTTCTCTTCCTCTCTCTTTCGTTTCAATTTACTTCTCGTGTCTCTCCTAATCTTCCTCTTTAGACTATCGCTTTATCGTTTTAACCCTTTTGGCTCTGTTATTGACTCTTTCCTGACTCTCGGTTTGACCTTGCTACCTTTGTTATAGCTAAATCTTAATGTGTATTTACCCATCCCTCTCCTAATTCCTCATTGGTGATTTCTTGTCTTAGAGGTGGTCCTTTATCTTTTACTAGCTTATCTATACCCTTATTATATTATTTTCTTTTGTAGTTATCCTTGAGAATGAACTGAATAAAATTCGAAAGTACTTGGAAGCACCCTTTCATTTTTTCTGCGGAAAATTGCATTTGTTTATATATATATATATATATATATATATATATATATATATATATATATATATATATATATATATATATATATATATGCAAAAAATACCACAGGAAAATGAAAGGCAGATTCCAAGTACTATCGAATTTGTTCAGTTCATTATTAAGGAATAACGAAAATTTTTACAAAGGTAGTATAAACATATATGAGACAAAACAGAGTAATGCCCCGACCATGTACAACGAAAGGGCACAAAATAGAGAAATATTATCAAAGACGGATATGAAGTATAAAACCAAATAGATTAGGTCTACTTCCGGAAAGGTTAAAGTTGGGGATTTCATCTATAAGGGTGGATTCAATGACCTTTCTTTTGCGGAAGTCCTTACACGGGTAGATTAGTTTGGCCTGTGGCAAGTCTATCGGGTGATTAAAGTTGTTACTGTGTGTGAAAAGGCTAAAGGCACTGTTTACCCGTCTAATGTCTCCTCTGTGTTCGTACATTCTCTTATCCAAGTCTCTTCCTGTTTCACCTATGTAAAATATAAGGCAGTTAATTTCTTTACAGGGGATTAAATCGACTCCTGCTTCGTTGGTTCCTTCTATAGGTTTGGTGGTAGGAAATGTTTTTTTAATGGTCGAAGGGTATTTAAAAGTGGTGCAGTTAGGGGAAAGGATACTATTTAAACCTTTCAGTAATGGAGAAAATGGAAGGGAGAGGCAGTTTCCTGTAGTATCTGGGTTCCTGCCTCTCCCTTCCATTTTCTTCATTACTGAGAGGTTTAAATAGTTCATTTCCCCTAACCACTACTGTACCTTTTTGGATATATATATATATATATATATATATATATATATATATATATATATATATATATATATTGAGGATATATCTCAGAGCCACGAGAAAAAGATGCAACATCTTTTAATTTCTTACAACGTTTCGAAAACTACAAGTTTTCATCTTCAGGCTAGAATAAGTTTACTAAAGTTAATACATATGAAGAAAACTTGAAAAGGCTAACAAGACATTATGTCTTGTTAGGCTTTTCAAGTTTTCTTCATATGTATTAACTTTAGTAAACTTATTCTAGCCTGAAGATGAAAACTTTATATATATATATATATATATATATATATATATATATATATATATATATATATATATATATATATATATATATATGTGTGTGTGTGTGTGTGCGTGTGTGGTTCAAAAATTATTCATACCTAATACAATAATTTTTCATGAACTGAAAAATAAAAGGTAACAATTGGAGACGAATGTGTGAATGGCCGAGTTTGAGAGACATTGTTTGTTGCCTATCGGCACAAAACCTCTGCTCCTCCGACCGCCTGGGAGCTTTGATTCTCCAGTCGGTGGTGTAAGACCCCATCAACGTGACCACATTTGAGTGGGGCCACGCCTTCTGTGAGGTTGTCGTGAGAGACCAGGTTAGAGTAGAGGAGGTTGTTCCATGCTGTAGGAACTTTATAGCATCCCCATGTGCTAGTTGGTCCATGCAAGTTAGGAAGAAGGAGTTTAATTATAGCTTAACCACCACCAGGATTGCATCCAAGTGGTATGGGCGTCTCATATCCACTTGGAAATGACCTAACCACTACAAGGTAGCTAAAGTTTAAAAAAAAACAGCCTTGCCTCCTGGGTGGAGTCACATGACTAGTATATACGACCTATTTATAACTTGTACTAGTCAGGAATAGGCTAGAACGTTCTAACAACTCTTTCTTATCTTATGAGTAATCTCATCTACCGACATCAAATCGAGAATAATTACGAAATTCAAATCCAAGATAAGCTACAAAAAAAAATCTGAAGAACTAAATGGTCCTACATCTACAGCGATGCCAATAATCAGGAAGTTTAGGGACATAAAAGACATCTGCAACCAAGCTCCCTCGTCATTGGAAAATTTCACTCAGCACGGTTTGGAGGGTGGTGGGTTGTTGTATTTGTTAAAAATAACCCAAAGACAGTGGCAGATCCAGGCTATTTTCTTTGGGGAAGGGGGGGGGCTTATCTGAATTCCTCCCTCTGAGTTATCTAAGAAAATTGGATTGATGATTAATAAGGGTTATAATAGACAGTATTAATAATAAATAACAGCAGCTCATAAAGAAGTGAGTACTAACTATTGTCAGTCGGAAATTTTCCAACACATCAGAAAATTTTGAATTCTAGTTTTTGGACGTCAGCTAAGGTATAATAATGAATTCAATAATTGTTTTTGAGATTTACTTGTATTTTAGACATATATCATATAAGATACATTCGATCGTAATGGTTTAAAAAACTTATATATATATATATATATATATATATATATATATATATATATATATATATATATATATATATATATTCTATATTATTATATAACTCATTATGAATACCATAATACAAGTATGGCTTAAAAAGAAACAAACGGATCTGAAATTCTAGAGACTTCGAGCCCGCTGGCTTTTAGCGTTCTCTGGCCATCCGCTTAACTGACGGAATAAGGCCGTCCGATAGCATATGCCTTGCCAATCTCAGAGTTTATTTTTGTTTTGGGGTAGAAAACTCAAGGGCTCTCGTTTTTGCGACTTAATCCTTTTGGTTAATGCGACCGACCCAACCTAATCTATTCAATTTGGCGGTCTCCTGATACTCAATGGAACTCCTGTGCGGGGAATTCCCCCCCTTCCCCTGGATCCGCACCTACCTTAAGAATGACTCCATGGTATGTGAATGATCATTTAGAATAGGAAGGCGTCGAGGTAAGTTTGAAAGCAGTGTCGAGTATGTTGTATAAAGTGGAATTTCAGAGACGCCATCAAGGACGACACCTCGGATGTAATCCACGTAAAGTTAAGCTGCAGAGAACGTCCACTTCCTAGTTGTTGCATGAACCGCTAGCATAGGGGGTGCTAGAAATTCCCAATGCATACAAAAGACTCACATTAGTCTAACTTGGTCACTCAGGACAGCCTGACAGAAAGCGCTAAAACCTTCTCCCCTAGTCTCCCAAGCGGTTGGAGAGAGCTAGTGTCATCTGCTCCTAGTGAGCTACAAACAACAACAAGGAAGATAATTGAATACCATTCATTTGAAAGCTGGTCTAAAGGACGCCGCCGATTATCTGGAGAAAGATTGCGTGTTTGTAGCGATGAGCTATGGTGAGATGAATCAAACATCGAGTCTTTCGGCACAAATGATGCCTCGTATTTTGGAATGGTTTTCCATAAATATTTCCCACAGTAAATAAAACATGGCGAGTGTATTATATTATGGGTAGATGCTGCGCAACAGGCCTTAGTACACTTTAAAAAATCGCCGGAACGATGAATGAAGAATATTACAGATTCTTAAATACATGAAAAGCGGTGCCTCAAGTGGTTTTGAGAGAAGATGGACTTTTCAACACAACAGCTTCAAACACATATTGAAATTGGTTTCTTCCTGGTTGAAGTAAGGTAAAATAAGCGAATGGAATAGCTTCTTCCATGCAAGATGCCTCCAAAACATCTAGGAATTGGAGTTTTGGCAAAGACGAGTGAGAAAAAATTCCATCTAAAATTTGTTTGTACCTAGTTAAAAACCAGATATTTGACTATTAATTATCAAATTGTATAAGGTGTGTCTGCTTTTTGATTGCAAATTTTAGTAAAAAGGGCTATAATTACTTTATTTGTCTATCAAAAATAATAGATAATTAGTATTTATTTATACATTAGACTCACTGCCACCAGATGTCGTTACCCTCAAATAAACGGTTTATGAGCTATCAAAGATTTTAGGTGTATAAATACTTTCTGAAGCATATATATATATATATATATATATATATATATATATATATATATATATATATATATATATATATATATATACAATGAGATTGTTGTTATTGTCCTTACTTTGGACTAATCGGTGTCCATTTTGTATTGGTAATAAATGTATATTATCCATAGATGCAATAGGCCATATATGTATATACAAAGACTCTCCGAATGTATAATGGAATAAATCGATAAGGGCATTCAACCCGGATTCAATTTTATGTTCTAAATATACCCCCAATTTAGGGTTCGAAATATACCCCTAACTTGCCATAACATGATCTCAGACCCACTCCCCCCCCCCCCAACTCTATGCCCCTTTTCAAATCATTTTAGAGATCACATTTATACCCAATCATTGTATCAGTTCATTCCTTAGAAGTAATGTCACTACTTCTTTATCCAAAACCCCGTGATTCATATAAAACACTCAATTTAATCCATGCTTCACAAACTCTTCCTTCCATTTCCTGTTTAGATCACACAATCCAAACTTCTGTAATCTTCTTTTTTGAAATTTAAACCGGTCAATTATTTTTCTTAGTACGGAGGCGGTAGGGGAGAGGGAGGGGGAATAAGAGAGGAGGGGAAGGGGGGATTTTACAGTTCTTATTTAACCATTGAAGGTACATACGCCGATATATATATATATATATATATATATATATATATATATATATATATATATATATATATATATATATATATATAATAAACAATTATAATTGCATATAAAGTGAAACTATTAAGATATATTCTTAGGTGTCCCACTGTCGTAGAATGACCCCGACATATACGTCACACTTCTACCCAATAGGCGTGGTCGCTCAAGGTCAACGCCTGACCTTGATTCTACTCTGGTCACGACAGAGATGGGGGATAGAAGTGAGGGGGGACGAGTGCAAAGGATTATAAATTCCAAAGATTAAGTGCAGTTGGCCAATATTAACTAATGAAGGCTCCGGCTATGAGGCTTATTAAAAAGTAAGTACAAAAATAAACTTGAATATATATACACAGTTATACACAATAAATAGATTAAATGAAATAATGGCAATAGATACTCTATGTATACAAGAACCGAACGTATCAGAGGCTACGAGCCTCTGTACAAACACACTCAGAGATGGTTGGCCGGATAGCCACAGATGATTCGTCTCAGCCTGGCTTGTGTTCGAGGCTTTAAGAGATGAAATGTGGATCGGATGGTTATTCGAGGGACTTTAACGACAGGGAGTTTAAGCTCTAGTAGTAACACTAACTGGAGGGAGTATTCGTGCCAAACGAGATGTATGGATACCAAGGATGGGCCAATTGACAGGGGCTCAGATCCTTCTGTATAATTCTAGCTTTCATCTCGTCGAGAAAAGGGAGCACGATCAAGAATGTCATGTTTCGTTGTAAAGGGCAGGCATATGCTGTCGATGCCCTATTGGAATCAACAATATATAGGGGCCAGCCAGATCCGTTAACGCCTCCGCTAAGTGGGGGGGGGAAGATCTCTCCACCAACCAACACGGCGCTTGAGGGGTTTTAAGTACTCCCGCAGTGGGTTTTTTGATAACATCCTGGAAGACGACAGAAGCGCGCGTTTGAGATTCCAATCCATCGCTTATCGCACAATGCAGTTCGATATTCTGACTGTTCTCACAGTCCTCGCTCACGTGGACTGACCTCGAGCCTGACCTCGTGGTTTCGACGGGCCACATGGCCACAAGGCGCTTCTTTTCTCGACACTCACAATAGGTCCACCTTGCTCAGTAATCCAGATTTTTTTTTTAATCCAATTCTCAGGTACCCCACGATTTTAAATATAGGTGTCCATTTTTCCAAACGTAAACTTATTGAACCAACATGGATTGGATTAGTATTTACTCTAGTGGCGTGTACTCCAAAGGCTTGAGTGATGTCGTCAGCAGGATAAGCAATAGTATGTTACAACCTGAATTCATACGTGATAATTACTCTGATGTGGGGGGTACATATTATTAATGTGGCGTAAGAGAAATGACTAAAAGAGTATGGAGGCGGTCCGCTTCCTAAAAAAAAAACAAATAAAACACAATCTTTTTTAGATGAGTCAAATCCCAGTACTAGAGAGAAGCGGTAGCGACCCTTCTCTTTCAGGAACCTATACAAGTAGCACGGAGAAAGATCCCACAGACTAGGAAATTCCACCATAGTGTGGTGTAGTGTCTGTGGAACCAAAATCTTCGCAAAAAGTTCCAGGTTAGCACTCAATCAAATGGTAATGCGCCATTCGATCGTATTTAATTCGGAGGCAAAAGAAACTAACCTGATGACGTCGAGACATTGGGCGATAGGTTTACTAAAAAATACGAGACGGGGGGCAGATTCATACGAAAATTTAAATTCTCGTGCGCCGTCTCCCAATTGTTTTGCCCTGCAACCCTAAGGGCTGACTTGATCACTGGCATGTAGTCAGTGTGAGAAATAGTGTGCATATAGTCTGCATATAGCCTCAACCAATCACCAACGCGCTTGTTTCTACCAATCCTTGCATGTCCAGGAACCCAACAGTAACAAAAAACTTGAAGCCCTCCTGATTCGAGGCAGCCATAAATCCATAACTGCTGAGAACCAGAAAATTTGGAGAATCCAGTGCCTCAAGGGCACTGAGCACGCTCTGTGAGTCGCTTGGGGTTACAAAACGATCTACAAAACCTTACATGGCTCGTAATTTTCGCGCCTTGAGTGATATCATGCAACCAGTTGTGCAGTGAAGACAGCCAGCACCTAGAGAGGCAACGCAGGATTCAAACAAGAGGAAAGAAGAATGAGGGACTCACTTATTTTTCGTACTTAGAGCCATTTATGTACAGCAGCACGGCTACGTTGGCAAAATATGTATACTAGAACAAATACAAACGCAATAGGTGGCGCACTACAGAAGCTTTGGGAGCTGAGGCACGGCAGCAAACATTCAAATGTGGCATCTTCGAGGGTGGCGTCTTGAGCAGAGCCAATGGCGTCACCAACCTAGTGTTACATCAAACTCTCGAGGGAATTTTCTGAGCTCAATCTGAAAGGTTTATAGGATAATTTCCGTCGCTCGTCAACTTAAGCATCATTGAGGTCTGCCGCAGATGAAATGAGACTTTTGGATACATACTCGTAGGAGTAAATCTTGCACTAGCAATCAAATATTGAGCAAACAAAAAAAGCGGTAAAGAAGCAATAGTATAATCCTATCAGCAACCAAAGACCGGATAACTTCCATGGCTCCGGTGTGCGCCTTGCAGGTGAAACGTCGATTAAATTCAAGAGCAATGAATTAGTGCGAGTCCGCTTCGTTCAAACGAGCCCCACTTAGGAACAGGTCCTTGTTGGGGTAATGTTTGTAACGGCATCTAACGTGCGCCAGTTTGGTCTTGGCTAAAGAAAACAGAAACTCATAGGTTTCGGCATGACAAGAGACGCTGTTCAGAGCATGTTGGAGTCGATGCTCCAGTCTAGATATCTGAATCGCGCCAAAAGACATCCTAAAGACACCTATATAAGCCTTGTCAAAAAGAGGCGATACCGTTGATGCACAGGACAAAGAGTGTAACGCTGAAGACACCTCATGCGGGAAATCTCATGTCCTACGGCCTCGGAGAGTTCTTACCTTCACCCGTACACGGAAACGACGATTTTGTGAGAATTCAGAGTAAAGTTGGGAGGCATCCCCTCATTCCTATTGTAGAAAATGTCTCCTTGGTAATGTATCACTATGCACTATTACAGGCTGTTTTACAGTCGAAAAAAGTGGTTAAATGCTGCCACGTACGAAAAACTCGCAGATTACACTCCACCCATAGATCATTCGACGTGGGATAGAGTGTACAGAAACACACAGTACTAAGGGCAGTACTAAGCTAATCTAAGGCTTACCATTTTTTTTTCCATCAACTTGACGTAGGAATTTGTAAAATTGGGCGTACACCAGTCATGGTTAAATGATTTCTACTCGTTTTGCGAAAAGCAGTTTGTGTTGAACAAACTTATCAGAAAGATCAAGCCTTAGTCACATAGGTATCGAAAAATTACCTAAGGATATCATCCTGGTCATGGGCAGTATCTGCACAAGAAGAGAGAGCGTAGCGCAAGTCGCTCAACGTAAACTTCGTTGAAAGGTTCGATGCTTGAAATGATGGCGGAGAAGCAGCCAACTGGTGAATGTGGAAAAAGGGTTTGTAGACGATATTGCCATAATCAAGGGTGGAGGCTGAATGGCCTACTTTCCTAGATAACAGAAGGCGGCTCCTGGATGAACAGTCCCCGAATCCTTTTAACATGCTTTTACACCAACCTTTAAGAGCAGTCATTCTTCGAAACGAAACGTAATATGGCATCCACCTGTCGGAATTTACATTGTGTGAAATTACACAGACAGTACATAGCACTTAAAGGCATTTCGCTTCTCTCGGGGTCGTCTCACACTCCCCTGATCACCAAGGAAGAAGACTGTGCAAAACGGTTAAAGAATATAAGCTAAGTCGGCAGCGATGATGGAGCGGAGAAGAACTCAACAGCCTTAGCTACCGAACCAAACTCGACTTAAATATATATGTGAGTCATATTCTCCAATGTGGACTGCCGTGCTCGATACATTCAGAAGTGAGGTGAATTATCGAGTGACGGCAGTACGTCAAAGGAGATCGCTTACATGGAGCTCATCGACTAACTCTTATCCAAAGTCCATTTGTCCGTCAGGAGAACACAGATGCACATCAAAACAAAAAAATAGAGCGGTTCTACCTATTTTATGACTAAAATATCCAGGTCTTCGTTCTACCTATTTTATGACTAAAATATCCAGGCCTTTGACCAATTACGCTAAAATCTGAGCCCTGGAATCGACTGTGTACTCTCTCCAGGGAGGGTGTTTACCGATCAACTTCTCGAGAAG
This sequence comes from Ceratothoa steindachneri, assembly GCA_963969495.1. Classification (NCBI taxonomy): domain Eukaryota; kingdom Metazoa; phylum Arthropoda; class Malacostraca; order Isopoda; family Cymothoidae; genus Ceratothoa; species Ceratothoa steindachneri. The sequence goes on from OZ018333.1 coordinate 111,112,963, forward strand.
AAAGACTCTTGACCCCGACAGAAATCTGCTGCGACAAACCAAGCTGACGGTAAAAGGTATGCATAATTACACAAGAGAAATCCTTCTATTCAAGTGGAAGGGTAGTACTGCTACCGCCTTAGTGGAGGAATTGAGGGCAAAGGGAGATCGCAGACATCTAATAGGTTATAAATTGATCACCTACCAGCCTCGGTGTGGGGAGAAATCTTTGTACACCGAGAGAGTGGGTATTGATGATATACCTAACATCGTCTCTGAAGGCAGAAAACTAAAAAGAAGCGGGGGAGGATGATCCTCCACACATCCTTTCAATTAGCCCGCAGTCCACGGCAATTCCATCGGATGAAAATTCACTCGATACCTATTTGAAAAAGGCTGTTTGGCCATCGTCAAAGATAGCTATATACACTTTGAGGGCAGAGTTCCGAAGTTTATCGGCCCCGGAACACGCCGAAATGGTTATCGCTTTCGTTATTTTATTGGTGCAAGTTTGGTTTAGAGCCTTCGATCCTTCACCTTCTCCAGTCTTGATTCCTTCGACTGTAGATATACATTTGGTGTCGGCAATCCTTCGTATTATGAGGGAATGAGTGACCTCTCATTGTGACCCGCCCAGTCTTGTCTGTGATCGATGGACTCGAAACTCCCTTATTGCTACCCCCCTCTTGGTAGTAGTCATATAATTGCTTATGCATGGATCAACTGCCACCCTATCCTCCTGGGAGATGCCTCCTACGAGTCAAGCGACATTGTGGAGTAGTGTGTCCGCTTCGTTCTTTGCGATACGGGGGGAATGAGCAGAACTAGAGCCCTTTAGGTAGTTAGCTGGACTGGGGTGGCGATGGTGGAAGTAGAATCCGTAGAAGAGTTCCTAATACCGCGAACAGAGACCAGGAATGGGCAGGACAAGACTGATTCTCAATTAGACGCATATGAGTTGCTTCCAGCCCGCTATTTTTAAGAGATCCCTCAAAATCCACGGAAAATACTAATTATGTACGACCTCGGAGTAGTTTACAGAATTGTCAGACTTACCCAATTTCGCGCGTTAATAAGTTTTATTTGTAGGGTCTAAGTGGTTGCAGTGATAACCCTACAAATGGTAATGGCAAGAATACCTTTACACGGTAGTGATACCAGTTAGCACGCACCGACTCAGGAAGCCACTCTATTTCGAACGTGACGAAGAGCTTCGGTGTGGGTCTATAGACCCTCCCTTCCTTGCTCACCGTTCGTTCAATCCTGACTGCTTCCTGGTCCGCTACTTCAGTAATTTCGTAAATAGAGTAACCTAGCAAGTTCCTTTTTCATAGGCTATAGCTTTAAAGCAGCTTAAGGTAATGTGGAATTCCCCGCACAGGAGTTCCATTGAGTATCAGGCAGGAGACCGCCAAATAGAACAGATTATGTGGGGTCGGTCGCATTAACCAAAAGGATTAAGTCCCAAAAACGAGAGCCCTTGAGTTTTCTACCCCAAAACAAAAATAAACTCTGAGATTGGCAAGGCATATGCTCATCGGACGGCCTTATTCCGTCAGTTAAGCGGATAGCCAGAAAACTCTTAAAGCCAGCGGGCTCGAAGTCTCTAGATAATTTCTAATTGAGAGTCATCGACGGCTTCGAAATTCCGCATTCTTTCTTATTCTTTTGTTTGTGTGTGTGTGTGTGTGTGTGTGTAGTTTGGAGATTTGGTCCATTTTTGTAATCCTCCCGAGGGGGGCCCGGAGGCAGAATGTACCAACCATCCTCCAGATTGCTCCGTCCCCGGAAGAAGGAGAGCTCTTTTCTTTCATTTTCGTTTTATTATTTACCTTTTGGTGGCCCCATTCTCATTAAGAGGTTCCTTCACGAGGGTGAGATCAGTCTTGTATGTCAACTCTGCAGCACCATGACCTTTTTTCGAAGAAAACCCTGTATTCTGTTCCAAGGTCACTTTAGTTTCCCTTTCAGGGTTTCCGCTAACTTCTGGGAGGTGGGGGAAGGGCGCTTCATAGGGACATTTAACCTCTAGATAGGTGTGAAGTAAGTGTCCCCGGTAAAGACTTCACTGGATCGTTAAAACGGGACAGGGCAATGCTAGCTAGGACGTCACTTTCAGTTCATGGGAATAACAGGAGAGAGATAACTACAGAAAAAGGGACCAGCCAGCAAAGACCCTAAGAGAGAGAGAGAGAGAGAGAATGTGTGTGTGTATGTCTGTGTTACAAGTAGTTACAAGCAGGACTGTGGAGTCAGAGTCGGAGTCATGGAGTCAGAGTCAGATGCAATTTTGGAGTTACCGGAGTCCGAGTCACTGAAAAAGTCAGGACTCCGACTCTGGATAAAAAAATGTATGTTTGTATGTATAAAGTTTTATAATAATATAATTTCTTTAGTTTCTTTTTTCAGATTTTAAAAGTTTTGGGCACATTAATATATTATTCATCTTAATTAAATTTTAAATATACCCCTCATAAAATGTTTAAGAAAGGTTTCATAAAGTTTAGCATTTTTGAATACTTTAAAATCACTACGGATGGAAAACATTTTGCGTGCCAATGTGTTAAAGATGATGAGGATTTTCAATAGTTATATGAAGCAAAAATTAGCAGTTTCAGAGGGTTGGATAACACTGGACTATCAGGAGCATCAAATTTAAAAAGACATTGGGAAAGATCTCACCCAAAAATTTTGGCCACTGTCAATGAAAAGGATAAGCCAATTAATCTTACGTCAAGCCAAAGTACGTCAAAAGGATCTTGACAAATATCTCCTGAAAGACATCATACCTTATTAACAAAGTTTTTTTTATCTCAGATAAAGTCACCATTACCATGACTGGTGGAAAAATTAAAAAGCACATTATTGAAGAATGGATAGCTTTTCTTGGATTAACTGGTGAGATTTCAACAAAGCTTGGAGTTTCCTTAGAGAGACAAAGCATCAGAAAACTTGTTGATGAAGCAATAAATGAAAAGGGAAAATTTAGAAAGAATCTTAAAAGACAATTTATTTACCTTAAAATGAATGCTGCCACTCGACATAGGGTAAATTATTTTGCAATCAATGCTAGCTAGGTATGTCAACGAAAATAATGAAATTACAACTTGTACACTTGCAGTTAAAGATACTCAGGCACATCACGACAGCTGTTATCTTCAGAAACTAATTGAAAATGTTTTAAAAGATTATGAAATAAAGAAAAATCAAATTATCTGCGTCGTAACAGACAATGCCTCAATCATGGTAAAGACAATTGAGAAAATGAATGAAAATAAACCCACGCACAAAGAGGTATGGGGGGGCATTCTCTATTTTCAGTTTATCTTTATTCATCTATGTTATTCTTGATCATCTTGATTATCTCTATATTGGCTGTAGTTGCCCCTTCAAACATTGATTCCATGTATCTGACTCTTCGTAGGCTTTCTTCCTTGATGAATCTTGCTTTTAACGACGATGTGATGATTCCTTCCAATTCTGAAGGCGTGATGACTTCTTGATGCTTCTTGACGATTTTGATGGGATGATATGATTTGAGACGAGTTAGCCCTTGAAAGTCGTATTTCCTTGAATTCCGTTTTCTTTGAGCGTGGTTTTCTCTTGAGTCGATTTCTTGAGTTGATCAAAAGCGTTTTTCGTGGTCTCCGTTTTCTTTGAGAATTTTCTTCGTAAACATTGTGGACTGTCTGGGATCGATCTCGGGTCTTTTTATTCAGAGGCTAGCACTCTGCCGTCACGCTACGGCGTAGTCCGTACTGACTTGGTAATTTAACGGGCTATTTATATTCTCGCTTTTGGAAGGAAGTTTTTTTTCTTATACATCTTCGCACCCCTACAGAGGAACCCTTACCTTTAGACTCAGAATTACAATATGAATTGATTAACGATGATGTTGAGGAGGCATCTAAACTTTGCCTGATTCAACACATGCGCTGCGCTGTCCATACATTACAACTGACAATAAGAGATGGCTTAAAAGAACCCCATGCAACAACTCTAATAAGTAGGCTGAGACAAATAGCTGTAGCAGCCAGAACCCCTAAAATTGACTCTATTCTCCTGAGAAGAGCGGGAAAAGAAGCTATTATAGATCAAGTGACCCGATGAGGAAGTACATACATGATGGTAGAGCGTTTAGGTGCGGCCTCATCTAGAAGATATTGATAATCCAAATGTTACATTAAATTCAAAACTATGGAAGGAAGCTGAATCATCAAAATCACTTCTTGCTTATCCATACAGGACCACCAAAAAATTGCAGGCTGAGGTTTAAGTCCTGGGGGAATTCCTGTGGGAATGGACAATTTTGAGGTTTCATCTCTCCCAAAGAGGAGGTTCATTTTATGATGGAAATGTCTCTTCAATGGAAAAAAAGGGAAGATCACCTATTTCACAATGATTTCCTCATGGCTGGTGTATACTTAGATCCAAGAAACCGAATTTTGCTGACAGAAGAACAGATTAAATAATTCAAAAAAAGGCTTTGTTGGATTTAGCAATTATACCTGAAGGCTTTCAACAGAATCAACAAGATATTCAAAGACCACAAGATTATGAAGTACCGGAAACCCGAGTAGGACAAATGGGGTCAGAGTCATCCTCTTCAAATGATGAGTTAGATTTTGAAAAGTATCTAGAAGAGATGGAAAGATCTAGAACAAAGAAACCGAATTTTGCTGACAGAAGAACAGATTAAAAATTCAAAAAAGGCTCTGTTGGATTTAGCAATTAAACTTGAAGGCTTTCAACAGAATCAACAAGATATTCAAAGACTACAAGATTATGAAGTAGCGGAAACCCGGGTAGGACAAATAGGGTCAGAGTCATCCTCTTCAAATGATGAGTTAGATTTTGAAAAGTATCTAGAAGAGACGGAAAAATCTAGAACATAGCGGCTCTGTTTAGACAAAAACTCAGTCCAACAACGTTAAGCTAATGTCATTCAAGCAAGAATTTAATGAAGCCCTCAATCAGATAAAAAGGTATGATTGGTCTTACAGGATAACAATAAAGGAATTAATTTAGTTATACCACAAAATATTAAGAAGAACATCTATGCTAGTATAGTGTATAGTTATCGATGTGATTTATCTTCGGTTAATAAATCAGCCTAAATAGCGTTTCGAAAACCATAACCATAAATTTTGTTTGATCGAAGATGTCTGCCGTTAGCTTTAGGCCTAAGGCGACAGCGAAATAAATTTTGGAATAATTACTTGGGTTTAAAGAAAGACAATTACACAAATATAAATATATTCATAAAATTCAACGAATGTACAGAGATAAGTAGGTTAAGTGAATATGGTGAATAATATGGTGAAGCAATATAGAGTGAATAATAGAGTATCTTTGATATAGTAAATAATATTGAGTTGTAAGTAATATAGTGTCGTAATTTAGAGTATTTTAAAGTATCTATAATGGACTGGGAATTGGGGCTGCAATGAGAAGTAAAAATAATTAGGACTTACTCTCGTATTGTCGTTTGCAAAGAATGTGAGAGTGGAATTAACTCAGTATGATTTGTTGGGAGGTAAATGAATAATTGTAGAAAAATTGGGTAGCGACCTTTAGACGACGAGAGCACCGAGTCAAGGGGGAAGGTTCGCGTGCTTATTTGGTCAAGCTGGGAACGTGTGTTTGTTTGTTTATGCGTAAAAGTTAAGAGATGTTGTTTGGAACAGTATACGTTAATGGAATTGACAAGTAAAATAAAGGAATTAATTAATTATTAAGTTTAAGATAAATGATTTGATTTACAAAAGTTGAAGTAAATTAATTTGAAAGTTTAAATTGACAAAGTTAAGTAAAATGATTAAACTAAGGTAAAGTAAAATAATTAAATGATTAAATTGATAATTTAAAGTAATGCATAATGAATTTTACATAATAATAGATGTATATACATATTTAAGTTTCCCAGGAGGTTTTTATTATAGGAATGCCCAGAGACATTGCTATACTAGCAATTGCCCTTCCACCTACATAATTAAGCGTTGAAAGATTATTTTCTGCACTGAAGTTAATCAAATCAGATCTAAGAGCTCCAATAAAAGAAAATTTGGCAGTCCATTTTATTCCTAAGAACCAACTATTCAAGTTTTACTTCATCAGTTCTGAGTTATCTATTTCTTAATTAGCTTAGAATTTAAAAAGTTTTAGTTCCTGAATAAATTTTAATCAATGGATCTATTACTTTTTCTTAGGATTTTTTTTTACTTAACTAATTAATTAAATTAATAAGTTTAACTCAATGAATTTATTTAATTTATTTTTCAATGAAATCATTTATTTGAATGCAAGTTTATTCAATCATTTTTATAGAATTTTAAATGCCAATTTCAATACTTGTCTCTTAAAGGCAAATTCTTCAATTCCATTGCAATAGCTAATAAATTAGTAAAAGAATTAGTGTTTATTTACCCCAATTTCTAAAGATGAAGGGTAATTTTTTTTTTTAATCACCCAAATATAAAGGAAAAAATTATTGGAGCCAAGAGATAAAGATTAAATAATGCTACTTAACTATGTATAACAAAATTAAAGAAATAAAGGTAGGGAATGATAAAGTGTAAAGGTACGAGTTGGAAACAAAAGCAGAAATTATCGATCACTTGCATCAAATAATTTTTTTCTTTATACTTGGATCATTTTATTCAAACAAAATTATATAATATAAGAACTGTGATTCTAAAAATGAAAAGAAATAATATAAGTTGGTTTTTAATTATCTTGTTAACATAATTGCAAAATTAGAGATAATCATAATTTTTACCCAGACTGAAATACCTCACATTTAAATACTAAGGTTATTATACCAAATACTGACCAACCACTCCAGAACCAGAAGCCATGGAAGACGAGACCTGCCCACTAAGTACTAAGAAGAGGAGTCAGAATCGGAGTCAGTCTTTCAAAAATGAGGAGTCGGAGTCGGAGTTGGAGTTGGAGTCAGTCCTTCAAAAAATGAGGAGTCGGAGTCAAATATTTTTAGTCCCGATGCCACAGCCCTGGTTATAAGGAATGATAGTACCTCAAAAGACATTGTTGTCCATACCGAGGAGGTACTGTTTTTGAAGACCCTAACTTATAGCTTGAGATAAAATCGGAAAAGACACCTGTGTGTGGAATAAAAGAACACAGTGAGGAATTTTGATAGGAAAGCCGAACCTATCTCTATATTAATTACAACCTTAGGTTTACGAAAACTTTTCTAATTAGCAACAATTCTTCTTTTTAATATCTAAAATTCCTTATAACTATATCTAACTTTTTTTAAATATGTCAACGGTCTTACATGATGCAATCTTTTGTGACATTCACAATTTTATAGGAGGAAAAGTTACTACATATATATGTCTGTACATTTTCGAAATTAGTTTCATGCTGTTATTCCGTGTAATATTTCGATTGAACTCGAACCAGATGGAGTGCTCAACATTTCCAATTCCTTTTAAGATTTTATATACTTCAATTAGTTGACCTCGTATGTGCCTTGCTTCCAAACTCAAAAGGTTGAACTTTTGCAGGCGGGTTTCATAACTGTACTTTCTTAGTGAAGGTGTCATTTTTGTAACCTAAGCTCTTGCCTTTTCTCATCTTTTCATATCTTCTCTGACGGAGGGTGACCAAACTTGTGCACAGTATTCTAGTTGGGGTCTTGCTAGAGCATTGTACAAGTTGATGATTGCTGTTTTGCTTTTGTAGCTGATCTGTCGCTTAATATAACCGAGTATATTTAGCGTTTATTGTCTACATCAACACTTTTGTGTAAACTTGAGATTATTAACACACAAATGGATCTTTCTCATTTTCTGTTACAATTATTGTTTTTTCAATGTTTTTGTATTGCGCTTTCGGATTTTTTGTGGCCAACGTGCATCACTTCGCATTTTTCAAATTTTAGTACAAGTTCCCATTTTACAGACTAATCGACTATCTGGTCAATCTCCTTTTGAAAATCCACTATATCTTGCTCTGCAATTATACCTCAATCCATTTTGAAATCGTCAGCAAATTTGGAGATTTATAAAATCTGTTCCACGTCTATGTCGTTAACATAAATAATAAAGAGCATGGGTCCAAGGATAGAAGACTGAGGAATACCACTACCGGGTTTTGTAAAAGTTCTGTTATACTCGTATTTTGTTTTTCTTTCGAGGGGTTTACAAGTGTGATAGAAAAGTTTTTGTCAAACATACTTAAACTTTTACTTTTCCAGCACGTGTTATTAAAACGTCAAATAGTGTGCAGGTGTGTCGAGATGAAAGTAAAAAAAATCGAAATCTCTACTCTCCTACGCATGAGCCACAAGCCGACATCGCCAAGCGGCTTAACGTCAGCCGGAGGACCGTCCACAAAGTCACGGAGAGGCTCAAGAACGGGGAAGACTTCAAAGATCGATCTCGATCAGGCATACCTCAAGTTGTCAAACGTTTGGTTGTGAGAAAAGCCTTCGAAAGTGCTCCGAAGTTAAAAAATGACTGCGCTCACGAAGAAGAACATCTCAGGGGCCACGGTGTCCAGGAACGTCAAGGAGGCAGGAGCTTGAAGTGCATGAATAAGGCTCTGATCAACGACCGTAAACGAAAACATCGTCGGAAGCGCTGTCGTCTCCTTCTTAACGACTTGAAAAGTCATCGCAATCGAATGCTACTTTTTCTTATGAAAAATGCTTCAGTGTAACTGCGTTGGTAAGTTTCGGTCAAGACGTCACCGTAGCCGATTACAGGGACATCTTCCGTGGTGGATCCAGAAAAAACGAATGGGCGAGGGGGGCGATGCCAGGATTTTTATGAGTGTAAATTTGTTAAAGTTGCTTATTATGGTACATATTTTTACGAGTAATACATGTATGATCGTACAAATAATCAGTGTTGAATACATACGAATAAGTTGTAGGCATAAATGATGATAATGTACATGTAGTGTAGGCTATAATGATGTAGGCTACTTGCAAGTCGTCATTTCGCCCACTTAAGTAACAAGGCACATAATAGAAAAGGGGGGGGGGGGATTTTCCAGGAGTAAGCTCTCTCAAAATCGTAGGCCAATGCCCAATATCCCCCTTCATTTGCCTAACTGGAGACGGCGGTTTTTCTCTACAAACTTGTCAATCACTTGATCCTTCGAAACTTGAATGTCATTGTGGACGGCGAGTAGTGCGAGGCCGTTGAGGCGATCTTAGCCAATGGTGCTCCTCATGTACGTTTGTAGCCGTTTTAAAGGATGAAAATTAGCGTTCGTCCTAGGCATTTTAGATCGGCAAATCATTAAGATGGTCAGGAGCTTCACAATGTTCGGGAAAATACGGGTCTCGGCGTACTCCTTCGCATTCTTGACAGTCCCGAAGACCAGAGCGGAATTTGTCCACCGCTGAGCCTCCGCCTGCACGAGCACCAGTGACTCACATCGCTCTCGTAGAGCTTAGCGGCATTAAGGACGGAACCCACGTCTGCTTTTGAGCCTTTGAGAAGCTCCTTCATTCGGAGAGCAACTGGCACTGTAGCTTTAATCTACAAGCTGGCACGGTATGGTCCTCAAATCTTCTCTTCAGCTCAGCGATCACTTGGTCAACGAACGGAATATAGACGTTCTAATAATTAGACAACCAGACAGGTTTAAGGTTTCTATTTTCAGGAAACCAGCAAATAATTTATCCAATGTCCATTTCTATTCAGGTTATTTTAAAAATATTAAAACATCAGTTTTTTCTTCCATGTATCTTAGGGCACTCAGAATTGGTAAGCCTACTCCCCATTCCTTCCACAAGCGGTAGCCTCAAACTGCGTCCACCACGGTCCACATTTACATGGGTTAGAATAGCCTAAGCAAGAAGATTTGAGGCCATTCGAGAGTAGAGCTGTTTCCCGCAAACCCCCCGCGGGAAGAGCCTCGGACATAAATAGTGCTCGTCTCCCATGAGGCAGACACAGAGTCGAGAAGTCTCGCCCGGGTCCCAAAAGATTCCCCTAGTTCCAAGTAAGGTGCTAACAACAAAGCAAAGTGACAGCTGAACTATTTTGTGTATTGGAATTAGCCCCAGCCAGTGAGGTAATTCCATTTAACGATCGCTACCGAGTGATTTTCCGGACTTCTTTCATCAACTCCTGTCGAAGCCCTCCTCGTTCGCCCCTCGTTTTCGGGTGACCGAAATACTCTCCCCTGGACCGGACGTTACCGCCCCCCACCTTTTTTTGGAGAACCGTCATCACTTTAAATTCCCGCTCAGAAGTTTTGAGTGCCCTCGCCTCACGTGTAGAAGACATCCGTGAAGCCTTACCCCGACGTCTCACTCGGAATCCTCCGTAAACCAATCTCTCTCTTCTCCTTCAGTAACCCAATTGAGTTAATTCCCACCCCCCCCTTTGAATATTCTCCTCCTGTAATACCTCAAGTTTTAACTTCATCTGATGTAATTTTTGCCCATCATTTCTCTCATTATTTTTATGTAAATAAAATTATATTTTTGTACATACCTCTTTAAATAACCTTGAACTTTTCCATTAGCAACCATATGTTACCTGACCTCGTTGCACTCTTATCTCGCATTTTCGCCCATCGAAACTCGTGGTTTTCCGTCCCTTTGTCGGTTCGCCTTTAAGTTATTGGTCCCTCCCCCATAGATATAATATGGTATTGATGTAATGTAATGTCATACCAGGACAATGTAGTCCTGATTATATAGACCAAGAATTTACAAAAATTGAAGATATTGCCTTCAATCTGTGTTAGCCAAAATATTTTTTGGAAAACTGAATGTATAAAGCTAAAAAAACATTCTATAACCGCAAGTTAAGTAAAACTGAACCTTTACACTACATATTACTTTTACCCTACCATTATAATTTCTTGTATGTAGTACCAATGTTAAAACAACTTGATATAAATGTAATTTTGAAATACAATTATACATTAAAAAATATGTTAATAAAACACAGCCCAAAGAACGATAATAATGCAATATATAGTATTATACCTTATTTAGATTGTAATTTATTCTATGGAGGTCAAACTTCTAAAAATAGCTCTGTAAGAATTAAGCAACATCAAAATGCAGTATCTAAGGGATATACAAATAATGCTTTGGCCGTCCACAGGCTTAAGATGGGTCACCAAACTAACTAGTCAAAAGCAGATACCATAATGCATATAAATGATTTTATTAGCAGAAATATTTGTGAATCGTTCCTAATCTCCAGCACAAAGGAGAGATATGTAAATATTAGAGTCGGTTTGTTTTCTTAAGATCCAGTCCAATCTTACTTTCTCAAATCAAACTTATCAGAGGTCATAAAAAATCTGACCATCTGATTTTATAGGGAAAACATTGCTTTGTATAAATACAGTGTGTCTCTATTTTATAAGCTATTGTGAGTTCGAAAATGTTATTAAGATAACGCAAGTACTAGCTCCAATCTATCGTTCTTTTTCCCTACGTGGTTCAACTATATATATATATATATATATATATATATATATATATATATATATATATATATATATATATATATATATATATATATATATATCCAACACCCCGCAAGAAAGAGAAACGGAATAATTTTTCTTCGGAGATAGTTATTTCGTACTTCGAAAAAATTCGAGCTGGGTTCGGATTCGAACCTTGCACACTGAGGCAGCCAGCCCCCTTAGGGGTAGTTTAATTGAGATCAAAGTTGTTGCTCGCTGCCTCAGTGTGCTCGGTTCGAATCCCATCCCAGCTCGGATTTTTTCGAAGTAGGAAATAACTATTCCGAAGAAAAATTATTCCGTTTTCTCTTTCTTGCGGTCTGTTGGATTAATTTCATCATTCTCTCGCGCTCATGATATATATATATATATATATATATATATATATATATATATATATATATATGGATAAAACCACCGTAATAGAACTAATTTTATATGCGAAACCAGGTTTCGACGGAGACATTCGTCATTGTCAGTCGCTAGTTAACAAATGAGATACAGAAGTTGCTTAACGTACAAACACACAAATCAGTGGCGCTAAGGTGGAATATGCGAGAATGTATCGGCATTTTTGAGAAACGGAAGTATGGATTTCTTTCTTATTAAGGTATTAGTATTCAATTGGCCGTCGGAAGTATTAAAGTTGGGAATTTCTTTTATAAGTGCCGATTTAATTAAGCATCGATGTATATAATCGTGAGACTTATAAAGTATTAAATACAATTATCAATATCAATTTGATGATTTTCATTGGACATATGTAGAAATAAACTAGAGGAGAGGGCACCACGTCGCATATCGCATTTGTGTTTATTCATTCTCTTGGAAAATTTGCTGCTTTCACCGATATATAATTTATTACATGATTTGAATGGAATAAAATAAACGCCCTGTTCTTTATCGATCGATCTATTTTGGGATATATTTGACAACAAAACCACATATGAATGTTTGCGACCATTTTATCACAACAAGTTGACAATTAATAAGAGGGAAAAGGGAAATTAATTGCCAGATTAGAGGGGTGTATTCTGGCCTGAAGGAGTTTAGTCTGGCCTAGGCTATTTTATACACTTGGGTATAGTTTGGCCTAGGACAGTTTATCCCCCAGAGTATACTCTAGCCGGGGCCAAACTATACCCGGGTATAATCTGGGCGACGGTTAATTTGGCCTGTTATACCGGCATCGCCACTCTCACCCAACCCACGCTCCGGAGACGATGAGAGGGCAGACTGAGATGAGTCGCAATGCTCAGGAAAGAAGACAACTGTAATAGGAGGTCACACAGGATTGTGTAGACTTCATCGGATATTTTGATATCAGCATGAAAGAGTACATCTCCTTACCGGGTGGTGGGTCCTTGTGGGATGATGAATCCGAAGTACCAGTGCAAATTGTTGTAACAGATGGATAGGAGACAGGCGAACCTTTGCGTTTGGAGGACCGTAATTGTATTGGGGGGGGGGATCAGTCGAAGTTTCTAATCTGGAAGCGTCCGAAGATAATTTTAAATATGCTCGGATGCTCTCAATGGTTTCTGCGACATATCTAGAGGTTCCGCAGACAACTGGTCCGCATTAGTTTCCATTGGAGGAGGAAGATGGCTCACGAACAACGGTAAAAGATTATGTTAGGAACTTCCATATGGATTAATAGTCCGGGATATAGTAGGGGCGGAGGCATAAGCGAGCTTTTGGAGGCCAATGGAGCGCGAGGAAGTGGCCCCCTTGACATAGTCCGAGAAGCAGACACCGTTTGACACAAATATCTGACAGACCTTAATATGGGTTTTGCGAATGGAAACTCTGTGCGTATCGTGGACTGACAGTACTGCTATTTCAAAGAAGAAGACGGCACAATAAGATGACGAGGCACTGTGAGCCTGTATACAGTCGATGCACATTTTCGGCTGGTCGCAAGACTTACAATGAAATAGGAGTTCGCAATCGAGACAAACAAGTTCATGGCGATAATTCTTGATCATATGAGTAAAATCTGACAGTTAAAGCATCGTCAGGGATTATTGACGTATCGACTTATAGGAATGCGGAGGTATATTACCTTCGCGTGAGTAGGCAATTACTGACCGTCCAAAGTTAAGGATAGCGTACCTGTATGAATTCGTTTTCTTTATACATCGACAACACGCTGATCTTCAAAGTTCAATTGCAGCCTTTTAGGTCATAGTTTTTAAGCTCATTAGAGAGTACCACACCCCTTACCGAATTAAAGGTTGCCGTCATTATGGAACATATAGAACGTGGTTCGACGCAACGCTTATCGCAATCTTGACTAATTTCGAAAACATCCACTTTCGAAATGCGAAAGCCAGAGTTTGAGCGAAGGATTAGGAACCGGTAGTAATCCAAATCAGGATCTACATCACTTGAAAATGAATTAATCTATGCAGAGTAGTTGAGACTGGAACGAGATCCAGTAGCATGGAGATCAGAAACTAGAAGTTTCTGTGAATGAGTGTTAAAGTTTTTTCCCCATGAACTAAATAGATTTCTAGTTCATCAAGAGGTTTCACCACACTACACTTAGCCATATATGGGTAGAAAAGTGCTACTATCTTGCCGGCACCAGTGCTACCACACCTGGTATATTTCGTCAACTACATGTGGCCCAGACATCCACAATGGACCAGTGGTATGCCAGGACTTCAGGTGCCGATTGACCTCTTAAGTCTAGGTGGAACAAGTCCCCCGATGGACCGACCTAATTACCGGGAAGAGCAAACCAGGCTCATCCCGTTTGCTATTAAACCACCACGCCAAAGAAGTGTGCTGCTACCTCAATGTTGCAATCCTTAAGATGGAGGTTCATTTTCCAGACAGGATCACGGGGTGTTACAGGCTTTCCACGCACGGTCAACACATGGGAAGACGTAAGCCTCTGTTAAAATAACGGAAAGAATGAGCAAGATGAAGACAGCGATAGGGCATGAATGACATATAACTAAGGAAAGTAACATAATAAATAAATTATAAATAAAAAATGAAGCGAGGAGGAGAACTGGGGCGGATAAAAGTCTAGTTCATAGCAAACACAAGAGTGGGGGCTGATCCTTCTCTCAGACGAAAAGCCAGGAGCCCCTCCGCAGAGAGCTTCCAAAGTCTCCTCCGACAGGGAGTGGGGACCACTATTTAAACTATTTTTGAAGTAAAAGACTGATACTTCACTTTTTGCATCTTCACTCAGGCATTTATCGATATTGTTATTATTACAGGTTATCGTTCCCCTCCATTGAGTTAACTTATACACGGCCCAAACATGTGATGAAAATTGTTTGTCTCTAAATAAGGTATTTTCCTATAAAATTCTCTGGGAAGCCCATGTATTTTTCTTCTCCTACACTTAATTGACCACTGAAGGTCAATCGCGTGAATCCTGATCCCCCTAAAAAAAATCTCATCACTTCGTCAAGAGCTACCTTTTCGTGGCAACAACTATAAAACTCTTCGACGGAAGAAACCATGGAAAACCCAGTACAGGTAGCCCCACGAACAAACCAGAACAACAAACAGGGAATCACCATTGCAGGGCGATAATTCAAATGTACCTTCTAAAATCCTCACGAACATTCGCCTTCACATTGACAACCCCATTACAAGCAGGCGATTTCTCCTAAACACAGGATCAAGTGTATCCTTTATACCAGCATCAGCTTCTAACAGTGAAGCCGATAGGTCATGCATTCCTCTTCAGACGGCTGCCTATCCAGACCTATAGAGAAAGGACTTTAACACTCAAACTGCAACAAAATTTCATGACGATTTTTTTATGTGACGTGAGAACCGCGATTATCAGTGTAGTAGTCTACACCTCTACAAGTGGAAATATTCAATC
This sequence comes from Ceratothoa steindachneri, assembly GCA_963969495.1. Classification (NCBI taxonomy): domain Eukaryota; kingdom Metazoa; phylum Arthropoda; class Malacostraca; order Isopoda; family Cymothoidae; genus Ceratothoa; species Ceratothoa steindachneri. Next base: position 111,128,273 of record OZ018333.1, read on the forward strand.
ATAACTATATATATATATATATATATATATATATATATATATATATATATATATATATATATATATATATATATATATATATATATATATATATATATATATATATTATTTCAAGAAGGGTTGGTAACCATGACTTAATTCGTGAGATTGTTACTCCCGCTCTCTCGAGCGTCTTCAAATAAAATCACATGAGTTTCATTCGTGCTTCTCGGCTGCTTCAGTAAACAGGTCTGTAATACTTGAATAGTAAATTTTAGTTAAATATGTCTCGAAAGAATCTCGTTTTAATGCGTGATTCTTTTATCGTTTACAGACCCTTCCAACTCCGTTGTAATCTATTTATATAATCTATTTATATTATCTATTTATTTAATCTATTTATATAATCTATTTATTCAATCTATTTATTTAATCTATTTATGTATCCAATTTAATCCATACATTCTATTTACACCAATATTTATACATATCAATCTATTTAATATTTACCTCATCTATTTAATATTGACCCTATCCATTTAACTATATAATCTATTTATCAATCCATATAAATATCATACATTTATAATATTTACACATTTGACATTCAACTATAATCAAATTAATAATTGTCAATCTAATTATCAATCATCATATTGTGTGTACTCTAATTCTCATTAACTCATGCAAAGTTAATCCACCCGCGTAAAATTCAATCCAATCATAAACTATAATTTCACTTTTTAATCATAACTGTTCATTCCATAATATATATTTTTCGGATCTCTTTGTTTTAATACACGTAGTCCCACGACGTTGCCGATTTAGGCCTAAGGAAATTTCGTCTGCAAATTCAGACTTCCCGTTAGCAATTAACTTCATTCCCCTTGTATAACAAAAATATAGGTTTGGGGGTTTATTGTGACCTGAGTTATCGAGTGTATTGGCGCAATAATCACCTAACATCCTATATCAGTACCGATTTTCTCTCCCACTATAATCTTAAAGTGAATCTTAGGCGCGCAATATTAATATACTTAAATCGCGACCAGTGTAGTTTTACGTCATTATATAGCTCCCGTAGTGTCTATAAACTTTCAATCATTCACTATTTAGTGCTTTCTTTTCATAAATTTATGATTTGTATAAACCGAGAAAAGGAAGTGGCGAAGAGGAGGAAGTGAACAATTCCAGAGTTTCCTCATTCATCCATCAGATCATAAATGAAGGTCAGCCTGTCGCATTTAGAACCAGAAGGTTCACGTTTAAATTACATACAGTTCCTATGGATATAATTTGATCCTTGTTGCATAACGGGAAATTCTTCTTTCCAAGCCACCCTCCACAAACCCCATTAACCTAATTCAAAATTTGACCTTTTTATCGAAGATAGCTACAGTTAAGCAAAAGGGTTAACTTCTTTTACTGTCAATCTGTTCACCTAAAAGTTAGTTGCGGTAATCGTAAATCCGTTAATTCTTTAAAAATGTAACAAAAGTTAACACAAAAGTGTTAACGTTAATCATCATTTTATTATTATAAAAAAAATACAGAAAATATTTTTTGCTATAAAACTACCTCAAACCTGCTCAAACTATAAAATATAAAATTTCTTCTAAAAATATATAAAAGTATAAAACAGATGACTTCAATTAAACACAATATTAGTAGTAAACTAGAAAAGAATGATTGAGACATAAGTTATGTTTTTGTTTCTCTTCATTATAAATCTTGTCCATGAGATGCATGTTCCCTTTTATTAAAAGTAGCATCTGAATTTTTTCATCAGGTAGGGATGATCTCTTGGCCATCAAGATGTCATTGTCAAAGGAAAACAAACGCTCCAGTGCAGTACTAGATGAAATTGCTGTGTTAAACCTGAAGAAAAAGTTCACCATCACTTGCTCTCTCAAGAAAGAAGTATGTGTAAGCAAGTCCTTAGAATTGGCTTCCAGCCAGGCCGGGACTACTATCTGTAGCTTGGCCTTCATTGACATGTGGGTCCCGCTGCTCTCTTGTTGCTGTGGACAATAGCGAAGAAGTTATACTCCTCATCTTTCTTGACGCTGCTTCCACTATTGCTACTCAATCCATGCTTTTACTCACCTTGGTGACCTGGGTTATGCCATACTTCTCCAACCACATAAAGCGAAACTTGGAGAGGAAGGCGGCAACCAGCTGACATCCATTGTCTTTCAGTAGGTACCGAGACCTTTTGTTGGTGCCTGCTAAAAGTGCGTGGACCAATGAGCTTCAGAAAATGAGGTCTTTTGACAAGTCATTGAGCCTGAAGGCCGTCGTAGCAGAGTCCCAACGTAGGCTTGCTCCCCCCCCCCCACTAGATTTGGCCAGCGCTTGGGCCACAGGTGACATGACCTAAAAAATATAGTAATTTAGTAAATTTAATGAAATTAAAATTGGTATGGAAACAAACTAGAAAAGAATAGATTGCCAAATGAAATCATTTAAATGCCAATATTAATTTTATAATTTATTTTTATTATTAACTTATTACCTTGGTATACTCTTTCAGTAAGCCGACATTCGTGTTGTTAAAGTTGTTGATTCTCACCTGTGCCATGACTCTGTGGAGAGCAAGCTTATTCTCAATGATGATGTTTAGGAATGCGTCATGGCTATAGTGCTACCTCGTCGTTATACAAACAACTAGCCTCCTTACTACTACAACGTATATGCTCTCTCCTGCTATAGTGCCGCGATCCTGCAGGTTCCTGAGAGCGCTTACCTTTGCTATAGCGGCCATGTAAGGCACCTAAAACACCACTTTGTAGTACAGCATATGCATCCTTGTTGGGCACTAGATTAAAGATGTGGGCTGGCAAGTTAGTGAGATTGTCAACGATGGTGTCGACAGCGTCAGACCTAAGATTAGCCACAAACACAACCAGAAAGAATGTCAGGGAGACATACTCAACTTCCTTCTCAAGCTAGACCACGGATCTAACCAACAGGCCGAAAACAACAGCATCAGCCATTATCAGGGTGGCTGTCTGCATCCTGACCCACTAGCAAGGCTGGCAGGGTGTCAGTAATTTTTCAAAACTAGACAAAGTCATTCACAAAAGAACATTACCATTGTCTATTTTTTTCATTGTAATAGAAAGACATTCTAAGTTGTTTATAAAATCAGCATTACAATTAGTAAATATTAAAGTGTAATTTAATTTATAAGCAAAAGTAATATATAATTTATTTTTAAATAAGATCCTGATACAAAATGTTAATACAACTAATAAAGTAATAAACAAATAAAACAATAATCGATATTAATAAAATTAGAATATTAACTATCTAAAATCTAACCTGGTAATTTTGTTCTGAATGTGGAATTATTAGTGGAGGTTGAATATAGCCTTTCCAAAGATGGGTAAGATCACCAACTTTAGTTATCTTGAAGATCAAGATCATATCACCAAAAAAATATATCACCTCTAAACAATGAACGAATCTTTTATACAATCCACACACCAATATTAAGAAATGTGTTAGCACCTCTTCAAGGAAAACGGCATTGGTAAACTAAAATGGATATATTTTCACCGTATCGATAGTCATTATTTATCAAGGTATTAACGTAAAAAAGACAAACCCCATTTTCAGCATGTTGGAATAATCACATCCACCGCGTGTTTACCTCAACTCTCCTTTATCCTTTTAATTCCCTATTAATTTCTCTCTCTTTCGTAGTCTCGATTAACCTTGCTAAAGATACATCAAAAACTTATTTATTCTGAAGATTTTTTTGTCTTCCGTCTAGCCGAGTTGTCTAAGGGACGGTTTAATTGAGATCAAAGCGGTTGCTCGCCGCCTCAGTGTGCACGGTTCGAATGCCACCCCTGTACGGAATTTTTGCAAATTAGGACATAACATTTCCGAAGAAAAAGTATCCTCTTTTTCTGTTTCTTGCAGTTTGCTGGATTCATATATATTATTGAGATTAGAATATTAATTAAAACGTAACTAATAAACGTTTGTGCCAATGCCAGAAATGTTTATCTTTTGTTTTAATGATCATATTAAATACAAATGTTCAATTTTTACTTATTAAATGCTTCATTTATTTATTTTGACTTAATTAAAACCTGAAGATGGGCCACCGAAACGCTTATCTTTTCAGTTTTAATTATTTTTTAGGCAACTTATAAAATTTGCTAATATATATATATATATATATATATTTATATATATATATATATATATATATAAATATATATATATATATATATATATATATATATATATATATATATATATATATATATATATATATATATATAATGAAATCCATAAAAAAATAAAAGCGAATTCCAAGTACTTTAAGCTTTATTCAGTCCAACTCATGGAACAAAAGAAATGATTTACATAAATAAATTGAATATTTCGAAAGTACTTGGAATTAGCATTTCATCTTTCAATTTTGACATTTTGGATTATCAATAATTTTGTACCTGTTATCTAAAATAACAAGTGCATATTATTCTATATTATTATTTTGTTCCTTTCAACTCCAAAATGCCCTCCGCCTCCAATGAATATTCTCCCTATAACTGCTTCACTGATGTTAAGCTGGGACGAAATTCGTTAATCGTGTTTAAATATATATCAATTTGTTGTATCTCATTCAAAATATCAGCTGATATTAACATTATAGGTTTAAATATATAGAAAAAAACATTAAATTACATCTATTTTGTATCTGGACTACCAATTATTCATGTATACACAAAATTCGAATTATAGATGGCAGCAGTAGTTTAAATTTGTAATGGCGTCCGATGAAAGTGGTAAGTAAACATGGTCAAACTAAACTAAATTAATTTGTTGCCGAAATATTTTTTTACTAAAACATGGACGCTCTAGTGTTCAATGTATAATAATTAGTGTGCAGGCTCTTACATTTAATTAATTTGTTAATGTTAAATGACCATTTGAAAAACATCCCATAGGTACTGCGGGTATCTGAGCAAATTACGGTACATGATAGGGTAACGTGATCATTAAGATTGGCCGAAGCTTGGCCTAATGGAGACATTTCATAGTTTTGGTGTTGCATTCCTGTGCTCGTTATCCATCAACGCATTTTGTTAGGTCTGGCCTCTTGTTTTAAGGGCCTCCCCCGTCATTAGCCCTATTTAGAATCTGCGCCTACGTTTCCTAGACAATGCCATTGTTTGTTTGTTTATGTGCTTGGACACAGTTATTAGGCACATGGCCTGGGCATTGGTGTTCGGAATGCCCTTGTAGAGCTGGGCTACCATTACTGTTAGTCATTTTTTTTCCATGACCTGCATGCTTTCAATTAGGAAACTTCAAGTGACCTGACCTCTGAGCATTATCGATAAGACAATGCTAAATATGGATTGCACAGTCACACTGTGAATTGGAATTGCATCCTATTTTATTATATATTTTAAGGGAATTTTTTTCTTAATTAAAATATTGTCTTATTACTCAAGATTAAATAAAATAGGATTAACTTAATTGATTATTTTTTGGTTTATGCCCGCTCTCAAATTTTGTGGGTGCTTTGTTCTAAATATCTATTTTTTTTTTAAATATGCAAATGCTATATAGTGTATATCTATAATATAATGCAGTGTCAGTATATAATGTGGGCAAATCTCTAATCATATTATCATGAAAAATAGATTGGCTGCCATTTTTTTATTTAGAGATGGTCGAAGGGAACTTAAAGTTGCAGGCCATTGCGCTGCGACTGTTCCCATGGATCTATCCCCCAATTCCGCAACGGCTTCAGGTCGCTTTCTGTCATCCCTGAATCGGACACACTTGTGTGATGGAGCGCTCGCCAGCGCCCTATTGTGACGACTGCGTCGTCCCCCAGACTGTTCGGCATATTCTTGTCGAATGTCCCAGTCTGGGTGATCTTCGCGCACGTTACCTGCCCCGGTACCGGGATGGGCGGGGTCGCTACCCCCTGTGCCTTGTACTTGGGACGAGTGCGTGTACCATGACTGGTGGACTGATAAACTTTTGGGGGGAGGCCGGCCTTCTCCCTTTTATTTAACTAGTTTTTTTTTGTAGGTCGCAGGCTCCTGCGCCCTGATTGTTATCCCTTTTTATTGTTTCTGTTAAAATTTTTATTTTAAAGTAGCCTAGAACTAGGCTGTTTGTTTGCGGCGACTTATGCCCAAGTGGGCAGTCGGCAGATAGCCCCTTAAAAAAAAATTAATTGAAAGAATGTAGTTTAATTTGGTAATACTTCAGTTTAGGGGTGTACGATAGGGGGCGCTGTTTCTCGGCTACAATCTAGGCCTTATGACATCGGAGGGTAGCTTCAAAGGGGGCCAATCACGGTGTTGTATTTGTTTTGATATTTTTTTCCTTTATTATTTAGTAAATGCCTGTACTTCTACTTAATTATATTATTATTATTATTAATGCATTGATTTTTTAATAATTATTAATGTATTAAACTTTGTATGTTTTGTTTAACTATTTTTGTGAAACTAAACCATTAATTTCACACACTGGCAACCCTTAATTCAACCTTATTTCAAACATTGGCAACCCGGAAACCGAGCAGTTAAAAGAGCGCAATACCTGTAAATACGATTTGTGTTAATTCCTCGGCCAATTTAATAGACTTTTCTATAGATCATGGTCTCATTTAAAAGAAGCGCAATTCAGTTATAATAGTGAAAGATTGAGATAGGGTAAACCTGAAGATCTGCGTCACACGCTTAGCTCCGCTGTTCCTTGGTCCTGGCTGCATAATATTTCATCCTCTGGATGTAGTTTTCCTGGGAGTTTGGGTGCCTTGAAAAAGAGGCCGCTTGACTCGGATGACCTATGATGAGCCCTTGTGGCTTTTGTCATCCGTTATATTATATTGTGGGGGACTTTGATTTTGTCTTCCCCTGGTGATGGTGCTTTTTGTGGGTGGGTTTTGACGGAGGCGGATGACCTTTGATAGGCCCTTGTGGCTTTTGTCATCCGTGTAATTATGTTATGTTATGTTATGTTAATATGTTTATAAATATGTAGATTGGTGGCGCAAACGATGGGACGTAAACTATTTTGTCTGTGTTCCAATATGTTTCACGTTTTGGGAGTAAATTTAAGGGGACTGCTCATGTGGGGGTAAACACTGCAGAACTAGGATTTAAACATGCAGGAATATTCAGGCACGGGTGAACAAAATGTAAACACACAAAAATCTACTTTCAGGTGCGCCGCCAATCTATATGTTTACCATGTTTCGCCTCTTTGGACTAATTTCAAGTTATGGCTTGTGAAGGGGATGACCCTGAGATTCCAATCAATGGGGGAGGTCTGGGGGGTGCAGCCCCATAACATAACATAATTTCACGGATGACAAAAGCCACAAGGGCCTATCAAAGGTCATCCACATCCGTCAAAACCCACCCACAAAAAGTACCATGGCCAGGGGAAGACAAAATCAAAGTCCCTCACAATATAATATAACAGATAACAAAAGCCACAAGGGCCCATCAAAGGTCATCCAAGTCAAACGGCCTCTTTTTTAAGGCACCCAAACTCCCAAGAAAACTACATCCAGAGGATTGCGTCCAGAAACAAGGGTATCACCAATCGAGGCTTTTCAAGAACTAAATCATGCAGCTATAGATATATACAAACAATATTAATATATACAAAACTTAGGAACCATCACAACCTTCTCTTGCCATAAACTCATCCAACCTACTCTTAAATACATTTAAATTTGGACTACCTACTACCCTCCCCGGCAATTTGTTCCAGAAGTCTACCACTCTATTGGTGAAAAAATATTTTCTTAAACCAACCTACACCCTTGTTTTTTAATTTTCAAGTGGCGACCTCTAGTCCGATTTCCATCATCTAACTCAAAAAACTTGCTAACATCCAATTTATCTATCCCGGAATTTTTTTTTAAAGAGCTCAATTATATCCCCTCTCACACACCTCCTTTCAAACGAGAACATATTTAATACCCTCAGTCTATCTATATATTCAAGGTGCCTCAGGGAAGGAATAATCTTTGTTGCACTGACTCAAGAAGGTTAATATCGTGTCTAAAATGTGGGGACCATGCCTGTATGCAGTACTCTAGATGTGGCCTACATAAGAGTTATAGAGTTTAAGAATAACCTCCTTACTTTTGTAACTGACATTTCTCTTAATGAAACCCAGCACTCTATTTGCCCTATTTCTTGCTTCAATACACTGCTTAGAAAACCTTAATGACTTATCTATTACTACTCCTAGATCTTTCTCATCCTCTACTGAGCTCAGCCAATGCCCATCCATTTCATAGTTAAATTCTCTATTATCTTTTCTCATGTTAATAACTTTGCACTTATCAAGGTTGAAAGTCATTTGCCACTTATGTGCCCAGGATAACAATTTATTTAAATCCCCCGGCACTTTAAAATTATCATCAATATCTTTAACTACAGCTGCTAATTTGGTATCATCCGCAATCGTAATTGTTTATAGAATAATGTTCTCACATTTTTGTTTTTCTTAATAAATCGTTTCTGTGCATCTGAATGAAACATAAAAGCAACTTGGTCCTGATAGATTTCAGCTGAAATCTATTTCCAAAGTAATTAAATTTTTTTTGCCGCCAATAGCCTAAATTAGGCGGCGCTATCGTCTTTGTTATTTTGATAAACATGCCTTTCGGCTCTGTACGTTTATCAAAATAATAAAGGTGATAGAGTCACATACTTTATACTTTTCGCCCCCAAATTATATTTTTTAGTTACTTTCGAAATGAGGGGCTTCGCCTTTTGATGTCATAAGACCCAATTTGTAGCCCAGAAACAGCGCCCCCTGTTGTGTGCCCCTAAACTGAAGTATTACCTTTAATTTTTTATTTTTGTAAAGTCTTTGCCTCAAAAGAATTGTTTACTTAAGGGTTTATATAGTTTTATTTTTGTAAAATGTTTTAAATATTTTTTTAATTAAGGTGCTAGAATTGTGTACATATGGGTACTTACCTGCTTACCTTAGTAAAAATTAAGAGGCAAGAGAGTCAGAGCTCATATAAAGTGCCTCTTCTCTAGTTTTGAGTCTCGTACTGGTCATACCTATTTTTAAAGGTGTTAACACTAGGGCTACAACTATATACTCAATGAGACTATTCCACTTGTTTGTAATCATCGCATTAAAGAATTTATTTCTCTTGGTGGTCCTGTACCGTAGCTTCCTCAACTTCAGGCTGTGACCTCTGGGTGATCACCTCTTGGAGCAAGTTAGAGAAAGCTCCCATCTCCCTCCTTGACTACACCCTGAGTATTTTGAAGGCCTCAATCATGTCACCTCAGCCCCTCCGTTTCTCAAGTGTGGTAAGTCCAAGGTGGGCCAATCTCTCCTCATAGGACAAGTCTACCAGTTCTGGCACTAGCTTGGTAGCACGCTGCTGGACCTGCTCTAGCTTCTTCATGTCCCTCTTTGTGTATGGTGACCAGACCTGGATGCAGTATTTGAGCCGTGGCCTGATCAGTACCTTATACAAGGGTAGGAACATTTGGGTGTCGATACACATATAAGTTTTTCGTAGGACTCCCACGATGGAATTTGCCCTAGCAGCTGCCTTTGAAACCTGCAGAGTGGGCTTTAGGTCCTTTTCTGCCTCTGATTCCTTGAGTGGAGTGTCCCCGATGTAATACTGATATCCTGGGTTGTATTTCCCGATGTGTATGACCTTACATTTTCTGCTGTTGAACTGCATTAGCCCTTTCTGGCTCCACTCTAGCAGTTTGTTGATGTTTTCTTGCAGAATCTCACCATCCACTGGGGACCTCAATCTTATGGGAGGCAAGAACAAGTCTTTTTGTACTCCCATCTCACTTAAGCTCAAGTTGGATGTATACTTTATTGTTGAAATTTTTTTATATGTATATAACATATATGCATACACAGATTTACAAACATAAAAACACCTAAAAAATTTTTTCTCTTCAAATAACTTCAGAATATATAAGAAAACTACTGCTCAATTAATCTCTTGTAAACCATTCAATTTGGTCTAATCTACTTTTAAACTGGTCAATACTCTGGGCCATCACAACCTCCTCAGGAAGTGAATTCCACCAATTTACTGTCCTTACACTGAAACTATTTGCCCTCAGTGTACCCCGTAAGGGGCGCGGCGATTTGCCATCCTGGCCGCCGTGCTGACGGGATCCAGCGCTCCGTCCGGCCCCAGCTTAGCCTCTCTTCCTTCCTTCAGATAGCCCGATTTCTCCCCTACCTCGTCGCTTTTCATACAACCTCTCCCACAACTTTCTCTGGTCAGCCTCTAATTTCACAGGGTAGAATGCTGACCTTCTTCTCAAGCCAACCACCCCGGATCGGGGCTGAGGGGGGGAGGGGACATTGTTCCCTAACCCCTCAGCTCCGGTTCGGGATGGGGGTTTTTTAACAACCTGCTTCATCCCCACCCACATCTTCCTCACATCCCTTTTCCTCTCCTCTTCACAACCTATATTTTTTACGCCGTGTCCAAGGTGGAGCCGCCATGCCGAAGGACTGCCAGGCCACCAGGCGGGAGGGGTGGTCCCGAATGGCGGCGCCTGGCTCTGCCGGGCTTGTAAGCACCTCTCGCAGTGCGGGCAACTGCGAGAGGTGATGAGCTATTGCGTCCCGTAATCAAAAGAGGGTCACCATGCCCATGTATGAAAAAAAACAAAAACCCCAACCCCCAACTTCCCCCAAAACATCTACGGAGCCGCCCTCGGGCAGCTCCACCGAGAAAATGGAGGTCCCCCCCCTTGTGCTTGCGCAAGGGACCCTCCATAATTCTTTAACCGGAGAGGAGGCTTACTCCTCTCCTACGCCTACGGGTGTAGGGGACTCCCCCTCACCCCCTTCTCTGGAGGTGCTTTCGGGCACCTCCCTATCTCCAGCGGCAGTCCCTCCTTTGCTTTCTAAGGGGACTGCCAAGAAAGCCAGCAGGCAGCCCATTGCCGACCGCCCCTCGTGCAAGCGGCTCGGTAGGGCAAACCCCCTTAGGGGGGAGAGGGAAGCCAGGCCCCTTCGGTCGCTTCCCTCAAAAGACCTGCTGGCAAGAATTTTGAACCTTGCTGGGGTCAAGGCCTGTGCCTCCCCACACCACCTGACTAGTGACAATACTGCCAAGGGGACCTGCGATGTCCTGGGAGGGGATGGCCAACTGGAGGCCCCTCCTGTGATAGACATGGTCCTTGAGGAGACCCAGCCCCAGACGGTAGGGCCTTCCATGGGGGGGAATTCGGGCTCGGCGCCAAGCACCGAACCCGAATCCGCCCCTATGCAAGGTCCTCCTCAAATGGCTGAGGGCTCCGAGGCAGTAGAAGGAGGGGAGGGATCTCCTCCGACAGGTGCCCCTACGACAACCAGGACCTTCTCCATTTCGGAGAGGGACCTGGCTGAGGCTGGTCCATCTGGCCTGGGGACTTCTGCCGGCGGAGGTGAAAAGCGGGTTCATTCCCCGCCCTCCTCTCCTAAAAAGAAAAAGACTAAAAAGACTCAAAAGACGAAGAAGACTCGGGGCTCCTCTCCATCCGCGGGGACGGATGGGTCTGCTGCCACTTTGGTAGGCGACCAAGCCAAGATCGGCACATCCGGCCCCTCTACCCCCTCGTGTGCGGAGCCCATGACTACGACTAAGACCAAGAATGCACAGGGTGGAGCCTCGATGACATCGGGGCCCCTGATTCAGAGGTTACCTGGCGTTTTCGAGCCCGCTGGCTTCAAACGCTTCCTCGTTATTCGCTCCACTGATGGCACCATGTTGTCCAAGGGCAACATGATCCATCAGAGGAGAGGATTAGCTAGTGCAATTGGTAGAGAGCCGAAGGTAACCCGTTTCTCGGACGGGAGCCTTCTGGCGAATGCGGCGAATCCCGCCGAGGCGGCCAAGATAAGTGCTCTTCGGACACTTCATGGCACCCCGGTGAGTGTGACGCCGCACTCTACCATGAACTTTGTGAAAGGAGTAGTTTATGCGAGGGAACTCGTTGACTACTCCATTGAGGACATCACCCTAGAGCTGGCCGACCATGGGGCGGTCAAGGTCGAACGTGTGATGAGAAAACAGGGAGGGGCCTCGAGACCCACCCCTACACTCTTCGTCACGTTCGACTGTGACAAGCTCCCTGAGTCGGTGCGTGCCGGTTGGTACCGCTACCGCGTGAAGGCATTCGTGCCACTGCCGCGGCGGTGCTATTACTGCCACCGCTTCGGCCATACGAATCGATCATGTAGACGTGCAAAATCGGGGTCACCCGAAGTCTGTGTAAATTGCTCCAAGGTCGCACACGATAAGTCCAAATCGTGTGTGGCCAAGTGTGTCAATTGCGGAGAGCCGCACCCTGCTTCTTCGAAGCAATGTGGTGCATATCTCCTTGAGAAAGAAATCCTGGCCGTTCAGGCCCAGGATCGACTCTCATTCCGCGAGGCAAAGGACTTGGTCCTGGCGCGCCCGGCTCTGCCTGGGACGTCATATGCCTCAATAGTTAGAAAGGCACCCTCTGCTCCTGGCCCATCCAGGCCAACGAGCACGGTTGTTTCCGCGCCCATTCGGAGCCCTTCTGTGGGCTCTACCCAACCTGGGCGCTCCCCTGGTAAAGCTGGCGGCAAAAAGGGTTCATACCCTGCCCCGGCTAAAACCAGGGCTCCCCCCTCTTCCCCCAGCGTGACCGTTTCGCGTAAAGCGAAACGGCCACGCGCCTCCACCGAGTCGTTAGACTCACAGGAGGCAACACCCCTGAAGATGGTCGCTAGGCCATCTTCCGGGGTTCCTAAAGCTGTTCCCCGAAAGGAGGACAGCAACAAAGGAGCTTCGGCCCCTTTGCCCACGCCCCGAGGTGGAGCGAGTGGCTCGGAGACGGTGGTTCCTCGAAAAGAGGGCCCCCCGCCTCCGAAGCCGCAACGCCCGCCTAAAGTTTCGAGGCGGAGGGAGGAAAAGACTCGCATGGCGAGCCCAACCTCCCCCAATAAGTCCTCGAAGGCGACAGCGCCTTCAGCGCTTTGTCCGGCCAACAGCGCCCGGGGTTCTGCCCCCGGGAAGCGTACGGCCATTCCCGTGAGGGTCTTCAATTCGAGGAGGGCCCCCGCGTCTCCTCCGAGCTAGGCCTGGAGGGCATATTCCTTCAATGGAATTGCCGTGGACTCCGGGCCAACTGGGAGGAGCTGCGGAGGCTCGCCTCATCCCGTTCCCCGTTAGCTATTCTTTTGCAGGAGACCATGCTAGGCGCGTGCCCCCTGCCTGCCCTCCCGGGGTATAAGGGTCTTGCGACCCAACCACCGCGGGACGGCCGGGCTGGGGGATGCGCGGTTTACACCCGGCATGATGTCTCCGTTCTTCCTTTCTCTTTAGATACCTCCTTTCAGGCAGTGGCTGTGCAGCTGCACCTGGATAGGAGGTATACTATCATTTCTGCGTACATTCCACCGTCAGCTGACTTCGACGCGGGGGACTTTCGCCGCGTCGTGGCACGGTTGCCGAGGCCCTATCTCTTGCTTGGAGATCTGAACGGCAGGCATCCTCTCTGGGGAGATTACACCATAAATCCCAGGGGACAAGTCCTTGCCGATCTGATCGAAGAGCTTGAGATGGGTGTCCTAAACGTGGATGAGTTTACGCATCACTGTCCGAGAACCGCTTCATTTTCTTGCCTTGACCTATCTTTGTGCTCTTCGGATGCACAGCCTGATTTTGATTGGGGGGTGGTCGATGACCTCCATGGTAGTGATCACTTTCCCATTCAAATATCATTTTCAGGGCAACTGCCGCCTGAGAGACCACCTCGGTGGTGCTTGGCGCGGGCGCGGTGGCCTGCATTTCAGGAAATCACTGAATTCTCTATCTCAGTCAAGGAGTTTAGGTCGGTAGATGAGGCCGTCGAGTTCTTCTCCGGCAACCTCATCGCCGTGGGCCTGACTACTATTCCTAGGACGTCTGGCCGTTTTGCACGCCGACCACTCCCATGGTGGTCGGCCGAGTGTGAGACGGCCCTCAAACAGAAGCGTTATGCCTACATGCGCTATAAGCGCCGCCCGAACGATTTCACCGTCGCTGAATTTCGTCGGGCTAGGGCTAGGTTCCGGTATATTTCGAAGCACGCCCGCCGCTCTTCTTGGCGGGCATACGTGTCTTCACTTAACGGGAAGACCCCTTTAGCTGAGGTGTGGAAGCGAGTCAAAAGGATTCGGGGCAAGTTCTCGCAGGACCCCCCTCCCGTTCTCCAGGAGAATGGGACCGCAATCTCGGACCCCGCGTCCGTGGCGGAATCCTTAGCGACCGCTTTTTCCGCATTCTCTAGCCGTGATGCTGCTCCGCCAGCATTCAATGCACGTCGTGATGTCGCGGAAGGCCGCCGGCTGGACTTTACCTCCAGAGGCGGAGAACCCTTCAACGACAAGTTTACTGTGAGTGAGTTGCGTTCCGCTCTCGCTTCGTGCGCGGACACCGCCCATGGTCCGGACGATGTCCCGTACGCCATGCTTCGACACCTGGGTGAGCGAGGCATGGCCTTTCTATTAGATTTGTTCAACAGGATCTGGGTGGAAGGTCTCCTCCCAGACTCCTGGCGAATCGCTACTGTGCTCGCCTTTCGCAAGCCGGGGAGAGATCACTCTACTCCGACCGGTTTCCGCCCAATCTCTCTAACCTCTTGCGTGTGCAAGTTGATGGAGAAATTGGTAAATGTTAGATTAGCCTATTTCCTGGACAGCGGAGGCCATCTGTCTTCTGCACAGTGCGGCTTCCGTAAGTTCCACTCCACGTCGGATGCTCTGCTCCGACTGGAAAATGCCGTCTGCGAGGCTTTCCTTCGTAGACAGCACTACGCCACGGTGTTTTTTGATCTGGAGAAAGCCTATGATACCGCATGGCGATACGGTATCATGGAGACTCTCCACACGATGGGGGCGAGGGGACGCCTCCCAATGTTTATATCTGAATTTTTGCGAGATCGTCGATTCCGCGTACGGGTGGGGGGAGCCCTCTCCGGCCCAAAGGAGCAGGAAGAGGGTGTCCCGCAGGGAAGTGTCCTCAGTGTCACACTCTTTGCCCTGAGCATCAACGGCATCACCTCGGTGCTGCCGGAAGATGTTCTCGCTACGCTCTACGTGGACGACCTTTCGATCTCTTTTGGCGCGGCCCAGATGCCAACTCTGGAGCGCCGACTCCAACAGGCATTGAACCGCGTCTCTCGCTATGCCGAAGCGCACAGGTTTCGGTTTTCTTTGGCCAAGACTAAGGTGGTGCACTTCTGCCGCCATCCACGGCTTCACCCCGACCCAGATTTGTTTCTTAATGGGGTGCGCCTGGATGTGGTTGAGTCGCACCGTTTCCTTGGTCTTGTATTCGACCGACGCCTCACCTGGGAGGCTCACATTCGCAGCCTTAGGGTCTCTTGTACCCGCGCCATGGACATTCTCCGTTCCGTGACGTTCAGCGCTTGGGGCGCTGATAGGGCTACCGCCTTACTTTTTTATCGATCCTTTGTTCGCTCGAAGCTCGACTACGGATGCGAGTTTTATGCATCCGCAGCCGAGCGTTTATTGCGAAAGGTGGATTCGATCCACCACACCGGCCTTCGCCTTGCGACCGGTGCCTTCCGCACTTCCCCCATTGAGAGCCTGTTGGTCGATGCTGGGGAGATGCCACTCGCTCTGCGCCGCGTGCAGTGCATCACTCGCCTGTACGCGCGAGCCCGGCGCCTCCCCCAGTCGCCAACAGCTCTCACTGCATCCGCAGCTGATCTCGATGGTGCCTATGCCGCCGAGAGACGCCAGTCATACCCTAAGCCCTTTGGGTTTAGGGCCAGGAAACTCCTTCGAGAGGTAGATATAGCTCTCGGGCCGGTGGCGCCCCTGGTTCTGCCCAGGACGCCACCCTGGAGGGTACCACATTTGGCTATTTGTCGCCACGCCTCTGCTCCCAAAGCTTGTACTGCGCCGGGAGTATTGCGTTCGACCTTTTTGGAGCACACATCGTGTCACGCTGGTACCGTGCCAGTGTATACGGATGGCTCCAAGTCCCAAGAGGGGGTCGGCTTCCACGCCGTATCCCCTCTGTTTGAAGTCAGCGGGGCTCTACCAGGCGCTGCGTCTGTCTTCACGGCCGAGCTGGTGGCAATACACCACTCGGTACGGGAGATTACGCGACGTGCCCGGTTCGGAGACCGGATTGTGATTTATAGCGACTCACAAAGCGCCCTGAGTGCTCTCGGGGCATTGGAATCTCCGCATCCCCTGGTTCGCGAAATCCGTGACGCCACGGTTTTGGCGAGCCGGGCAGATGTCGAGATTATCTTCTGCTGGGTTCCTGGACATGTAGGAATTGCGGGGAATGAGCGCGCCAAAGAGTCCGCGAGGACTCTGCGACCGGACCAGCGTTTCGCTCTTCCTCACACCGACTACATGGCAGGAATACGGGTAGCTCTTCGGACTGCTTGGCAAAGAAGATGGGAGACGGTCGAGGGGAACTTAAAGTTGCGTGCCATTGCGCCGCGACTGTTCCCATGGACCTATCCCCCAATGCCGCGGCGGCTTCAGGTTGCTTTCTGTCGTCTTCGAATCGGACACACTCGTGTGACGCATCGTTACTTGGTGGAGCGCTCGCATGTGCCCTATTGCAACGACTGCGTCGTCCCCCAGACTGTTCGGCATATTCTTGTCGAATGTCCCAGTCTGGGTGATCTTCGCGCACGATACCTGTCTCGGTACCGGGATGGGCGGGGTCGCTACCGCCTGTCCCTTGTACTCGGGACGAGTGCGTGCACCATGACTGGTGGACTTATTGACTTTTTGGGGGAGGCCGGCCTTCTCCCCTTTATTTAAGGTTCCTTTTTTTGTTATTGTTTTGTTTTAGATTGCACTCTCCTGCACCGGGGTGAGGGGGACCTCCCCCCGCTGCCGGAGATTGCTTCGATTGTTAAGTTTTTCAAATTTATATTGATTGTTAAGTTTTCATATTTTAACTTTAAAGTAGCCTAATTCTAGGCTGTCGTGTTTTTCGGCGACTTATGCCCAAGTGGGTAGTTGCCAGATGGGCTCTATAAAAAAAAAAAAAAAAATGCCCTCAGTGTAGTTAGTTCTCCATTGTCCTCTCTTCACTAATTTACAGTTATTGGATCTTTTGTGCAACTCACTCAATTGAAAAAATAGTTTAAAATCAACATTCTCATAGCCTTTCAGTATTTTAAATGTCTCAATTAGGTCACCTCATACTCTCTTCTTCTCTAACAAATCAATTTCCATTAAATCACATCATTCTACATATTCAATTCGTCTTAAATCAGGTACTAGTTTCGTCATCCTTCTCTGAACTTTTTCAATTTCTTCAATGTCTTTAATATAATATGGTGACCAACATTGTACAGCATACTCCAAGGAACAATATAATGTCTTACACATATCTATATCCATATAATCAAAAGTTCTTATCAAGCCCACAATCCTTTTAGCTGACAACTGTCCCAATATGCTGAGCTGGTTTCAGGTCTTTTGTCGAGTATTCCAAGATCTCTCTCCTTCTCTGTGGATTCTAATTCAACATTATTAAGGCTGTATTTAATCTTTAGATTTCCATGACCTACATGCAGTGTCTTACACTTGTTCACATTAAAATCCAATAACCATTTTTCACTCCATTCTCTGTTTCATTGCTTCTATAGTGCTTGACAAAAGTTTAGGCCGGATGCGTGTCAGACAAATTGCAGCATGATAAAAGTGTCATAAAAAAATATTAATCTTACCCTTAATACTTTGTTGGGTATCCTTTGCGTTTCTTGATATCCCTCAGGCATTGTGGCATGAACATAGCAAGATCATGTAGCTTCTGGGTAGGTATAGCATCCCAACAAGCCCTAATTTCCTTCTGCAGCTTGGGGAGAGTACTGACGTCCTTCCCTTGTAACTGCCTCGCTTTCCCCATAATAAGGCCACAAACACTCCCAAATTACAAAAACCCAGTCACAAAATGGTGGTGGTCAGGAGAGCACAACAGCACAGTCCTCTCACTACCGCGGACAAGCAGACACTGAGTACATGCTGGCAGGCTGAGCAGGGAAACTGAGGGATGTAGTGATGTCATGCAGCCAGCCCAAATTTCTGACTAAATTAAATCACCCTCATCTATACCATTCTTTTTTAAACATAAGTTTAGTCCACCCCACTCACCCGGCCTAAACTTTTGTCGAGCATTGTATATCCTCATCATTGTTAATCTTCATAAAAAATTTCAAATCATCAGCAAACAGTAGAGATGGACATTCCAAATTTTCACTGTCATTTATAAAGATTAAAAATAGTATTGGTCCAATTATTGAGCCTTGGGGAACTCCTGAGGTAACCTGTAATTTCTCCGATGCTTGGCTACCTATTTCAACATACTGATGTCTACCTGTTATAAAATTTTCAATCTACTTAAGAAGTCTCCCAGTAATCCCATAGGAATGAAGTTTAATTAGCAGTCTTTGATGTGGCACTGTATCAAAAGCTTTTTGACAATCAAAATAATTTACATCTACAGGTGTTTTGTTCATTAGTTGCACTGGTGAGATACCATGTATGTTAACAAATTTTTTAGAGTACTTTTCCGTCTAAAACCATGTTGCATAAGTAGGTTATTACTCTCCAAGTGTTCTACTACTTCCTCTCTTATAAATATTTCACAAACTTTAGATGGTACACATCAATGATACTGGTCGATAATTTAAAGAATTATGTTTGTCACCCTTCTTGTATATTGGACGCACTAGCTACTTTCCAGGGTTCTGGGACAATTCCTGTACGCAATGATTCTTGAATAATGATTGTAATTGGATATGACAATTGATTGTAGCATTTCTTCAAAAATTTTGGATGTATTCCATTTGGTCCCATAGCCTTGTTTACATTCAGTTTTTTCAGTATATTTTTCACTTTCATTTTGCTAATATTGATATTTTCAATCTTTGGTCCATTATATTCATATCTATTCATTCTTGGTATGTCTGTGATGTCTTCATCTATAAAAACACTTTGAAAAGCTTTGTTAAATACAATGGCTGTATCTTTATCATTATTAGTTAATGTGGAATTATCTTGCTTCATTTGTATTACCTTGTCTTTTAAGACAGTTTTGCTTCTAACATAACTCCAAAAATGTTTAGGATTTTCATTTATATCCTAACATAGTTGTTTCTCAAATTCCACTTTGATCCTCTTTATCATGGATGTGGTTTTGTTCCTTTCTCTTCTATAGGTTTCTCTCCTTAAAGGCGTCTTCCTTTTCAGCAATCTTTACCATGCTTCATTCTTCTTATCTATCTGTCTTCTTAGATCGCCTGTCATCCATTTAGGTTTAGCTTTTCTACTTTTCATAGCAATTGGGGTGTACTTTTTCACAAGATCATTACAAATATTATTAGAAACTTCACACTCTCAGTAGTAGACTTATCATTTAGAAGTGAATAACATAACATAATTTCACGGATGACAAAAGCCACAAGGGCCTATTAAAGGTCATCTGCATCAGTCAAAACCCACCCACAAAAAGCACCATCACCAAAGTCCCCCACAATATAATATAGCAGATGACAAAGGCCACAAGGGCTCATCATAGGTCATCCGAGTCAAACTGCCTCTTTTTTAAGGCACCCAAACTCCCAGGAAAACTACATCCAGAGGATTGCGTCCAGAAACAAGGGTAT
The DNA here is from genome assembly GCA_963969495.1 of Ceratothoa steindachneri. Lineage (NCBI taxonomy): Eukaryota > Metazoa > Arthropoda > Malacostraca > Isopoda > Cymothoidae > Ceratothoa > Ceratothoa steindachneri. The sequence goes on from OZ018333.1 coordinate 111,147,931, forward strand.
CACCAATCAAGGCTTGTCAAGAACTAAATCATGCAGCTATAGATATATACAAACAATATTAATATATATAAAACTTTGGAACCATCACAATCTTCCCTCCCCATAAACTCATCCAACCTACTCTTAAATACATTTAAATTTGGACTACCTACTACCCTGCCCGGCAATTTGTTCCAGAAGTCTACCACTCTATTGGTGAAAAAATATTTTCTTAAATCCAACCTACACCCTTGCTTTTTAATTTTCAAGTGGTGACCTCTAGTCCGATTTCCATCATCTAACTCAAAAAACTTGCTAACATCCAATTTATCTATCCCAGAAAAAATTTAAAGAGCTCAATCATATCCCCTCTCACATGCCTCCTTTCGAACGAGAACATATTTAATACCCTCAGTCTATCTATATATTTAAGGTGCCTCAGGGAAGGAATAATCTTTGTTGCACTGACTCAAGAAGGTTAATATCGTGTCTAAAATGTGGGGACCATGCCTGTATACAGTACTCTAGATGTGGCCTAACATAAGAGTTATAGAGTTTAAGAATAACCTCCTTACTTTTATAACTGACATTTCTCTTAGTGAAACCCAGCACTCTATTTGCCCTATTTCTTGCTTCAATACACTGCTTAGAAAACCTTAATGACTTATCTATTACTACTCCTAGATCTTTCTCATCCTCTACTGAGCTCAGCCAATGCCCATCCATTTCATAGTTAAATTCTCTATTATCTTTTCTCATGTTAATAACTTTGCACTTATCAAGGTTGAAAGTCATTTGCCACTTATGTGCCCAGGATAACAATTTATTTAAATCCCCCTGCAATTTAAAATTATCATCAATATCTTTAACTACAGCTGCTAATTTGGTATCCGCAAAAATTGACACTTTATTATTAACTGCCTCCCCAAGATCGTTTATATAGATGACAAATAATAATGGACCGAGAACTGTTTCCTGAGGAACCCCACTGATAACATCCCTCCACTCTGACTTTACACCATTTACCACTACCCTTTGCTTCCTGTCTTTCAGCCACTCAGCTATCCAATTTGAAACACCCCTGCATATCCCAATCATTTTTAATTTATGAACTAGTCTCCTATGTGGTACCTTATCAAATGCTTTGCTAAAATCTAAGTAAATTATATCTACATTCTCTCCCTTATCTACTTGATCTGTTACAAACTCCAGAAAGTCTAGTAAATTAGTCAAACATGATCTACCTGATCTAAACCCATGCTGAGCATCGCTGATTAACCCCTCCCTCTCTAGATGTTGGCAAATCCCTTTTTTAACTACTTTCTCAAGAATTTTACAGACTACAGGAGTTAGGCTAACCGGTCTAAAGTTATTTGGATCCTCTTTACTACCCTTCTTGAAAATGGGGACTACATTTGCTCTCTTCCAATCATCGGGTATTTCTCCATATTCCAGTGACCTAGTATACAACTTCTCCAGAGCTATTGAGATACTTTCTACCACTTCTTTAAGTATTCTAGAATGAATATTATCAGGGCCGGAGGCCTTGGTAGTATCTAACTCACCTATTAGTCCTTTTATCGTCCTCCAATCCACACTAATGGTAGTAAACACCTCTTTCCCTGACCCATGAGTACTATACATAAGACTATTTAGTTTCTCTCACAACCCCTTCATATTTGATAGGCCTTATTTTAACTCTGACACTTATTATTAATTTTATAGTAACTAAAGAACTTTCTAGGATCTTTGTTGCTATCCTGAGCTAATTTAATTTCTGACACCCTTTTGTTGTTCTTTATAATCTAATTTAACTCCTTCCTAGCCATTCTATAATCACTTAAATTTTGAATATTATTTTCTACCTGTAATTTTTTATATGCCCTTTTCTTTGAAATTTTTCTAGCTATCTAATTGCATTATAATTTTCTTCAGTTTTACCATCAATTTAAATATCAGGAACAATATTAAATATTAAGACAGAATGATGGCTTTTACCCAGAGGACAACTTAGTTTAATATTTTCTACACGTGTTCATTTCTAGAGAAGATGAGATCAAGTCTAGATGAATTTTCTTCTATATTATGAGTATCTTTATGGGCATGCTGGTCTAAAAAACCATCTATATTATCAATAAAATGTCTAGCTGCCTCTTGGGATATCCCATTTGTCAGTTTGTCTATTTCTCAGTTAATTTTCTTAAAGTTAAAATCGCTTGCAATAAATACTTGATTTTCCCTTCCATAATCATAAGTCAATTTTATTAGATCATTTAATAATTCATTACTAGATGAGGGAGGTCTATAAATTACGCCCAGTAAAATCTTTCTATTATTTGTCAATTTAATTTCACACCATACAGCCTCTCTATATTGATGCATATTAAAATTTTCTCTCATTTTCTGTAGAAACCAAACTGTTACGAACCAAAATGCATACTCCACCCCCAGGTGCATTCTGATTTTTTCTGTCTTTGCTAAAAATTGTATAATCATTTTAAAAAATTTCATTATTTTGTATCTGAACGTTTAATTTTGTTTCAGTTAACATAATTATTTGTGGTTTTTCTTTATTAATTAATTCATTAAATTCTCTAATTTGATTAAATATTCCATCAGCATTAGTGTAAATACATTTAATAACAAGGTTTGCAAGAGGTGTATTGGTTTGAGATTGATCTATAAAAAATTTGCAGAATATTGTTTGATTTTAATGAGCTTGTTATTTCTGATGATCCATTTATGATCGGTGATCTTTTGCTTGTCCAATTCATTTTTTTTTTTAACATTTCCTTAACCAAGATGTTCCACTTTTTCCTGTCTTTATTATTTAAATCCCTAAATATTTTAATATTCTTTAACATATCAGAAATACAGGGAATCTTCTTTGCATTTTCAAGTACAGTTCTTACCTCATTTTCAAAAGTCACTTTTATCAGTCTTGGATATGGTTTAGTTTCATCTCTTTTACCTACTCTTATTATCATTTGAACTTTAGTGTTAACTTCAGTGCCCAATGAATTGGTTAAAAAAAGTTCCTCACAAAGGTTTCATCTTGCTTTTTGTTGTCCATATTCATGTCCCTGTTCTGGAACATTTGCTAGCATTACATTTTTCTTCCTTTTTACCTCTCTCTTTCTTCCCACATTTCTTCAATTTTTGCTTCAAAATGGGGTATAACGCATAATATAATTTCACAGGTGACAAAAGCCACAAGGGCCTATCAAAGGTCACCCATATCCGTCAAAACCCACCCACAAACCAAAAAACAGAGGCCTCAGGGGGGGAAGGAACAATGTTCCCTAACCCCTGAGCTCCAGTTTGGGATGGTGGGTTTTTTACAACCTGCTTCATCTCCACCCATACCTTCCTCACATCCATTTTCCTTCTCATTTCACTATTTATTTTTTTATGGCGTGCCCAAGGTGGAGCTGCCAGGCCGACGGGCTGCTAGGTTACCAGGTGGGAGGGGGTCCTAAAATGGTGGTACCTGGCTCTGCCAGCCCGTATACACCCCTTGCAGAGTGGGTTACTACAAGGGGTGATTAACGTCTGCATCCCATGAAAAGAATAGGGTCCCCATCCCTGATGATGGAAATTAAAAAAAAAAACACTTTCACCTTCATCATCGACGGAGCCACCTTTGGGCAGCTCCACTGAGAATATGGAGGTCCCTGCCCCCCTCCCTATGCTTTCACAGGGGAATCTCCAAAATTCTTTGACTGGAGAGGAGGCTTACTCCTCTCCTTTGCCTACGGGTGTAGGGTCTCACCCTTTTGTCTGGAGGTACCCTCGGGTGCCTCCCTTTTTCCAAGGGCAGTCCCCCCTTTACTTTTTAAGGGGACTGCCAAGAAAGCCAGCAGCAGCCCATAACTGACCCCTCTCCATTGAAGCGGCCAGGTAGGGCAAACCCCCTTAGGGGGGAGAGGGAAGACAGGGCCCAATGGTCGCTTCCCTCAAAAGACCTGCTGGTACAAATATCCCCCCCCCCCATCCTGAGATAGACATGGTCCTTAAGGCAACCCAGCCCCAGATGGTAGAACCTTCCATGGGGGTGAATCCGGGCTCTGCACCAAGCACTGAATCCAAGTCCGTCCCTATGCAAGCTCCTACTCAAACGGCCCGGGTCTTCAAGGCCATACAAGAAGGGGGGGGTCTCCTCTGGCTGGTGCCCCTGAGACTGCCAGGAGCTTCTCCATCTCGCGGAAGGACCTTGCTGAGGCCTGTCCATCTGGCCTGGGGGCTCCTGTCGACGGAGGGGAGAAGCGGGTTTATTCCCTGCCCTCCTCTCCTAAAAAGAAAAAAGACTCAGGGCTCCTCTCTATCCATGGGGGCTGTGGGGATGGATGGGTCTGCTACTTCGGTAGGCAACAAAGCCAAGATCGGCACATTCGGCCCCGCTGCTACCCTGGGTACAGTCCCTGACAGAGACCAAAAGTACAAGTACAATTGAGCAGAGCGAAGCCTTGATTATGTCCGGGAACCACTCATTCAGAGACTACCCATTGAAATATTTCCTTTAGGACAGTATTAAAATGATACAAAATAATATTACAGGCTTTAGTAGCCTATAATGCATGCACCAATCTTATTCAAAATTAGCAATTGTGTCAGATCATGCATCATCAAGGCTCGTCAAAATTCAAATCAGTCGTAATATACAATAATAAAAAACTGCATCCACAGGGATGAATCCAGCACCCCGCCCCCCTCCTCCCAAAGAAGTTAACCCTCCCTCCTCATTTAATCATCTAATCTGCGTTTGAAAACATTCAAGTTTGGACTGTCTACTGTCTCAGATGGCAAACTTCCAATAATCTACCACTCTATTGAGAAAAATATTTTCTAACATCCAGCCTGCACCTTTGTTTTTTAATTTTTAAGTGGTGACCCTGTAGCAGGCTGAAAATCTAGACTAACTCCAATCGATCCAACCCACTTCCTATACTAATTCAGACCTGAGAAATCGAAGGAGAATGAAATGGATTGTATGTACAGTCCTTTACTAACAAAAAATTACAATAATATTTACAAAATATGGGATAAATATAGTCACGAGTCTGTGTGTGTGTGTGTGTGTGTGTATATATATATATATATATATATATATATATATATATATATATATAATAAAAATGATCCTATCTTGCGAATACTATCAATCGAGAATATTTACAAATACAAAAAAAAACCTAATCCTATCTTGGAATCCTACCAGTCGAAAATATTTACAAATACTAAGAAGAGACAACAAATACAAAAGGAGGAGTTATCTCTTACGTGGTACCATGGTTTACAATTTTCCAGTTCCCCCGGGGAAAATCTTGCTGGCAGTCACTCTTGTGACAAAAATTGGGTGTGCGCGTCTTATGGGGCCTGGCACCTCCGAGCTCAATTTTCTTCACAATCTAGTCACTTCTTTAGGCTATTAAAGCCCTCTGCAATCAACTACTATTAGAAGACTTATCAAATTTGATTTAAATTTCTTCAAAATGTTTCTATTCCAGTCCCTCTTAGAAAATGCAGGCAATGTTTATTTATTTCTTTACTTGAGTACTGTTTCAGAAAAATATTTAACATTTAGTAGCTGAGAAAAAAAACATTTTAATACAAATGAAATCAAATACATATGTACAAAAAGAAAATATAATAAAAAAAAAACCCATTCCCACTCACATACATATTCTTACAGAGGGAGAGAGAGGGTATTGGGAAAAGGGGTGGGGGAATGGCCCTTCATACACACTCACATTCACTTCACCACAACCCTAGTCCTATTACTACATTCCAACTCAAATAAGTTGCTAAAATCCAACTTATCCATCCCAGAACAGATTTTAAAAGGCTCAATCATATCTCCCCTCACACATCTTCTCTCAAATGAGAACATATTTAGTACCCTCAGTCTATCTTCATATTCAAAGTGCTTCAAGGAAGGTATTATTTTTCTTGCCCTAGCAGGTTGATGTCATGTCTTAAAATAAAATGTGGAAATTAGAACATATTTAGTACCCTCAGTCTATACACTTCCTAATACTATCCCAACACTTTCCTAACAAAACCCTATATCTAGATACTAACTACTCCAACCTAGTTTTCCCATTGTCATTCACTTCCACATGTAAAATAACTGCATCTTTTCAGCTTTATCCACTAGAGATGCAGCTGTTGTTTCAAATGTGGGAGAGAATGACCTAGGGAAACCTAGGAGGGTCTACCGAGTCTAAAGTAAGATAGGGTAAACTAGCCAATTAAGACGCACTTGTGAGAAAAAATTGCTCTGCAAAATCTTTTAGGTAGATGATTTGAGATCATTTTGAGCATAAATTTTTTTTATTGTATGCGTTAAATTTTTTGCAGAGTAATTTTTTCTCACAAGTGCATTTTAATTGGCTAGTTTACCCTATACGGGTTAAGAAATATTGCTTTTATCAGATTTTGCAAAAGTCCTGTTACACTTGTTATGGCTCTTTCAACAAAGGACACAATGATAGTGTTAATGGTTAGACACATTTTTGTTGTTTAGCATAGAAATGTTTACATTGTCTATTAATCAATTTGGCCACCCTTGGTGGTGAGCACATGCTCCAGGCAAGACCTGAAGGCTGAGCACACTGTGGATCAAGTCCTTCCTCATACTGGCCTAAACTGGGTTGACGGAGGACTTAAGATCATCAATGTTTTCTGTGTTGACCTTAATGGCCTTGCCCTCAACATGAGATTGAGCTCGCGCAGCTGTGGCAGCCAAAGGTCATTCGACCAGAAGTTTATGTTTGACCCCAACCACTCTTGCATGCTTTGGGCCATATGGCCCTGGGCACCTTCTTGCTGAAAGACCTACTCTGCCTTTTTTGTGATCTTTTGTAGCTAAGATATGACTGTAACTGGCTGAGAACCACACTGGCAGCATCATCAGGGAGACAGGGTGCTTGGTTGTGGACTTATGTCGGAATTCGGAGAGATCCTGGCTGAAGCTTACCATGTGGTCATTCTGCTTGTTGATGCCCAGACCGACCATGAACGGTTTCCGTCAGAAAAAAATGAGAATATGATTGTCTGGACCCTTAAAGTCATCTTAAATGCTATGACAACATTGTTCTTGCACTCAGTCAGTGAGCAGAGGCCTTTCCACACATCTCAAGCTTTGGCTGCCCTCCTCCTTCATGCCTTTGGACACTGGTCACCAAGATGTTCTTCGTGAGCTCAGTATTTTAAACTTTGGAGCACTTTTTAAGGCCTTTCTCACAGCCAAACTGTTGACAACTTGAGGTCTTCCCTATTCCTGAGCATCTCCACAAGACACTTGGTGGTCTCTTCATTTTCATCTCAACACACTCGCAGACATTGAAAAAGACATTTTACTAACACACGGTGGAAAAGTATGGTTTTAAGTTTGTTTGGCAGAATTTTTTCTCTAGAAAGATAAAAATACCCATTGAGAGCCTATTTCCTGATGCCAGGTAGATGCTAATAGCTCTGCTCCAACACACTACATTATGCACAGGTTTGGTGACTCCTTCAGTCACTGAGGGCTATCACTGCATCTTTGCCAATCTCTGCATGCCTATGCCCCTGAGAGACACCAGTGCTTTCAATTTAGAGCTAGGAAACTCCTGGATGAGCTCAGTGTAGCTCGGACAAGCGGTGCCATTTTATTTGACCGGTGTTGGTCCATGCTTCCTTTTTTTTATGTTTTGGATATTTTTTTTCCCTGCATTAAGCTGAAATTAATTACAGGGACTTAGGCTCTCTGTGGCAATTGACAGATGGGCGCTTAAAAGAATTTACCATGACCACGAGAACCACCAAATTAAATACCAGTCCTTAGTTTGAATCTAATGGTTGTAGCTATTCCACTCTGGCTTTCTTTTACAGAAAAATATTGAGATACGTAAGATAGATAAAATAGAAAATTGATTGGAAACAAAAGATTCCTTTAAAATTTAAAGGAATATCTATATGCTAGATAGAAAGTTCCTTGCAATAAAAATTACAGCTAATTAATACAGAGGTAGGTAATTTGGCAATTAATAAGTTTGGGTAAAATAAAAGTGGTAATTACACAGATGTTCAAACTTGACAAGGTATAAAGTTCATTAAGTAAAATCCATTTTTAGAAAGTAAAATAAACGTTTGGCTTGCGGGTTAAAACCCCCAAATTAAATAAAATTGAATAAAATTGATTATGAAAGTTCTTTAATGGAACTTGGATCTAATTTTAATAGTGTGGAAAAATCTTTTCCTAAGTTTTGTATATCTTAATATTGTTTGTATATATCTATAGCTGCATGATTTAGTTCTTGACAAGCCTTGATTGGTGATACCCTTGTTTCTGGATGCAATCCTCTGGATATAGTTTTCCTGGGAGTTTGGGTGCCTTAAAAAAAGAGGCTGTTTGGCTTGGATGACCTATGATGGGCCCTTGTGGCTTTTGTCATCTGTTATATTATATTGTGGGGGACTTTGATTTTGTCTTCCCCTGGTGATGGTGCTTTTTGTGGGTCGGTTTTGACGGAGGCGGATGACCTTTGATAGGCCCTTGTGGCTTTTGTCATCCGTCAAATTATGTTATGTTATATTCTCTAGCGACTCACAAAGCCTCCTGAGTGCTCCTCTCTTTATCACTCTTCCAACCCCTCCTCCTCGCATTGTAGCCACAGGCTCTGGCATTCCTGCACACACATGGCCTGTTGTATCAAGTGAAGCAGCCCGGTTGTTTGAAGGGATGATCAGAGTTGTTGGCTCGCAAACTAGCATGCATCCACCCTAGAGCTTAAACGCTTGATAACAGTATGTGTGGAGAAGTGATACACAGAAACAAGAGAGATGAAATTGATGAAATGCGTTGTGCTTATGTGTCCCGTTAGCTCAGTCGGTAGAGCACTGCTCTAGATAACCAGAGGTCTGAGGTTCGAGTCCTTGTTAGGCAATGTTTTTTTTCTGATTTTTTGGGGGGCCACGTCCAGTAGGATATCTCCTTTTGTTTCTGTGTATCACTTCTCCCTATATATATATATCAGGAACCCAAATAAATTTTTTTAAAAAATCATCTTATCCTACAGTCCTAGTCTAGACTTAGATCGTAAATGTCTATATATCTTTGCGGCCACACCATAATAGAGCACTGATGTGCTCGTCAGGATATGCGCAATTTTTTTAATGGGAAAATTTCTTGGTCATTCTAGCCTTGAACTTTATCATTTGTTGGAGTCGGGTGACGCTCTCGTACATAAATTACCATTCTTGCAATTAGCTCCAAACTTGTGGGAGTTGGATGTTGAACAGTTCTGAATGTGAAGGATGAGATTAGAAAGTGCGTTCACGTTATTAAGATTGACTCTTTTGTGCAGCACTCACAGTCCCTAAGGAGCTGGAGAAGACATTTTAAGTCACTTGCAATCAAACTACTCTCAGCCATCCACACCAATCACTTACACACAATTAGACTCACAGGTAAACAAAATACTCACTCGGTTACTTATCCAGCTGTCTCCTCTTGTATTCACTCTGAAAAACCTTTGCATTAATGCGATCTTTTATTTCTCACAGAAACAAGCTACAAAATTCTCCTGGGGGCAAGGAATGAAATGAATGCAGGGCGCGGAAATGTATCGTTTCTCCCATATAGATCACTGTCTCCGAATCTCCTCACTCATTCCAGACACCCTAAAAAGGGAGAAAGGGTTGAAGCATCTATATTGGTGAGGGGAGGGGGGCGGGCAAACTCCTACCTAAACACCAAACCCAAATTTGCCTCACCACCATACCTCAATCTCCATCTTCACAAACATACTTCACTCATTCACAATGCTTTCCGCATAATTCAGTCTTACTCTTTCACTTTGCCCCTTCTCCTAGCCACAGGGCCAATTCCGGTCTGGCATATGTTGTAATGTCCACTCTTTGTCATGTTGGTCAGTGCCCCCCACATGCACTTCATCCATACATATACCTGACACACCCTGATCAGTCTCACTCAAGTCTTCAACCAGCCTCTTTACTTTATCCATCCATCCTTCCCATTCTTTCATGGCATTCATTCAATCTTGCTCCAATTGTACATTATCGTGTTAATTCTCGCTAACATACACTCACTCATTCAATGGTGATTTACAAATACTATATGTTCTATTATATACTCCATCTTGCAAAAATCCTGAAAATTCACCCACCTTCCTCTCACCAAACTTCCATGCATCCTTTTTTGACCGATTCCTCTTATGCTTCTCCCTTCGATGCCCAACTAACTAACTCCTTACCTTCTAAAGCACTAGTTATATCATTCACTGGATGTTACAACAAATATTGATGAGGTTTACGCCACTTTCGTAGCTCATCCTGATCTTCTCTACATTCATCCAAATTTCCATCCTCTCTTTCACGCACTATCACATAATTTAGCCCATTCAATCAAACTTTTCTCACCACAAACAGACCTTTAAACTTTATTTCATTTTAGCTACATTGAGTCTACCTTTTGTTTTGATCTCTTTCAGCACTTTATCACCAACGGAAAAACTTTTGAACCTGTCCATTCAATTTTCTCCCATATGTGGCCTAACCATTCTCTCAAAATTCATCAAATATTTACATGGTAATATTCCAGTTGCCTTATGCACTGTCATATTGTACATTCATCCCATTCTCTCCCATCTTTCACCATTAATCATAACATCTTACTTAAGGTTCTTATAGTTCTTTCAGCTAAACCATTCACCCTAGGTATATACAACTTTGTTTGCACATGATCAATCCTCTATTTACTCATCTCAAAAGCTTGCCCTACAAACTTGGGTCCATTTTCACTCAACATTCACATAGCCTTACATATGCACATGGACAACATTCTCTCACTCACTACTCTAGCAACACATGTGGCATACACAAATTTGCTCTTGTGATCGACCATTCTTACATGCCCTCTTGCAGTCATCGCAAGAGAGACACAATCAATCACTGCCATTTCAAAAGGATCATTCATACCTAACTTTAATACTGGTGGATCAGCATACACTCTGATACTTTCCTCTCCGGCGCACTTCACACGTAGTCACTACATCAACACAAATCTGTATAAAAAAGGGGGGGGGGCTAAAAAAAGCCCTTTCAGGCTTTCATATGTTGCTACCATTTTTTCTTGCCTATATATCCAAACCTGTCATGCACAATCTTCACTATTCCAATCGTACCACACACACAGAAAACACTGGAAATATATACATCCTCATCATCTATACATCACACAAAATACCCTAAGCCCTTGCATACTACAAATTTTCCAGCAAACACGTCATCGTACTATCTTTTAATTCATGCACCAATTCACAGGACTCCTGCATGCTCTCTATATCTTCAGCAGTTAGCAGCTCTTTACTCAAGTCAACACCTGCTACTCCCCCAAATCCAGTTGAACTTACCAGCTCACTGCAAATTCCCAACTGCTACACCATCTTTCACTAAACATTCATTACCTACATCCACTGAAATCTTATTCTTGTGCAAAAAATCAATCCCAAACAGAAAACAATCGAGTAACTCATTTTCACTTAACACAACAAATTCATGCAATACGTCATTCAACTTCCCCATGCTTATAAACAAACTTGCTTCCATGCCATAATGCATCCACTTATCAAAACTGTCACGCCTCTTCTAGGAACATTCTAACTCATACTGTCAACATCGCGCACCACTTTCACATTCATAAGGAAATCTGAGTGCCTGTATCAATCACATTTGACACTTTTGTACTTTCAACAACCGCTTCTGCAGCATCCAAACCCTCATCTTCAATAACAGGAACAATCTTTCACCCATCTTAGATTATAATTCTTCTTTTTAATCAACCAATTGTAATGCACTCCACTCGGACATTGAAGGTGCAACTCACACCCTCTATCTCTGTCTACACCTTTACCACAATTCATTGCCAGCTCCTCTATACCATTCTGGGCATACACCCTCATGCCAAACAATCTACTCACTAACACTTCCTGAAATGTCATCACTCCTTGCATACACATACTTTGCAATTCCTTCCTTAATGTGTATATATATATATTGTAGGAATATCACAGCTTATAGGTGAGAATGGGAGGAGGAAGTAAAAACCCGGAAAGTACACTGAAGTTCATTATTGAGGTTTCGCCTCTTGGCTTCTTGAGAATTGAACTAAACAAAGAATACAAGATCACTCCATATATATGCAGCAGACTTGACCCGGGTCACTCTGGCTCGACCCTCATAGTCTTCTCTGGTTGGATTTGTCCAGCTTTAATCTTTCCGCTTCGTGTCACTCCATTAACCAGCCAAAAGAAACGTCTCGGTGATTAGTTGACCTGTCGGAAACGATATATGCAGCCTCAATTATCCTTCTTTCTCAATTCTTAAGAAGCCAACAGGCAAAATGTCAATAAAGAACTTCAGTGTATTTTCCGGGTTTTTACTTCATCCTCCCATTCTCATATATATATATACATATACATACACATACAGGGTCCTTGACTTAAGTCTGAGTTATGTTCCTATGACACAACATAACCTGACTTTCATTATAAGTCGGGACTCATAAGTACCGTGTTTGCTGGTACATTAGACACATGGTAATTATTAGAAAAGTGCATCTTAGGTGCCGGCAAATAGTGTGTATTTGATTTCATAGGAGCTGATCTATATCACCAATGATCATCAAGACAGCCGTGCAACTTAGGCTAAGCAACCAGCCAATTTCTGTTGATATTTCACCCTTTTCTGGGGGTTTTAATTATATCTAATTTCACTTCCATGGAGATGGCTTTCCTTTTTTTTTCAAAGCACTGTCATCAGAAAAGTGTGACTTAAGCTTGGGACCCATAATGAAGGGAGAAAATTTCCTAAAATGACAATACAGATGAAAGTGAATGAAGCTCAATCCAATATAGTCGACCCCCTCCCCCATATTCACGGGGGATAGGGACCATGAACCCCCGCGGATAGTTGATAACACCCCCAACCCTTTCCAAACCTTGTAATACGCTCCCCATATTAATTCAAGAATATTAGGCATTGTTAATATTAAGGTGCAAAAAGCAAGAATTATTCAGGGTGTAAAACATTTGAAAAATGAGAAATAAAACACGCAAAATTATGACAAATAAACAAATCACTGTGCACACATGTGGGACACAAGCGTACTGAATGGAGCGCAGGAAACCTGTACATACTGTAGTCAAGCAAGTGAGATCTGAACGCTGATTGACTGGAATCGTCCCATCTCAGCCAACCAACACTTAGTTTTACGACTATGTATGTAGGTTTCCCTGGATGTCTGGAAATGGTGCAAATTTTGATTTTTAAGGCCCTTCAAAATTTTCTGTGGATAGTTGAAGACGCAGATGAAGAACCGCGAATAGCCGAGGGTTGTGTAGCGATGTAACCACAAAATGGTTTTAAAATTCATAAGCAATGCCATGTAATGAAAATAGTCATGGGAGCAAATGTGGTAATGCAGAATGGAGATAAAGTAAAATAGTATGAAGCATTCGCTAGTTGCTTGAAGATAAAGATCTTATTAACATGTAAAATGTTGGGAGTCAAAACTGTGGACAAGTTCATATTCTTTGAGAGAATTGTAGAGATGCCTAATCATTGAGAGATGCCAAGTGAACTTGTTGTTGTTCCAACTCCTTCATAAGTATTGGTTGAAAAGGTTATTCGTGTGAACTGCTTTGGTAGTTTCTCAAAGTTAAAGGACTCTCTTGGATGTTATAGCCCAAGGGCAAATACCTTAGGAATGGTCAATTGAGTAATATTTGTATAAACATCTTTGGAGAATCCATCAGGTGAAGTGACTAAACTGAAGTCTTGTTTGGGTGTGCGAAGAGTAACACAAGGCATTTTTGCCTTGGTTTGGATGGCAGACTCCCTCCCCTTCCTCCTTTTCTCTCTCACAGCCCCGTTTGCTCACCCATTCTATGTGATATATATTTTTTAGGGATGTTGCTTGCAGCGCTGTACTTCAATAGATATCACCCAAGGAGGCTGACCCTCCTGAGGGATGTGCTTTCATTAATGTACATTGGGCCATACCACAGATTTACGCTTCCCTTAACTCCCTATTAGTTTTTCCTTAATTTTAACTAAATAATAGCAACAATTTGAAGAAAGGCAGTTTTTTTTTTTCAGTTTTGGGGAGCATTAATCAGTTTTGTTTTGTTTTTTCCAGAAGCTGATGGTCAACCCAATGGCAAATACATCAGTAGCTTTGTTTCTTTTCTAAAGGAAAACAAAGAAAACACGGGTGAAAAAGAGAGTGAGAATAGCTCCAGGGATACTGTTAAGGAAGAAAGTAAGTTGATTGTGATTCCACTGCTGGTTAGGGCGCTGCCCCCATTTGCTTTGCTAGAGTCTGTGCCAAGAAGGATGACTTAAGTTGATTTACTAGGTTGAGGAATTTACCTTATACTGGAAGGCTTAGGAGACTAAATCTTCATACATTAGACAGGGGAAGAGTTTGAGAGGACTTGATTGAAGTGGGTAAAAGGTTATAATAGGAGAGACAAGGAAGGTTCTTATTTTGGGTGAACAGGCTAGGTCATGTAGCACTTACTTTAAGCTGGATAAGTTTAGGTTTACAAATGGAATAGGCTACCTAGTCATGCGATAGAAGTGTCCTCCCAGCTGAGTTTTAAGAACATTGGATAAATTTAGGGATGAGGATGGTAGGTGGGGCTGAACTAGGTCAGGGAAATAGGAGCTGCCTTGTATACACCCTGCAGGAGGGGTACCCTTCGTAACCTGGAGTAGCTGCACACTCGTCCCACCTTGAGTGCAATTTAGGGAGGCCCTGTCACTGGGTTGATGCAAACTCTCTGATGGGACCTGGGGAAAAGTTGTTGTGCTTTTCCCTCACCTCCACTCAGCACTACTTTATCTTTTGATTATTAGGTTTGTTGGTCCATCGTCTCTACTCACCTTCCTTCACTACAGTAATACCTCCCCCTAGTCATTAATTAGTTCTTAAGGCTGTGCACGGTGATTTGCCTTCCTTGCCACCATGCTTAGCCTCTTCTTTCTTTCAGCACACAGCCTAAATAAGGACTGTGCGTAAAAACTAAAAAAAAAATTTTTGCTGATGTGACATAAATTGAACATAATGGATAAAAAATTCCTTAGTGACAAAAAATTATGGTAAGCACTCAAACGAGGGTAAGAAGAACACACAGCATTTTTAAAGATATGTAAAGTAAAAATTGTTTCTAATAATGAATTTAGTTTTAAAAAACAATTAACTCAGTAATACTTTTTATTTGGCTTACATTAACCCTCGTGTCTATTCTGCTTGCAGTGGCCATTGTATGAACATTACGCTTAGGTACACTCACTTTCCCTCTCTTTGGACCCATGGTTATTTTATGCGCAGATCAATAATAAATCACAGAAATCAAAGCACAAAGCCATGGAAGTACATACGCTAAACCACGTGCTTGAACTGAAACCAAATACAGTATCACAGCCACACCACCGATGCTATGTCACCTCCCACTCAATCACAAACATGGCAATGCATATAAATTTACTTTACCAATGTAAATTATTTTACATATTTTATGAAATAAAATACATTTATATGGTTTTTATGGGATAAATTATTGCTAACCAAAGGAAGCAAGAAGAAGGAAGGAAAGCCATACAAGTTGATGAGATTCAGAAGAAGAAACCTCATTAATAAGCAGGGTGGGCAAATAAAAAACCTGGGTGGTTTTTTTTTGGCTTTTTTAAGTGAAATTTGAAAAACCCTGGGTTTTGGGGGGTTCAAAATTACTTCTTTTTTTTTCAAGAAATGAATGCTACTTATCATTATTTTATTCAAAATTCATATTTATGTTTATAATTTCAACAAATATGTATCAAATTAAGGTTATTTCTCTGATACTGACTCAATAATTCATCTCTCCTTCTACAGGTTATGGCTATCATGGGTACCCACAGTTCTCAATCAGTGATCTTTTCTTACTATAATATAATTATTAAACTATTTAATTATTATTATAAAAATAGAGATAACTATTCTTTTTCTATATTATTCTAATGCTTGTAGCATTTGTTTTTTGAAAAAACTCAGAATAAAATCCGGGTTTTATTGGGCTTTTAAAAAAAAATTGGGGGCGGGGTGTTTGCCAGCCCTGATAATAAGTGATTATTTTAAAAAGAAGTAATTTTGCTTTACCAAACTTGGAAACTTTTTTTTTTTTAACCATTATATTTAGTAATTTTGTAGTTGAATGTTTACCTTTGTATTTAAAGTTAATAAAATACAATGAAACATGGTAGGAGCTCATTGTCAAAAATACCAGTGTTTAATAACTGCTCAGTAATGGTACTTTTGTGTTCCCACTAGGTATAATAGTGTAAATAGATCTTTAAATTTGGTTAAAAACTGGTATTTTAAGGCAAGTGAGCTGGTTAGTGGGCGAGTCCTGGAGGATGTTTCATTCAATCAGACTTTTTTTTAATGAATTGTCACTTTTTTGTTATTAATTTTCTGTAGGGCCCCTGTATGGTATTGAATTGTGCAATGCACAGCTAATTCTATAGGGTAGTGTAATGGGGGAGGATAGAGAGCCTGTAATAATGGGTTGTGCTTGTATTTGGCAGGTGATGCGCACATAGACTCAGTGAAGAGGATGGAGGAAGAGTCGTGTGCCATTGAGGGTAATGTGAACGGGAGTCCGGACCGTCTCCATAACAACAGCGACATGAGCGGTGAAGGGGAGGCCCCTTCACCCAAGGCCTACCTTGAGAAGGAGAGGAACAGCGGCACCCCCCCGGCCTTCACAGATGACATAAAGGAGTTGGACCCCAGTAGTGAGACTGACAGCCGGTCCTCGGTCATCACCACGGGCAAGAATGTGGCGAAGAGAGGGCGGAAGCGCAAACTCGGTGAGGCAGGTGAGTGCCCTTCCTACCCCACCACCCATGGGAAGATCCACGGCTATATATCTTTATCCCCAACTTTTTTTATGTGCCCCCGCAAGGAGAGGGTTACACTCCCCTTTCTATCTGCCTCCAACCAAAGCTACTGCAGATGACATTTGGTGGATTGAGTTCCTATCTGGGTCCCGGTACCCCACCTCATGGGTCTTTTTTTGGTTCCGGTCAGCCTTAGCGGGTAGTGAGTTAAGGAGCTTCCTCGCAGGTTCCAGGACTATGACTCATGACAGGGATGGCGACCTCCCCACTCTTACTTATGGCTCCCTCTCCTGCAGGTGAAGCCCCCCAGCGAGCCACCCCTCGGCGGGCAGCCCGGAACGTGAAGTGTTATGTGGATGTGGATGAGATTGATGAGATGCGCAGTTCAGACCCAGACTACAACCTCTCCGACTCGGATGATGACCCCGATTTTGATCCCACCGTCAGGGTTGGTTGAGGACAGTGTTGTGGGGTTGGGTGTCAGGGGGGTGGGGGTCTTGGGATATACCCTCGAAGCATTGGAATCTCTGCTCCCCCCCTCTTGGTGCTATCTGAGATGCCACGGCTACTGCAAGATTGCCTTGTGCTTGGGTCCAGGGTATGTGAGTTCAAGGTCTGAGTTACTGGACCAGCGTTCCACTCTTCCTCACACACTGCATGGGTCACTACCACAGGGGGAGGGGTGCTATTAAATTCCATCAGCATGCCACAGCCTCCCTTCCCCTCAAGACACTCCCAAAAGGTGTGTGGACCCACATAATTGTGGTAACGGATGGGCTTGCCCCCCCCCCAACGGTCAGAGGGGGCAGAGATGCCATCTGCTCTTGAGGAGTTGTAAACAACTGATCATGTGGCAGGAATCGGGGTAGCCTGGCAAAGAAGATGGGAGACGGCAGAGGGTAACTTAAATTTCCCTGCCATTGTGCCACAACTGTTCTTGTAGACCTGGCCTCCACCTCCAATGCTGTGACAACTGAAGGGGCTTTTTGGTCATCGTCTCTGAATCAGATGCACTGTGTGGTCTCCTGCACTTTTGGGCGCATTCTTGTTGAATGCCCCATTTTGGAGGATCTTTACACATAAGAGGAACTAGCGGGGTCATTACTGTTTGTCCCTTGTAGTCAGGGATGGATTCATGCACTCCCGATTGTGATGTAATTATGGGGGTAGAGAGGCCTAGTGGTTTTTTAAAAATAGCCTATTGATCTTTTGAGGCAATGACCTTATCATTGGTCGCTGAAAATAGTCTTTTAACGTTTTTTTAAAAATGGGGAGGGGGGCCCATCCCCCTGAGCACTTCAAATTTAGGGTTGATCAATTTGATTGTGTGTTGTCCAACTAACCCTTGACTCCCCAAAAGGTTGTGTCCCCCTTCCGGCAGGGGGCGCTGCACCCAATCGAGGCTGAGAATCGACCGAAGCGAGGTCGCGGAGGGCGTGGCCGAGGACGAGGTAAGGATGTCATCCTGGGAGGTGGATACCCCCCCGGATCTGTTGCTTCAAGTTAATCTAGGAGAGTTGAGTGACCTAACCTAACCAAGTCCCTGGTTTTATCTATTTTCACACTTGCTTACGCCAACCTCACCATGAAATGGAGATGCCCTTGTTGGTTTTTGTTATAAATGTATCATACATTTTTCTTTGGTTACTTGGTGCCACCCCACAGGCTTATAATACCCCCAAACCCCCTTGCCCTTATTAATGGTTGATGTGGTTTGCTTTACCCTCCAAACCACAGTCGCTATCCCTTGGACTTAGGACGAGTTTGTGCACACAGACTCATGGACTATACGACTTTTGGGAGGAGGGTGGCCTCCTCCACTTTATTTGACTCTTTGTTGTAGGTCGTATGTTCTTTAGCAGGGAGGGTGGCCTCCTCCACTTTATTTGACTCTTTGTTGTAGGTCGTATGTTCTTTGGCAGGGAGGGAGGCGGGCATACCCCTGACCCCAGAGTGCACTTCCGGCTTGTTGCCCTTTTCTTTTTTTTGTTGCTGTTTTTAGTCTTTGTCCTCTTTTTATCGTTATTTGTTTTTTTAATATAGCTGGGCTGAGCACAGCAACTTTTGCCCTAGCTGGCAACCACCAGATGGGCTCCTAAAATAAAAGGCACTCCAAACTGACCACACTCCTTACCTCCTGTACCCAATAATACACATACACACACTGCACCCTCATCTGATGCTTTAAGGAATACCCTACAACAGTGATTCTTAACCTGGGGGGAGGTTGCTGTGTCTGTAATTTCAGCGGGTTGCGTTCCCTTGGGGATAAACAGGAATTTCTTGGTTGTATTTGTTATTCCTTTTACATGAGCATTGTGCTATCATTGAAGTTTATGTTATTTTGCTGGACTAATTCCTAGAGAGGGCATTGTAGTAAAAAGGTTTAAAAACCACTACCCTGAGAAGTAAAACTGTCATTAGAAAGGTTGAGACAGTTAAAATATTGTTTACTGTCTCCAGTTGCCTGATTATCAGGGGTAAAAATTATGGCTGCGACTAATTTTAGCTCAAGAACGTATATAAATGGGTTGCAAAATATCCCCCTAAGAGCAGCGCCCACCAAGACCCATATGATTATCGTTGGTGCGATCGATTCTTTTCGGTGCAACATTGAAAATCAAGTGCCATAACATAGTGTCTCGGTTGCCGCAGCTTCTCTGTTAATCTAATAGAGAATTTGTGAGTGATATTCAAAGAGACAGGTTGAGAAACAGAATCCAGCAAATTATGACACTGAATTATTATTATTCTGATGTTGGGGGTTTCTAACCAGAATGAGTCGCATTGGGTTGGGGGGGGGGGTTATAGAAGGGTCATAAAACTTGGTAGATAACATTTTGATCAATTCTTAAGATGCCCCAGCAACTTGGGAATGGTGTGAAATAATCTGAAGCAATAAAGCTTAAAGACAATAAAATTAGTCTGCCACAAACCAAAATATATTCACTGATCATTTTGCTAATCGAAAGTATCCATCACCCATGCCTACAAGCATTATATCCACCAACACATCTATGTCAGTGTGGCTTAGTCACAGGATCTTGCCCTGGCATTACTTAAGGCCTCTCACTTAACTATGGTGTGCCATCTCAACACCCCAATGGCCTAGAGTGTAACCAAGGTATTTCCCCTATACAATGCTTAAGAGTGTGCAGAACTACCAATTATAAAGTGTAGTGGTGTACTGAATTGATACATGCAAAATTATTAAAGGATTTGATATGGATTGAAATTTATTCCTTGAACTCGGAAGTTTGAAATAAATTATAAAGGAGTAATTCCACATAAACTTTCATGGGGGGGGGGGCATGTAAATTGGTCAATTGCTGGAATACTCTTGATACCCAGTTGATGTGTGCTGGAATACTCTTGATACCCAGTTGGTGTGCTGGAATACTCTTGATACCCAGTTGATGTGTGCTGGAATACTTGATACCCAGTTGGTGTGCTGGAATACTCTTGATACCCAGTTGATGTGTGCTGGAATACTCTTGATACCCAGTTGATGTGGAATACCATTCATTTAAGAGGGAATGAACACTCGTTGGAACAGTCATCTTATGTAAAGTAAAAATGAACTTGGTGGGATAAGTGAGAATCCTTGAGCAAGGTTAGTTTATACCCCTGTTGCCATAACATCCTTCAGACATCTGTCTAGCTCATTTTCTCAACACTCATTCCTGCTACTACATGCAAAAGCTCCCATTACAAAACTCAGGTATAAAATCGCACAATCCCAATGTCAAGCTCCCATAACAAAGTCGCCGCATCATGCCATTCAAACAATCTCTATGTGCCGTTTCACCCAACAATCCCTCAAGGCACATATGCAGACACTAGAGGGGGATCCCTTTGTAAAAGGACTCAAAATCTGAAGAGCCCCTCCCCCCATGGCGTTTTTTTTCTGCATCCCTTCCCCCAACCCTTCTACTCCCAGCTTTGTCTTGAGAGGTCTATACTTTTGTGCCGGAGTCAGGGTTGTGAGCGATGCTGTGGAATGTTTGTCAATTGGGTGGGAGAGGTGGCCCCTGGTTTGGTCAGTGGGGTGGCATTTAGCATTTGTGCCCCCTGTTTAGAAAAGTGCCTGCCCGGAAATGTAATTAATAATCTTAAAAACAACAAAACTAATCTTATGTCAGTGAGAGGGGTATTTGTGACCCGATTTGGGGGCTTCCCTTTTACCCCCTTGTGTTGAGCTATCCCCAAGTGGTTCCCTCTCTGTATTTTATCCCCCAGGGGACTATCCAAAATAATCAATACAGGGAGGGGGTTTCCCTCCTTTGGGTAAAGGGGCTTCCCTTTAGGGGGAGAAATTGCCCCCCCCCCTTGCTTTCTTAGGGGGTCTCTCATTGAGCCACACCCATGGGGTTTCGAGCCCGCCGGCTTAAAGCCTTTTTGGGCCATCTGGACAACTGATAGAACAAAGTTCTCTGAGCGAGACGAGCTCCGTCACCGCCATGGCTGATGGCATTTTTCAGTAGAGGGTCTGGGGTGTCCCCTTGTCACATGGGGACCTGATTAATGTGGTTAACCTTGCACAGTGCCAAGTTGTGTAATATCCTGGCACTCAATTGTACACTGGAGTTGTGTAATCTCCTGACATTCAATTGTACACGAGTTGTGTAATCTCTTGGCACTCACTTGTACACTGGAGAGGTGACACTACAACCTTGAAAGAGCCATACTAGGGAATGGCTAAAATTTGCCCTAGAAGGCTGGAAGAGCTGGTTGACCATGGGGCCTTGGAGGGAGGGAGGGAGCATGCCCCACCCCGCTACTTATCCCTTTTGGTCTTTATAGGCTTGCCGAGGTCGTGCATGTTCACTGGTATCACTAGCGTATGATGCCACAGCCACCACTGCTACCATTCT
The DNA here is from genome assembly GCA_963969495.1 of Ceratothoa steindachneri. Lineage (NCBI taxonomy): Eukaryota > Metazoa > Arthropoda > Malacostraca > Isopoda > Cymothoidae > Ceratothoa > Ceratothoa steindachneri. The sequence goes on from OZ018333.1 coordinate 111,169,734, forward strand.
AGTGTGTACATAAATCTTTCCCCAGATGTGTGTGAACTGTTCCACGACCTTACACTGTAAACCTGTTTCATGTAAGGTTGTGTTATGAATTGCGGCTGTTCACACTGCTTTTTCAAGGAATTGGAAAAGGTTTTAAAGGGGGGGGGGGCATTCAGGCTATGTAGTGATGTCGCGGTCTGCTCGACTAAACTCCTTCAACACTCCTTTCAAAACATCCTCTACTTTGGCTATTCCAAGCCTACCAACATGGTAGGGTTCCTTGACGCTCGAGCTTATTTTGGGTTTTGTTTATTTTTGGTTTGTTAATCTAGCCTAGTATTAGCCTTTAGTGTGATTACAGTGACTTATTTCCTAGTAGGCTGTCAGTGGATGGGCTCCTTTAATGGAACCCTGTTGTGGGTTCTTCCTCCCTGATGTGGCTGGTAGCAAAATAGATGCAACTCCGCCTTGAGAGGCCGCGAGCCTTTCCCTTTCGGAGTCCCTAGATGGGCGAGGTGTAGCTCCGGGAAGGGTGTTGAATCCATCCCATGGCTAACTTGAAGCCTACTTCCTGCCCCCTCTTTAAAGGAAGGTAGACCCTGCCTAAAGCTGCATGGAGTGCAACAGGTGATTGGCCTTATCAGGATCCCCACCACCAATACAATACAACTCTCCCAGACTGGAAACCCCCCGCACTCTTGACAAGAACTCGCAAACCTATTGCACTACTTTTTAATTAAGACATAAAATGGCTAATATAGTTCACTCCAGTTAGGGTGAGATCATTCCCAACTATTGAGACCTTATACCTCCACTCAGAACATCCACTCCTGTAAGCATATGCTACAAAAGACTTGATTTTAAGCACTCGTGAACCCCCTGTAGTCCCCTGACTTTCCCCCCATGATGTTATTAGCTCACACCATGTGTTAGTTAACTTAACACACACACACACACACTGTTCGGGGTAAACTAAATGGCTCCACGATGTACCATTTGGAGGTTCTCGCACAGGCTGTGACATGATGCACACTCCTGTACACGATTGGCTAACCGTACGCAAAGGATGGTTGCGGAAGGATGCGCAGCTAGGTCAACACCATGGATCTGCCATTCTAGTAAAATAACTCCTCTCAGTTCTCTCTCTCACTCCACACTACATGCTGTTGTGATCTGTATCCTGCTCCGCCTTTTATACACACCTTCCTGTATCTTTCCCACAATACACCAGCCACCAAGGATGAATTTGACTCTACTAAACCAACTTCCACATCTTTCCCTCTTACATGGTGGCTTCAACAGTCTTATGGGGTTAGGCTCTACCTTACTTTTGATCAAAGGCGCTCTCTCCCTACAGCACAGACTGTAATTATCAAAGATTATCTCCCTACAGCACAGACCATTTATCAAAGGTTATCTCCCTACAGTACAGACTGTTTGACCAAAGGTTATCTCCCTACAGCACAGACTGTATGACTAAAGGCTCTCTCCCTACAGCGCAGACTGTAGTTATCAAAGGTTATCTCGCTTAATCTCTGAAGCAGTCGGAGGGAGCCGAGGCGTCACCTGCTCCCCGGGATCCAAGCAACCATAGGGGCTCCCTCCTTCCACCAAGTAGGGTTCCTCGAGGTTGACTCGTGGCTAGTTTACACACCCTTCAACATCTTCACTGCCCCCTCTCCCCCTCCCCACTCACCATAGGAACGTTTGTCCCCTATGCTATCTGATGGCCAGACTCCTCTCAAACAACCATCTTCTCATTACACACACACACACACACACACACACATTTCACCTTCAAGTTTGGTCTCGGTGCAAAACACTGGTAAAATTAGAAGGTTGGGTTGTGGGGGTGGGGACAGTATTTGTGGTTTAAAAAGAAACTCTGGCATCAATATGAGATAGTGTGTGAATGGCAAAAGTGGTGGTGGATGTGAAAGATTAATGTAGAATATTGAGTGTGTGTAAATGACTACCACCAAAGGGGAGTTTAGTACCCCATGTGGACTTCCCCCCCCCCCCAGGCACATAGTATGTAAATACCCAAATGTATCGAAATTTTCTTTGTGAGGGGGGGTGGGTGATGAAGATCCAAAGGTTGTGAGTGTAATGCCATAATAATCCAGATCAGTGTGTGTAATGGTAGGATAATCCAGATCAATGTGTGTAATGGCAGAATAATCCAGATCGTGTGTGCAATTGTAGAATAATCTGGATCAACGAGTGGAATAGTCCAGTAGCAAGTGTAATGGCAGAATAATCCAGTGGTAAGTGTAATGGCATAAAAATCAGAATGGTGTATAATGGCAGGACATATTTTGAATGGTGGATGTAATGACAGAATAATATTTCAAATGATGAGTATAATGGCAGAAAAATATCTTGACTGACTAGTATAATGGCAGAAGAATATCTTGACTGATGAGGAATAAGTTCTTGTGGTTTTATCAAATTTATTCATTACCATTAACAATTTTAGAAAAACTTCATTTTTAATTGATAACAATATGCAATTTAATCAATTATGTATTCTCCGTTGTTATTTACGACTTCTTCCCAACGTTCAACTAGTTTTTCAATGCCTTTGCAATAGAAATCTCTGGATTTTGACTCAAAGAAATCGTCTAACCAGGTTCTTAATTCCACATCAGTATTGAATGAAACGCCGCCCAAATTGTTGGAGAGTGATCGGAACAGATGGAAATCCGATGGAGCCAAGTCTTGTGAATATGGAGGATGTAGCAGGATTTCCTATTTAAGCATTTGGATGGCGTCTTTTGTCATATTGGTAATGTGAGGACGAGCATTGTCGTGTTGCAGAAGGACTCCATAACGTCGATGAGGTCGCTTTTCACAAATAGCTTCAGCGAGTCGATATATTTGTTGACAATCTCGTTGTTCGCAAGGAGCTCATAAAGAATGATGCCTTCACAATCCCACCAAACACACAGCATCGTCTTTCGTGGATGAAGTCCTTGCTTTAATCGCGGAAGTGTTTTTTTTATTGGGGCCAAGCCATTGTTTTCGATGGTTCATGTTGACAAAAACATATCACTTTTCGTCGCCAGTGATGATGCGGTGAAGAAATCTGTCCTTATATCCACGAGTAGCCTTGTGGCGAGCAAGCAAACCTGCGGCAATCGTGGAGTGTTGAAGTTTGTTGTTTTCGCTCAAAACGTGTGGAACCCATGCACCAAGTTTTTTAGCTTTCCCCATCGAATGAAGGTGATTCAGTACAGTTTCCTGATCACATGCCAATTGTACAGCCAATTCTCTAGTCGATTGATGAGGATTTTCATGAAGAAGGTCGTTCAATCGATCTTCATCCAACTTAATGGGGTGACCAGAACGTTCTTCGTCATTAAGATTGAAATGACCATTTTGGAAACGTGAGAACCACCATTGAGCTGTCCTTTCTGATAAAGCATTTTCTCCGTACACAACACAAATATCGCGACGAGCTTTGGCTGCGTTTGCATTGTTCCCGTCTCGATTGAAAATGAATATCAACAAGTGTCGAAAATGCGCCTTTCTTTCAACTTGACACTCCATTTTGAGGGTACAGAACAAAAATTAAATTAACACAACTTTTAAATAAACCGAAATGACTTATTACTCAACTTCAAGACGTAGCCTAAGCAAAAGCCTAATAGCCTACGCTGTTAAGAGACGTAGCCTAACCACAAAAAAATTTTGCTCTCATTATTTATTATTGTTTCTTAATATGTGCACAAATCATGTCAACACAACATTAAACTTATTCCTCAACCTAATAAATGGCAAGTATAATGGCATTAAATCAAAGAACAAATGCATTGACATCTATAATGGCAAGTTAATGGATGGTGGGTGTAATTTCAAAAAATATTAAGTGAGTAATGGCAGAAAATTAAATGATGGAATGACAGGGAAAATATAGTGGTGAGTAATGGGAGAATAATAAGTTAAAAATGGTGGATGTGCGTGTGTGTGTGAATGGTGTTTATTCCAAGTCTGGTGTCAATCCCGATGTGTTGCAGGGTGGTCGCGCGGCATGAGCCTTCCTCCCCGGGGGGCCCCCATTCGCCAGTCGCTCGAGACAGCCGACGAGGACTCGAACCCGGTGGTGGTGCGGACCGGGTCTCCCTCCCCTGTACCTCAACCCGCCGTCATCAACCACGAGGAGTCCAGCAACGGGGCCCCGGCCCAGCGCCGTCGGGGCCGGCCACCCGTCTACCATGCGAGCGCTCCCCCGGCTACGTCTCCTGTGACCACACCATCCACCGAGCCCCAGAGTCCCCCACCCCAGCCCCCGCAGATTTCCGACAACACCGTCTCGAGCGTAAGTGACCGACCCTCTTCGTGTGTGTGTGTGCGCGCGCGCGCTTTGCCCTCTGACCTCGTCTTTGACCTTGACCTCCTCCCGCAGACGGACGACGCGACCAAAGTGTCCTCCGGGCGTCTCTCCTCCGCCTACCATTACGCGGCGGCGCGCTCCCGCCAGAACCAGGCGATCCGCCTCCCCGAGGGGCCCAACCTCACCGCCGAGCAGCTCAAACTCATCGAGTCTCAGTTCAAGGTGAGTCCTCCGTTACCACCCCGTCAGAGGGGAGAGGGACTGCTCTGTTACCATCCCCTGTGTGCTTGTTTCATTTCTGTCTAGTCAAGGGACATGGGGATGTGTACATTCTGTGTATGTGTAGGTACCCCGATCTTCTGTTGTGTGTATGCGGGCACTCTCTGAGATCAATGAGAAAAATTGCAAATTAACACCCTCCTCTCTGATTTTGCTGAAATTTGGTTTATGGGAAGTTTTGGGGCCCTAAACCCATTTCTGAAATTTTAAGGTCAATCCAACCAATGGTTCAGGGGATATGACCTGGGGCATTTTGAGGTTACCTGCAAGATCTAACATTTGGTGACATCTAAATATGAAAGTTTTAGAACTCTACGTTGAAAAATTAAAAAAATCATTTGCACAAATTTGAGGTCAAAATTGGAAAAATTTTAGAAGTGAGAAAAATGAAGGCCTATGCTTTGCCTATTAGGATCAGTAAAAAATGTTTGTTTATGCTAGTATTTTTCAAGTAATTAACAAGTGAGCACTATATTTTTAACTTGTCCGTCAATTCTACATATTTTTCACACTTAAGTTCCTAATTTGACCTATAGAAATTGAAATTATAATTTTATTTTGCATATAAAAAACAGTCAAACATTTTTGGCTATTAGAAACAATCCTAAAAATGTTTATGCTATTACTTTTCATGTAACTAACTTATGTTGACGCCATATTTATAAATTACAGGTCAATTTAGGAATTTATTTTAGCTATCAGTTTGACTTGACCTGAATCTCCAAGAATCAAAAAATATTTCGCTGATAATCCTCATTGAGAAAATGATTACAATAATGATAGGGAAGACCTGTTAACCTAATTCAATCTTGCCATATTCCATACTTTCATCAATTTCTTTCTGAGGAAAAATATATTTGATTCTGCTGCCTCCTCTTAGTGTAGGACAACTCAGGACAGTTAATATATGATGTCCTGGCACTGCACATGAATCCTTATTTGATGGATAATGATATGCACTTGCTCCTGATGACCCAGATGGATGTAAAAAGTTCACTGTGTAATCCTCAAACTCCTCACAATATTCCTCCACAATTCCATACCAAACTTGCCCGTCATAAATGCAGCTAACATACTCTCCTGGTTTGACACATTTTAGGTTATGAACCATTGCAGGTTCATTAGTAATATGACTTTTCCTTATTCTTTTCTTTTCTCCAATACCACTTGAAATGAGTTTCACCATCAGTTTTTCCTTATTAATGGGAACAAATGATATTTCTTAGTTCCCAGAATAGCCCTACTGTCCTTGAATCATGTTCTAACCGTTGTTCGGCATCTTTCAAATCAGATGTAGTTACAAAGAAAAATTTTATTCTCTTGCTCAAGTTTTCTTCGCAAAACTGAAACATGTCTTCTGGTGTAAAAATTTGCCTCTGTAGTTCTCTGCACACTGGCACGAGCAGTAGCTCTCTTCACTGTTCCCCCAATCCCATCACATGCATTTTTTCCATGGGATGTAGCAAAGAAGTGCCATTCACAAGACAAACCAAAATCCTCTTTGTGGTAACAGAGATTTGTGAAGTTGTATCTGTTCTTATATTGGCCAGCACGTCCACCCGAAAAATAGTACACCTTCATTTGTGGGCATCTGAATTTATTATAAATTCGTAAACCATTATTAGGGTGTCCCAAAATCCTAGAGGAAAAAGTGAAACATTTTTTTTTTCACTTGCTCGTGTTTTGCTTCTGTTCCCACATGCATAAGAAGAGTTCCTGTGAAATTAGATGAAATTCAGAGAATATTTAGGGGTCACAACAAACTGAACAATTTTCTAATACCCTTCAAAAACAAAGAAAAAAACTGAAAAGATCCCACATTTTTAGAAAGAAACTTATAAGGAAACCAAAACTGTTTTCATTCAGAAAGCCTTCTTTTTAAGGTCCTTTTCCCGCCCCACAAGTTTCCGATGGTGGTGGACTAACTGGATGAGATACTTCTTCTGTGCGGCCGACTTTGTGGACCCCAAGTAGCGCTGGGCTAGGGCCCCCCCCCCCCTCCGCGGCATCGTTGACCACTCGGAGGCCAAATGCCCATTTCCGAGCATCCTTGAATCGGTATTGTCCTCCCACAATGCCGGGACCTTTGCCAGGAAGCCCTCGTCTGCGTAGTGTTTCTGAAAGGGACCGCTTCTTCGAACTGACGAAGGACGAGAGGGAGGTAGACATCATCTTTTTTCCCTGCAATCGCTTGATTTCCTTCGAGGCGGGCTTGTCCAATGCCTTGACCATCTGCTTCTTCTCCGCATCAATTCTTGAGTCAAAAGAAAGCCAGTCCCGCGTTTTCTTCGGAAACGTACCAGAGGTGCCGTCGCAAGGCTTGTTGTTCTACCTTGGCAACGGTTTGGTGAGGGTCTCGAGGAAGAGCGCGTCGTTCAACGGAGCTTTCACAGAAATCGGTGCCTCATGCCATTGTTTGCAGTACACCAGAACAACGAAGAGGGCCACTCGTTCAACTCCGGCCTTTTCTCGACCAGTCAGCGACAGATTGGATTTCAGCATCTGAAGCTTGAGGCAGTGGATGGCCTTGGCCATCCATCGGGCTTGATGGAGAGCTCTAGGACGGCGGAATGGTTTGCCTGGAACTTCACCACCGAGGAATAGGTAGGAGAGACGAAGTTCTTCATAGTCCTTCCTGGGATGGTTCTTCGACATCAGAGCCTCCTCCAGGAAGGCCAATGCGTCGTCCTTCAGCTTGCTGGCAGTGTCATTGGTGGCGAAGAACTCTACGAGTTCCTCCGATGTGTCCACTGTCTTTCTCTGCGAGGAATCCATGAAGGACCATCGATCACGGAGTCGTTTGAAGATTCCAATGTCAGGACCAGAGCAAGAGCCGAGGCTGACTTCGAAGACATCCTTGAGGATCACTTCGTGGACATGATGGCGGCAGGACAACCAAAGCAAGCAAGCTTCGTCCGAGTTCTTGCTCAATCTGAATGCAAGCACCTTGCACCATGCCAGTGTTCGAAGCCGTGGTGTCTAAACAGAAGGCGATGATCTTGTTCCTGACGCCCGCGTCGTCCACCTCATTCAAGACCACTGCAGCCACGTTTCTGCCAGTCTAATCCATCTTGCCGGAATCCCAAGAAGGAACTCGGCGTCATCTTTCCCTGTGAGGAGGACGGCGATGCGGTCCTTCGTATCGCCAGAGGGGGACGGGAGGAGTTTTCCGTCCCAATGCAGAACAAACCTCTCGGGTATCTCCTAGTTCCGCAGTTCCACGATCTTCTCGGTGGCTTGCTCTCTCCCCGCAATTCGTGCTCTTCGAGACCGTCATTCTCCCAATGTCGATTCCAAGAACTTGAGCGGTAGCTGCGAACGTTGACGTTGCATGTCGCACCGATAATTTCTCTCGATCCCAAGTTGAAATGAGGTCAAGATCCTTCAAGGAGATCAGTCGCGACTGTTTGAGATGTTTCCTCGGGTTTGGGGATCCACGAGCCGGTGATGACGTCGTCGAAAGAGGACTACTGCTTTGGCTTGGGATTTCCGCCCTTTCAGTCAGGCTGACAATGTCGCTGTCTTCATGTTCTCGGAGCCGCTTGAGTCGATTTCCGGGCTCGACCCGCTTCTCCACACCTTCGCTGTCACGAGGTCAATTCCAGCCATGGCTGATTCCCCTCTGTCTTCTCTCTGACTCCGTAGGAACTCCTTGACCTCCTCCTTCACGTCTGCTCGTTGGAAAGAGGAGGAGAATGCGAGGTTAAAGATATCTTGGAGGTCTCCCTTGAAAATCTCCTCATCCAAACGATGTTTCGGCCTGTCTTTGTTCTTGTTCTTCTTGAGGTCATGGTACATCTTTACCAGCTTAGACAGCTTCGTGCCGGCGTGCGTTACTGTAGTTGTCTGAATCCCTGCGTGCGTTGCTGTAGTTGTCGAAATCCCGGCGCATGACAAGAAGGGGAGAACCTCCTCCACCGCCGCCTTCCTGCTCCCGCTCGCCGTCTTCCTCATCTCCCGGTGGTGGTGTTAGTAGCGAGGGAGTACCTGCTCCTTCGATGGTAGCCAGGCTCCGGTGATTTCCTCCATTGGAGCCTTGTCGATTAGACAAAGATTACTAGCAGCTCTTGTTGCCATGTTTATAACCTGAGGGAGAAAAAAAGTGGAAAGTTAGAAAAATCCTGAATTTCGAGTCACGTCACCTAAATGTTCACTTTGTGGGGACCCATAAATATTACTCAATTCGCCCCAAATTTCGCAATACTGTTTTACCTATGAGAGAACCGGAATAACACACCAGTGTGCAACATTTCCAAACTTTTGCATTTTGGGACACCCTAACCATTATAGTGTTTTATTTTAGTGATGGAGATAAGAAACACACTAAAATGGTTAAGTTCTTGGTCTGCAGATGATCTATAATAGATTTCTCCCAGTGTAATCCTTGGGCAGCATCTTGGACAATGAAAGAATAATTTTTAGAGAAATCACCTAATATAACTGCCTCGCTTTGAAGTGGTAGTGTTTCATTCAACTGTTTTAAGTACTGTGATTGCTGCTGTGCAACAAAATGATGACCAACCATGCACGATATTTTCATGCTGCTTAATGATAAGTATTCATGAAGTGGCTCCACTTTGTCTACCATTATACAACAGTCAACATTCACCCATTTCTTGTAAGATATTTCATTTGAAGCTGATTTTACACTGTCAAGCAACTGAAGAAAGTTTAGAACACCCTCTTCTCTTGGGCAATCTTTGCAAAGTTTCATCATGCAAGCCTCTCTCTCTACTGCATAAAATTTTTGTATGAGAGACCTATTTCTCCCAATGCAGCCAGCTGTAATTTTGGGTTTTGATGATATGTGCAGACACAGACAGAATGACTCCCACCACTACCAGCAAGCACACAATATGACGGCCGTAATTTAGCAAATGTTGAAAATCTTATTTCTATATAGTTCAAATAACTTAAATTCCCAAGGACCAGTCGTTTTTTCACTTTCAGCACTGATGACTTGCACACTATTCCTTTTGCCAGGACACATGACTAACCTCATCTGACTCATAGAATCTTCTAACTATATCTTTGTGTTCTTCAGATATCACTTTTCCTTTGCTCATTACTGAAATCTTTGCAAGGCTTCGGAATTTTGATTTTAGTGAATAGATTTTTTTCACCATATATGTTGTAGTTTGAAAAAAACTAGCAGTTTTTTCAATTGTATATCGGGAGAGAGTCAATATTTGTAGTTTGTTATTATGACATTTGCTCAAGCCAGGAATAACTGTTTCAATTCATTCATTAATGTTTCTAGATGTTTTTCAGATGTTACTCAAATCACTGATTGAAGATGATTCAAATGAATCTTGCTCAGTCTCATTGTTTTCAATGGTTCTAAATATTGTGGGGGTTTTATTATTAGTGTCCAACAGTTCACGCACAACAATGAGTTTTTCTTTTCAATCTTCCAGCACATTTTTCAATAAGCACATCGTCACTTTTCTAAGATTTATTGTTATGCGCTTCCTGTGTTTTTTAGTAGGGTCTTGGCTGTATTTCAAGTGTCGAACCATTGTATTTTGGTGAATAGGTCTAATAGCCGAGATGTAGATATTAATTAAGTAATTTCTATAAATCTGTAATTTTAAGATATACAATTAGATGACACTTTTTAGAATATAGTTATACACAATAATTTAATTCTTGATATTCTTTGAGGCTCATTGAAAAACAATAACAACCCACGACACACTGTGAGCTTTGTCTTCCCCTTTCACTACTTTAACTATATATTATTGGCAGCGAATTACAATTTTGATCAAACTCTTAGAGTCCAAGATCAAAATGATATCAAAGCTATAAAATTTCAATGAATTGCCAAACAATTTTTAAATATGGTGTTCACTTGTTAATTACTTGAAAAATACTAGGATAAACAACCTTTTTATGGCTGTTTCTAATAGCCAAGAGCTGTACCTTTGTTTTTTTATATTAAAAAAAGGGTTATTTCAATTTCTATAGTTCAAATTAGGAGCTTAAGTGTGAAAAATATGTAGAATTGATGGACAACTTAAAAATATAGTGCTCACTAATGCGTTAATTACTTGAAAAATACTAGCATAAACAAACTTTTTTTTTACTGATTCTAATAGGCAAAGCATAGGCCTTCATTTTTCTTATAAACCATTTTCAATTTTGATACCCCAGATCTTTACCTCAAATTTTGAAAATGTAGGATTTTTTTTTTCAACCTAGAGTTCTAAAACTTTCATATTTGGATTCCTTGTCTTCTCATTCTAAATATATATAATTTTATATAATTATAGTTATGCATCGCCAAATGTTAGTAACCTCAAAATGCCCCGGGTCATATCTCCTAAACCGTTGCTCAGATTGACCTTAAAATTTCAAAAATGGGTTTAGGGCCCCAAAACTTCCTATAACCAAATTTCAGCAAAATCTGGGAGATGAGTGTGTTAGGCACTGGGTGATCTGACAGAGACTGCCCCTATGGTCGGCTTTTGAGCTTCTTGTAGCCCAAGAATGACAGGCTGTCTGAGTGTATCTTTTGGTTTGACTGTGCGTGTGTTAACCGGCATCAATCCTCCATTGTGTATGTAGGGTTGAGGCTCTATCTCTACTCCTGGCATGGTCATGTCTGTGTATGTATTTTGTGTGCTTTTTTTTCCATCTTGATTTTGGGTTGTGCGTATGGTATGATCGTTTCCATGGACCCAGCTTGAGTGTGTGTTTCTGGCTTGACCCCTGTGCATGTGTGTGGTCATTTCTATAGTCCCACCCAGTGAGAGACTATGGATTCGACCTGGTCTTTTGTGTCCATTATCCAGTATAACCGCGTATTTATATATTTTTCAACCCCAACTCTGTGTGTTTGCAGAGCGGCGACTTCGTGATGGCTAAGAAGGACACGGACATGATGGAGCACCCTCCGATTTGGCGCATCGATGGCAAATCCCTCCTCCAGAAGTTCCAGGCCTTCGAGAAAGACGGGAAGATGCTTTACCGCAACATCTCGACGGTGAGCACCGCCGTCGGACGCCCCTCTGTACCTCTGAAAGAGAGCGAGACCTTCTTAGGCGGTCTTCCTCGAACGCTCATTTTCTACTCTCTTGCAGTACTCCGGGTGGACATCCCAGGCGAAAGCGCTCTACCTTCCCGTTAGGGTGAACTTCGTGTTCCAGTCACGCTACGACACTGTCGTGGAGCTGGTTGGCTTCAAGGGTCTTCCCGGTGCTGCTGGGACGGAGGGAACAGTTGCCCAGGACGAGACGGAGCAGATCATCGATAAACCGTGAGTGAGCACGTGTTAGGGGGGTCTTAGGGAGAAGAAAACTGCATTCGCCTGGTAGAACTGAGAACGAAGTGTACCCTGCCCACCTGGTAAGGCTTTCACACTCCCATTGGAGTGGACTCAGTTGAGGCTCTTCCCTCATGTAACTTTGTGCCCCCCCGTGGGATTCTCTTCAATCCAACCCGGCTGCCTTCATGACTGCCGCCACGGCGAGCGATCTTCTCCGAGTAGGGAGATATGATAGTAGGCTCCGAGGTGTTTGAAGGAAGGAATGAGATGAGTGGGGGTTGTCGGTGGCAGGGGGCCTGGGTGTCAGCCTAGTCTGTTTTTGTATTTATGTGAGGCAGACTAGAGAGACTGATTCGACGATCCAGGGTGCTTTCCAGAAGGTGGATGTCCAGTGGGACATTGGAGTAGGGTGTTGTTTCCCTGGCGTCCGTGCTTTCCACGAGTAGCGGAGGGGCGGTTTGCTAAAGAATTGTGTGCTTACCGTGTCTAGGTGGTCATTGATTGGTAGAACTTTTGGTTTCTGTGTGGAAGTCGAGTATCAGGTTGATTACATCATTGGGAGTAAATACAAAAGCCATGCTCCGTTTGTAGGCGGGTTCTAACCTTATATTCTGGCATTGCAGGGTGTGGCTGCCAAGAAACAAGGATTTTGAGTAAGTTTTCCTTTGTTTTTTTTTAAATATTTTAAATCCCTAACATTGGAGACGGGAAATGTTCATCATATGAGTGATGGGTAGCTTCTGTTTACCTCTCACATCCAATTGGTAATCTGCAAAGCCAGTTAGCGAGGACTAGATTTTTCAGCTGCCGCTGTAGCAGTTCCTTTATCCGATCTCAGGCGTAAATTGCCATTCCAGGATCTCCGAGGAACTGCGCGCTCACATGCCTAGCTTCGAAATCTACCTCCAGACCCTCATTTCGCAAGCGCTCGACAACAATTTCCTGCAGGAGATCTACGATGAGAACGGTAAGCAACGCCTTTTCCCCCATTGCCACAAGGGTCAGGGGGGGGGGTCTTGAACGCCAGAGCGTGCTTCTTTTTTCTTTTAATGTAAGAAGCTCTAATTGTCTTACCGGTCACCTTACCTCCTTTGCCAGGTGGGCTGCCCCTCGGAAATCCACTGCGCTCCCTGGGTGTGTCCAAGGCCCCTAAGAGGGGGATGGGGGTATGTAGCACATGCTTAGGTGGAGTTTGGGCGGTCTATGAGTAGGTGTGTAATGTCTGGGGTTTGGTTGTATTTGGTATATGGTCTCGGGTCGAGGTTTTCTGTGTTTTTTGTATAGTGGAGTTAAGTGGACGGCTTGACCTGAGTTGAGAAAGGATTACTCGGTGTGTTCTGTGTAGTGATTTCCCTCATTGATTTATTAAGGGGGTGGGGGCTCATTTAAGATGGTGGTTTGTTAAAGTATATGGGCGAAGGTAGTGGAGATGTTTGACCAATTTGGGGTTTTGTGTGTGGCAAGGTTTTTGTAGAGGTGTTTCTGGGTGGTGGGGGCTTATTCCCTGGGGGACAGGTGCTAGATGAGTACCTTAAGAAAATCTGCATTGTTCGAGGGGGTTGGGGGGTGTAACTAAAATTATTGTTGGCATTTAAGCAGTCTCCTGCATCCCCCATCGGCTGGAAGCTCTTTACTATGCTGGGTCATGTATAGATGGCTGTTGGGGGGTTGGGTCATGCATAAATGGTTGTTGGGAGGTGGGGAGGGTGATGCATAGATAGTTGTTGAGAGTGGGGGAGGACATGGTGTCGCTCGATACGTAACGCTGCGCTGGTTTCAGATGCTTACTTCGTGGATCGAGTTCAAGTCATCGATGAATTGACGGATCAGCGGAAGGCCAAGATCCTCCATTTGGCTCAATGGGACTCGAAGTTTCAGGTGAGTCCCTCTTTGACGTCAGGGTCCTGACCTGACCCCGTTTGCGCGTCATTTCGTGCACTTATCCTAAGATCCTTAAATTCGCGTTCTCATGTATGATCTGCCCGATCCGCTTCATTAATTAGGGTTATAGTTCCCCCTTCTTTTCTGCCCCCCTTACTCGGGGCCCCTCATTGCTGTTCCGGCCCCGCGCCGAACCCATTCGCGCAGCAGGGGGCCGATCTGACTCTAGCGTGATTCTCTCCTCGCAGGCCTCCTTGGATACGTGGCCGTGCGTGAACACGATGGTGACCCCGAGTGGGGGCCGTTGCGAGGCGTGCGTCTCGCGCCCCGCCGCCATGCTGTCCCAGTTCTATGGGCAACCCTACGACCAGCGGACCCTCCGGTCCCGAGAGCCCTCCACCTGGCACCTCGACCACAAGAATTTCGAGACGTGCGACGCCTGCTCGCGCCTCTCCCTCCTCTACAACAAGGTGGCGCACCAGAAGTACGAGTACTACTCGCAGTGCAAGAGCACTGTGACCAACGTCCGCGTCTCGCAGCCCAACAAGAGCACTACCAACGTCCTCCGCGATCTCCTCGCCAACGACGATTGGATCACTGGGGTGGGTGGAGGAGCGTGCTTTTTTTTGGGGGGGGGGTAGTTTGGTAACCTAGCACTAGTCTGAATTACAGCTACTCATGGCTTTGAAGGTAGTTGCCAGATTGGCGCGTTAAAATAATCCCATGAACATCTGCAATTCCCTCCCCCTCCTAATAAACGATTCCTCCGCAGCTGTTCCGGTCGATGTGCACCACATGGATCAAAGTGGACAACTTGAATGAGGACCAGGATATGACCGCACCCCGCGACGAGACACCCGGACCCGCCCCTACCCCGGCCGCTTCCTCCGCCCCCACCGATACTCAGGACTCGGATCCCGACGACCCGGCTGCGATGACCCCAATCCCGACCACATTCGCCGGCGTCAAAAATGAAGGGGAACCAGGTTCCCCTGCGGGAACACCCCCACCCCCAAGTACCACTGCCACGTGACTGATGCGACCTGCCGCCGTCCACCCGCAATGAGAGGCCCTTTCATCCGCCTGGTGGCCTTCCCGGATGGACGATGGATATCTCAGTGTCCCTTCTCCTCCCTCTCCCCGGGGCTGGAGGGAGAAGGGGTTAGGTTTAAATTCTCCCCCTCGTGACCTCGGTTAGACCCATTTTTTCGCACTCTCGCTCGTTCGTCATGAACACGTTTGGGTCGTGTCGAGAACATGTTTGGGGCGAGTCATGAACACGTTTGCGTCGTGTCGAGAACATGTTTGGGGCGCGTCATGAACATGTTTGCGTCGTGTCGAGAACATGTTTGGGGCGCGTCATGAACACGTTTTGTGCGTATCGTGGAACGTGTTGGGTCTCTAAAAAGTGACAAAGTGCCGGACCCTTTTGCACCCCAAACTGGGGTAACTGTGTGTGTGTGTAATGTAAGTAATGGACATTCCAGGTGACAATTGTCCCCATTTATAGGATCTGGACACTCCAAAAACATTGCCCCTATCATTTAGTGTTGGGATGAGGGGGAGGGTGTGTCTCCCCCCTCCCTTCTGTGTGAGGTTCGTGTAACTCAAGCACCCCCTCGATTGGTATTGGGGCCGGAGGCGTTCCTTCGGGTCCTTAGGTCTTAGCGTCAGTTACAAAGTATTCGGTAGGAAACGCGTCGTATTGTCGGGTCGCTCCGTAGGATTCGTGTTTGCTTCTTTCTTTTTTTATTACAAAATTTCTTTTGTACTTTTCCAAAAATTGTATGTTAAGAACTAAGAGGCCTTGGTTGTGTTCGCGATGCAATAGAGGCCCATCCCGAAGGCCTTAGTCCTCCCCTTCTCAGTAGGGTTGCCCCAAGTGGCTGGTTAAGAAACCACCCTCCCACCTTGCGAATGCACACCGCCCGGATTCCCTTTTCGTTAAATTTAGTCGTCTGTAGGATTTAGGAAGAAACCTTTGACTGTTAATCGATTAAGTTAATCTTAAATATCGTTAAAAGGTTATTTGCTCGTCTTTTGTTTGTCCCAAATTAGGCTTTAGACTTTTTGTTCCAAATTTTTTTTTTTTGCAAAAACTTAGTTTAAGATTTGGTCGATTGTCTTTTTTTTTGGTCCTTTGGTTTAATGATTTGGTGAAGGGAGACTCGATCAGGGCTTTGTAAGATGACGTCATCAGAAGGGGACTACCAG
The DNA here is from genome assembly GCA_963969495.1 of Ceratothoa steindachneri. Taxonomy (NCBI): domain Eukaryota; kingdom Metazoa; phylum Arthropoda; class Malacostraca; order Isopoda; family Cymothoidae; genus Ceratothoa; species Ceratothoa steindachneri. The sequence continues at coordinate 111,185,690 of OZ018333.1, forward strand.
GGCTATGTAGGGTGAGGTCATCGATCGAGAAGAGGACACATACCTCGCTTGAATTCTCGACTGGATAAATGGTTGTGTGGGGGAAGGGGAGGGATCAAGGCGTTTCTCTCGCTCTCTGGATTAGGTCTAATGGTTTCAGACCCTGTTTTCTCCCTTAGCCTCCCCCTAATGAGGGATAATAGCCCGGCCATCCTCGTCAGTTTGTTCTTTTGAGCTAGTTGCCAGTGGGTTCCCTCCTTTTTGACAGCAGGGGGTTAGCAGACACCTGTGACCAAGAGGACTTTTATTTTAACCCCCCCCCCTCCTTTTTTCAATAAGGTCTTTACCCAGATTGTGTCTGCTATTCAGTTTCCATTAACAATTGTCATAATGAGGTCCTGGGGGGGTGGGGCTAATATGTAGCTGATCAGGAGCACGCTGTGATGGTTGGGTCCTTGTCCTGTCTAGTCTTTGCAATATTTTTTCTTGGTAGGGGCAGGGGCGCTACTGTAAGGGTTGTAGTCCCGACGGTGTCCTTTTATTGAAATAATGCATCGGGGAAACGACCTGGCCCCGAACAAAGACCGTTTCCTACCCCCTACTTCCTAACGACACCCCAATAACCGTTTTGCGGCCTTAAAACATCGGCCTCCTTACCCTCCCAAATCCTCAGCGACTCTCAGGGGTCTGAAGCTAAAATGTCGAGGTAGCTTTGATTTGGGTCTTTATTAAGATCTCATTGTGCTAGTTGCACGGACTGTCCCCTTGGCTCGCCCATAGATAATGGTGGTCGTCGTGATCTAGCGCCGGCCCCTCAATTGCTATCATGACACGATTTTGCTTCAAGTTCCTAGAGAGCCTGGTGTTGGCCCTTATTGATGATCTTTCCAGTCTTGAAAGTGCAGGAACTGTCGTTTAATCCTCTATACTTATGGCTGTGTAGGTTGACCTCGCCCCTATTTGCAATCCCCACCAGTTGCTTTTAATGCAAGAGGTTTTGACTGCTCAACCACCCGAAAGGCCGTGACTCGGTTACACTGTCGATGTTCAGTAAAGACTGGGAATGATAGTAATGGGTGATCACTCACTCTACTTCTCTTTATTAGATACCGTTCCCGGCGCACTTTCGTCCTTATGACCCTTAGTCGAGTGACTGTGTATATCGTGAGGGCCAAAGGCTCGTTAGCTGAGACATGTATTAGGAAATGCGTGTGTTGGGCTTTCCGCTGCTCACCTTAGCGCACATGTAAGGGGGGGGGGGGCGTCGGCACCATCCTTTATGGTCAAAGCCAGAAGACATTCGCCTGAATTGCGAGCCGGCTTGTCAATACCCAACTTAGCTCGAACCTGAAGACCGAGTATGTAAATAATCATATTCTGGAATTTTATGGTCCTATGGTGTCTTCTTTTAACCTACCAACGCAGTGAGAAATCATAGTATTTTCCTTTTTTTTTTATCTAACCCTGGCTAGAAGCGCAAGTGAGGTATGGGGAGGACGAGGGAAATAGTCCCCTTTCCCCTGAAACCAATGGAGTGTGTCGCCATTTCTATGCAGCAGAGGGGATTCCCCTTTGGCAGCTCAAAATAGTGACGCTACTCCCCGTCGTTTACTTTCTCAGGAAACCCTCCAATGTAGAGGAAGTTTACTCTTCACCAGGTAGCTTCCCCGTTCATGAACTACTCAATTCCTGTATCGGCTGCAGTCCCCCCTTTAAATGGCCATTGCCAAGAATCGGGCGCTCTCCGTGAGTGACTCGTAGGGCCAACCACCTTAGAGGTTCATGGGTTAGTAGGGGCTTTCGAGCCGCGTCTCCTACAGTTATGCAAGTGGTCGGCGTGCCTGCCACCTACTTCCCCAATGGAAGTTGGATCACCGAGCACAAAACTAAAGAGTACTTGAGTGGGATCCTAGATATCATGGAGGTCAACTCGCCCCAGGTGAGGGGGGCCGGTGCATCTGGGTGCCAAACAGTGAACCTGAGTTTCCCCTGTGCAAACTTCTCGTTAGTCGACTCTGGCCCACGAGGACTCTCAAGGAGAGGTGGTACTGTTGCCTCCTTGTCAGCTAAGCACTTCTCCATCTCAGAAGGCTCTTGCTGAGGCAGATTCGGAGGGCTTCCGGAGATCGAGAGAAGTTGGTTCACTCAGCACCCTCATCTTCAAAATAATTAAGGGTTCCTCTTCCTCCGCGAAAGGACCACGGGTTCGCTGCAGCACCCTCAAGCGACCAGGCGAAAATCGGTACGTCAGCCCTCGAGTGTGAGGTTTAAGACCAAGTGCGCTGAATAGAGCGTCTATTACGTCGCGGTCCCTCAGTCAGAGACTACCTAGCTTTTTTTTTTAGCCCGCTTTCTTCAAACACTGGTTATTCGCTCCACTGATGGCATGTTGGCCAAAGGCAGCATGATGCATCGAAGGAGAGCATTAGCTAGTTGGATTGGTAGAACGCGCAGCTGACCAGTATCTGAGACGAGCCTTCTGACCAAAGCGCCAGACCCTTACGAGTCTCCCGTGATTAAAGCCTCTTCCTTCGACCGTTACTGCTGCGAAGGTACTACTGCCAAACAAATCACTTGTAGACGTGAAAATTCGGTTTTACCCTAAGTGTAAAGATATCGATCTAAGGCCCTACACTATAAGTCCCTAGCTTGTAGGGCCAATTACAGATGGTTGATCTGGCCCTTCAGGCTGTGGATCTTCTCCTGAAGCGCTCGGCGCTGACGGGTGTTTTCTGCTTCAATTTAAAATAACAGTGCTGCCTCTGCTCGAGACATACTAACACGGTCGTTTCGGAACCCTTGGGGTTCTATCCCCTACCCGGGGGCACTCCTGGAAGAGCTGGTGACTCAGAAAGCTTCGCAGCAAGCCTCTATTAAAACGGACTCCCTCAGCATTCCCGTAAAGCGAAACCCGCGCGCTTCCACCGAGTCGTGACGTTACCGTACAGGATTTCTAAAGCTCCGCAGCCCCGAAAGGAGGGCAGCAAAAGAGTTCCTACTCTTATGCCTCCACCCAAATCTGTAGAGGGTGGTTCCTCTAAAGGAGGGACGCCCGAAAAATGTTTTGAGGAGAAGGCAGGAAAAGACAGCGAGCCAAACCTTCCCCCGATAAGTCCTCGAAGCCGAGAGACCGCAGAGATCTGCCTCGGGAAGTGAACGGCCATTCCTGTGAGGGTCCGAGCTAGTCCTGGTTCATATTCCTTCAATGGAGGAGCTGCGGAGGCTCGTCTCCTCCCGTTTTCCCTTGGATATCTTTTTGCAGGAGACCACGCTAGATGCGTGCCCCCTGCCCACCATCCCAGGTTATAAGGGCTTTCCATCCGCACCATCACCGGCGGGAGGATGCGACATGATGTCACCGTTCTTCTTCCCATTAGATCCCTCCTTTCAGCCAATAGAAGTGCAACTGTACCTGGATATGGGGGTATACTGTTATTTCTGCCGCGTCGTGGAACGGTTACCGAAACCCTTCCTTATTATCGGGTACTTGAAAAGAAACCCCATCTGGGGAGGGTATTCGCTCAATCATACGTGTCTGGTCCTTACCGAGCTGGAGATGGGTATCCTAAATGTGAATGAGCTTATGCGCGACTGTCAGAGATAAATTTTTGTGCTCTCTAGATAGACATCGTTTTTTTGTGAGGGTAGTGATCGATAACCTGCATTCAAATATTTTACTGGACGCTGTTGTTCGCATTTCACGACATGACTGATTTCTTTGTCCCAGTCGTGTTTAGATCGATGGATGAGGCCGTTGAGTTCTGCGGTATTCTTATCACCGTGGGTCTAACTACTATTCCTTGGACCTCGCCCTCTGTCTTGATCGTCAGCCGAGTGTGAGACGGCCCTCAAACAGAAGCGTTATGCTTATGTGCGCTATAAGCGCAGCCCGAACGATTTCACTGTCAGTGAATTTCTTCGAGCTAGAACTAGGTTCTGGTATGTTCCGAAGCATCCCACTCGCTCTTTGCGGGCATACCCGTCCTCGTTTAACGGGAACGAAACGTCTTGTAGAGGTGCGTAAGCGAGACAAAAGGATTCCGGGGAGGTCTCACATGACCCCTTCCGTCGTCTAGAAGAATGGGACCGCAATGTTGGACCCAGCGTGCGTGGCGGAATCCTTCCTGACCAGACTATCCGCATTCTCTAGCCGGGTGGCTGCTCCATCAGCATTTAATGCAGGTCATACAGCCCGCTTAATGGACTTTGCCTCCAGAAACAGAGAACCCTTTAAGGACAGGTTTAGATTGACTGGGTTTCGTTCAGCTCTCGCTTCATCTGCGGACACCGACCCCTGGTACGGACGATGTCGACACCAAGGTGAGCGAGGTTTAGCGTTTTAGTCAGATTTATTCAACAAGATCTGGAAAGAGGTATGGTATTTGGTTATTAATGGGATTTATTTTGGGTTAATAGATCAGCCTAAATAGCTATTAGAAAACCATTACCATCAATTTTGAGTTTAGATGGAATCGTCGTCTGCTAATGTTTAAGCATACGGCTTAAGTGAAATAAATTTTGAACTTGTTAACTAAGGTTGTAAGAAAAACAAATATAAATATATTCACAGAATTAACGAATGCACAATGAGAATTGAATTATGAATACAAGGTAAGATGCGGTAAAGTAAAAATAATAAGGTAACTGATATATGAAATGAAGTATTATGTGGAGTGAAAGTGAAAAACCCAAGAGACTATGATGGAATGAATTTGGGTCTGCAATGCGAGAAGTAAGTAGAATTAGGACCTCTCGAATGGCAGTTTGCAGAGAATAAGTGTGAGAAGATTTATGACTGACCTTGATTGAAAGTAAAGTTGAACCGGAATGGATGGTGACACGAACACAAATGAGAGAGAGAATTCGTGTTATTTAAAAAGTGGTAAAATGCGTGTGTTGGTTTGTGCGTGAAATTCTAAGAGATGTTGTTTGAACCAGTAGTATGTTAAATAAAATTAGTATTTTGTCACAGGATATTTGAATTATTAAACGTTGCATAATATAATTCAATTGCAAAAAGTTATGGAAAAATTAATTGAATGATAGTATTGACAAAAAGTTAATTAAAATGAATTAATTAATTATTAAGTTGTACATAATTGGCATGAATGATTTAATTCACAAAAGTTGAGTAAAAAGAATGAATGATTTGAATTTTATACATAATAAATGATAATATATATATTTAAGTTTCCTAGGAGGATTTTATAATAGGAACGCCCAGAGGGCAATGCAATAGAGGGTATTTTGCCAGACTCCTGCAGAATGGATACTGTGCTCACTTTTCGCAAACCGGGAAGAGATCACTCTACACCGACCGGTTTCTGCCCAATCTCTCTAACCTCCCGCGTGTGCAACTTAATGGAAAAATTGTTAAATTTAGATTAGCTGTTTTGTTCTGGTCAACTCAGGCCACCTGTCTTCGAAAAAGGGCTGCTTCCGCTAGTTCCACTCTCCGTAGGATGCTCTGCTCCAAGTGGAAAAATGCCGTCTGCGAGGCATTACTTTGTAGATAGCACTACGCCATGGTGTTTTTCGATCTGGGGAAGGCCTATTATACCGATTGGGGCGAAGGCAAGCCTCCTAATCTTTACCTCTGAATTTTTGCGAGATTGTCGATTCCGTGTTCTTGTAGGGAAAGCCCCTCACCGGCCCAATGGATCAGAAGGAGGGTCTGCCGTATGAAGTGTCTTCAGTGTCCCACTCTTTGCCCTGAGCCTCAATGCAATCACCTCAGTGGTACTGAAAGATGTTCTAGCTACCCTCTAGGTGAACGACCTTACGATCTCTTTTGGTGCGGCCAAGATGCCAACTCTGGAGCGTCGACCTTAACAGGCATTGAAACGCTTCTCTCGCTATGCCGATGTGCACAGGTTTCGGTTTTCCATGGCCAAGATTAAGGTGATGCACTTCTACCGCCAACCATGGCTGCACCCAGGCCCGGACTTGTTCTTAAAGGTTATTCGTCTGAAAATGGTGTATTCGCACCGTTTCCCTTGTCTTGTTTTTGACCGACGCCTTACCTGGGATGCTTATGTTTGCTTCCTTAGCGTCTCTTGCACCCGCGCTATAGACATTCTTTGTTCCGTGCCGTTCAGAGCCTGGGGTGCTGATACGGCTAATGTCTTGCTTTTTATCTAGATCCTTTGTTCGTTCGAATCTATACTACGTATGTGAGCTTTACGCATTCGCAGCCGAGCGTGTATTACTGAAGGTGGAATCGATCCACCACAGAGATCTTTGCCTTCCGCCTGTCCCCCATTGTGAGCCTACTTGTTGATCCTAGAGAGATGCAATCTACTTTGCGCCTATCGACGGGTTCGCCTGTACGCGCGAACCCGTCGCCTCCTTAGGTCGCGAACGGCTCTCACTGCATCCGCAGCCAATCTTGACAATGACTATGCGGCCGAAGAGCTCATCTTAGCCGAGTGGATACGGCGTTGGCCTCCCAACGTCGCGCTACCGGGTTCGATTCCGAATCCCGGCATGAGCGGAGGCAAACGTCAGCGCACATAGAGATCTGGCGACCGATTGGTGGACGCGCTGTGCTCACCTTGTTTTTTGGTGTCTATATCTTACACCTTTCACCTCACACATAGCTAATCACAACACTGCTTTCTTTCCTATCCCGCCTTCACAGCACAACACACACTGTTCCAAGGAATCCTGCCGGTGGGTATCTATACCCACGTACCTCTGACGTGGAACAGGTCCCTGTCCCCTGATGTGACGATGGTTTCCACTTGAACGCTCTTTGGTGTCAAAACATCATACTTTCCTGGCACCTCTCCCTAAAAGAGGACCGGCTCCTGGCTCCCTCGGGCAGCCCAGCGATTGTCATACTGACCTTATATAAATTTCACTATCCGATCGGGATCCTCCCAGTATCATGGAAAGATTGGCGCTGACTAACTAACTTTGCCGCCGAGAGACGCCAGTCATACCGTAAGCCCTTTGGTTTAGCGCTAGGAAGCTCCTTCGAGAGCTCGGTATATATTTCGGGCCGGTGGCGTCTTTGGTTATGCTCAGGATGCCGCCTTTGACTATTTGTCGCCACAACTCTACTTCCAAAGCTTTTACAGCACAGGGAGTATTGCTTTCGGCCTTTTTGAAGCTAACTTCTTGTTACGCTGGATCCGTGCCAGTGTTTACGGATGGCTACTTCTAACAAAGAAGTAGCACTCAGACCGACTTCACAGCCGAGCTGGTTGCAATATACGGCTGGCTACGGGAGATAACAGATCGTTGCCGGTTTGGAGACCGGATGCCAGGGAGCCAGGCTCATAAGTTGCCTCTTACGCTATTATAGTGTTTATAATTTGTTTTTAAATGCTATAGTACTTGCACTGGACACAACATTCTGGGGTAAATATGTAGACGAGCGGCCCGGCCGATGGGATGTACTATTTCGTCCGTGTTCCAAAATGTTTCACGTTTTTGGAGTACATATATAGGGGATGGCTCGTGGGGAGTTAAGCACAATGCGTGGACTGCACCACGATGCTCCTGAGTTTCATTAAATTTTTGGGGGGGTCTGGGGGGCACAGCCCCCCAGTATATAATCCTAATTTTTCTAATGTTCTGACGTTGACAGAGGTGAATGCTTTAACTACATCATGTCAGCGCCTTTAATCGTTTTGCGAATTATAATAGGGGTTGGGGGTGGGGTATGATGTCAGAAATGACACGTGTGAATGATAATATTTGCACAAATTTTTTTCCGGCCGGGCCGCTCGTCTACATGTTTACCCATTCTGGTAAACCATTCTATTTATTTACCACCATAACACCAAAAAAGTAGCCCCGCTTCGCTGTTCTGTGATGAAGCTTCAGTAGCTTAAGCCGGTGGCCTCTAGTCTCTGACTGGATATTGGTACCTTCTGCAGCTACTTGAAAGGGTAAACATGTAGATTAGCGGCTCAGCTGAAAAAGTAGATTTTTTGTTTGTTTATATTTTGTTCACCTGTGCCTAAATATTCATGCACGTTTCAGTCATATTTGAAATATACCTAGTACCATTTTTTTTTAATAAAAATGCCCGAAAATAACTAATTAGGATTATATACTGCAAAGCCCCCTAATTGATTGAAACTCAGGATCATCGTAGGGTAGTCTCCCCATTGTGCTTACCCCCATACGAGCAGTCCCCATAAATTTACTCCAAAGCGTGAAACATGTTGGAACATGGACGAAATAGTTTACATCCCATCGTTTGCAACGCGAATCTACATATTTACCGTTGAAAGAACTGGTTGGCATCAATATTCTCATAATTATTCAATATTTTGAATACCTCGATCGTGTCACCTCTAGTCCTTCGCTCCACCAGCTTTATAGCTCATCTCTGGACTTTTTCTAGTTTTGTAATATCTCTTCTGCCCTGGGGAGACCAGGCCTGTACAGCATACTCCATTAGTGGCCTGACCAGAGCCAAGTATAGTGCCAGGAACATTTCTTCATTCATATAAATAAAAGTATATTTTATCCTACCCATCATCTGGTTGGCTCTGGTTGCCACCTTATTAACGTGCCCTAGGTTTTAAGTTATTTGAGATAATAATTTCAAGATCCTTCTCTGATGTAGCAACATTCAATAAGGTCCCCCTTCCCTATAGTGTACCCATATCCTGGGTTAGTTCTTCCTACATGCATCACACCACTTATTTTCATTGAATTTAAGTAGCCAGTTGTTGCTCCATTCTTGTAGCTTCTGCAAGTCATCTTGTAATCTATCAGCATCACTGGGCGCTTGTATTTTTGTGTAAATTTTTTCATCATCTGCAAATAATTTTCCCAATTAATTCACATTGTCCATGATGTCGTTGATATAGATTAAAAATAGGGTAACACTTCAGTTTCGGGGTGCATGGTAGGTGGCGGTGATTATGGGCTACAATTTTGGGTTACAATATATGTCTTATGATGTTAGGTATGAACAATCACAGCATTATATTTTTTTGTATATGACTATATACTGGGGTGCTGCGCCCCTAGACCCCCCAATTAATTTAAATTCAGGATCATCGCCGTGTGGTCCCCCCGCAGTGATATCTCCCCCGTGAGCAGTCCCCTTGAATTTACTGTTTTTTCCCCAATTTTTGTTTCATTTCAAACGATAACAGCTTTTTACTGGTAGAAAAAACCTAACCTAATGACAAACAATACTTACTTTTATAGGTTTCACACACCTCGAAAGGAGGTGTGTGAGAGGGGATGTGATTGAGCTCTTTAAATTTTTTTCTGGGATGGATAAATTGGATACTAGAGAGTTCTTTGAGTTAGATGATGGAAATCGGACTAGGGGTCACCACTTGAAAATTGAAAAGCAGGGGTGTAGGTTGGATTTAGGAAAGTATTTTTTCATCAATAGAGTGGTGGACTTCTGGAAAAAATTGCCTCGGAGAATAGTTGGTAGTCCAAATTTGAATGTATTTAAGAGTAGGTTGGATGAGTTTATGGAGAGGGAAAGTTGTGATGGTTCCTAAGTTTTGTATATATTAATATTGTTTGTATATATCTATAGCTGCATGATTTAGTTCTTGACAAGCCTTGATTGGTGATACCCTTGTTTCTGGACGCAATCCTCTGGATGTAGTTTTCCTGGGAGTTTGAGTGCCTTAAAAAAGAGGCCGTTTGACTCGGATGACCTATGATAAGCCCTTGTGGCTTTTGTCATCTGTTACATTATATTGTGGGAACTTTGATTTTGTCTTTCCCTGGTGATGGTACTTTTTGTGGGTGGGTTTTTGACGGATGCGGATGATCTTTGATAGCCCCTTACGGCTTTTGTCATCCGTGAAATTATGTTATGTTATCTTATATTCTCTAGCGACTCACAAAGCATCCGGAGTGCTCTCGAGGCATGTCAATTTCTTCACATCTTGTTTCGTGGTACCGTGACAACACCGTTGCCGCGAGCCGGGCGGATATCGAGCATATATTCTGTTGAATTCCTGGACATATGGGAATTGCGTATATTGAACGCGTCGATAGGTGCACTCAAAGGTCTGCGAGGACTGGGTGACCAGACCAGTTAGGAACATCCTCACACCGACTACATAGCAAGAATCAGGGCAGACCACCGGGGTACTTTGTAAAAGGATGGAAACGGCCGAGGAGAACTTAAAGTTAGGCGACATTGTGCCGCCACTGTTACCATAGACCGACTCCCCAATGCCGAGACAGCTTCAGATCGAATTTTCGTCGTCTTTGAATTGGAAACAATTGTGAGGCCCACCACAATTTGATTGATTGCTTGCCTTCATTTTATTGTGACTCCAGGCTTGTCCCCCAAACTGTTCGCCACGTTTTTGTTGAATTTCGCATTCTGTGTGATATTTACTACGTTATCCCGGTACTGGGACGAGCGGGGTCGCTACCAGTTTTCCCTTGTACTCGGGAGGGGTTCGTGAACACAGAATTGTGGACTATCTGAATTTTTCCGAGGAGGCTGGTCCTCCATTTCATCTGACTCTTTCTGTTGTAGGTCGCATGTTCCTGCACCGGTGAGATGCAGGTGTTCCCCCGACGCCGGAGCATGCTCCCTTCTTGTTTTTGCTTTATTTGTTGTTTCTGGTTTTGTTTGGTTTTGGTATTAGTTTTGTATTTTAGTTTTAGGTTTTGTATTTGACTTATTTTATATTTTAACATAGCCTTGAATTAGTCTTGTAATTAATTAATTACGACGAGTTATGCCCTTGTAGGCATTCGCCAACAGTGTATGGAAGTTGCGAGTGCTTCCCGGTAGTGTAGATTCACCTGGGAAATACGAAGCCCCATGGAAAGGAGAGTCTGTATGGATTAGCGGAGGGGGTGAACAGTAATAATAACAATACTTTTTTATAGAGGGGCATATATATATATATATATATATATATATATATATATATATATATATATATATATATATATATAGATACATATATATATATATATATATATATATATATATATATATATATATATATATATATATATATATATATATATATATATATATATATATATATATAACTTCAGGTGTTTTTGAAATTCAAAGGATTGAAATAGTTAAAAAGAAGAAGATGAAGAAGAAAAAGAAAAGGGTGTTAAAATAAAGAATCTATAAAGGGGGGGGGGATTAAAAGAAGCGGTTAAGATTAGCAAATAAGGTCGTAGGCCATACCCCCGCAGGGGTGACTGTGTAACCAAGCTCTTCCTGTTAAGGAAGAGAACAGCGGCTTATATATATATATATATATATATATATATATATATATATATATATATATATATATATATATATATATATATATATATATATATATATATATATATATATATGTATATGTATATGTATATATATATATATATATATATATATATATATATATATATATATATATATATATATATGATGAAAATTAATGCAATATCGCAAGAAAAGATGAGGAATTAAACCACATTCTCCGAAGACAATTTAATTCAGAACAGTTTCGGTGTATCTCACACCCTTTTTCAACTGACACTGGATTGAAAATATAAGAAAAGTGCATACAATCATAATAACACAGGGTCAGGTCGTGAAAGATCCCCCCTTTTTTCCCATAATCCCCTACTTGTGGCTAATCTGGAAGGGGGGGGGGGTTAGGCCTAAGCATATTGAAGGGCTGACATTTTACTATTTTGTTTATTTGCTTTCTTATTACAGGATTAAAAGAAAATTGACCCTCAGATAGATTTAAATTAGGAACTGACGATATCGAGCTCGATTCTACGATTCTTTTCTTAACATAGTTAGCCGATTTAAATACCATTTTACTTCCATTGAAATCGATCGAATGATTCAAGTCTCTAACATGGCAGAATATTCCACTGCTTTCGCTGCCCACTCTAATATCTCTTTTGTGTTCATACAATCTCTTGTCTAGATTTCTCCCCGTTTCACCTATATAAACTTTATGGCAATCGTTGCATGGTATTGCATATACTCCTATGTTATGATGTTCCTTGGGTTTCCTGGCAATCATCAATTGGTTTAAGGAATTGTTATATTTAAAGGCTAGATTAATACCCGCTTTTCCAAATATATCCTTTAAACTATTTAATTTATTATTAAATGGCAATGTTTTACATTTGTTGAAGTCATTAGTGCGGGAAGGCTTATTACCATAGAATGTTTTCCTAGCTGCAAAATGGGCAGACGATATGAACCGATCGGGGTAATACAAATTAGAAAAAATGGTCCTGATAATGACAATTTCTTCATCTAAATAGGAAGGATGACATATTTTATATGCTCTAAGGAAAAGGTTAGAAATTACCGATTTTTTAACCGTATTATCGTGAAACGAAAAATAATGTATATAGGCATTCGAGTGGGTTGGTTTCCTATAAACGTCAAGTTTTAATTCATGGTGATCTTTATTAATGAGGACATCTAAAAAGGGTAATCTATTATCATATTCCCATTCATATTTAAATTTGATGGAGAGATGCAAATTATTCAAATTATTAAAAAAGGTATCAAAATCATGGCCATTAGGCCATACAGAAAATACATCGTCAATGTACCTTAACCATATAAAGTTAGGGGGAGAAATTGTGGGAAGGAGTTTAGTCTCAAAATATTCCATGAAGAGACATGCCAATATCGGAGATAAACTATTTCCCATGCTAAGGCCAAATATTTGTCTATAAAACTCATTATTTACTCGAAACACATTGTCAGAGAGACATAATTCAACCAAATCGATAAATTTACTCGTAGAAATGGGAAGATCCAAATCAAGTCTAGGCATGATTCCCCGCAGAAGGCCCATGGTTTGGTCAACCGGAACTTTGGTAAACAAAGAGTTTACATCATAGCTCACAAGTTTTCCATCCGGTAATTGCAAGTGGTTGAGGCGGTTAACGAAAACTTGAGTGTTCATAATATGTGCAGATGAGATTCTTCCAACCGCTGGAGATAAATGCTTGAAGAGAATATTGAAAAGCGCTGATTTAATTAAACAATTCAGGAGTACGAACCCTTCACTTCCCTATATGTATGGGCTCGCAAAGACCCACAAAGAGGGATGTCCCTTACGCCCAATCATTTCCAATATTAATTCTCCCACTTATAAGCTCTCCAAATGGCTCGCCAAGCATATTTGGCTACCTATAGACTCATCAGACCATATAACATTTTTCCAATCATTTAGTGTCCAGGTTTTGTGATCATTACACCATTTTTTTCGCAACCTGGCGTTAGACTTTGGGATGAGAGGTTTGAAAATCGCAGCGGTTCCGTAAATACCAGCTTTGTGCAGCTCCCGACGTACTGTGCGTGTCGAAACTGTATTGGGTAAGTGGGTATTGAGTTCTGCTGTCATTTTTTCTGCAGTAGATTTATGATTTTTGACTACAATTCGTTTTAATGTTCGTCTGTCCTTGTCAGTTAACTTTGGTTTCCGCCCACTAGTATTCTTTACTGACTATGTTTTGCCATGCTTTGTGTAAGCTGTCATCATTGTAGACACCACAGCTCGTGGCACATTCAATAATTCAGCGTCCTCTAGTAGACAACACTCAAGGAATCCGTCTAATGTACCTAAAAAGATACATTTCAATAGATCCCCTTTATGTTAATCTAGTTTACCGTCACAGAAAACTGAAGAGTTGTTAAACATTTCAGCGTTATCTTTGCTGAATACATTTTAAAGATGGAAAAGATTCTAAGACAATTTGGTACTGTTAATGTATCGCAAAATTAGATAACTGACACTGCTTCTTTTCTAGAGGGATACCCTCCTCAATCTAGTAGCTAACATTTCAGATAGGTACAAATGGACGTGCATCTTTAGAAAACCAACATATTCTGGGTTAGGTCTAAATTTCTTTAGCGTTTGTGACAAAAATTTGATGAACAGTTTGTATGTTTTGATACAAAGGACAGTACGATTTTTCTCCTACGCTTTAATTCACCTTGAATTTGACGTTCTAAGAAACTTTTTCGTGGCCGATTCATTTTCCCTTGATTTAGTTAGCCGATCCATAAACAAAATATTAAATGACGTCTTCCATCCAAATATTGTCAAGACAATAAAGACTTGCGATATTTTCTCCTTCCCGATCTCGGTCCTCTGAATCAAGAGGCTTCAAGACATGACAGCAAAATTCTTCAAAGTTTTTTTTTCCCAAGTTCACTTCCGAATAACCTTCCTAAACAATTTGAAAATAGGTAATTTCTTTCGCACAAATGATTTAACCTCTGTTTGTTTGCGCATTAGTATTGTATATCAATTTTCTGGCCTTGGATGTTCCCGGAGAACGTACATTGGTAGTACTATTCGCTCCTTACACTCGAGAGCTTGTGTACACCTTGGCTTTAGTTGCCGAATGGGAAAATCTCTCACCAAGAAGGAAGTCTCACCCATCAGAGCCCACATTATAAAATGTAAGGTTAATGCCAACATCGATAATTTTGAGATTTGGGGCTCTAATCCTAATACCACCATCTCAGAATCTCTTTTCATCAGAACACACTCACCTGTGTTAAATACCGACTTGACATGCCACCCCTTGTCGGTTATAACCACAACCAACCAACTTCAAACCTGTTAATAATTCCCGATAACCATCCCACCCTTAATTGTGTCCGTTTTCTTCAAGTTCATCAGTCTTTTCTTCGACTTGTTGACAACAGGCATGATTTGTAATTCTCTTTTACTTTAAAACTATTAGTGTTTTTACTTGAAATTATTTAATGCTTGTAATTTTATTAAAGTTTTTGTAAAATTCACTATCTTAATTAGTGTGTTTTTGATTGGTATCTGTGTGAGAACCCACCTCGAGTACGAGGGATAAGTGGTAGCGACCAAGCTCGTCCCAGTACCGTAATCGGAAACTTACACGAAGATCCACCAGACTAGGACACAGTAAAAATGTGCCGAGCACTCTTGAGGACCACGTAGTAAGGTGTAGGGAGGCGCTCCATCATATGGCGGTGCGTATTCCGAGTGTACTCAAAAGGAAAACGACAGAAAGTGATCTGAAACCTTCTAGGCATTAGGCGGAAATTCCGAGGGAACAGTTGCGGCGTGATGTTACGTAACTTTAGGTTCCACTCTGCCGTCTCTCATTTGTTTACCAGACATCTCGGATTGCTGTGCTGACCTAATTTCTGTTATGAAGTCCGAGTGGGGAAGAGCAAAATGTTGGTCCGGCCACCCATTCCTCGTGAAGTATTTGGTTCCCTCATCGGAGAGCTCATTTCCTCTAATCCTTAAATGCCCAGGAACCCAGTAGAAGATAATCTCAACATCCACCGACTCGCAGCAACCGCGGGGTCAGGCATACCACCAACCAGGGCAGGCGAAGATTCCAATGCCTCGAGAGGACAAAGGGCAGACTGTTAGGTAAATTCTACGTTCTTGAGAGAGTGTATCTTAACTCTTTAGTGAATCAGAAAGAGATCAAGAGAATATGCAAGATGTTGCCACTGATCATTTACCTTCTGCTGTAAAGTTGTTCCATCGTGAGTTGAAGAATCTTGCAACGTTAATTGGAAGGGGGTAGGGGCATGTCGCGAATATGCCAAGCACACAGCGAATGCCTTTTTAAAATTTACATCTTTATTGTTGTATTCTCGATGGTAGTAACACAGAAACGACGATCGAAAATGCTGAGGGTGAGTATAGCCGGAATAAGTAAACAAATTCAAATGCTTTGTCTTAGTTCTTGTGTTTAAATGTCCACGCTGTGGGTAAGGTGTTCACACTTCGCCGCCAATCAGTTCTTTCTTCAATTATTCATCGCCATTCTTCTAAGACACGATCTATAATGGTGCCAACACTATGGATAAGGGAGAGCGTTAAGCCAGGAATAATGTTTGCAAGCGGGATTCGACTTTATTCCGATACGCTCCGCTTCCAGGAAGTGGCCTGTGTAGCGTAGCGATATTGCAAGCGAGCGGCATATAAGCTCTGCATGAAGGAAGCTTTTAGGGAGACTCATTCTCGATGGCAGATTAGACAAGGTCGCGCGTACACTGGTCCCAGCGACGCGCGAAATGTGTTCCCAATTCGTCTACGCTCCGTTCCTTGTTTTTTTTGTTAATCTCCCCTCTTTCAACACTCCTCAATAAAACAGCTTAACTCCCCGAAGTCCCCAAAAGATCCTATACCCCTCGGTGATGTGGATGCAGGCCTTTTCCATTTATATTCACAGAGGATCTTCTAGAAGAGGCAATTATGCCTGTGGGTCCAGGGGTTTGAAATCAGAGTTATCTTTGTCTTAGGTGGATTGCCTATCATGGCTACGAGCTCCACCTACCCGTCCCCACCGTGATTCCCAGTCGCGGAGGTAACCTTCCTCAGTCAATAGTGTCAGCTTAAAAAGAAGCCGGACGTAGATTCGAACTACTGAGCCAACAATTGCCGGACAAGCGCGCTAACTACTATACTACAAGGACGCTAGTTTTGTAAAAATATTTTCAATTCCATCCTAGGATTTTTATGTTCTTTTCGTCCTCATTTTCTTTGCTTCATGAACCTCTCAAGGGCTAAAAAGAATGGTTAGTACCCCTTACTCACCCATCACAAACACATATGCCCAAAGCAAAGTTTTCATGACCAATGCTTTTTACCTTTGTTGGAGGCTGTGGGTGCTTATATGTGATCACAATTGATCACTTTGTACGAAACACAGCTGACTCCACTGGTGTCTTACAACTGGGAAAACCTTTCTCCTAATAAGATTAAAATTTAAATTTGTGATGAAATGAGAGCCGATAATTTCCCATTAGGAATTAAACAACATAGGTTAAGGATTTATTTATCATGAACTTTGACCATGGCAACATCGTATTATCATCTAGATACTCAAAATCTGGATAAGTTCGAAGTTTGTTATAACATAATTCAAAGGATGACAAAAGCCAAAAGGGCCTATCAGAGGTCATCCGAGTCAATACACATGCCATAAAGTGCATCTACAAGATTTTGTCTGAACTGCTTGAAAAATTATCACTATCATGACGTGTCAAAAAACTAAAGCATGTAATACACATACCAATAATATAAATATATAAAAACAACATTACAATATTTAATTTGCCCCAATATAACTTAAAAACCACGATAACTTACTCTCCCAATATACTTATCTAAACTGCACTTGAAAACAGTTAAATTTGGACTGCTTATTGTCTCCTGCGGTAAACCATTCAGGTAATCTACCCCTTTGTTGTCAAAAAATACTTTCTCACATCCAACTTGCACCTATGATTTTTTGTTTTATTTTTAAGTGATGGTCACTAGTTCTATTACTACCTTCCAACTCAAAGAACTTGCTAAAATCTAACTTATCTACCGGAGAACAAATTTCAAAAAGGTCAATTATATTCCCTTTCACACACCTTCTTAAAAATGAGAACATATTTAGCACCCTCAACCTCTCTTCATATTCAAGCTGCTTCATGGAAGGTATCATCTTTGTTGCCCTCCTTTGAACTACCTCTAATAGGTTGATATCAAGGCTAAAGTGTGAGGACCATGCTTGTATACAGTATTCTAAATGTGGCCTAACATATGAGATACTGGGTAGAGCAAAATTCATGTTACACTCGTTCTGACTCTTCAACAAAAGACACAATGATGGTTTATATGCAGTTAGACACGTTTTTATTGTTTACCAAATAAATATGTGTTTAAATTACAAGATTAATAAATGTGGCAGCCCTCGGTGGCGAGCACGTGCTCCAGACCAGACGTAAAGCCGCGCACACGTTGTGGACGAAGTCTTTCCTCATGTTGGCTAATACCCGGTTGACGGAGGACTTCAGCTCGTCGACGTTGCTGTGGCGGAGCTTGCAGGACCTGCCCTCAGCATGCGCCCATACGCTGTAGTCGATGGGATTGAGGTCAGGCAACTGCGGCCGCCAAAAGTCCTTCGACCCCAACCACTCCTGCACGATTTTAACCGTGTGGGCCGGGCACCGTCCCGCTGAAAGCGTTTTCCTTGTAGCCATTCTAAGCCACGACACCGAGCATCATCACGGAGATCGGGAGCTTGGGTGTGGCGACGTCTTGGCCGAAGGTTACCCCCTCGGTCATTCTGCTCATTGATGACCGGATCAACCGTGAAGGTTTCTGTCATCAGAAAATTTGAGAATTCGATTGCCATGACTCTTCAAGTGGTTGAGAAGGTGACGACAGCGCTTCCGACGTTGTTATCGCATACGGCGGTGGGCAGAGGATTTTCCATGCACCTCAAGCTCTTGCCACTCTTCTCCTTGACGGACCTGGAAACCGAGATTTGCGGTCATTTTGAGCTTCAGAGCACCTTCGAAGGCCTTTCTTACAACCAAACAGCCGACAATTTAAGGTCTGCCTGAATGAGCTTCCTTTTCGAGGCTTCTCTGCGGCTCTGTGGACGGTCATCTGGTTGACGTTGAGCCGCTTGGCGTTGTCGGACTAGTTTTGGCCCGCGGGCATTAGAGCAGAGATGTTGATTCTTTTCACGTCCATCTTGACACAACAACACACACTGGAAAAGACGTTTAATCACAAGTACTATAAATGTAGAGGCTTAAGTTCGTTTGTAGTACCTTTTAAAATCACACACGTAAACCTCTCGAAAGATTAAAAAAACGAGTGTAACAGAACTTTTGCAAGGCCCGGTAAATTTTATATTTCCTTTCCTAAATTAATAACTACATCTTTTTTAAAGTTAAAATTCACTTGCCACTTCTTTGCCCAACCTAATAACTTATTTAAGTCACTTTGTAGTTAAAGTTAGCCTTTCCTTCATTTACTAAAGTGCCAATTTTGTGTCATTAGCATGAAATTACACTGCTAATTACTTATATCCTCGCCAAGAACATTTATATAAACTACGAATAATAATGGGTCTAGAACTAATCCCTGAAGTATGCCACTGATAACGTCCCTCCACTGTGACCTAATCCCATTCAGACCACTCTGAATGGGGTGAGGTCACAGTGAAAAGACGTTATCAATAACGACTATTTGTGTGTGACAAAAAATTAAGTTACACTAGTGCAGAATTTGCAAGCAATCTAATTTTTGTCATGTAAAAATTCAAATGTAGTTTAATAAGGTCAATTACAAATAACACACAAGAGACGTTTTATACCGAAATAGGCAATTCTGATTATTGTTCCAGAATTTTTTTTCTCCACTGTAAACATATCTGAATCTAAAACGTGGTAATATGTTTTGAAACGATCAAGGCTGCAAAATTTCCTGATATCAAAAAGTGTTTTAAAATACATTTCAACATTTATATAAACTTTCTTGCCTCTTCATGAATACATATTTTAAAATAAAAATATAGACATATTTTCGATTCATTAATATTTTTTTCCGATGGTGATTATGATGTAAATATTGTATTTCGTCATAATTCAGTTCCAATATTGTAGTCATTTTCAGTGTGAGGGTTAGAGCGAAGAGGTATTTCATCTTCTCGATCTTCCCTTTGAGAATGCCTTCTGCCTCTATAAAATCTGATTCTACAGGGTCTTTCGATACACAAGACCCACTAGGCAGAGTCCATTTAATGATTGAAAAGAAAATTAGGAACCTCGACAAGCGGAAGGTAATTCTATTTTCACTTCTTTCCGGGTTGTCCATCACACCCAGTAAATCCATTTTGAAATTAGGTTGCTGACTAGACTTATTCGATATATATTTAAGTAGCCTCTCATTAAATCTCCTTAAAACTAGTTTGCCCAAATTCTTTGTCTAAACTCATCCCTCCATTAACGTGTAAGTTATTCGTAGTTTCGTTTAGTAAATGGTTCGAGGTAACTTACCAGCGGTCTTTTGTTTCCGTTTATTACGATCACATTTACAATTAAGGAATGGTTCATTTTGAATTCTCTTTTACCGGTATTCTGTGTTAGTACTTGTGAAATGGCTTAGTATGACATGTACAAGTCAGTGGCATGATACCTGTTAGTTTGGTGCTTAGAGATTCAGTACCATACCTGCTTAGAGATTCAGTACCATAGAGAACAATTCAAGGGATGACGAGCCATAATGGCCTATTAGAGCTCATCCAAATCGATCAGAGCTCCTCAAGAATCACCCATCATCCCCAACTACTACATTCATTGGATTGTCTCCACAATACTCATTCTAAAGCATTGGCAATCAAGGCTTGGGTAATACAGATCAAAAACTCCAACTCAAATGAATGTGCTTTGGTATAAATTTTCTTTTTGGTAAACCTGAAGATCGGCGGCAGGCCCCCAAATTGTTTTTTTCAGCCGAAACGACACTTAAGTTGTGTTTGTTTCGTTCACCCACGCATGAATATTCATGCGTGTGTTTGGTTAAATGAAAATGTTAGAACATTATTTTATAAACATTTATGATTATATACTGGCGGGGGGAAGGGGTGCTCCCCAGCCCCCTCCCTAATTGATTGTAAGTAACTCAGGATCATCGTAGGGGGGTCCCCCGCAGGGATATCTCCCCCATGAGCAGTCCTCTTGAATTTAATAAAAAAAAAAGGTGAAACATTGGAACAGGGATGAAATATTTGTCATCACATCAAGCACGCCGCCAATCTTCAGGTTTACCCTTTTTTAAAATATGCAAATGCTATAAGGTATATATTGAAGATATACTTTATATAGTATTTTCACTAATTAAGGTACACAAATTCATAATTATGAAGTTATGATAAAAAATAGATAGGTAGCAATCTTATTGATAGCTCGTTTTTAAGCATCAAAAGATTGATTGGGTGTTAATTTGGTAAATTGAGATGATGATAGCTCCACCTACTTTTGTCTATTTCTCCTTAAAATTATTTTTGGTAATAATATAACATTTCACAGATGCCAAAAGCCTATCAAAGGTCATCCGTATCTGTCTAAACCTACCCATAAAATGCATCCATAGGATTGTGTCAGATCATGCATCTACAATATACAATTTAAACAATCCATAAGGTTGTGTCCGGTCATGCATCTACAATATACAATTAGAATGATACACAAAGATGTGTCAAAAACAAAAAGAATCATCATAAAGACTAATCAAAATCAATCATAATATACAATAATAAAAAACTGCATCCACAGGAATGAGTCCAGAATACCCCCCAAAGTTAACCCTCCCTCCCCATATAATCATCTAATCTACGTTTGAAAACATTCAAGTTTGGACTGTCTACCGTATCAGGTGGCAAAATATTCCAGTAATCTACCACTCTATTGGTGAAAAAATATTTTCTAACATCCAACCTGCACCTGTTTTTTAATTTTTAAGTGGTGACTCCTAGTCCATAAACATAACATAACATAATTTCACGGATGACAAAAGCCGCAAGGGCCTATCAAAGGTCATCCGCATCTGTCAAAACCCACAAAATTCATCCATAGGATTGTGTCAGATCATAACATAACATAATTTCACGGAGCGAGGTCGCTCCTACCTGTCCCTTGTGCTTGGGACGAGTTCGTGCACATTGACTTGTGGACTTGTTTACTTTTGGGGGGAGACCGGGCTTCTCCCCTTTATTTAAGGTTCTTTTTGCTTTTTGTTTGTTATTGTTGTTTTGTAGGTTGCACTCTCCTGCATCCGGGTGAGGGGGGACCTCCCCCCACTGCCGGAGATTGCTTCCTGATTGTTAAGTTTTTCCAATTTATATAATTGTTTTCATATTTTTATTTTAAAGTAGCCTAGTCCTAGGCTGTCATGTTTTTCAACTACTTTTTCCCAAGTGGGCATTTGCCAGATGGGCTCTATAAAATTAAAAAAAACCCTTCATATTTGATAGGCCGTATTTTATCTCTGCCAGACTTATTATTAATTTTGTAGTAACTAAAGAACTTTCTAGGATCTTTGTTGCTATCCTGAGCTAATTTAATTTCTGACACCCTTTTGTTCTTTATAATCTTATTTAACTCATTCCTAGCCATTCTATAATCACTTAAATTTTTAATATTATTTTCTACCTGTAATTTTTTATATGCCCCTTTTCTTCTGAAATTTTTCTAGCTATCTCCTGATCCCACCATAATGAACATAACATAAGAACATAAGAAAAGAAGGAGACTGCAAAAGACCATTCATGGCCTACACTTGGCAGCTCCTGTTCCATTCAACACACAAAAGATTTCTTACCAGAGAAAAGTCATCAATATTGTCACCCTTTACAGGAGTTCATCAGATCTAATCTACAATATACATAAAATGCATCCAGAAGATTATGTCCATTCATGCAACCGCAAAATATAATCTCCCCACTCCTTAGAAAAATATATACATATGTACATAAAAAAAAGTCAGTCCCATCTAGCAGCTTCATCCATATATTTGTCTAATCTATTCTTAAAACTACCCAGAGAGGAGGCTTCTATCACATGTCTAGTGAGCCTATTCCATTCATCTACCACACGATTTGTAAACCAATTCCTCCCAATCTCCTTCCTAAACCTATACTTATCAAGCTTAAACCCATTGCTACGTGTCCTGTCATGTTCACTAAGTATAAGAACCTTACCCAGATCCCCTTTATTATATCCTTTTACCCATTTGAAGACTTCAATCAATTCCCCTCTGACTCTTCTCCTTTCCAATGTATGTAGATTTAGTTTTCTGAGCCTTTCACCATAAGGTAAGTTCCTTAGCCCACCTACTTTTGTTCCTAATGGCCTTAATTGGGATACATTGTTCTTGGACTACATTTATTATATGCTTGAAAGTATCCCACATACCATAAGCATTTTTACCTCTGAATTCTACATCCCAGTCTACAAAATTTAGCAAGCTTCGGTGTTTTACATAATCTCCTTTATGAAAATTTGGAATTTTTACAGCATTCTAGGTTATTTTACCCTTCTCAATTCCCAAGTTAAAATGAACTATCTGATGGTCACTATTTCCCAATGCTTTCCTAACAGTCAATTCTTGAACTAAATGATTGCTGTTAGAAAGTACTAAATCTAGTATATTGTCCCCCCTCATTGGCTCATTAACAAATTGATTAAAAAAATTATCCTTAAAGCATTCTATAAACCTGCTACTTGTTCTATCCCTACCCATCATATTTTCCCAGTCCACAGAGTTTAAGTTGAAGTCCCCAATAATAACTGCATCTGTTTCACATCCCTTACTTATTTCCCTTATCATTAGTTCATCCATATCATCAGTCTGCCCAGGTGGCCTGTAAAAAGCTCCCAAATGCACCATTCTATTTTTACTGAACCTAATATCTATCCAAAATGACTCAACTCCATCCTGCTTTATTGAAGTATTTAAACTTGAAACAATGTTGTTTTTTATATAAAAATTATTCCTCCACCAATCCTACCTGTTGTTTGAATAATGTACATATTATAACCCTGTAAATCAAATTCACTTATAGTGTCACTAAATTCTATTTCATTAACCCATGATTCAGTAACGCATAATATATCTATATCCTCATCGCTAATATAACTAAATAGCTCATCCTTCTTGTTTCTAAGACTACAAGCATTTGTATAGAAACAATTTAACCCCCCTATCCCTGAAGCACCTCTTGAAACATGAATGACCTCACCTCTATCGCCTTGGAACCTATTTCTGTTATCTGCCAAGTCCATTCTACTTTCAGTACTATAATGTCCTCTCATAATTCCCTGACCACTATTAGTATCTAGTTTCCTGCCCGCAAAACTAGATACTATTATACTACCTTCCAACTCAAATAACTTGCTAAAATCCAACTTATCCATCCCAGAACAGATTTTTTAAAAAGCTCAATCATATCTTCCCTCACACATTTTCTTTTAAATGAGAACATATTTAGTATCCTCAGTCTATCTTCATATTCAAGGTGCTTCATGGAAGGTATTATTTTTGTTGCCCTCCTTTGTACTTACTCTAACAGGTTGATGTCATGTCTAAAATGTGATGACCTTGCTTGTATGCAGTACTCTAAATGTGGCCTAACATAAGAGTTATAGAGTTTAAGGATAACCTCTTTACTCTTGTAGCTAACATTCATGTTAATGTATCCTAGCACCCCATTTGCTATATTTTCTGCCTCGATACACTGCTTTGAAAACTTCAGTGACCTATCTACTACTATGCCTAAGTCCTTCTCATCCTCAACTGAATTCAGCCAATCCCCATCCATTTCATAGCTAAATTCCTATTATTCCTTCCCATGTTAAGAACTGCATTTTTTAAGGTTGAAAGTCATCTGCCACTTCTGAGCCCAAGCTAATAATTTATTTAAGTCATTCTGTACTTTAAAGCTCCCCTCAACTTCTTTGACTACAGCTGCCAATTTAGTGTCATCAGCAAAAATTGACACTGCTATTTACAAATATGATAAATGCCAAATATGACTGTAAAATATGATGGGAAGGGATAGAGCAAGTTGTAAGTTTATAGAATGTTTTGAGGATAATTTTTTGACTCAATTTGTTAATAAGCCAATGAGGTGTGCCAATATCTTTGATCTGGTTCTTTCAAATGATGATCAGTTGGTTCAGGAATTGACTGTTGGGGAAGCATTGGGAAATAGTGATCATTAGATGGTTCGTTTTAACTTGGGAATAGTGAAAGGTAGAACCTCAACAAACTCCACACTTTTAAGACTATACTAAACATAGCCCAGGGACAGTGTATTCCAATGAAGGCTATTAGGAAGAAATGTAGGAATTCATTGTGGTGGAATCAGGAGATAGCTAGGAAAATTTCTGAGAAGAAAAGGGCATACCAGAGATTAAAGAGAAAAAGTACTTTTGACAATTTAAATCATTATAGGTCGACCAGAAATGAGCTAAATAAGATTATTAAGAAGAGCAAAAGGGTGGCAGAAATTAATTTAGCTCAAAATAATAATAAAGATCCAGGAAAATTCTTTAGCTATTATAGAATTAATAAGAAATCTAAGTGATAAAATTGGCCTATTAGATATGGAGGGGTTTTGAAAGAATCTGATGAGGAAATAGTAGAGGTTCTTAATGATAATTTTTCTTCAGTATTTACACAAGAGAATCGAGATAGATTAATTGATGATAATCCTAGTGCAAGGGAAGTAGTGTTTAATAGCGTTAATGTAAACAGGGAAATAATTAAAGGCTTATATTGTAGTTAACTGCTAGCAAGTCATCTGGCCGATACAACATTCATTCTAGGTTACTCAAAGGTGTAGATAGTGTTGCAGTAGCTCTTGAAAAGATATATACTAGATCACTAGAGTTTGGAGAAATACCTAATGATTGGAAATTAGCAAATGTAGTGCCAATTTTTTAAAAGGGAACTTTAGGCCAGTAAGCTTAACTTCTATTGTTTGTAAAATCCTTGAGAAGATGGTTAAGAAGGGGATTTCTGACCATCTAGAGTATGGTAGGTTAATTGATGCTCACCATGGGTTTAGAAGAGGTAGATCGTGTTTAACAAATATACTGGATTTTATGAATTATGTTACTAAACAATTAGATAAGGGAGAATGTTAATGTAATTTACTTAGATTTTAGCAAAGCTTTTGATAAAGTTCCACATAGGACACTAGTTCACAAATTAAAAAATGCATGGCATATGTGGTGGTTTTGAATTGGATAACTGAATGGCTGAAAGACAGGAAACAGAGTTGTGCTGAATGGGGTGAGGTCACAGTGGAGGGACGTTATCAGTGGCATACCTCAGGGATCCCGTCTAGGCCCTTAACATAACATAATTTCGCATGTTCAACAGGGAGGGACTTGGAGACCCACACTAGCACTCTGTCATGTTTGGCTATGGCAGGTTTACTGAGTCTGAGTGCTGGCTGGTATCGCTACCTCTTTAAGGAATTCATGATCCTGCCACCACTTCATCCATACAAATTGTTTGTGTGCAAAGTTTTGTTTACCCAAGTCTGTCAGTCGCGGCAAGACCCTACACGATAAGCCCCTATCGTGTATGGTTAATTGGAGAGAGCTCCACCCTGCTTCTTCAAAGCAAAATTGGTGCTATCTCTTTAGGAGATCCTGGCTGTTCAGCCTGCAGATTGCCTACCATTTAGCCAGGATAAGTACTTTGTCCTGGCACCCTCAGTGCTGTCTTGGATGTCTTATGCCTCAATTTTAAAGAAAAAAATATCACCCTCTGCTCTTTGCCCCTCCTAGCCTACAAGCATGGTCATTTATTTGCCCTTTTGTAACATCCAGTCTTGACTAAAACCAGGACTACACCAGTGTGAAATTGTCCCAGGTCTGTCATTAGACTCGTTGGCACCCCTCCTGAATGTGGTTCTGAGACCATCTTGTCAGGTTCCTAAGGCTGCCCCCTTAAAGGAGGACACCACCATTCTGCTTCTATGCTCCCTCCCAAGGTTGGACTGTGGCTCAGAGATAATAGGGATCCCTACCTCTGCGAAATGTACAGCTTGCCACTCCCCTGAGTATCTTTCTCTTCAAAGAGGGCTCCCTACATCTCTTGGCTATGCTTGGAGGACATTCCTTTAATGGAATTGCCTGGAGGAGCTACAGAGGCTCATCTATTTCCATCCGCATTAGCCATCTTTCTGCAGGAGACCACGCTAGATACATACCCCCTGCTCTTGAGAAGAACATCTTGGTGGCCAAAATATTCAGGGACATTAAGTAGGAGAGCAGCAAGAGTTTATGGTGCGTGGAAAGGCTTCTTCTGCCTACTGACCCTGTGTGAGAATTTTGGGAGCACTGTTGTTGCTTTCTCAATGACTTGGAGTCATGGCACTCAAATTCTCTTCTTTTTATTCTCATGAAAAAACCACAGTCAAATCAGGTCATCAACAAGCAGAACAACCTCCGGTAAGCTTCAGCTAGGATGTCTCCAAGGTCCGCTATGTGTCCATGACAAAGCACTTGGCCACGGTGGTGATGCTCAGCATTTTGGCTTTGAATGGAGAAGTTGTGTAGTTTGCGGCCAGTTACACGTTCACTGCAGTTAAGTACAGGGACATCTTGGTGATCAAAGTCCTGCACTGGGTGAGATGGATTACAGATTAGACAGAGTACATCTTTAAGCAGGCAGGTGCCCTCGCCCACATCACAAGACTGTGTAAGTGTTTTGGGCCAAATATTAACGTCTGCTCACTCGTGTGGCCACCGCAATCAATCACTTGACCTCAATCCCCTTGACTACACTGTATGGGTGCATGTTGAGAGCAAGGCCTGCATGGTTGGCCACAGCAACATTGATTAACTGAATTCCTCCTCATGTGAGACAGCATGAGGAAGGAATTCATCTGTAATGTGTGTGTGTGGCCTTAATATTACAATTTAAACATATTAAAACAATAAGAATGTTTGTGTAACTGCATTTAAACTATCATTGTGTACATTTTTGCAAGTGTAACAGGACTTTTGCAATACCCAGTACCTCCTTTCTGGATAGGATTTATATTGATTTCTGCGTTCATTCCACCATCAGCCAACTTCCATGCAGGGGATTTCTGCTATGTTGGGCTTGGTTGCTGAGACCCTTCTATCCAGCAATTTGAATGGTAGACAACCCTATGCGTGGAGACTACACGATCAATCCTTGCCAATCTGATTGACCAGTGGAGATGTGGATCACTTTCCAATACCCTCTCCTTTGCCCTGCCTTGATCTATTATCCCTGTGCTTTCAGGATGCACAGACTGATTTCACTCAACTAGTCAAGGAGCTTAGGTCGGTGAATGAGAGCGTTGAGTTCTCTAGGAACCTGTGGGCCTAACTAAGATTCCTAGAATCGTAGTTAGGCCCATGAGTGACTTAGAAGCCAGGAAGGCTCTAGAAGAGTTCTGGGGAGGTATTTACAACAGAAATGAAAATATTATGGAAGAGGTATGGAAAAAGGGAGAAAAAGAGAGATATATACAAGAATATGACCAGGAAGAGGTAGAGGAGGGAGAAATAATAAGGTACTCAAGACAACTGCAGGAGCATATGGATATGGTGTGTGACAGGGTGAGAATCCCAAGACAGATAGAGGAACATATGGATATGGTAATAAAAAGAAAGAGACGTGGTGTTGAGGCTATGTAGAAAACCAGATTAGAAAAAGAGGATATCATAAATGTACTGAAAGACCGGAGGAACAGAAAAGCAGCAGGACCAGATAAAATAAAACCAGAGATGTACAGAGCAATGATAAAGAGTGATATCTGTTTGGATGCTCTAAAAGAGTTGTACAATAAGATACTAGAGGAAGGTACTGTCCCAGAAGACTGGAAAGTATCAAGGACAAAAATGGTTCCAAAATTAAAGAAGCCAACGGTAGACAAGCTAAGACCAATTGCCTTAACAAATTACTCCTATAAAATATTTATGAGCCTGATAAAAATGAAGGTGGAGGGGCATATGAGGAAAATTGGAGAGGCAAAGGAAGAACAGGAGGGTTTCACGAGTGAGGGAAGAATAGAGGATAACTTGCTGATACTGCAGTATTGCGTGAGAAAGTGCTACGAAATGAAAAAGCCACTCATAGTAATAACAATCAATTTCTCCGAAGCATATGACTCAATACAAAGAGATAAAATACTGAGAGCACTAGTGAGATACAAGGTGGATCCAAAGATAAGACGTAGTAACAGAGATATATACTGGAGACAAAACAGAGGTAAAATTGAAAGAAAATATAGTTTGATGAGTGTTCAGTGGTATAAGACAAGGATGCACTGGGTGAACCACATTTTTTAAATTGATTACATATATAATAATTGAAAAACTGGCAGAAATAAACTGTGGTTTTAGGAATGAAAAGTTTAATATTAGCTCTCTCTTCTAAGTGGATGATGGGTTATTAATGGCAATGACACTGAAGGAGGCAAGGAAAAGTATAAAGGAGCGAGTTAGAATTGGAAAGGAATGTGGTCTAGAAATAAACAAGGAAAAGAGCAGCATCATTATATTTAATATGAAGGAACAACCGGATGAGATAGATGGGATAAAGGTAACATCAGAGGCAAAATACCTGGGATTAACAATAACAAACAAGAGAAAATTATTTGGAAAGCAGAAAGGAATAATGCTCGAAAAAGCAGAAAAATGGCTAATTTAACATACCCAGTTATTGAGAAGAGTTGTACTAAGTTAATGATAGGGCATACATACTGGAAGAGCTTGGTCTTACCTTCAGTGCTGTATGGAACAAATTTGATCAGCCTTAATACCACAGATATAAAGAAATTACAGAGGATAGAAAATAAAGTATATAGACAAATGCTGGGTGCGCCAAGATATGCTACAACAGAAACCCTGAGAGAAGTGGGGGCATCATCTATGGCAGCAAGAATAATGAAGGGAAAGCTTCTGTATTTAAGAAGTGTTTTGTAAGAAGGTACTGAAGCAGCATTTAGGAATGAACTTCTAAGAGAGATAATAACAGAAATGAGAGAGGACAGAAACCATGAGTCGATAAGAGAGGAGCAAACATATGAGATGATGGGAATAAGGATGGAACAGATCAAGATTATGAAGATAGAACATATAAAGAGGAAGATAGATGAATGGGACACGAGAGTGGAAAAGTGGAATGGAGAAAAAGTCAAGTATAAGCATATACAGGGAATATAAAAATGAAATAAGAACTGAGGAAGATATATAACAAATATGAATCCATAATATTATTTAGAGCAAGATCAAACTCCCTGAGCCTAAGGGACAGACAAAGGTTTAGAGAAGGAAATGTGAATTGTGTACTGTGTGACACGGAAACAGAAGATTTAGAGCACTTTATCCTTTATTGTGAGGGACTGCAAAGCATCAGAATAGAGGACATCAGACTACAGCAGCCTTGTATTGAAAACATAACAGAAGTAAGAGGGAAATTCCTATTTAGCAAGGGTAGGGGGGAGATAGAGCAAACAAAAAGCACCCTTCTAAAAATGTATAAGCAGAGAGGAAGAAGGATAGTTTGGCGATCTGGAATGAACGTACTTTAAGGAGGGCTGTTCCAAAGGCAATCGTCCGCATCATCATCATGCTGACCGCTTCCATGGGGGTCAGCTGAGTGTGGGACTGCCCTCAAAATGAAGCCTACATACACTATAACTGCCCAAATGACTTCACTATCAGTGAATTTCCTAGGGTTAGATTCTGGTTTATTTTGAATCATACCTGCGGCTCTTCATGACAGGCATACATATATTCACCTAAAGTCAATACCCCTCTTGCGGAGAGGTGGAAGGGATTCAGGGGGTAGGTTCTCGCACAACTATCCTCCCTTTCTACCCCGCCCAATTTCTTTAAACCTAAGTGTGCAAGTTTAAGAAATTGCTAAATGGGTCTTTAACTTCCATGTTTCTCACAACAAAAGACAGAGCAAAAGGTCAACATTAAATATCTGAGACTATGGCACCTGCAGGAATCATCCTGGCACTGCTTTAGAGTGCTTGAGTTACTCTAGAACTTTAGGTATAGAAAATATTTAATTTTGACCTTTTGATTTTTCAATGAAATTTATCTATTTACTCAATAATTGACCTACAATAGTGAGACACATGACTGAATTTGTCTCAAGTTCTATGAGCGCATGGTTGAATTGTAATGAAATGGCTCAAAATTTAGATTAATCTTTTCCCTGGAGAGCAAAAGCCGCTGTCTTTTGCACAGTGCAGCTTCTGTAAGTTCCACTCCTCATTGGATGCTCTGCCCTGACTAGAAAATGCCATCTGCTAGGCCTTCCTTCTTAGACCACTATGCCAGGGTGTCTTTTGATCTGGAGAAGGCCTATGATACCACATGGCAATATGGTATCATCGAGATTCCACATAATGGGGGCCTGGGATGCCTCCCAATCTATTTGAGTTGTGAGATTGTTGATTCTATGTACGGGTAGGGGGAGCCCATATACATTGTGTACATGACCTATTGAATCCACCGACACTGAGAACGACTTGGGTGTAACAATCACTAGTGACCTCAAGTTCTCGAAACAGTGCATTGAGGCGGAGAAAAAGGCCCAAAGGATGCTAGGCTATATTAAGCGCCAGTTTGGTTATCAGAACCAGGAGATTGTACTGTGCCTGTACAACTCACTTGTCCGACCGCACCTGGAGTATGCCGTACAATTTTGGAGTCCTTCATTGCAAAAGGACATCGCGAGATTAGAACGCTTACAAGCCAGGGCAACCAAGCTGATTCCCTCTATTCGACATAAAAGTTATGAGGATAGACTAAGGGAATTAGATCTGTTCTCGGTGGAAACCCGTAGACTGCGTGGTCAGCTCATCAAAGTTTTCAAAATACTTCCAGGGTTCGACAATGTTGACTACAGGGATATTTTCACACTGAGTGAGAACAGAACGCGCATTCACGGCTTCAAACTTGAACTGAAGCGTTACAACCGTAATCTGTGTGGAAATTTTTTCACTTACAGTATCTGCGGTATGTGGAACGCACTTCCAGTGGAAGTTGTCAACAGTGAATCTGTTGACCAGTTCAAGTCAAGACTAGACAAGGTCTTGAAAAGCGGCCGTTTATGGACGCAAAACAATTGAGCAGTCATGTGCCCGCTCGATTGCTAGTCCAAAGGTACCCTCTTTGAATGGACCGTAAGGTCTCCTAGGGTACCTTCTTTCCTTGTAACTCCTTGTAACCTTTTGATCTCTTTTGGTGAAGCCCAGATGCCAACTATGGAGTGTTGATTGCAACCAGCATTGAACCACGTACAGGTTTCAGTTTTACTTGGCCAAGCCTATGGTGGTGGACTTCTGCCACCATCTATTGCTCCACCATGACCACCCAGACTGGTTCCTAAATGGGGTTTGTGGTTCACTCCGACCTGGACTAGTTTCTAAACAGGGTTTGCCTGGAAATGGTAGATCCGCACCATTTCCTCGTTCTTGTTTTTGACTCCTGCTCCACCTGGAAAGCTCATATTTGCAACCATAGGGTCTCTTTTTACCCACATCATGGACATTCTTTGTTCCATAATGTTCAGCACCTGGGTTGCTCATAAGGGCTACTGCCTTAGTTTTCTATCAATCCTTTATTCGTTTGAAGCTTTACTGCGGCGGTGAGTTTTGAGTATCCGCACCCAAGCGTGCAAGGTGGCGGCACTACCACTTGATAGTGCTCAGCCGCATCATATTGCGATGACTGCTTTGTTACCTGCACCGCTTGGCACATTCTTGTTGAATGTCCCAGTCTGGGTGATCTTTGCGCACATTACCTGTTCTGTTACTGGGATGAGCGAGGGCGCTACCGCTTGTCCATTTTACTCAGGACGGGTTTATGTACAGACTTGTCTATTTCACTTTTTGGAGGAGACTGGCCTCCATTTTATACGACTTGAGGTCGCATGTTCCTCCCTAGTTTAGTATTAGGCTGTAGCATGATTACCTTGTACCCTGGTACGCAGTTGCCATATGGGCTCCTTAAAAGGGCCATTCCTAATGTCTAATATTCTGACACTCGCTTGTCATGCATTGCCATTAGATCTAGGGCTCCCCTGCACCTACAGGGGATAATTTGGTCACCATTGGCAAGTCAGAATTCTGTGCATGTCTGTTGTCCTTTCTCTCTTCCTATCATAGTAGACTTAGTTGTGCATTGTATGTGAAGGAACCAATACCATGGCTGAATTCAACTATAAAATTTGGGGGGAAGGGGAAGAGCCAGCAATGCTGCTTGGTTTTCATTCTTTAATGCAGAGATGAGTTCTTGGGTGTCAATATTTGAGAATGGTGCAGAGGATCAATAGTTTGGTGAGTTAGTCTGTGGTTACAAGGACACAACAGCCTGTAAATTTCAATCTAAGCATGCTGATATTACCCCCCCTCCCTTCCATCTCCAGGCCCTCATTGACAATAATCCAAGCGAGTCAGATCCATAGCCAAGGAAAGTGTCAGTTTCTCTAGGTAGTTAGTGCACGAGGACATCCGCTACTATTTGTACAAGATGAAAATGCGTCGACTTCTGTTGCAGAAGCTGAAGAAAGGTGCTGCTGTACTTGTGTACAAACTGAGGCATCCCCTCAAGCCTGGCATGCTTTGGTTCTTCTGAGAGAAGAAGAATTTCTGCCAGGACTCATAATTCATCTCCTACAGGTCATGGGTACCCACAATTCTTGATCAGTGATCTTTTGTTTATAATTATTAAACTAATTATTATTATAGAAAAATAGAGAAGGCTATTATTTTTCTATGTTATTCCAATGCTTGTAGCATTTGTTTTTTGAAAAAAAACCCTGAATAAAACAGGTTCTTTTTAATAAAAGGTTTTTATTGGGCTTTTTCTAAATTTGGGGTGTTTTGCCAACCCTGAGGACCATGGTGGTGAACACACTCAACACCCTCTGGCTTGCTGTGTGCCCCTAAAGAGGTAGCGAGTCATAAAGATCAAGTCCTGGTCCACAGCATGGTATGTAGGTCAGTCTGTAACTAGCGCCATGTTATGGCCCCTGTTAATCTTCCCGGAGGACTACATCAAGTGTCTGGAGGGGTTGATGTTACCCTGGATCTCGAGGTGGATGCTAGAAGGCAGTACGTGTGGCAGCAGGAATCTGCAGTATGCCACACAACTCATTCTTGGCTGTCAGACAATTTCTTTGACCACATCACTGAAGATCCGCTCTCCTGACTCCCCAGACTGAAACTCCCTGGACTATTATGTAGAGTATGGTTGAGGGAGAGAACCAACGAGTTCCCCTTATACCCCCCCACAGTGGAGCCTAGGTCTGGGATCACCACAGTTGAACAGAGGAATCCTAGAGAAGGCCTGCAGTAGGATCGGACAGCAATTTCATAGAATAAAATGAATAAGTACAATCCTTGGTCTTTTATATAGAATTGAAGCAGCGCACCCTGTACTGATTCCTCTGAGAGGCGGTCTAGTCTATTCTTCTCAACACTCTGACCCTGGGGGATCTTCGCGTGTTATTTGTGCAGGTATAATGACAATCAGGATCACTTGTCCATTGTACTTGCAACAAGTTTGTGGGATTCTTGAATTTTTGGAAGAGACTGGTCCTCCATTGTATATATTGAGCGGGGTGTGTCTGTGTGCTCTGACCAGACTTCCTTTTTTTATGGTGTAGGTGGGATTTTAACCCGTTCCTTAGCATGTCTATTTTCACATTTTTCTTTCCTCCGATTCCAGCTACTTCATTGCAGAGATGAAAAAAATTTCAGTGGTTGGGTCACTGGAGAGATTTTAGTGATGGATTAGGTTGGGGGGAGGGGGGTCTTAACCCCTTTTGATGATGCTTTCCTCAGTGAATCTGTTCCCCTTCAATCAAGGTTTCTTTCCACAGAAAAAATTGGACCAGTATAAGCTTAACTTGTCAGAAGGGAAGAAGTTGAATGATGATCAAATGCAATCTGTTGGGGCTTTTGATGGTGTGGTGGCGTCCTTGGAGCTCTGTCGAGACCTCTCTGTTCAGATTGGCCATATGATAAGTGAGAACACAAAGCTGATTGAGCTTGAGCAGAAGAAACAGCAAGAAGAAAATTCCCAAGAGGAATTGGAGAGGCTAACGCAAGTTCTCCAAGTTCAGGTAAGCTCTACCCCTGAAGCTGTCGGATCTTAGGTTAGCCCGTTAGTCCTGATGATGAATATACATTCATCACATTGTATTGGCTGCAACTCTCACGATGAATGTGCTCTGGCCATATCCTAAATATGCTTGTATTATTTTTCTAAACCTAGTTACCTCTGAATGAATACTATTGTTTTTGCTGCCGTGTGAGGATAAAGTGAAAAATTTTTGACAATCAAAACTCGTGAGGGAGAATTTCAACTTCACCCTCACAACCAGGCATGAAATTTGGAAGGGAGTTTTAGGCAATAATTTTTGAATATATACCATCTTCCAGTCACAGTTTTACTTAACGATTACTTTGAACCTACGTAGAGGGATTTTGAGACACAAGTATACTAGTCATACTGATGAGTCAAATATTGCTGAGGAATTTTAGGGTACAACTTAAGCTGGCGGCAGTTATCTATTTGCTGATGGATTAAATGGTGTTAAGCAGAGTTCCTGAGTAAATCTTGTTTTAGGGTTTATTTATACTATGACTTGACTTTATTGGTACAACATATAAGGTAGTATATCAATGACTGTGCAAATGTTTTTCCAACAAAATCCTCAAACAGAAGTGTTATAAACTAATGTGCAAAGATATAGAGATGGTGTGCGTGTGTGTATTTTTAGCGCATCTTTTTATTTGTGGATGTAATATTGAAATAAACCAGTACTGTACCAGAATTTGCATCGGTCCTGGAGTGTAATCTTATGCACCTGCATTGAGTGGGCTGAGATACTTGGCAATAAGGAAATGGTTGGTCTGGTAAGGTAGCTGAAAAAGTTCAAAACAGCTTGATTGAACACTTAATGCTGTGTTAAATGAAAAGATAAAAAATGTGGAGGGTAGTAAAAGTGTATAAATGCCACACACTTTTGTCGGTTCATTTGCACTATAAGAGCAAAATTTGGTATATGTGCGAAAGAATGTGGTGAGGATACAACTACCTTTTTGCCAGACTTGTATGGCAGTAACCTTCGTGCAATTATCCATGTATTTCTGCTGGCCAAAGATGTGTATCGAAGTATGAGCCTTCACCCACCACTATTCATGCAACTTCATCCTAATTGTGGGTTATCATGGAAACTTATTGATAAGCTAGGAAGGACGTATGATTCTGCATTTATCCGAAAATGCAATACTAATGTAATGGCAGGATCAATAGCCAGTCCATTTCAATTGTATTTAGTATACTGCTAGCTTAGTCAAAGTTGTATGGCACTGACTCTGCTCCCTCTAATAATTTAATCACAGGTTAAAAATAAACAAATCAGACAAAATTTTTGAAATATGGAACCATACATACCCTCTTGGATTTTGAAAATTGGTGTATGAGTACCCCGTAAGGGGCGCGGCGATTTGCCATCATGGCCGCCGTGCTGACGGGATCCAGCGCTCCATCCGGCCCCAGCTTAGCCTCTCTTCCTTCCTTCAGATAGCCTGTATTTCTCCCCTACTTCGTCGCTTTTCATACAACCTCTCCCACAACTTTCAATGGTCAGCCTCTAATTTCACAGGGTAGATGCTGACCTTCTCAAGCCATCCGTCCCGGATCGGGGCTGAGGGGGGAGGGGACGATGTTCCCTAACCCCTGAGCTCCGGTTTGGGATGGGGGTTTTTAACAACCTGTTTCATCCCCACCCATTCCTTCCTCGCATCGCTTTTCTTCTCTTCACATTCTATCCATTTTTACGCCGTGTCTAAGGTGGAGCCGCCATGTCGATGGACTGCCAGGCCACCAGGCAGGAGGGGTGGTCCCAAATGGCGGCGCCGGGCCTGTAAGCACCTCTTGCAGTGCGGGCAACTGCGAGAGGTGATGAGTCTAACCAAAAAAAAACCTTTAACTCCCCCTGTACAAACAACGGAGCCGCTCTCGGGCAGCTCCACAGAAAAAATGGAGGTTCCCTTCCCCTGTGCTTGCGAAGGGGACCCTCCATATTTCTTCAAGCGGAGGGGAGGCTTACTCCTCTCCTACGCCTACGGGTGAAGGGGACTCCCCCTCACCCTCTACTCTGGAGGTGCTTTCGGGCACCTCCCTTCTTCCAGTGGCAGTCCATCCTTTTCTTTCGAAGGGGACTGCCAAGAAAGCCAGCGGGCAGCCCATTGCCGCCTGCCCCTCGTGTAAGTGGCTCGGTAAGGCAAACCCCCCTTAGGGGGGAGAGCGAAGCCAGGCCCCTTCAGTCGCTTCCCTCCAAAGACCTGCTGGCAAGAATATTAAACCTTGCCCGGGTCAAGGCCTGTGCCCCCGTAAGGGGCGCGGTGATTTGCCATCCTGGCCGCCGTGCTGATGGGACTCAGCACCCTGTCCGACCACAGCTTAGCCTCTTGTCCTTCCTTCAAAACACTTGTTTCCTCGCTTTTCATAAAACCTCTTCCACAACTTTCTATTGTCGACCTCTAATTTCACAGGGTAGATGCTGACCTTCCTCTCAGCCAACCGTCCCGCTGAGGGGGTGGGGGACAATGTTCCCTAACCCCTGAGCTCCAGTCTGGGGTGGCTGGTTTTTAACAACCTGCTTCATCCCCACCCATACCTTCCTCACATCCCTTTTCCTCACTTTACCGTCTATCCTTGATTTTACGCCGTGTTCAAGGTGGAGCCGCCATGCCGATGGACTGCCAGGCCTGTAAGCACCTCTTGCAGTGCGGGAACTGCAAGAGGTGATGAGCTATTGCGTCCCGTAGCACCAAAAGGGTCAGCCGCCCTCGGGCAGCTCCACCAAAAAAATGGCGCTCCTCTTCCCCCCTGTGCTTGTGCAGGGCACCCTCCATCTCTCTTCAACTGGAGAGGAGACTTACTCCTCTATTACGCCTACGGGTGAAGGGGACTCCCCCTCACCCCCTTCTCTGGAGGTGCTTTCGGGCACCTCCCTTTTACCAGCAGCAGTCCCCTCTGTTCTTTCCAAGGGGACTGCCAAGAAAACCAGCAGGCAGCCCTTAGCCAGCCGTGCCACATCAAAGCGGCTCGGTAGGGCAAACCCCCTTAGGGGGGAGAGGGAAGCCAGGCCCCTTCAGTTGCTTCCCTCAAAAGACCTGCTGGCAAGAATATTGAACCTTGCCGGGGTCAAGGCGCATGCCTCCCCACACAAGACTCGTGATGATACTGCCAACGTGACTTGGGGGGGATGGCCAACTGGAGGCCCCCCTGAGATAGCCATGGTCCTTGAGGAAACCCAGCCTCAGACAGTAGGGCCTTCCATGGGGGGGGGGGGAATCCGGGCTCGGCGCCAAGCACCGAACCCAAATCCGCCCCGATGCAAGGTCCTCCTCAAATGGCTGTGGTTTCTGAAGCAGTACTAGGAGGGGAGGGATCTCCTGCCGGTACCCCCACGACTACCAGGACCTTCTCCATTTTGGAGAATAACCTGGCTGTGGCTGGTCCATCTGGCCTGGGGGCTTCTACCGGCGGGGATGAGAAGCGGGTTCATTCCCCGCCCTCCTCTCCAAAAAAGAAAAAGACGAAGAAGACTCGGGGGGGCCCCTCTCCATCTGCGGGGGCTGCGGGGATGGATGGGTCTGCTGCCACTCTGGCAAGCGACCAAGCCAAGATCAGCATATCCGGTTGCGGAGCCACTGACTAAAACTAAAAGTGCACAGGGCGGAGCCTTGATGACATCGGGCTTCAAACGCTTCCTCGTTATCCGCTCAACTGATGGCACCATGTTGGCCAAGGACAACATGATCCATCAGAGGAGAGGATTAGCTAGTGCAATTGGTAGAGAGCCGAAGGTGACCCGTTTCTCGGATGGGAGCCTTCTGGCGAATGCGGCGAATCCCGCCGAGGCGGCCAAGATAAGTGCTCTTCGGACACTTTATGGCTCCCCGGTGAGTGTGGCGCGCACTCTACCATGAACTTTGTGAAAGGAGTAGTTTATGCGAGGAAACTCGTTGACTACTCCATTGAGGACATCACCCTAGAGCTGGCCGACCTTGGGGCGGTCAAGGTCGAACATGTGATGAGAAAATGGGGAGGGGCCTCGAGACCCACCCCTACACTCTTCATCACTTAGGACTGTGACAAGCTCCCTGAGTCGGTGCGTGCCAGTTGGTAGTGCTACCGCTTGAAGGCATTCGTGCCAATGGCGTGGCGGTGCTACTACTGTCACCGCTTCGGCCTTTCAAATCGTTCTTGTAGATGTTGAAAGTCAGGGTCACCCGAAGTTTGTGTAAATTGCTCCAAGGCCGCACACAATAAGTCCAAATCGTGTGTGGCCAAGTGTGTCAATTACGGAGAGCCGCACCCTGCTTCTTTGAAGCAATGTGGTGCATATCTCCTTGAGAAAGAAATCCTAGCCATTTAGGCCCAGGAGCGACTCTTATTCCGCGAGGCTAAGGACTTGGTCCTGGTGTGCCCTGCTCTGCCTGGGACGTCATATGCCTCATAGTTAGAAAGGCACCCTCTGCTCCTGGCCCATCCAAGCCAACGAGCACGGTTGTTTCTGCGCCCATTTGGACCCCTTCTGCAGGCTCTACTCAACCCGGGCGCTCCCCTGGTAAAGCTGGCGGCAAAAAGGGTTCATACCCAGCCCCGGCTAAAACCAGGGCTCCCCCCCCCTCTTCCCCCAGCGTGACTGTTTCTCCACCGAGTCATTAGACTCACTGGGGGCAACACCCCTGAAGTTGGTCGCTAGGCCATCTTCCTGGGTTCCTAAAGCTGTCCCCCGAAAGGACAGCAACAAAGGAGCTTCAGCTCCTTCGCCCACACCTAGTGGTGGGCAGGGTGGCTCGGAGACGGTGGATCCTCAAAAAGAGGGCTCCCCACTTCAGAATCGACCCTGCTTGCCTAAGGTTTCAAGGTGAAGGGAGGAAAAGAATCGCATGGCGATCCCACCCTTCCCCAATAAGTCCTTGAAGGCGACAGTGCCTCCGGGGAGCGTAAGGCCATTCTTGTGAAGCTCTTCGAAGAGGGGCCTGGCGTCTCCTCCCAGCCAGGTCTGAAGGGCATATTCCTTCAATGGATTTGCTGCTGACTCCAGGCCAACTGGAAGGGGCTGCAGAGGCTCGTCTCCTATTCTCCATTAGCTATCCTTTTGCAAGAGACCATGCTGGGTGCATGCCACCTGCCCACCATCCTGGGGTATAAGGGTTTTGTGACCCCACCACCACAGTATGGGGGGGCTGGGTGGGAGGATGTGCGATTTACTTTCAGGCATGATGTCTGTTCTTCTTTTGGCTTTATATACCTCTTTTCAGGCAATAGCTGTGCAGCTGCACCTTGATAAGAGGTATACTGTTATTTCTGCATACATTCCACCGTCAGTCAACTTCGATGCAGGGGACTTCCGCTGCGTTATAGCACAGTTGCCGAGTCCCTTTCTCTTGCTTGGGGATCTAAATGGTAGTCTCCAAGAGGGGAGACTACTCTATCAATCCCCAGGGTCAAGTCCATGCCTGATTTTGATTTGTAGGTGTAAGATGACCTCCATGGTAGTGATCCCTTTATCATTCAAATGTCATTTTCGGGGCTGCTGCCGCCTGAGAGCCCCCCTCCCCCTGGTGTTTGGCATGGGCGCAGTCGTCTACATTTCAGGAAATGACTGAATGTTCTATCCCAGTCAAGGAGTTTATGTCAGTAGATGAGGCTGTTGAGTTCTTCTCCGGTAAACTCATCGCCGCTGGCCTAGCCACTAATCCTAGAAGGTCTCGCAGTTTTGCATGCTGACCACTCCCGTAGTGGTCAGCCGAGTGTGATACGGGCCTCAAGCAGAAGCGCTATGCCTACATGCGCTATAAGCGCCACCTGAACGATTTCACAGTTGGTGAATTTCATCAGGTTAGGGCTAGGTTCCTGTATATTTTGAAGGACACCCTCGGCTCTTCTTGCTGGGCATGTGTGTCTTCACTTATGGGAAGACCCTTCTAGCAGAGGTGTAGAAGCAAGTCAAAAGGATTCAGGGCAAGTTCTCGCAGGAATCTTTCGTGGATGCTTTCTCTGCATTCTCTAGCCAGGATTCAATGCATGTTGTGACTGGACTTTATTTCCAGAGGTAGAGAACCCTTCAATGACAGGTTTATTCTGAGTGGGTTGCGTTCCGCTCTTGCTTTGTGCGCGGACACTGCTCATGGTCCGGATGATCTCCT
Source organism: Ceratothoa steindachneri (assembly GCA_963969495.1). Classification (NCBI taxonomy): domain Eukaryota; kingdom Metazoa; phylum Arthropoda; class Malacostraca; order Isopoda; family Cymothoidae; genus Ceratothoa; species Ceratothoa steindachneri. Next base: position 111,226,223 of record OZ018333.1, read on the forward strand.
GTATGCCATGCTTCGACACCTGGGTGAGCGAGGCATGGCCTTTGTTAGATTTGTTCAACAGGATCTGGGTGGAGGGTCTCCCAGATTCCCGGCGAATCATTACTGTGCTTCCCTTTTGCAAACCAGGGAGAGATCACTCTACTCTGGCCAGTTTCCGCCCAATCTATCTAACCTCTTGCATGTGCATTTGATGGAGAAATTAGTAAATGTTAGATTAGCTTTTTCTCTGGACACCGGAGGCCATCTGTATTCTGTACAGTGTATCTTCCACAAATTCCACTCCACGTTGGACTGGAAAATGCTGTCTGTGAGGCTTTCCTTCATTCACAACACTACGCCATGGTGCCTTTGGATCTGGAGAAGGCCTATGATACCGCATGGTGATACGGTATCCTGGAGACCACACAATGGGGGTGAGATGGTCTATTCCACGTACAGGTGGGGGGGAGCCCTCTCTGGCCCAATGAAGCAGGAAGAGGGTGTCCTCAGTGTCACACTCGTTGCCCTGAGAATCAACGGCATCACCTAGGTGCTGCCGGAAGATGTTCTCGCTACGCTCTACGTGGACGACCTTTCGATCTCTTTTGGCGCGGCCCAGATGTCAACTCCAACAAGCATTGAACCACGTCTCTTGCTATGCCGAAGCGCACATGTTTTGGTTTTCCTTGGCCAAGACTAAGGTGGTGCACTTCTGCCGCCATCCACGGCTCCACCCAGACCCAGACTTGTTTCTTAATGTGGTACGCACCATTTCCTTGGTCTTGTATTTGACCGACGCCTCACCTGGGAGGCTCATATTCCCCTTAGGGTCTCTTGCACCCGCGCCATGGATATTCTCTGTTCCATGACATTCAGCCCTCGGGGCGCTGATAGGGCTACTGCCTTAATTCTTTATCGATCCTTTGTTTGTTCGAAGCTCAACTACCGATGTGAGTTTTATGCATCTGCAGCTGAGCATGTATGGTGGAAGGTGGACTTGATCCACCACACCGGCCTTCCACACTTCCCCCATTGAAATTGGACTGTTAATGGTTGCAGTGTGTCTACCCTCAAGAGACACCGGCTGTACTTGCTTTGTCCTTTCAGAAATGTTGCTCCCTCCACTGAACCCTGACCACATGCAAAGCAGTTTCCTGTGTTCCGCTACTATCGCAAATGTAAATACTTTACCGATTGGGCTGAAGTGATAGCAGCCCCCATTAAGTTCTGCACCGTGTGAGTCAGCTAGAGCCTGCAGCTCTCCCCTGACCCTGTTGCACAGCCTGTTATCATAAGGGCCCAGGTACTATAGGATGCTGCTCCCCCCGTGCCATTAGAACTTCTTTATACCCCAGAGTTTGCAGCCCTTCAAAACCAAACTTTTGCCATCGCTCAGAATTAGTGCCCCACCCTCCAGCCCTTGTGGGGAAAAGGCGACATATCATGGATGAGGATCTGCCTGTGGTCAAAGGAAAGGTGCCTACCTCCTTTTTTACTCCAGTTCGGCCGAGGATAAAACCTTGACTCGCTCATTATGTATTCCCCATTCACATGTTCCCCAAGTCGTCCGACTCGCCCACGATGGATTACTGGCTGGTCCAGGATTTCTTTAGTCCCTGTGCTGCCAAAGAAATTGCAGAGTTTTTCACATGTGACATTTGTCAAAAGACTAGAGCAAAAGGAGAAATTCCACACGCCCCCCTCCAGAAGACCCCAATTGTCTCTGACCGAGCCTTTCTTTAGAGTGGCCACATATCTGATTGGCCCAATTCACTCTTGTTGATTTTACAAAAAGATTTCCTGATGCAGTCCCCCTCCTTAAAGAGATAGTGTGACCTGTGTGGAGGCCCTGATTTCTATCTTCCCGCATCAGCATCCTGAAGGAGATCTTGTCGGACAGAGGTAGACAGTTCACCTCTGAACTATTAGAATACGTTGGCAAGCAAGCTCTTGTCCCAATGGAAAGTCCCCTACCCAATCCTAGAAGCACATGCCCCCATGGATTATGTAATACAGACCCCCCTCAAGGAACAAATGGTTTTATGTAAATATTTTTAAGTGCTATCACTGCCATGCCTGCATTAATAATATAATTGCCCTTGACAAAGAGGCAATAATTGAAGCCTCTTAATTTAATTCAAACTGTGTGTGTCAAGTCTGATAACAATTACCCTCTCCCTTCACTCCCTGGTTCCTGTGAAAGCTCCACCCTGGAACTCGATTTAAATCCCTACCCAGAACCTCCTCAGAAGACGCACTTGGCTCTTTTGTTGACTGAATTCCCTGATGTAATTTCACTTGGGTCCTACTTTTAACGTAGTAGAAAACTTGCTAAAATTAGGCATCATTGAGCCTTCCACATCAGATTATTGCTTCCTCATTGTTATGGTCAGAAAGCCAGATCAGTCTTTTCGCAAGTGCGTAGACTTTAGAAAACCATTGTAACCGTTTTTGATGTTGAGCCTATCCCTTCTCAGTCTACATCTCTTTGAAGAGGCTAAGTTTATTTCAGAGATAGACTCGTGTAAGGCCTTATGCAGTTTAGGCATCTTCCTTTTGGTTTAGTTACTGCCTGTAGTAACTATAATTGCATGATGCGCCAGATACTGAATAGTATCTCCTTTTACTTTGATGTTTATGTGGCCACCCGCACATGGGACCAACATCTAATCTCCCTATGCTTGCTCCTCAATAGGCTTGGTTAACAAGGACTCACTATAGTCCCCAGCAAGTGCCATTTTGCTTACGGCACCATTAAATACCTTGGTTTCCACATTGGTGAAAATCAAATGGCACCCTACCAAGAAAATGTGAAAGCCATTGCCCACATGCCCCTTCCACGTATGAAAAAACAATTACGTTCTTTTCTCGGTCAACATCTTTTACAGACACTTTGTCCTGAATTTCACTGCTTTAGCATCCCCCCTTGGCTCCCTGTTAAAGAAACCTTCTCAAGAGCTTCTCATATGGAACCCCAAGGTGACTGCCCACTTCCATCCGATGAAGGAAAAACTAAGGTCGACTCCCGAACACGAGCAAACCATTTGGAATATGAATGGATGTTTGTAGTGTAGGCATCTGTTGCCATCTCCAGTATGAAGATGGCAATAGTTATCCCATTGCGTATACCAGCTGGAAGCTTTTGTCACACAAAAGGAACTATTCAGTTATAGAACTTGAGGCTCTAGCGATCGTGTGGAGCGTGCAGAAATTCAAAACGGGGGGAGGATCATCCCACTGCAAAGTAAATTGTGTTGAGCCTTCTACTCCTGTGTATATAATCGAGTCTGTGTACTCACCCCTTTTTAATAGTCCTAGAACTCCTATGCTCCTTGGGTTTTCCTGTAAAAATTTGCTTTCTTTTTGTACATATTTGTGTTGGGTTGTTTTTATTCAGGTTTTTTTGTATTGAATATGGCTCCACAACCTTTTCATGAATGAATCTTTATTTAAATTGAATATTCTTGTGACCTGCTGGTTAATGACGATATCTTTTTAAATATACCCTGCATCAGGAATTGGTGACTGCTGTGTTGACTCAAATTTAAATGCCCGCCCTTATTGTACACTTGTAGACCCAGGTAAAAAAAAACCTTTTCCATACATGACTCCTCCCATGTTTAGGGTATGCCTTTTTTTCCCTCCTTACATATCAAGAAAATGTAATCTTCGGAAAGGGAGGTGTGTGAAGGGATGCCCTCGAAGGACCAGCGTGATATGAAGCCCCCTCGGAATACCCCTTTCAGCCCCTTTGCACTAAACCATATGCTCCTTGGCGTGGGAAGTTTAGAATCTTAGAGAAGGAAGACTCACCCGACCCAGCTGTATTTGCTTTTGAATGTTCCTCGCTCCCCCTTCCCCTGCGATAATACCGAGCTCTCGCCCCTAATTGTGAAGATTTGGCCCCTGTTCAGAGGAAAGCTATCGAGCCACCTTCCCAGAGAACTGTGTGCCCCCCCACCCTTCCTCATCTCAGACCCCCCTTCAAGACTCGGGTTCCTTTGCATCTGAGACTCGCTGCTGAGCTGCTGAACCCCCGTAAGGGGCGCGGCGATTTGCCATCCTGGCCGCCGTGCTGACGGGACTCAGCACTCCGGTCAGCCTCTAATTTCACAGGGTAGATGCTGACCTTCCTTTCAGCCAACCGTCCTGCATCGGGGCTGAGGGGGTGGGGGACAATGTTCCCTAACCCCTGAGCTCCGGTCTGGGGTGGCTGGTTTTTAACTACCTGCTTCATCCCCACCCATACCTTCCTCACATCCCTTTTCCTCTCCTCTTCACAATCTATTAATTTTTACGCCGTGTCTAAGGTGGAGCCGCCATGCCGATGGACTGCCAGGCCACCAGGCGGGAGGGGTGGTCTTAAATGGCGGCGCCTGGCTCTGCCGGGCTTGTAAGCACCTCTCGCAGTGCGGGCTACTGCGAGAGGTGTGCGCGATTGCATCCCGTGTTTAAAAAAAGGTCACCATGCCCAATGATGATAAAAAAACAAAACAAACCCAACCCACAACTTTCCCTGTTCCATCGACGGAGCCGCCCTCGGGCAGCTCCAGCAGAAAAATGGAGGTCCCCCCCTCCTGTGCTTGCACAGGGGACCCTCCATATTTCTCTAACCGGAGAGGAGGCTTACTCCTCTCCTTCACCTACGGGTGCAGGGGACTCCCCCTCACCCCCTTCTCTGGAGGTGCTTTCGGGCACCTCCCTTTTCCCAGCGGCAGTCCCCTCTTTTCTTTCCAAGGGGACTGCCAAGAAAGCCAGCAGGCAGCCCTTAGCCAGCCGCTCCCCATCAAAGCGGCTCGGTAGGGCAAACCCCCTTAGGGGGGAGAGGGAAGCCAGGCCCCTTCGGTCGCTTCCCTCAAAAGACCTGCTGGCAAGAATTTTAAACCTTGCTGGGGTCAAGGCCTGTGACTCCCCACACAAGACTGGCGACACTGCCAAGGGGACCTGCGATGTCCTGGGAGGGGATGGCCAACTGGAGGCCCCTCCTGTGATAAACGTGGTCCTTGAGGAGACCCAGCCTCAGACGGTAGGGCCTTCCATGGGGGGGAATTCGGGCTCGGCGCCAAGCACCGAACCTGAATCCGACCCTATGCAAGGTCCTCCTCAAATGGCTGAGGGCTCCGAGGCAGTAAAAGGAGGGGAGGGATCTCCTCCGACAGGTGCCCCTACGACAACCAGGACCTTCTCCATTAAAGAGAGGGACCTGGCTGAGGCCGGTCCATCTGGCCTGGGGGCTTCCGCCGGCGGAGGTGAAAAGCGGGTTCATTCCCCGCCCTCCTCTCCAAAAAAGAAAAAGACAAAGAAGACGAAAAAGACTCGGGGCTCCTCTCCATCCGCGGGGGCTGCAGGGACGGATGGGTCTGCTGCCACTTTGGTAGGCGACCAAGCCAAGATCGGCACATCCGGCCCCTCTACCCCCTCGTGTGCGGAGCCCCTGAGCTAGACTAACACCAAAAGTGCACAGGGCGAAGCCTCGATGACATCGGGGCCCCTCATTCGGAGGTTACCTGGCGTTTTCGAGCCCGCTGGCTTCAAACGCTTCCTCGTTATTCGCTCCACTGATGGCACCATGTTGTCCAAGGGCAACATGATCCATCAGAGGAGAGGATTAGCTAGTGCAATTGGTAGAGAGCCGAAGGTGACCCGTTTCTCGGACAGCAGCCTTCTGGCGAATGCGGCGAATCCCGCCGAGGCGGCCAAGATAAGTGCTCTTCGGACACTTCATGGCACCCCGGTGAGTGTGACGCCGCACTCTACCATGAACTTTGTGAAAGGAGTAGTTTATGCGAGGGAACTCGTTGACTACTCCATTGAGGACATCACCCTAGAGCTGGCCGACCATGGGGCGGTCAAGGTCGAACGTGTGATGAGAAAACAGGGAGGGGCTTCGAGACCCACCCCTACACTCTTCGTCACGTTCGACAGTGACAAGCTCCCTGAGTCGGTGCGTGCCGGTTGGTACCGCTACCGCGTGAAGGCATTCGTGCCACTGCCGCGGCGGTGCTATTACTGTCACCGCTTCGGCCATACGAATCGCTCATGTAGACGTGCAAAATCGGGGTCACCCGAAGTCTGTGTAAATTGCTCCAAGGTCGCACACGATAAGTCCAAATCGTGTGTGGCCAAGTGTGTCAATTGCGGAGAGCCGCACCCTGCTTCTTCGAAGCAATGTGGTGCATATCTCCTGGAGAAAGAAATCCTGGCCGTTCAGGCCCAGGATAGACTCTCATTCCGCGAGGCTAAGGACTTGGTCCTGGCGCGCCCAGCTCTGCCTGGGACGTCATATGTTCGAAAGGCACCCTCTGCTCCTGGCCCATCCAGGCCAACGAGCACGGTTGTTTCCGCACCCATTTGGAGCCCTTCTGCGGGCTCTACGCTACCCGGGCGCTCCCCTGGTAAAGCTGGCGGCAAAAAGGGTTCATACCCAGCCCCGGCTAAACCCAGGGCTCCCCCCTCTTCCCCCAGCGTGACCGTTTCCCGCAAGGCGAAACGGCCACGCGCCTCCACCGAGTCGTTAGACTCACAGGAGGCAACACCCCTGAAGATGGTCGCTAGGCCATCCTCAGGGGTTCCTAAAGCTGTCCCCCGAAAGGAGGACAGCAACAAAGGAGCTTCGGCTCCTTAGCCCACGCCCCGAGGTGGAGCGAGTGGCTCGGAGACGGTGGTTCCTCGAAAAGAGGCTCCCCCGCCTCCGAAGCCGCAGCGCCCGCCTAAGGTTTCGAGGCGGAGGAAGGAAAAGACTCGCATGGCGAGCCCAACCTCCCCCAATAAGTCCTCGAAGGCAACAGCGCCTCCAGCGCTTTGTCCGGCCAACAGTGCCCGGGGTTCTGCCCCCGGGAAGCGTACGGCCATTCCCGTGAGGGTCTTCAATTCGAGGAGGGCCCCCGCGTCTTCTTCGAGCTAGGCCTGGAGGGCATATTCCTTCAATGGAATTGCCGTGGACTCCGGGCCAACTGGGAGGAGCTGCGGAGGCTCGCCTCGTCCCGTTCCCCGTTAGCTATTTTTTTTGCAGGAGACCATGCTAGGCGCGTGCCCCCTGCCTGCCCTCCCGGGGTATAAGGGTCTTGCGACCCCACCACCGCGGGATGGCCGGGCTGGGGGATGCGCTGTTTACACCCGGCATGATGTCTCCGTTCTTCCTTTCTCTTTAGATACCTCCTTTCAGGCAGTGGCTGTGCAGCTGCACCTGGATAGGAGGTATACTATCATTTCTGCGTACATTCCACCGTCAGCTGACTTCGACGCGGGGGACTTCCGCCGCGTCGTGGCACGGTTGCCGAGGCCCTATCTCTTGCTTGGAGATCTGAACGGCAGGCATCCTCTCTGGGGAGATTACTCTATAAATCCCAGGGGACAAGTCCTTGCCGATCTGATCGAAGAGCTTGAGATGGGTGTCCTAAACGTGGATGAGTTTATGCATCACTGTCCGAGAACCGCTTCATTTTCTTGCCTTGACCTATCTTTGTGCTCTTCGGATGCACAGCCTGATTTTGATTGGGGGGGTGGTCGATGACCTCCATGGTAGTGATCACTTTCCCATTCAAATATCCTTTTCAGGGCAACTGCCGCCTGAGAGACCACCTCGGTGGTGCTTGGCGCGGGCGCGGTGGCCTGCATTTCAGGAAATGACTGAATTCTCTATCTCAGTCGAGGAGTTTAGGTCGGTAGATGAGGCCGTTGAGTTCTCCGGCAACCTCATCGCCGTGGGCCTGACTACTATTCCTAGGACGTCTGGTCGTTTTGCACGCCGACCAGTCCCATGGTGGTCGGCCGAGTGTGAGACGGCCCTCAAACAGAAGCGTTATGCCTACATGCGCTATAAGCGCCGCCCGAACGATTTCACTGTCGCTTAATTTCGTCGGGCTAGGGCTAGGTTCCGGTATATTTCGAAGCACGCCCGCCGCTCTTCTTGGCGGGCATACGTGTCTTCACTTAACGGGAAGACCCCTTTAGCTGAGGTGTGGAAGCGAGTCAAAAGGATTCGGGGCAAGTTCGCGCAGGACCCCCCTCCCGTTCTCCAGGAGAATGGGACCGCAATCTCGGACCCCGCGTCCGTGGCGGAATCCTTAGCGACCGCTTTTTCCGCATTCTCTAGCCGGGATGTTGCACCTCCAGCCTTCAATGCACGTCGTGATGTCGCGGAAGGCCGCCGGCTGGACTTTACCTCCAGAGGCGGAGAACCCTTCAACGACAAGTTTACTGTGAGTGAGTTGCGTTCCGCTCTCGCTTCGCGCGCGGACACCGCCCATGGTCCGGACGATGTCCCGTACGCCATGCTTTAGATTTGTTCAACAGGATCTGGGTGGAAGGTCTTCTCCCAGACTCCTGGCGAATCGCTACTGTGCTCGCCTTTCGCAAGCCGGGGAGAGATCACTCTACTCCGACCGGTTTCCGCCCAATCTCTCTAACCTCTTGCGTGTGCAAGTTGATGGAGAAATTGGTAAATGTTAGATTAGCCTATTTCCTGGACAGCGGAGGCCATCTGTCTTCTGCACAGTGCGGCTTCCGTAAGTTCCACTCCACGTCGGATGCTCTGCTCCGACTGGAAAGTGCCGTCTGCGAGGCTTTCCTTCGTAGACAGCACTACGCCACGGTGTTTTTTGATCTGGAGAAGGCCTATGATACCGCATGGCGATACGGTATCATGGAGACTCTCCACACGATGGGGGCGAGGGGACGCCTCCCAATGTTTATATCTGAATTTTTGCGAGATCGTCGATTCCGCGTACGGGTGGGGGGAGCCCTCTCCGGCCCAAAGGAGCAGGGAAGTGTCCTCAGTGTCACACTCTTTGCCCTGAGCATCAACGGCATCACCTCGGTGCTGCCGGAAGATGTTCTCGCTACGCTCTACGTGGACGACCTTTCGATCTCTTTTGGCGCGGCCCAGATGCCAACTCTGGAGCGTCGACTCCAACATGCATTGAACCGCGTCTCTCGCTATGCCGAAGCGCACAGGTTTCGGTTTTCTTTGGCCAAGACTAAGGTGGTGCACTTCTGCCGCCATCCACGGCTTCACCCCGACCCAGATTTGTTTCTTAATGGGGTGCGCCTGGATCTGGTTGAGTCGCACCGTTTCCTTGGTCTTGTATTCGACCGACGCCTCACCTGGGAGGCTCATATTCGCAGCCTTAGGGTCTCTTGTACCCGCGCCATGGACATTCTCCGTTCCGTGACGTTCAGCGCTTGGGGCGCTGATAGGGCTACCGCCTTACTTTTTTATCGATCCTTTGTTCGCCACGCCTCTGCTCTCAAAGCTTGTACTGCGCCGGGAGTATTGCGTTCGACCTTTTTGGAGCACACATCGTGTCACGCTGGTACCGTGCCATTGTATACGGATGGCTCCAAGTCCCAAGAGGGGGTCGGCTTCCACGCCGTATCCCCTCTGTGTGAAGTCAGCGGGGGTCTGCCAGGTGCTGCGTCTGTCTTCACGGCCGAGCTGGTGGCAATACACCACTCGGTACGGGAGATTACGCGACGTGCCCGGTTCGGAGACCGGATTGTGATCTATAGCGACTCACAAAGCGCCCTGAGTGCTCTCGGGGCATTGGAATCTCCGCATCCCCTGGTTCGCGATATCCGTGACGCCACGGTTTTGGCGAGCCGGGCAGATGTCGAGATTATCTTCTGCTGGGTTCCTGGACATGTAGGAATTGCGGGGAATGAGCGCGCCAAAGAGTCCGCGAGGACTCTGCGACCGGACCAGCGTTTCGCTCTTCCTCACACCGACTACATGGCAGGAATACGGGCAGCTCTTCGGACTGCTTGGCAAAGAAGATGGGAGACGGGAACTTAAAGTTGCGTGCCATTGTGCCGCGACTGTTCCCATGGACCTATCCCCCAATGCCGCGGCGGCTTCAGGTTGCTTTCTGTCGTCTCTGAATCGGACACACTCGTGTGACGCATCGCTATTTGATGGAGCGCTCGCCTGCGCCCTATTGCAACGACTGCGTCGTCCCCCAGACTGTTCGGCACATTCTTGTTGAATGTCCCAGTCTGGGTGATCTTCGCGCACGATACCTGTCCCGGTACCGGGATGGGTGGGGTCGCTACCGCCTGTCCCTTTTACTCGGGACGAGTGCGTGCACTTTGACTGGTGGACTTATTGACTTTTTGGGGGAGGCCAGCCTTCTCCCCTTTCATTTAACCCGGTTTAATTGTTGTTATTGTTTTTGTTATTGCTTGGTTATTGTTATTTCTTTTTATTGTTGTTTCCTGTTCAATTTTTTAAAGTAGCCTAGAACTAGGCTGTTTGTTTACGGCGACTAATGCCTAAGTCGGCAGTCGCCAGATAGCCCCTTAAATAATAAAAAAATGAGCTGCTGAACCATCTTGTGTTTGCGATTCCATCTCTCTGGAGCACAGAAAATCTCATTCTTCAACAAGAAGTACTCAAAACGCCCATCCATGAGTACTCATTAGAACTCCCTGAAGTATCTTCTCAAAGACGTGTGCCTTTGGTCCCGCACCCCTCAGATAACAAAGTAAAGCGATCTTGTGTTGTAATCCCCTGATCCCCCCCCCCCCCCTCCGTCAATCTCCACCTGCATCCACTTTTGAATTGACTTTCCGCTTAATCATAATTAATATCTTATTTGAGTTAACATTAATTTTGCTCCTCCTGCTTATCTCTCTTTATCGAGTAATTTGTTCCCCCTTTTTTGTATATATATATATATATATATATATATATATATATATATATATATATATATATATATATATATATTTATATTGCCCCATTTATTATATATATATATATATATATATTAAAATTATATTTGGGGTTCTTGTTCTTTATATATCCTTTGAACTGCAACTTGACACGATGTTAGATAAATCCTGGTCAATCGTAAATCGCACTGTATAAAAATCAAGGAGGCGATCCCCAACTCGTTTAATTGCCCCAAAGCACATCACAGGCGGCCTAGGGTCGGCTATCTGCTCGTGCTTGTGTATGTGCCCTTGCGTCGAGTGAGTCTTCACAGGCATAACGCGGCACATAATTTTGCAAAAGGGTGAAAGATTTCAGTGGACAAAGATTAGATACATTCTATTCAAACTATATTTCCTCAGAAAAATACAAAGCATTGCAAAAAATAGTCAAGTTAGCATTGCTGATATCTCCATGTAATGCAGAAGCTGAAAGAGGCTCTTCAATCAATAACATTTAGTAGAAGATAATGAGAGAGAGAGATGAATTATCTCACAAAGGCTTGTTCACCAAGCTCTCGGTGATAAAACTACTGACAATTTTCCTGATATAAAAATTGATAACAAAACGATGGAACTATTGTTATCAAGCCTCTAGAAGATGAGCACATTTAGAAAATTTATTAAAGATGTATCTAGAAGAAAATATAATAAGTGAAAAGAACAAAAAAAAATGCTTGGAAATTCAAAATTTGGAAAATAAGAAAGAGAATTTAGCAATTTTATATTTGTATTTTTTTTTTTTAGAGAATAATATTAAAAATAAAAGAAAAACTAAAGTTAAATGCAGGGGCTTAGAATTTAACTATATAAAGTTAGTTAGATTTTTAAGTTGTCCTTGGGGGAATGGTGAGTGGAACTACATATATTTGTGAAAAGAAAAATCAAAAAGTTTCCTTTCGCAAGTTGCCTCTCCCTTGTACTCGGGATGAGTGCGTACACATCGACTGGTGGACTTATTGACTTTTGGGGGGAGGCCGGCCTTCTCCCTATTATTTAAGCGAGGGTTTGTTTTTTTTGCATTTGTTTTTGCTTTTTTGGTTTTTTTTCCTTTAGGTTGCACGCCCTTGCACGGGGGGGACCTCTCCCCGATGCACCAGCTTGCTTCCTTTCCCCCTTTTTGGGGCGTTTTATATTCGTTTAATTTTATTTTAAAGTAGCCTAGAATTAGGCCAGTTTTTAAAACGGCGACTAATGCCCAAGTTGCCAGATGAGCTCTAAAAAAAAAATCCTTTCGTAAGTCTGTGCCAGCTGCAAATCTTCATGTAGCATAGATTTTAAACAAAATGTTAGTTTAGGTAACTAGTTAATATTCCTGAAAATAGTTAAAAGAGCATGTACATAAGTAAATATTGATTGAAATTTATGATTTTAAATTGTCCTCTAACTTTTTCACGGAAGGTATTTTCTTTTTTTAATCTAAAGAACCAGTAGACATCCTGTGTTGTCATTTCAGGATGTACTGACGAAGCTGCAGATGGAAGATATGCGCCAAGATTTCCTCTTGGGTCGAAATGGGGCTCGCTCCGTGGAGGAGAAGAAGATACAGCAGTTAGACGAGCTGGATAAATTGGTCAGGATTCCTCTTGGGTTGGATCGGGAAACCACTGTCACCGGATTTAAGGTAGGCAACGGGAAGCTCCAGAGGAGGCTTACCTTTTTTGAAACGGTTCCTCTCACAGCAACTCGGCGCACCGTCTGTCCCAGCTTAGCCTCTTCTCCTTTCTGACAGCCTGTATTTTCTACCCTACTTCCTCACTTACCCTACAACCTCCCACAACTTTCTCTGGTCAGCCTCTAATTTCACAGGGTAGATTTCAACCAGCTTTCCCTCGCTCAACTATCCCGGATTCGGGCTGAGAGGGGAGGGGACAAGGTTTCCTCACCCCTGATCTCCAGTCTGGGGTGGTGGGTTTTTAACAACCTGCTTCATCCACACCCTTGTGTCCCCTTTCTATCTCTATCCATTTGATGCCAAGCCCAAGGTGGAGCCACTAGGCAGGAAGAGTGTCCCTAAATGGTGGCAGCCGGCTCTGTCAATCCTGTACTCACCCCTCGCAGAGTGGGCTACTGGGTGGGGTGTTTAGCGTTTTCATCCTGTATTTAAAACGGGGTCCCCATGCCCAATAATGAAATGTAAAAAAACTCCTTTACCTTCTTCCCTTCAACCATTGGCTGAGCCACCCTCAGGCTGCTCCACTGAAGAAATGGAGGCCCCCCTCCGTACTTTTGCATGGTCCTGCCAAAGCTCTTCAACTGGATAGGAGGCTTACTCCTCTCCTTTGCCTACAGGTGTAGGGAACTCCCCTTCTCTGGAGGTGCCCTCGGTAACTCCCTCTTTACTTTCTAAGGGGACAGCCAAGAAAGGCAGGCAGCCCATAATCGACCGCTTTTGGTTGGAATGGAACAATAGGGCCAACCCTCTTAGGGGTAAGAGGGAAGATGGGTAGATGTCAACCTCTTACCTCCAAAGACCTGCTGGCTCAAATTTTGAGGTTAGAGGGGTTCACCATACATACCCTCCCTCTTCCCTGACCAAAGATTTTGACTGATGGGACCTGTGTTCTAGGAGGGCAGGGGCCACATGAGCCCCCCCCCTCCCCTGAGATGGACATGGTCACTGAGGCACCCCAGCCCCAGATGGTAGGACCTTCCATGGGGATGAACCTGGGCTTGGTGCCAAGCACTGAACCTGAGTCTGCCCCCTGTGCAAGGACCTCCTCAGACGGCTCGTGTTTCCAAGACTGTACACAGAGAGGAGGCATCTCCTCCTCCAGCTGGTGAAAGTCAAGACCTTCTTGATCTCGAGAAGGATCTTGCCTGGGGGTTCCTGCCGGTGGAGGGGAGAAGCGGGTTCATTTCCTGCCCTCTACTAAAAAGATGACTCTGGGCTCCTCTCCCTCTCCTTTGGCAGGGACAGATAGGGCCACTGTCATTTCGGTAAGTGACCAAGCCAAGATCGGCATGTCTGGACCCATTGATCTCCTGTGTGCGGAGCCCTGATTATGTTAGGGCACCTCGTTCAGAGGCTACCTGTGGCGGCGAGGTTGTCCACTTGGACCTACGCACCATTCGCCTTTTATGTACCATTCATTCATTCAGAGGCTCTAAGCGTTTCCTCGTTATTCGCTCCACTGATGGCACTATGTTGTCCAAGGGCAACATGATCCATCAGAGGAGAGCTCTAGCTAGGGTGATTAATAGGAGCCGAAGGTGACCCATTTCTCGGATGGCAGCCTTTTTGGCGGTGCGTCAAATCCCGAGCGGCCATGATTAGTGCCCTTCAAACACTTAATGGCACATCTGTGAGTGTGAGGCCGCAATCTACCATCAACTTCGTGAAAGTAGTAGTTTATGCGAGGGAACTTGTGGACTACTCCATCGATGACATCACCTTAGAGCTGACAGACCATGGGGCGGTCAAGGTCAAGCGTGTGATGAGAAAACAGGGAGGGGCCTTGAGACCCCCCCTACAATCTTTGTTATATCTGACTGATAAGCTCCTTGAGTCGTTGCTGCCAATTGGTATCGGTACCGCGTGAAGGCATTTGTGCCACTGTCGTGGAGGTGCTATTACTGACACCACTTCGGACATACTAATCGCTCCTGTCGACGTGCAAAGTCGGGGTTACCCGGAACCTGTGTAAGTTGCTCCAAGGCCACACACGATATAAGTCCAAATCGTGTGTGGCCAAGTGTGTTAATTGCGGAGAGCCGCACCCGGCTTCTTTGAAGCAATGTGGCGATATTGTAGATAGTGGGGAGTAGGAAAGGGGGCAAAGAAAAAATAATAGCGTAGGCGAGTTGCGAACAGCTTTCCGCGTCGCTGGACCACTGTTAGCCAGCGGCGAATCCACTCGGCCATCCTGAGTCTCAAAAAAGCCTCATTCAAACGAAGCTTTTAAGCCGCTCGCCTGCACTACTCGTACGCTACACAACCCCCCCTCCTCCTAGTTGAGAAGGAAATCGTGGTGGTTCAGGCTCAGGATCGTCTCTCTTTTCACGAGGCTAAAGACTTGGTCCTGGCGCTCCTGGCCCTGCCTCTGCCTGTGATGTCCTATACCTAAATGCTGAGAAAGACATCCTCTGCCCCTTTCCCCTCCAGCCCTACTAGCACAGTCGTTTCCACGCCCATTCGAAGCCCTTCTTCACGTTCTACCCACCCTGGGCGCTTCCCTGGTAAAGCTGGTGGCATAAAGGGCTCACACCCAGCTCTGGCTAAAACCAGGGCTCCCCCCAGCTTGATCGTTTCACGTAAGGTGAAACGGCCGTGCGCCTCCACCGAGTGGTTAGACTCGCAGGAGGCAACACCTCTTAAGAGGGTCGTAAGTCCATCTTGCCGGGTTCCTAAAGCTGTCCCCCGAAAGGAGGACAGCACTAAAGAGCTACGTCTCGTTCGCCCATACCCACTGGTGGGCTGGGTGGCTCGGAGACTGTGGATCCTCAAAAAGAGGGCCCCTCGCCTCTGAAGCTGCAAGGCCCGCCTAAGGTTTCGAGGCGGAAGGAGGAAAAGACTTGCATGGCAAACCCAACCTCCCCCGATAAGTCCTCGAAGGCGCCAGCGCCCGGAGTTCTGCCTCCGAGAAGCGTACGGCCATTCCCGTGAGGGTCTTCAATTCGAGGAGGGCCCCCGCGTCTCCTCCGAGCTAGGCCTGGAGGGCATATTCCTTCCATGTAATTGCCGTGGACTCCGGGCCAACTGGGAGGAGCTGCGGAGGCTAGTCTCGTCCCGTTCCCCGTTAGGTATCTTTTTGCAGGAGACCATGCTAGGGGTGTGCCCACTGCCCACCCTCCTTGGGTATAAGGGTCTTGCGACCCCACCACCTCGGGAGGGCCGGGCTGGGGGATGCGCGGTTTACACCCGGCATGATGTCTCCGTTCTTCCTTTCTCTTTAGATACCTCCTTTCAGGCAGTGGCTGTGCAGCTGCACCTGGATAGGAGGTATACTGTTATCTACAACCCCGACCCAGATTTGTTTCTTAATGGGGTGCGCCTGGATGTGGTTGTTGAGTCGCACCGTTTCCTTGGTCTTGTATTGGACCGACGCCTCACCTGGGAGGCTCATATTCGCAGCCTTAGGGTCTCTTGTACCCGCGCCATGGACATTCTCCGTTCCGTCACGTTCAGCGCCTGAGGGGCTAATAGTGCTACTGCCTTGCTTTTCTATCGATCCTTTGTTTGTTCGAAGCTCGACCACTGATGTGATTTTTATGCACCCCCAGCGGAGCGTGTATTGCGTAAGATGGACTCGATCCATCACACCCGCCTTCCCTCATTAATAGCCTACTTGTTCATCCTGGGGCGATGCCACTCGCTCTGCGCCATGCAGTGTATCATTCGCCTGTATGCTCGAGACTGGGACCTCCCTCAGTCGCCAACATCTCTGATCTCGACGGTGCCTATGCCTCTGAGAGACTCCACTCATACCCAAAAGCCCTCTGTGTTTAGGGCTTGGAAACTCCTTCAATTTTTCGGGCCAGTAGCGCCCCTCGTTTTGCCCAGTCCGCCACCCTGGAGGGTACCACCTTTAACTATTTGTCACCACACGTCTGCTTCCAAAGCTTCTACAGTGCCGTGAGTATTGCGTTGACCTTTTTGGAGCACACTTCGTGTCAGCTGGAACCGTGCCAGTGTATACGGATGGCTCCAAGTTCCAAGAAGGGGTTGGTTTCCACGCCGTATCCCCTCTGTTTGGAGTCAGTAGGGCTCTACTAGGCGCTGCGTAGGCTTCACAGCCGAGCTGGTTGCAATACACCACTCAGTGTGGGGGATAACGCGACGTACCCGGTTCGGAGACCGGATTATGAACTTTATTGATTTATAAAGTACGGCCTGGTTCAAGATATCCATGAGGCTACGGTTGCCTCCAGCAGGATTGATGTCGACATAATGTTCTGTTGGGTTCCTGGTCGTGTGAAAATTGTGGGTATTGAAGGTGCCAAAGTGTCCGCGAGGACTGATCGACCAGACCAGTGTTTCGCTCTTCCTTACACAAACTACATGGCAGGAATCAGGGCAGGTCTCCGCTACCTTAGGGGCCATGCCATTGCCCTCCCACTGTTCTCTTTGACCTACCCCAAAATGCCGCGTCGCCTTCGGGTCGCTTCCTGTCGTCTTAGAATTGGCCACACGCGTCCAGTCTGTGCCCAATTCTAAGATGTCTCATAGGCTCACTACTGCTTCTCCGTTGTACTCTTGACGGATTTGTATACCCAGACTGAGCTTACTTCCTTCTTTTGTTTTTTCTATTGTTTTTCTTTTCGTTTGTCATTTTTATAATGAATTTTAAAGTAGCCTAAGAACTAGGCTGAAATTTTAATTGTAGCGATTTATGATCCTGAGACGCATTTGCCTCGGTTTGAGGACCCGATTAGCTACCTCGGCCTAACACCCCCGGGTGCTAGGCTGGACGAGGATAATAGCAACACCTTTAATTGGTGAAGTCTCCCTTCTCACCGTTCTGTTGGATTACCACTGGGTGGCACCCTCTCTCTTGTGGGGGGGGGAGGTTGCTGGACCAGAGGCCCTGTCGACCCTGGCATAGACTCCTTACGCTAACCTATATTTTCTTTGTACAAACATCTCGTTTATCACAGGGTTGAGGGGGGTGGAGGGTCTGTTCTATGATTCGTCCCCCTTGATAAATTTTGCTTATTCAGTTGCTTTGGCCGCTTTTCTCGCTTAACCTCTTCCAAATTTACGGAACTCGTAGGTTCGAGCCCCCCTACCCGGTCGTAACCTGGCACACTGGTCCTCCCTACAGCGTGACTAGAAATTAGGGAATCCCTTCTCAGCATTTAAAAAAATTGCTTTTTTCTGTATTTTTGTTTTTTCTTTCTATTTCTGGTTTTTCTATGTGGTTTTAGTTTTTTCATTCTATTTCTGTTTTTTTTTATGTGGTTTACTTTTTAACTTAATTTATCCTTTAAGAATAACCTAGTCACTAGTAATTTCGGCGACTGCCTTTGAAGACACCAGATCAGGCTCATTAAAAAAAATACAAATCTTCGCTTATATGGAACTTATGTAACCTTGTTTGAGGACTTTTTCATTGTTCCTGAATGACGCTTCATTCTCCCCTCACCCCTCTCTCCCCCACCCAGGCACAACTGCACCAGGCAGCCAAGAATCTGCAGAATCTATTGGACGGCCGAAACAAGTCTGCATTCGCCGGGGGCACTACATTTCGACACCTCAAGTCCCTGGTCTTTAAGCTCGCGAATTACCCCCACCCCCAAAAACACTCGTCGACCACGGCGGCCCCGCCTACCCACGTACCCTCCCGCCTGCCCGATCGCCATACTTCCCCCACTGAGGTTACCGTGTCGCCCGCCACGAAACCACAAACGGTAAGGATGGAGGGGGGGGGGGTCCTATTTCTCACTTAGTTTTCTCTTTTGCGACGGGTTTAGGGTGGGGGTGCTCGTGTTACTCAATTCCTGTGAATAAGGGTCAAGTAAATGGGTTGGCTCCTCCTTGACAGAGCAATTCGCTCCTGCTGGATTCTAATCAGATAATGGTTTGGGGGGAATTCCAAGCGCCAATATTTTATGTTGGTTGTAGTTCCCCCCCCCATCCAACTGCTTGTAAGATTGAGGGAGAAAGGTTAGATCCAACAGCTAAGTCGGGCTACGGCCACCATTGAGGCTGGCCCCTTATGAACTGGGTTAGTGGGGGGGGGGGATTCGAAGAGACTTGCTTCTCCAGGAATAATTGTGACGACCAGACGCCCGATCGCTCTGGAGGGGAATTAGATTTTTGTGTACGATTGGACATAAAACGGGTAAAGGGCACGGTATTTATTTTTAATTGGGTTGAGGCGAGTTTAGGATGTAAAAAAGGGGGCAAAGGCTAAAGAGGCCCGCTATTTTGTAGTGACATGATTAGTTGGTGTCGGAGGGTATTTCGGCCCGTCTCTCTAGAGGATGTTTCTGGTGTGGTCCCCTAACATTATCCGGGAGTTGGGTGAGGGATTCAGATAGGCTCCCGGACTACACTGGGATCCGACCATCGTGTGTTAACTCCTCGAACCCTACTTTCCCCAGCAGACGATCAGCCCATCTCCGGCGGCAGCCGTGAATGGCCCATCAACGGACCCGACAGACGAAGCCTTGATGGCCCTGGCTGCCCCCGAGCCGATGGCTACTATCGGCTCCGCTGCCCCCTTGCCCCCGGGGTTGTCGGCAGCCGGGGCTGCGTCGCCCCCGACGAACCTGAAGCGACCAACGGATTCGCCTCATGGGGAGGGTCTGCCCGCCCCGGCCCTTGTGTCGTCGCCTGGCGCCCTGCCGACCAGCCACCCGCCGCACCCGACCGCCGCTGAGCTACTCTCGGGGTCGGCCCCGCTGGCCTCACCCGCCCACGCCGCCTTCGTGGGGAGCGGTGCTGCTGCTGCTGCTGCCGCCGCAGCAGCAGCAGCAGCGGCTGCCCGCCTGCAGCTGGACATCCACGACCTGGTCTCGGCAAGCAGCTTCAACTTCCTGCAAGAGTCTCAGGTGGGGCCAGATCTGAGCGCCCCCGCGGCCGTCTACGTGGACCCGGCGGTCGTGTCCTTCGGGAGCGTGAAACCGCCCACGGAGTCGGCGTTGGTCCGCCCGTGCCTGGCGCCGCCGGGACCGGCCCCGGCTGTAGACCCCATCCAGTCGGAGACGTTTGTGAATTCGTCCTTTTCGCCGGCCCCGCCCCCGGCGGCGTCCATTCCCCTACCCACGGTCGCCGCCCGCGTGCCTGAGGAGAAAAAGACGACCACGCCCGCGCCCCCGCCCCCTACGACCTCGTGGGCTGCGCAGGAGGAGGTGGACGGGTGGGGGAGCGTCTCTGAGGGGGCAGGAGCCCTCAACGGCGGAGATTCGTGGGTCGACGCAGACCCCGCCGACGGGGAGGGATGGGAGGACCCCGAAGACGGAGCGAAGGCGGCCCAGCGGGATGATGGCTCGATGGGCAGGGGTGGCTCTTATCGGGGGGGTCTCCGGTCTCGGGGACGGGTCATGGGGATGTTCCGCGGAGGGCGGGGGGGCTACGGGAGTTATCAGGGTGGAGGGGGAGGGTACGTACCCAGGGGTGGTCGTCCGGGGCTCGCTTCAAACGGGGGATTTCGGGGGGGCAGGGGGGGTACTTTCTCCCGAGGTAGGTCAGTCGAACCCCGTGGTCGGGGTAGGGTTGGAGGTTACCAGGGTAACCAAATTGGGGTTGGCCCTCGGGGAGGTCAGTATTGAAGTTGAGAACCCCCCCTTCCTTAAACTGTGTGGCCGTCTTTCGGGGGGATAATGACCCCCCTGAGGGATCAGGGCCCCCAAGGGGGCTATGTCCCCCCCCCGCCTTTCCTAATGGCAGTCGCCTGCCAACTGAATGATGATTACTTAGTCTGCATTATTATTCCATTAGATGGGTTCCGCCCCCCCCCGCCCTCATTAATGGGCGGCTCGGTCACGCCCGCACCCTCGCGTTATTTTTTTTCTTAATTTTATATATCTGGATTTTTCGTTTTTTGCCACTGGGTGGGCTACTTCCCACCCCGAGGGCCTTCCCCTTGTCCAGCTCTACTTTTGTCGTAGTAGATCCGCCGAGGAGCTTTTGTAAATAAATATTTGAAATAAACGCCTGCCTTTTATTAGCCCCCCCCCCTCCTTCTCTGTGGGCTCGAGGGGGTTGGTTTAAGGATGCTGATTTAGGTGGGTACCTAGAGGTTAGCAGGATGGGTCCTGTATACCCCCTTTACAGCCTTCAGCATTTCCCTCGCAAGGCTGCCATACCAGAGTACTACTGGTTTTTGAGGTTGTCTCTCGGTTCTCATGTTTCTCTTTGCCCATATGAGGCCTTTGAAGTTGTCTATGTCGGTTTTCATGTCCGTCTTTCCTTATGAGGCTTTTGAAGTTGTCTATGTCGGTTCTCATGTCGGTCTTCCCTCATATGAGGCCTTTAAAGTTGTCGGGTCCATCTTCTCTCGTATGAGGCTTTTGAGGTCTGTCGGTTCTCATGTCCGTCTTTTCTAATAGGCTTTTGGAGTTGTCTATGTCGGTTCTCATGTCCGTCTTCCCTCATATTAGCCACGTTTAGAAGGATTTATAGGGATCAAAAAGATCTCTCGCTGCCCAATCCAGCGGATTTTCACAAAGGCTGAAACACTTTGAAAGATTATAGCACAGAAGAGGGTAAAACAGTAAATTAAGGTGGTTGGAGCAATAAATGTCATCTGCAAAACAAGCAGATAAGATGACAAGGATTATAGTAGGCTAATAAGAAGCAGGCCAGATGAGCCTATAGGGCAAAACCCTTAAAAATTAAATAACGCAGCAGGGTGATGGACCAGAGACTAATTTCTGATTAGTGGCAATTATGGTGGGGCTGATGGCGCGTTTATGCTAGAGGGGCGTTTCGGTAAACGACCAGACCGTCGCGGAGTCCCAGACGAAGACCAGAACTGTTAAGAGTGGATTCTCGATTACGTAGAGGCTACCTGGCGTTTTCGAGCCCGCTGGCGTCAAACGTTTCCTCGTTATTCGCTCCGCCAATAGCAGAATGTTGGCCAAGGACAACATGATCCATCAGAGGAGAACTTTAGCTAGTGTGATTGGTAGAGAGCCGAAGGAGACCAGTTTCTCGTACGGGAGCTTTTTGGCGAATTCGTCGAATCCCTCCGAGGCGGCAGTGATTAGTGCCCTTCGGATACTTTATGGAACACCTGTGAGTGTGACGCCGCACTCAACCATGAACTTCGTGAAAGGAGTAGTTTATGTGAGGGAATTCGTGGACATCACCAAAGGGTTGGCCGACCATGCGGCTGTCAAGGTCGAACGTGTGATGAGAAAAAAGGGAGGTTCCTCGAGACCCACCCATACACAATTCGTCACGTTCGACTGTGACAAGCTCCCTGAGTCTGCGTGCCGGTTGGTATAGATACCGCATGAAGGCATTCGTGCCACTACCGCGGAGGTGCTACTTCTGCCACTGCTTCGGCCATACTAATCGCTCCTTTCTACGTGCAAATGCGGAGTTACCCGAAGTCTGTAAGTTGCTCCAAGTCAGCAAACGAGTCTAAATCGTGTGTGGTGGCCAATTGCAGAGAGCAGCCCACGCCCGCTTCTTCGAAGCCTATGGTTTCGAGGTGGAGGTAGGAAAGACTAGCATGACGAACCCAACCTCCCCCGATATGTCCTCGAAGGCGACAGCGCTCGGAGTTCTGCCTGCGGGAAGTGTACGGCCATTCCCGTGAGGGTCTTCTCTTCGAAAAGGGGCCTCGCATCTCAGAGCTATCTTTTTGCAGGAGACCATGCTGGGCGCGTGCCCTCTGCGCACCCTCCCTGGGTATAAATGTTTTACAACCCCGCCAGGCGGGAGGATGTGCGATTTACATATCGCATGATGTCTCTGTTCCTCTCTTCGCTTCAGGCAGTGGCTGTGCAGCTGTACCTGGATAGGAGGTATACTCTTATTTCCGCGTACATTCCACCATCAGCCTAGAACTAGGTATAGTTCTCTGGCCGTGGCGCCCCTGGTTCTGCTCAGGAAGCCACCATTTGTCGGCACGCTTCTGCGCCCAAAGCTTCTAGAGTACCGGGAGTATTGCGTTTGACAAGCTGGAACCCTACCATTCTATAGGCATGGCTTCAAGTCCCAAGATGGGGTCGGTTTCCATGCCGAATCCCATCTATTTGAAGTTAGCGGTCATTTGCCAGACGCTACATCCGTCTTCAAGGCTGAGCTAGTTGCAATACATCGCTCGGTACGGGGGATACTACTACTTCCCCAGTTTGGAGACCGGTTTGTGATTTAAGCGACTCGCACAACGACATAAGTGCTCTCAGGACATTAGCATCTCATTATCCCCTGGTTTGCGATATCCGTGACGCCACCGTTTTAGCGAGCCGGGAGGATATAGAGATTAGCTTCTGCTTGGTTCCTGGACATGTAGGAACAGCGCCAATGAGAGCGCCAGAGTCCACGTAGCGAGAACATCTTCCGGCAGCACTGAGGTGATGGCGGGCAAAGAATGTGATACTGAGGACGCTTCACAGCAGGACACCCTCTTTCTACTCCACTTGGCCAGAGAGGGCTCCCCCAAGCGTACGCAGAATCGACGATCTTCCAAAAATTCAGATATAAAGATTAGAAAGCGTCCCCTCGCTCCATCGTGTGGAGAGTCTCCATGATACCGTGTCGCATTGCGGCATCATGGGCCTTCTCCAGATCGAAATCTTGCGGAAGCCACACATTGCAGAAGACATATCTCCGCTGTCTATAAAAAAGGCTAATCTAACATTTACCAATTTCTCCATTAACTTGCACACGCTGATCACCACGGGAGTTGGCGGCTTGCAAAACATCCAGAAGTTCTACAAATAGTAAGTAGTTAGACCCACGGCGATGATGCTGATGGAGAAACAACGACCTCACCAACCGACCTAAACTCCTCGACTGAGATAGAGAAATCAGTCATTTCCTGAAATGCAGATCACCGCGCTCCCGCCAAGCACCACGGGGGCGGGTCTCAGGCGGCAGCGGCCCAGAAAATGACATTTGAATTGAAAAGTGATTACTACCATGGAGGCCATCGACTACCTCCCCACCCAAAATCAGTCTGTGAATCTGGAAAGAACAGGGATAGATCAAGGCACGAAAATGAATTGGTTCTCGGAGACCTATTTCCCGCTCGCGAAAGACTTTACCCCTGGGATTAATAAACTAGTCTCCCCAGAGGAGGTCTACCCTTCAGATCTCCCCGCAAGAGAAGGTCCTCGGCTGACGCTGGAATGCACACGGAAATAATAGTAAACATCCTATCTAGGTGCAGCTGCACACCTGCCTGAAAGCAGGTATATAACCTAAATAGAAGAACGGAGACATCATGGTGGGTGAAAAATCACATCTTCCTGCCTAGTACACATCCCGTGGTGGTTGGGTCGCAAAACCCTTATACCTCGGGACGGTGGGCAGCCGGCAAGCGCCCAGCATTTTATTGTCCCAAAAGATAGCTAACGGGGAACGGGAGGAGACGAGCCTCCCCAGCTCCCCCCAGGTGGCTCGGAGTCGGCGGCAATTCCATGAAGGAATATGCTCTCTAGGTCTAGCTCGGAGGAGATGCGGGTGCCTTCTTCGAAGAGAAGACTCTCACGGGAGGCAGAACTCTGGGCGCTGTTGGCCGGGCAATGCGCTGTACCTTTCGAGGACTTATAGAAACCTTAGGTGAGCGGGGCCCTTAGAGCGCCCTCTTTTAGAGGATCCAACCTCTATGAGCATCCCAGTTTACCACTAGCTGTGGGCGAAAGAGCTGAAGCTCCTTTGGTGCTGTCCTCCTGGCAGCAGCTTCATTTACCTCGGAAGATGGCTTCACGACTATCTTCAGGGTGTTTCCTCCTTGATTCTAATGACTCGTTGGAGACGCGCGGCCCTTTCGCCTTACGGAAAACAGTCACGATGGGGGAAGGGAGGGAAGCCGTGGTTTTAGCCGTGGCTGAGTGTGAACCGTTTGTGCTGACAGCTTCACAGGGTGGGTAGAACCATCAGAAGGTTTCCCTGTTGGCTTGGAAACGACCGTGCTCGTAGGCCTGGCTGGGCCAGTAGCAGAGG